>CM061234.1:115295812-115924125 GCA_030844895.1 Ambrosia x helenae
TGAGATCACACTTTGTTGATAGCCAAAAGATGTGGCAATGTCTAATGCAGTGGACATTGAAAAAGACAAAGTACTGAAAAATACTGCCTGTTTCTTCTCAAGGCATCAACTATTAGAGACTGATCTCTGGCACTGAGACTTGGCCATGTGAACTTTTAAACCATAAATAAGTCACAAAAATGGGCTTGGTCAGAGGTCTACCTTTAAAGGTATACCAGTGTCAAGAACACTGTGTATCCTGTGTTAAAGGGAAAACAACATAAGTCCCTCCTATAAATCTATTGAAGAATAAAAAACAACTGCATGTCTTCAACTACTCCATATATGACTTATTTGGGCCTGTAAAAATCATGAGCCTTGTATAAGAAGAAGTACAGCTTAGTCATCATTGATGACTATTCAAGATTTACATGGGTATCTTCTTTAATTTCCAAGGATGATGCTGCTGAAATCATCAAGTTCTTCATTCTACCAAGTAGAGAAACAATATTCTCTATCTGTCAAAGCCATTAGAAGTGACAATGGGACAGATTCAGGAACAAAACTCTGGGATGAATTTTGCTTGTCTAAAGGGATTATTAGACAATACAGTGTTCCCAGAACTCCTGAACAAAATGGTGTAGTAGAAAGGAAGAACAGAACATTAATTGAAGGAGCAAAGAACAATGTTAGCTGATTCAGGCCTACCATTGTATTTCTGGGCTGAAGCAGTTAACACTGCATGCTATGTTCAAAATAGAGTCCTTGTCAACAAGAGACACTCCAGGACTGCCTATGAAGTTCTTCATGGCATAAAGCCCCTATCTCCTTTTTCAGGGCTTTTGAATGTCAATGTTTCATTCTAAACATCAAAGACTCTATTTCAAAGTTTGCTGCCAAAGTTGATTCAGGTTACTTTCTTGGTTACTCTTCCCACAAGAAAAGCCTACAAGGTTTTTAACTCAAGAACCAGGATAGTAGAAGAAACACTGAATGTGACAAGTTCAATGAGTCAAAACACACTCTTATTCCAGCACATCCTGCTGAACTTTTTGACCTTGACAGCATTCCATTTTGGACCTGAAAAGACTGTGTACTTCATCTAAACCTATTTATTATGGTGATCAAAGTTTGATGATGAGGATCCAGCACCATGGACTCCTCAAACAGTCATTAAGTCAACTTCCAAACCATCAGAAGTTTCACAAACTTCTGATTCAACAACTGCTGATGTACAAACTCAAACATCTGCTTCAGCACCTAAAACTACTGAAGACACTGAACGGCTGAACCAGACATTATAAACCTCAGTGGTTTGTTTGATGAAGTACAAGAGCCACACACCTGTCAGTGGTTAACAACAATTGATTGAACACAAAGATCATCCACTTGAACAAAATCATGGGTGATATTGCATCAGGTGTTCTTACCAGAAACCAGCTTTCCAACTTTTTCTTCTTCTCAGCATTTATTTCTCAGTTGGAACCTAAAAAGTACCAAGAAGCCCTCAAAGACAACAACTGGGTACAAGCCATGCAAGATGAGTTGCTTCAATTAAAAAAACAACAGGTTTGGGAAATCTGTCCCTTACCACCATACAAGCAACCAATTGGCACAAGATGGTTTTTAGGAACAAACAAGATGAGGCTGGTATAATTATAAAGAACAAGGCAAGACTGGTAGTACAAGGTTACTCTCAAGAAAGAAGGAATTGATTATGATGAAACCTTTGCTCCAGTTGCAAGGCTTGAAGCCATCAGGTTATTTCTGGCCTATGCCATTTCCAACAAATAAAAGTTTACCAATGGATGTTAAAAGTGGCATTTCTGTATGGAAAATAAAAGAGGAAGTGTATGTCTGTCAGCCACATGGGTTTGAGGATCCTTCTCATCCTGAGTGGGTGTACAACTAGACAAAGCTCTTTATGGGCTCAAATAGGCTCCAAGGGCCTGGTATGAAACACTTTCTAACTTTCTACTCAAAATAACTTCACAAGAGGCTCCATTGATAAAACTCTTTTCATAAATCATGCTGGAAATCATATCTTACTTGTTCAAATAATATGTTGATGATATCAAATTTGGTTCAACAAACACAAAACTGTGTGATGAATTTAAGAAACTCATGCAATCAAAATTTGAGATGAGTACAGTGGGAGAACTGCAGTACTTTCTGGGACTGTAGATTAAACAACAAACAAATGGAACGTTTATACATCAATCAAAATATGTTAAAGAATTATTAAACAAATTTTCTTTACAAGACTGCAAATCATGTTCCACTCCTATGACACCAACCACACAAGTTGAACCAGATGATCAAGGAAAACAGGTTGATCAAACTATGTATAGATGTATGATAGGTTCCCTTTTATATCTAACTGCTTCTAGACCAGATATTATGTTTTTCAACATGTGTCTGTGCTAGATATCAATCAGCTCCTAGGGAATCACACCTCATTGCAGTCAAAAGAATCTTCAGATATATGAAAGGAACTCCAACACTTGGAATTTGGTATCCTGCTTCAAGCAATACCAAGTTATCAGCTTTTTCAGATAGTGACTATGCAGGGTGTAAAATGTCAAGAAAATCAACATCTGGTGGTTGTCAATTCTTAGGAAACTGTCTAGTGTCCTGGCAATCAAAGAAACAAACATCTGTTGCAACTTCAACTGCTGAAGCTGAATACATTGCAGCTGCAAGTTGTACATCACAGATACAATGGCTCCAGTATCAACTTCTTGATTATGGAATCAAAGAAACCAAGACACCATTGCTTGTAGACAGCAAATCTGCCATTAGCATCATTCAAAATCCTGTTCAGTTTTCAAAACCAAACATATTGAAATCAGGTATCATTTCATAAGAGATTGCTATGAAAAAGGCAAGATTGAAGTGAAACATGTAGCAACAGCTAATCAAATAGCTGACATATTCACTAAACCCCTTGACACATCAACATTTCAGAAATTAGTATCCATGCTTGGGATGCTAAATTTGTAAGTGTTTCTGTTTATTTTTTCGGCCCATATTTTTCATTTTTCACTTACATCTGTTTTCAAGTTTGAAAACTTCTGAAAAACAAACAAAAGAGAAACTACTGATGAACAAAACATCAGTATGGGAACATTTCTGAAAAGTGATTAACTTCTGATAAAACAACCTTCAGAAGTTATGAATAAAGTATTTATAAAGCATTCTCATCATTTGTTCAAAACTACTGAAGAGAAAGTGGGAACTACTGATGAAAACAATGCTTCATCAGCAGTTTAGTCAAAAAGGGTAAATCAGACTTTTCCCACATCAGAAGTTTGACCTAGGTGGTTTAAAACTTCTGATAAATACCTTTTCCAACACTTATCCATTCAAAAAAGCAAAAATTCCCTCCTTCTCTCTCAAAAAGCTCTCAAACCCTGAACCTGCAAAAAAAAAAAAAAAAAACACTGTTCGATCCAAACACACACAAACCACATGGCTCTAACTCTGAAACAGGGACACAATCAAAGAGGCTACTTCGAAAAACATGAAGCCTGGTCCCAATACGACGAAATCATTGATTTAGTCGTTAAATCCCAATATTTCACCGCCCTCACCATCGACCCTCCAATCCATACTGAAACTCTAAATGAGTTTTGGGCAAACGCAGAGACGGTGACGGTGAACAACAAGGTGATCTCCCTCAATTCAACCATAAAAGGGAGAAGAATGGCAATCACACCGGCTATTTTGTCAGTTAGGCTAGGATTGGATGATGTAAATGCCCCAGACCAATTTCCAAACTCTCAAATCCATTTAACCATGACAGAGTGTGGTTACCAAGGTACTCTCTCACATGCTACAATCTTTAAGAAATATTTTGAACCAAAGTATAAACTGCTTTTTCATTATATTATTACGTGTTTGAGTCCAAAAACTGGATCTTATGATCAGATGCCCTCAACTTTTCAACCAATTTTTCATTCCATAGTGAATGAAACAAAATTCAGGGCATCAGCACTTTTCTTTAATGAGTTGGTGTTACATCATCTCAATACTAAAAAGAAGTTTTTGTTGTACCCAAGATTTATTATGCATTTCATAATAAAAGAACTTGGAGAAGAGGTGCTTGTGGGTAAAACAACAATTTTAAATCCTTTATCCTCACAAGCATACTCAAGGCACAACAAACCGGCTGCCTGGCTAGAAGATGACCAAGGGGACCCCAATCTTCCAAACCTACACCCCAAAGGCCAAGAAACCCAAGCAACAAAAACAAAAACCCACCAACCCAAAAAGAAAAGCAGTTCAAGAGGTTGAGATGCCTGAACTGACTACTGTGCAATCTGCACTTGATAAAGATGTGACTGAAACATCCTCTCAGTCTTATCCATCTCAAACCCCAACAAGAGCACCAATCACCATACTTTTCAAAAGAAAAAGACTAAAGAAAACTATTCCTATTGACTCTTCTTTTGAAACTGCTGAACCCATTGACCAAACTACTGAACCAGCACCCCAAATTTCTGAACCTGATATAGAAATAGCCAAACTTCTCTCTGGGCTAAAAGAGAAAGTCCCATCTAAACATGTCAGTCCCCAACAACCACATCAAACAGGGGACATAGCCTCAGAACTTGGCATGGATGTGGACACTCAAAGCCCTAACCAAAGAGATGAGGATGAACCAGGGTCTCTAAGCCCAAACTTAGAAACTCTTGGTACTTTTAAGGCTGCTACTACTCATTTACCATCCAGTGGTGGATCTGAGGAAAGAAGCAACATAGCTAAGACCTCAACTGTGGCAACTACTGATGAAGGCTTAATGCCTGAGGTAGGAAATCCTCTGAACCAAGAAAAAGAGGTACATGAGACAACTGAGTTGGGCTCAGCTCATGATGTAACTGATACAGTCCTCATTGAGGATGTAATCAGGGATACAGATGATTCCAGTAACTTGGATGATGTTTCACAACACAAAACTACTGAATTGATGGCTACAAGTGAAGGTCCTGCACCTGGTGTATCTATGCTCAAGAAGCTAGTCACACCAGATCAGGTTAAAGTCCACTTAATCCCTGATTCCCCTAAAGTGGCATCTTCTGTACAACAAGAAGATCAACCAAAAACAAACCCCCACTACAAATGCCTACCCAATTCCCTGGGTAATCCAGCATAGACATGAACCAGCTATGCAGCCCAGATGGTCCCTTATATCACATGATGAACACCCTCATCAAAAATCACTTCCAAACCTACACAGCTAACTTGGAGCTGTCCATCAAGAACCAATTTGGAGTGATACAGACTAAGATGAACGATCTGTCCAACAAAATTGACTTCAACTCCAAACAGATTGCTTCTCTTACAGATCATTTCTCTAAACCCTCAAAGCTTGATGAATCCAAAAAGGGGAGAAAACTAAGGAACCTAGGGAGTCACTTGAAGCCAGGAAAAAGGCAAGAGTGGCTATCCAAGAAAGAGATCAGAGAGACCAAGCCAGAAAAGAAAAACTGGCCCAACAGTTTGGTGTCTCATTCAAGAAATAGAAGATTCTAAAAAGCCTGATGAATCCCAAGGGCACAATGAAGAAACCTCTGATGGTGAAAGTTCTGATGAAGACTCAGAAAATACTGAAGACAATCCTTCAGTAGTTGACAAACCTTCAGTAGTTGTCAACCCATCAGAAGTCAACACTTCCAACACTGAAACTGCTGAACAGCCTTCCAGATCAACTGAACCTACTCAACCAACTCCTATTCCAAAGCCTACTACAACTACCACAATGACTGTGCTAAACCCTTCTCCTCTATCAATGTCCAAAGAATTACTTGAGAAGAGTTTAATTGCAGCTGAAAGAAAGGCCAAGGAAGATGAGATCTGGAATGCTCTGGAAATAAGGGATGACTTAAGCCTAAATGAAAAGCTACAGGCTTATGAAGCAGAACATCAAAGGCAGGCTGAGGAAGACAAAAGACAACAACTGATGTCTTACATTACCAAGAACAGCAAGACCAAATCCCATACATTAAAGGGACTCTCCATGGAAGAGCTGACAAGAAAAGCTCAACTTATTGCAGACAAACTTGCAACAAGTAAAGATGCAAAAGCCAAGAGAGCCCAGATGATTGAAGAACTAGTAGCAAATGGTTATGGTTCAAAAGCCTCTGTGTCCAAATGGAAAGAAGAAAGAATAGTGAACACTTATAGAAAATACAAGGCTGCAAGGGCTGCAAATCCAGAGAAGTTTGAAACTGCTGAAGTGTCAACTTCAGTAGTTAGAACTTCTGGTGTTTCAAGAAAACCTGCTACAAGGAAAAAGTCAGAGGAGAATGTGAAGACTGATTTCAGGATGGTACTACTAGAAGGAAGTACAATAGTCCATTCTGATTTCGACATTGAAGAGAAACCTCTGCTAACCCAATTCAGAGATCCTTCCACCTTTTCCTATCAAATTCAGAAGACCATTAAAGAGAAACTGCACACTAAGGTGGTTACTGAGCATTACTTGCCAACCTTTCAACTACCTAATGTGATGCAACAAGAACAAGGAAGAGAATCCCACCTGAGAGTCACTGAAGTTGAAAACATCCAACACTCAGGAGCATCCCAGGGTACCACCATGGTTCCCTACACTTTAGACTTGGACAAGTCTAAAGTACCTATCATCAGATAGTCCTTTACTGATAACAACTCAGTACAAGTGACAAGAAGAGACCAAACAAGCAGAGCCTATAAGTCGATGAATGATCTGAAGAAGCTATCAACTCAAGACCTGCGTACAATCCAGCATCTAGAACCACAAAAAGGATCTCTCACTGATGAACAGCTGAACCAGTTGAAGAATTCCATGTTCAAAGGAATATGGAAGATTGTGAATGACAGAAGAAAACAATAAGGAATTAGAAAGGTTTTGGCTTCATCAATCCAGGGGGAGATTGTTAGGACAAAAAGGATTGGTGAAACCACTTTTGCAAACCTATGTCTAATTCACTTCTGTCAAATTATTCTAAGTATAGAACTACTGAAGAAAGAAGACCAAACAGCTGAAGAAGGATTCTACAAGTACTGAAGAAGAAAGACATCAAAAGTTCTGAAGTCCAAACCAGACAGTTCACTGAAGAACTACTGAAGACAAACTACTCATCAGTAGTTTGTCATTCATCAGCACTTGTTCAAGAATCTTTTCCACCGCCTTATGTTTCAGTAGTTTATTAGTTTAGTATTACTTTTACTTTTTGTACAAGTTCCAAGATTGCAACTTGTTGCAACTTGTCTCTGAACTTGCTTTTTGGCAAGGTTCATGTATTTGTAAAGTCTATAAATAGATGGGTTCATCCCTCTGTTTTAGACATTGATTTTAATACAGAAATCCTTCAAAGCTTATCATTGTTATTACCATTTCATTTACTGAGAATCTGTTTAAGTGTTCATTCTCATTCATTGCTCAGATTCTCATTAAATACTTGTCTTTAGTTTTATCAAACATCCAGGAGGAGTAATAACTCCTGTTGATAAGTGTAGCTTTAAACTCATATCATTCCGCTGTGCTATCACTTATTAAGAACTTGCTAAACACTTAAGTGTTCACTAGCAAGTTCATACAAAGAGCAATACTGATCCAACAAGACAAGTCTGGATGATCCCAAATACCGGCGATCTATCAATTAAGGTTGTATAAGAGTTGTGACTAATAACCCCAAGGCTAATTAGTCCCCGATTGTCCAGATCATGATTAGGTAAGTTTGAAAACGTGTTTGACAGTTTAACCGACACACTAGACTGACCCGACATCCCGTTGGTGACCCATTACACAAGCTAATCAAGTACACATAGATTACACACAAGTTTCAAGCATAAAACACTTAGTTTGTATCAAAAATCTCATTTTAGATAACGTAGGGTCGAACGTGGCTTTACACGGTCGAATGTGGCTTTCTACTTCCACATTCGCCCCTTTTTCCCACCTTCGACCATTTAGAATACGTTTGACCATTTAGAATCCAGGTTCGACCCTGGAGATCCACCTTCGACCATTCGACCGGTCGAAGGTACTCCAGGTTCGACCCAGTTATTTAGTTTCCCTAAAAACGCATCAAAAACGTCCAAAAACATCACGAAACATCATGAGTTACAGCAGTCAACTATCATTAATATATCCCCACGAAACCCTACTGATTTTACCCCAAAAACTACTCGTTTTACAAGTTTCCCAAAATAGTAAATTATGGAGATGTCACATCAAAATACATGCAATCTTTACCCAATTAGGAAACTTTCTAAAATTAAACAATAATCAACTTAACATACTCAGATCATCATGAACAAGAAACCCCCTATCCTATCCTTATCATTATCATAAAAAACAAGCCCTAGATTTAACCCAAAATTCCCCAAAATGACAAAACACCATCAACAATCAATTGTAACATGTTTCAATCATAACTCATCATTAATAACAGTCCTAGATCGTTGTCATAACATCTATACAGCAAGTAATCATCAAACAATGCATAATACCACATTAACACATGTTAATTTGTATAAAAACTCATTGTTTATGAATAGGTTTTATTTAGAAAGATATTAGGAAGGTTTTTATCCATAAAACATTTTGATATCAGATCTGGACTCTTGGGGTTTAAATGAAAACGAATCAAAATTGTCGAAAAAGGATTTAGAATGAAGAACACACCTTAGATCTTCATTTGTAATGATTTAGAGAGTTGGATTATGAAAAATAAGCTCAAAACTCCTTCCCAAATGATAATAGTCGAAAGAGAGTGTTTAGAGGCGTTTAGGGTTTGTGAAATGATGAAAAAATGACTAAGGATGGTATTTATAGTATGTCCAGGTTCGACCCCTTCACGTGGGCGAACGTGGAGTTTGGGTGGTCGAATGTAATGTTTTTAAAACAGCTAGCCAGGTTCGACCCTTCATGTGGGTCGAACGTAGTTTTATCTGGTCGAAGGAGACCCTTAACAGACTAAGGGCCAGGTTCGACCCTTCGAATGGTCGAACCAGGAAGGTGTCATTTTCCAGATTTCCAGTTTGTCGTGTTTAGCACATTTTAACGCACCCTAACACATGAATATGTAACCCTAATCTATGTTTAACATATTTAAGCATGGACAATCATCTAAACATCATTTAAACACGTATTTGCATATAATCCACCACATAAGAATCAATCTACGCATAACACTTAATCTAGTTTATGTAATTCACCAATAACGGGACTTAAGACGCGTATATATCTAAAAGACACCAATGATCCTGCAGATCATTGAACTCTGGACAATACGTAAGAAACCCCGACTCAACTAACCCAGTTAAGTACGTAATTAAACTGTTTCCCGCTAAGGTAGACTTATAAGTTTAAATATGTCAAGTCAAATATGCCGGGTGTCACACCCGGTAAATATTTAAACATAACATATACATGTATAGATATATATATATATTTATTTTTTTAAAAACCTAAATAGATATATATTCAGCACCATTGAATTTACTGTCATTTTATTTATTTTTTATAAACCTAAATAGATATATATTCAGCACCTCCATATATACCTTTTTAAAAAATCGTATACCACAAACCCACACACTTAAATGTGTGTAGATTGTAATCATTTCGCAAAGAGCAGTGAGCAAGGCAAACTTAATCCAAATCTTTATATTTAACTGTTCGTAAAAACTTCACACCAAGTGTGAGCCTTTTCCCGTATCCACAAAATTTGTTCTTTTAATTAGTTTTATAGTTTCGTTTTTCATCGATCTCCTGGCACAAATTAACCTATATTTTTATGCATTTAAACATATTACAAAAGATTTCATTATTTTGAGTAATTTGTAAAGAATCCCCTGACACAGTTTATTCATTTTCTATGTATTAGGCTTAGGAAAAATGAAAAAAAAAATTCAAAGATGCTGACCATCGCAACCTTCTGCACTTGCCAGCCGATGATGAATCACACATCTTATCACATCAACTCGAAGGCGAGACTACTTGTGGGCAAGTTATTAATGAAAAGGGTTAAACTATTATGCTATGTATGTTTAAAGCCGATAACAAAAACGCAATTTTACAAATGCTCCAGGTATCATGATTGGTGCACCCGGCTACCCAGAAAACTAAGAAACCCCGCGGCCCACCCTCAACATACACTTAAGCTTTACTACTTCAATGTTGTTAGTTGCGGACTGAGTTGTGAAATTTGTAGATTTCCATATAACAATGGGTTCATGTGCGGTTGCCTTACTTGCAGTTTCCACATTGATGTTAATTGTGCATTTATACCTAAAGAAATCACACATGAATCACACGAGAATCACCTACTTACTGTAACACCCCAACCGATGGCGGAAACATCGAGGTGTCACGTATTGATGATTGTTCAGTAGCTCATGGTAAATAATAAATTTCATTATATGATTTAAATAAATTACATACAATTGTTCTACAAGAATTCGTACATCAAATTGAATAAAACTATGCACACATCTTCAAGCATTAATTCAAATCTTCAAGCAAGTAGAACCTGAAACATGTTAAGTTGAAAATATTTTGGGTCAACAAAAGTTGGTGAGAATTACATAGGTTTTGATAATCGAATAAAATTGTTGTGCAATTCATGTGTCATGGCAATCTAGTCCATATGTGAAAACATACTAGAAGTAAATCGTGTGCATAATCAACCATTGTGACTGTTGTATTGTTGTACATCCCATACGCTCATGGTTCACTCGTTTAAATTGCAGTAACAAACACCCACGCAACCTTTGTAGGAGGCACGTATCCGGGTGGGATTGTCAGTCCAATAGATCTATCAATGTATACCGTTTGGCTGATGAATGTTTATGCTAGAATTGTGCTTACCCTAGTCATGCTCAAGACATAATGCAACATAGAAATACACATAGACACATTGATGATTGAATTGCATAAATAATGTTGTAACATGTTTCACCCCAAAAATGGTGATAAATAGAAAAGGGGCTATGTAAAACTCACCTTAGCAAAGTATTAAGTCTCGAGAAATAGAATATGTGTAGCCCCAAAGTTTCCAATTACAAGAGCTTATAATCAAAGCTTCAAGTGTAGAAGTAATAGACTATAGAAGAAAGGTATGAGGGAAAGTTTAATCGAATTGAAACAATTAGAGGTGCAAAGTATAATGGGTCATAGGTGGGTTTTTATACTAGTTTTGGATTCAATTAGCCATTAAAATTGGTCAACACCATAAAGTAAGGTTTTATGATGAATTGACTATTTGACTAAGACTTTGACTAGGACTTTGACTATTTGACCCAAGGCTTTATTAAAAAAAAAAATCTTGTATGTGAAAAAAAAAAGAATTTAGAATCATATTATTATTATTATTTATATACATTTATGTATGTATATAAGTTGTGAGTTAGGATAAATAAAGACTTAGGCACATTTGTATAATATTAATGATAAAGGTGTAATAAAAATATATATATATAGGGGAGGGATAAATTGAAAACCCTCCCCAGTTAAGAAAACTCATGAAACCCTCATCTTGTCCATCTATTTTTCTAATCTATGGCTCATATTAAAGGTAAATATATGAATTTTTAAAATGAAATCTCTTTACCTACTTGTAGTACAAAAAGGGCAAAATAGGAAACACATGAGTTCACTTTGTATAGATATTAACAATTTGTCAGATGAGTCATGTCATCCCTTTCACTCTCTCTTCTTTCCTCTCATCTTTCACGACTTTCCCATTTTCTCTTTCTCTCTTTAATTCAATTGTAACATTTTATTTTATTTATTTTCCATCATATTTAAAAAAAATAATCAGACTTAGTTATGAACAAAAAAAACATATGTTTTTTAAGATTTTTAATTATTTTCCATCCTATTTAATAAAATGAACAAATGTAACTATGAATAAAAAACATTTGTTTTTTTAACAAAACAAAACGTGTGTAAAAACAAACAAACATATGTTTTTTTAGGACTTATAAATATATAAATAACGTTGTCAAAAAAACATATGTTTTTTAAAAGGATTTTAGGGATTTTTAAAAAACACACTAAAGGTTGTATCCAACTCACAATTAAACACCACTCAAAATTACATATATAAAACAAGAAGTGAAACAATTGCAAGAGATAATAAACAAAAACGCATCATCTTGTAGAATCCTAAAAAGGCAAAAATAAATATTATTTACAGCAAAAAATTTATAGATCTGGAAATACAAACAGATTTTGCAAATTGAAAATACCTACCACTAGCAAGCTATCATCTCGTCGTCAATTTACACAACAAAAAAAACACTTACGGCGACCGGATCTGGCTATCATCTCGTCGTCCATTAACCCCATCGCCATCTTATAACTTCAGATCTGGTGTTTGCATCTTAATGAACATATGTCTCTTGCGTGGTCCATATACATCACTTCTTCACTTGAAACAATCTTTCAACTTTCTCAGAAGCATCATCAAAATAGTACACCAAGTCAAAGTGATCTGTGATCAACAAACAAAAACATCTAACTAGTCAAGGACGTTTTTTACATACATGTAACTATAATGTTCACATATAATCACTCACAAACATAATTATGGATATATCTTATCTAGTTATCCTGTGCACCGTTCGTTAATATGCACATGAATTTGTAGTAATCCAACTATGCTTTCATTTTTTCCATTAAATCAATAATACACAAGACATGGTTTCTCTCTATAAAATCCCGGTAGCCGCACCTCATCGTCATCCACCTATGTCACCATCGTCGTTCACCGCCACTGCCGGACCACCCTGTTCTCTCTCGAAACATTGTGGTTTCTCTTTGATGTTGGGAAGAGATCTGGTAAATTGAAAAGAGAGAGAATATGACATTGAATGAAGTAAAAATTAAAATGGTACAATTATAGGAGAGATAACAAAGAAAAGTTTAGTAGAGAGAGAATATGATGATGACAAAGTGAGTGTGTTAATGTGTGTGTCAGGTGAAAGATGGCTACAAAGTGTAAGTAGTGTAATGTCTAATATGCCCTTCATCACTTTTTGAACAATGAAGACGTGGAAGAACATGGACCTTAGAATAGGGTTTACTTGGTTTGCTCAACTAGAAGGGGTTTGCAATTTAGAATTCCCCTATATATATATATATATATATATATATATATATATATATATAAGGGCTTTTATGTATTAAAATTTTGGGGAAAATTTTGCGATGTTACAGTCTCCCCTACTTTTGGAAACTTCGTCCCGAAGTTTATTGAAAACACAGGGTTGAAGGTGATTGGGTAGAAATTAGGACAAGGGTGGTTTGGGAAGTTTCGAGTTAAGGCATGACATAAATTTATAGGTAACAGAATAAACTGTTTCGAATAATTTGGGTAAGAGTTTTGATATGTGTGAGTTTTAAGGGCTGGATTAGGTTCATCTGAAATAGCAAGGAGAATAAGAATCTTAAGTTTTAGGACTCCTAAAAGAAATGCATGAGTTGATTGACTATAGAAAGACTATATGAACTACCAGGTAACTAGAGTTTATAATTGGTTATTTACTGAAAACCTTGATAGAATTTCACACTACCTTAACGTACCTGTAAATTCATGATTACGTTCCGGACCGCAATCACCAATTTACCTTACATTAAAGTTTTGCGTCCTTCTATATCTCCACCGATTGTTGAGCAGGTCTGATAGCCTCCACCAGTCGTGGAGTAGGTTGTAGGGCCTCTCCCGACTGTTGAAAAGGCATAATGACCTCTACCAATCATTGAGTAGGTTCGATAGCCTCCACCAGTCATGGAGCAGGTTGTAGGGCCTCTCCCGACTGTTGAAAAGGCATGATGACCTCTATTAAGTGCAGCATTTATTATACACATAGGTTGCAAATTGATAACATGTTTATGCAAGCAAGTATAACAAGCACAGTATATGAGTTGTAGTTGTATAGATTTATATAATTAGTTCACATTCAAACAATCATGCACCATGTAACAACTCTCAGACAAATATTTTATTACTTGAATCAAATAGCGTCAATACATAGAATAAAAGCAACCAATAGTCAAATGGTGAGACTTGCGGTTAGGTAGCTGGAGGATCTTGATCTCTGTTTAGTGTAGGGCATCGGTTACGGAAGTGATTTGGATAATGAATGTTCAATAAGATATGGGTTAAATGAAGGACAATGAGGTAATATAAGGAATGTAATCATTTATTCATTTAATTAAAACGAATAAATGAAAACGTTGACTTATCAAAGATTCTAAATTCTAATAACATACGAAGACATGCTTTAGCCTATAAGTGAACACTCATCCCGAGAATTCCCAGGTAGGCATCCGGGTCCCTCGTCTGATTGGGATATATGCGCAATGCCAGCCTAGACAGAAGACTCAGAATACAGGCGTTCACCCTTCCAGATTGCACGTGTTCGTTATTAAATCTAGAACTTCGACGAGATCTCAAGGTGGTTCAGGCTAAACCTGAGGATTTTGTCCTATTAGTCTAATGGTGGAGAGCAACCTTCTTTTAAGGATGAAAGTAGGGATAAGAAGTAGGAGGGAGATAGAGAATGGCAAGTAAAAGAAGCAAATACTGGTTATAATCCTATGGTTATAGACTAGATTATTTTTCTAATAACCTAATTCCCTATAACCATGGCTCTGATACCAATCTGTAACACCCCAACCAATGGCGGAATCGTCGAGGTGTCACGTATTGATGATTGTTCAGTAGCTCATGGTAAATAATAAATTTCATTATATGATTTAAATAAATTACATACAATTGTTCTACAAGAATTCGTACATCAAATTGAATAAAACTATGCACACATCTTCAAGCGTTAATTCAAATCTTCAAGCAAGTAGAACCTGAAACATGTTAAGTTGAAAATATTTTGGGTCAACAAAAGTTGGTGAGAATTACATAGGT
The DNA here is from genome assembly GCA_030844895.1 of Ambrosia x helenae. Lineage (NCBI taxonomy): Eukaryota > Viridiplantae > Streptophyta > Magnoliopsida > Asterales > Asteraceae > Ambrosia > Ambrosia x helenae. The sequence continues at coordinate 115,310,710 of CM061234.1, forward strand.
TTTGATAATCGAATAAAATTGTTGTGCAATTCATGTGTCATGGCAATCTAGTCCATATGTGAAAACATACTAGAAGTAAATCGTGTGCATAATCAACCATTGTGACTGTTGTATTGTGGTACATCCCATACGCTCATGGTTCACTCGTTTAAATTGCAGTAACAAACACCCACGCAACCTTTGTAGGAGGCACGTATCCAGGTGGGATTGTCAGTCCAATAGATCTATCAATGTATACCGTTTGGCTGATAAATGTTTATGCTAGAATTGTGCTTACCCTAGTCATGCTCAAGACATAATGCAACATAGAAATACACATAGACACATTGATGATTGAATTGCATAAATAATGTTGTAACATGTTTCACCCCAAAAATGGTGATAAATAGAAAAGGGGCTATGTAAAACTCACCTTAGCAAAGTATTAAGTCTCGAGAAATAGAATATGTGTAGCCCCAAAGTTGCCAATTACAAGAGCTTATAATCAAAGCTTCAAGTGTAGAAGTAATAGACTATAGAAGAAAGGTATGAGGGAAAGTTTAATCGAATTGAAACAATTAGAGGTGCAAAGTATAATGGGTCATAGGTGGGTTTTTATACTAGTTTTGGATTCAATTAGCCATTAAAATTGGTCAACACCATAAAGTAAGGTTTTATGATGAATTGACTATTTGACTAAGACTTTGACTAGGACTTTGACTATTTGACCCAAGGCTTTATTAAAAAAAAATCTTGTATGTGAAAAAAAAAAGAATTTAGAATCATATTATTATTATTATTATTTATATACATTTATGTATGTATATAAGTTGTGAGTTAGGATAAATAAAGACTTAGGCACATTTGTATAATATTAATGATAAAGGTGTAATAAAATATATATATATATAAGGGCTTTTATGTATTAAAATTTTGGGGAAAATTTTGCGATGTTACACTTATAAGAGTAGATGGTGCTTCATCAAGTGGTTCGAAGATGGAGTGTCGTGCATGTCGTGTGAGTATTGATAAAACTAAGATTTATTATGCATGTAGTTCTTGTGATTTCCATTTGGATTGTCAATGTGCTTTACATTTACCGAAAGCAATTAGGCATAAGCTTGACAAGCACTCGCTGAAGCTGAGTTACTCCCCGATTGAGGACCACAAAGGTCAATACTTTTGTGAAGTTTGTGAAGAGGATCTTGATCCTGGAAAGTGGTTCTACCATTGTGCAGAGTGCGCGCAATCCATTCATTCGACGTGTGCTCCATTGATACTTCAGTCTGAACAAAGCATTAATTCTCTCAACGCGGAAGGCGTGTATGATGGTTTATGCAAAAAGTGTGGAGACAAACTGCAATTCCTTGTGATCTGGAAGTGCTTACAATGTAACTTTGCTTGCCGTTTATTTATTTGTGGAAAACAAACGTGTAATTAAGCACCGTTGTGACACCCGGCATGTTCGGCTTAAACATAATAGTAACATCTAAGTCTACCTTAGCGAGAAACGTTTATAAACAAACTTAACTGGGTCAGTTGAGTCGGGTCAAATTAGGATTGTCCGGGGTCAATGATCTGGAGGATCATTGGGAGTCGTTTTGGGAATACATTAGTACCGGGTTCCGTCGTTGGTGACATTACATGAACTAATTAAGTATATGTGTAGATTATGGGTTGTGTGGTGAATTGTATGCTTATACTTGCTTAAATGATGTACAAATGATTATACGTGCCTAAACATGCTAAGTATAGACTATGGATGCATGCTTATGTGTTAAGATGTGTTAGAATGCGTTAAACACGACAAACTGGAAAAAAAGGTTAACATGTGTTAAAAAGTGTTGTTAACATGTGTTAAAAATTGCTGACGACCTGAATGTGGAATGTCACACCCTCAAAATCCACTTGCGGAGTTTTACCGCGAGGCGCATGACAAACCAGGATCCAAACCAACGATCACAATAAACAAGTCTAAATGAATATAAATGCAATTTCAAAACATAGTTTAAAATCCCGTTTACAGCGGAAGCTTATTCAAAAACAGTATCTCAACAATGAAATAATAGTTCAACGTTCAAAAGACCATGCAACCCTAGTTAGACGCCATGCAGACGCGTGCGTCCTAGTCCAGTCGTGCTACCTTAGCGACCTGAGAAAACATGTAAAAGTTTACGTCAGCACAAAAATGCTGGTGAGTTTACAGGTTTTGTATCCAAGTACCAAGTCCACCTGTCCATACTATAACAAATCGAAAACCAGTATACGCTAGCTAGGCGTACGTTTTGTTACTACCATGATTGGAAAACCATTACTAACTCGAATACCAGATGTTGTGCCCGAAAAGTACCAAATGTTCCTGTTGTTCCTGTTTGAGACAATATGCACTCGCCCGGCCCTCCAAGCCGACGAGCGGGGTTGGTCACTCCCAATAGCGCTATTCACATTTCCCCGTTGTGCAAACCCGCACATTCATGGTTCCCCCCGGGACTTCCAAAGATCGTGTAGTACACAATAGAAACCCATAGTATGACAGTAATTACCAAACAATCGTTTTAACACATGTTTTCTCCCCCGAAAGTATAAAACCAGTTTAAAAGAGGGGCCGTAAACTCACCTTAAGTTGCGTTACTCCTTAACCCGAGTAAACTCAGCTGCTATGCTAGTCCCGTAAAGCGGCGACCTAACATACGACAGTTACAAATACTTAGACTAATAACCCGCAGGTTAATTAGTCCCTAGATGTCCAAACCATAACCAAGTTCGTTTGAAAACACCGTGACTGTTTAACTGACCCAAAGTACAAGACTCGACATCCCATTGGTGACCCGAGACTCCCCGTGTTATGTTTACGCTCCACAACATACAATAACGCATTCACACTTAACATACGTTAACGCACAACAAGTTATAGCACATAGTTCACGTATCACCGAATTACATCCAAATATATGTTACCAAGTTATTAGACATGTTACGGGGTTCCTAGCATGTTACTACATGTTAAATCGGGTCTCGGAATGCTAATTTACACTTACAGCAGCAGTACGCGCGATTAGGAAAAGTCAACTAGCATTTAGGTTGGTCAACTAGCAATTAGGAACCCTACTCGCCTCTATTATAGGCGATTAGGAGCTACTCACATGAACTTACTAGCAATTAGGGCTAATCACATGAACTTACTAGCAATTAGGGCTAATCACATGAACTTACTAGCAATTAGGGCTAATCACATGAACTTACTAGCAATTAGGGCTAATCACTCCTACTGTCACACGAGTAGGCCTCTACTCGCCTGTGTTATAGGCGATTAGCACCCTACTCGCCTATAACATAGGCGATTAGGAATGCTACTCGCCTGTAACCTTGCTGTTCCGGTTTTTCGCGCGTTTAACGCTCCAAATCAGATCCAGAACGTGTGTAACCACCCAATATCATCCCAAACACTATCCTAAACATGTTTAACCCAAAATCCTTCGTTTAACCTCGTATAATCAGTCCTGCATGCAACCAAGTAATCCAAACACCATTCACATAGCATGCAACATCATACTAACACGCGTAATCATAACCCTAATAACCAATTACTGAGATTTCTAGCATCATAATATTAATATCAATTCTGACCTAACATAATAACACATCAATCTATCATCATGAATCATAAAAATCCTAGCTTTCTAATCATACACACCCATAACGCATGTATATTAGTTATAATCCGATTAACAACCCTTATTGACGATTTTCAGAAAGCTTTTTCGTTTATGAACAGGTCTGGACCATTAGGTATTGATTAAAAACGTTTACAAAGAGTTATGGATGAGAATCAAACCTTAGGATTATGAAAGAATGATGATTAAAGCTTGAAACCTTGTGTTTTGATCAAAAATCGCCTTCCAGAGGTTGTTTATGTGTTTGGGCGGGTTATGGGACGACTAGGGTTTGTCTAATGAAGTTTAGGAGGTTAAGTATGGTATTTATAGTCGTTTTTAGTCGTCCAGCCCGTTACTAGCGAGTATGCAGCAGTTTCATGCGATTAGGGCTGCTAATCGCATGAATGCGCATGTGATTGGGCCTAATCGCCCCTACATACACACGATTAGGGCCCTACTCGCCCTTAAAGTTCCCTACTCGCCTCCCCTATAGGTGATTAGGCTTCCTAATCGCCTATAGGGGTTGGTTTTGTGCGTTTTGCGCGTTAAACCCCGTTTTAACATATGTTAATACATATTCACGCACCGACAAGTCACATAATGATTGTAAACACATAACACAAGTAAATACACATATTTACACTCGTTCACCGATTCCCGGGACTCGAGACTCGTATGTTCCGTATGCCCTGACGATCCTACCGATCGTCACCGTTTGTACACTTGGTTAAGGACTGACATCTAATGAACCTCTAGACTCACATCCAATGATCCTCTAGACTAAACCGATAGTTCCCGAACCATAACCCGACTTAACTAACCCAGTTAAGTACAATATACGCGTGACTCGCTAAGGTAGACTTTCATCTAGACAATGTTGTTAACCAGAATTTGCCGGGTGTCACATCATCCCCACGTTAAAAGAATTTTCGTCCCGAAAATTGCACAAGTACCAAAAGAACAAAAGAAATAACGAAGGGAACAAACAAAAGATAGAAACCAAGAGAGAGATTTACCCGAGTTGTCACATCATCCCCACGTTAAAAGGAATCTCGCCCCGAGATTCATTCAGCTGCCGCAGAGACATGTCTCGACTCGAACGCTTCCCTAGGAAAAAGATGAGGATACTTAGACTTCATCTGATCCTCCCGTTCCCACGTATATTCCGGTCCCCGGTTCGAGTTCCACCGAACCTTAACAATACGAATCTTGCTGTGACGTAGGCTACGAATCTTGTAATCAAGGATCTCCACAGGTTCTTCCACAATCCGAAGACGATCATCAACCTTGATCTCTTCTAGTGGAACGATGAGAGACTCGTCAGCAAGGCACTTCTTCAAGTTTGACACGTGAAAGACGTTATGTACGTTACCGAGCTCCGTCGGTAGATCAAGTCGATATGCCACCGGCCCAATCCGTTCCAGGATCGTAAATGGGCCGACATACCGCGGATTGAGTTTGCCACGCTTCCCAAAGCGTATAACGCCCTTCCACGGTGAGACTTTAGAAGTACCTTGTCATTGACTTGGAATTCCAGTGGTTTGCGACGCTGATCAGCATAACTCTTTTGCCGGTCCCGTGCCGCCGCCAACCGATTACGAATCTGTACGATCTTTTCCGAAGTTTCGTACACTAGTTCAGGCCCAGTGAGTTGACTCTCACCCACTTCAGCCCAACAAAGAGGAGAACGGCATTTCCGTCCGTACAGTGCTTCGAACGGAGCAGCCTTGATGCTCGTGTGATAACTGTTATTGTACGAGAATTCTACTAACGGTAGATGAGCTTCCCAACCCTTGCCAAAATCGATCACACATGCCCGCAGCATGTCTTCTAAAGTTTGAATCGTGCGCTCACTCTGACCGTCAGTCTGTGGATGATAAGCCGTACTCATGTCTAGTTGGGTACCCAAAGCCTTGTGCAAAGACTTCCAGAAGTGAGAAGTAAAATGGGAGTCACGATCCGAGATAATAGAAACTGGTACCCCGTTCTTAGAAACAACTTCTTTCAAGTAGAGACGAGCCAAACGATCCATGGTGTCGGTCTCCTTAATGGCAAGAAAATGAGCTGATTTCGTCAACCGATCGACAATCACCCATATCTTGTCATTCCCGCTTGGTGATTTAGGAAGTTGTGTGACAAAATCCATAGTAATCCGTTCCCATTTCCATTCCGGAATTTCAGGTTGTTGCAAGAGACCCGACGGTTTCTGGTATTCCACCTTGACCTTAGCACAGGTCAAGCATTTGCTCACGTATGAGGCTATGTCCGACCTCATGTTTGGCCACCAGTAAAGCACCTTCAGATCTTGGTACATCTTATCCGAACCAGGATGAATAGAATACCGGGACTTATGAGCCTCATCAAGGACAAGCTCCCGTAGTCCCCCGAATAAAGGAACCCATATGCGTTCTGCGAAGTAGTGCAGGCCATCCGGCCTTCGCTCGAGGTGCTTGTCGGCACCGTGCATAGTTTCAGCTTTAAGGTTTTCCTCCTTCAAAGCTTCTAACTGGGCAGAACGGAGTTGATCAGGTAGTGATGAATGAATAGTGAGTTGCAACGCCCGAACGCGACGAGGTTTAGTAGATTCCTTCCTGCTCAAGGCGTCTGCTACAACATTCGCCTTGCCAGGATGGTACTTAATAGCACAATCATAGTCGTTCAAAAGTTCAATCCAACGACGCTGCCGTATGTTCAAATGTTGTTGGTCGAAAATATGTTGGAGACTCTTGTGATCGGTGTAGATGGTGCATTTGGTACCGTACAAGTAATGTCTCCAAATTTTCAACGCGAAAACCACTGCACCCAACTCTAAATCATGAGTTGTGTAGTTCTTCTCGTGCACTTTGAGTTGACGAGAAGCATACGCAATCACTTTCTCGCGTTGCATCAACACGCAACCGAGACCATGAATAGAAGCATCACAGTAAACAACAAAATCATCAGGGCCCTCAGGTAAAGACAAAATAGGAGCAGAACACAGTTTAGACTTCAGTTCTTCAAACGCTGACTCTTGTGATTCACCCCAGTCGAACTTCCTATCCTTCTGAGTGAGAGTGGTGAGGGGTTGAGCAATCTTCGAGAACCCCTGAATGAAACGACGATAGTAACCCGCAAGGCCTAGGAATTGCCGCACCTCAGTTGGCGTCTTTGGTGCTCCCCAGTCCTTGATCGCTTCGATTTTAGCTGGATCGACATGAATCCCTAGTTCATTAACCACATGTCCTAGGAATTGAACTTCGCGTAACCAAAAGTCACACTTTGAGAACTTGGCGTAAAGTTGTTCCCGTCGCAAAAGTTCCAAAACCAAACGCAAGTGTTCCTCATGTTCGGTCTTGTTCTTAGAGTAGATCAGAATGTCATCAATAAACACAATGACAAACTTGTCCAGATATGGTTTACAGACGCGGTTCATCAAGTCCATGAAAACCGCCGGTGCGTTCGTGAGACCGAAAGGCATGACCAAGAATTCGAAATGGCCATAACGTGTTCGAAAAGCAGTCTTTGCAACGTCAGCCTCCCTGACGCGCAGCTGGTGATAACCGGACCTCAAGTCGATCTTGGAATAAAAACTAGAACCCTGAAGCTGGTCGAATAGATCATCAATACGTGGAAGAGGGTAACGGTTCTTGACGGTCAATTTGTTCAGTTCTCTGTAGTCTACACACAATCGGAAACTTCCATCCTTCTTCTTAACAAATAAAATCGGGGCTCCCCAAGGGGAAGAACTTGGTCGGATGAAACCCTTGTCCAAGAGTTCCTGTAACTGACTAGACAATTCCTGCATCTCGGGAGGTGCAAGACGGTAGGGGGCCCGAGCAATAGGAGCAGCCCCTGGTACAAGATCGATACCGAACTCGACTTGACGATGAGGAGGAAGACCAGATAAATCATCGGGAAAAACATCAGGAAACTCGCGTACCACCGGAATGTCGTCGATCTTCTTCTCATCAACAGAGGAAACAGATAAAAGTGCCAAAACGGCTGGATAACCCTTTCGAAGACACTTAAGGGCTTTCATGCTAGAGATGATGTTTAGCGGAACACCACCCTTGATACCGTACACAAAAAGAAATTCTCCATCAGGGAGAGGAATCCGAATAACCTTATCGTAACAGGCAATCTCCGCGCGATACAAAGATAACCAATCCATTCCTACCACAACGTCAAAACTACCCAATGGTACCGGCATAAGGTCGATGGGGAACGAAAAACCCGACAACTCTAATTGACACTCCCGAAGGACACTAGTAGCTTCAATCGTTTTCCCGTCAGCCAACTCAATAATATACTTGGTCTCTAATGGTATGGGTACTACATCTAGCAGTCGACTAACATCCATGGATACAAAACTCTTGTCGGCACCAGAATCAAATAACACACTAACAGAACGATTATTGAGAAGAAACGTACCGGTGACTGTGTCAGGGTCCTGTCTAGCCTCAGCAGCTCCAATGACGAAGGCACGTGCATTTCTGCCGCCGCCCCCGTTGTTCCCATTCCCGTTGTTCCCACCCTGCTTCAGTTTTGGGCAATCCTTCTTGTAATGCCCAGTGTCACCACAGTTGTAGCATCCTTGTTTCCCTGTAGTCCCCTGAGTAGTCGGAGTTGAGCTGTTAGTCGGAGCCTGAGTCGATGGAAGTGTAGCCCGACAATCTTTAGCATAGTGCCCTGTTCGCTGGCAGCGGTGACAACGGTTACTGTCGCAGTTCCCTTGGTGATGGCGTCCACACTTGTTGCATTTGGGCAGTTTTCCCGCATAACCACCCTGCTTGTTACCCGAAGAAGATGAACCCCCATTATCAAACCTTTTACCCTGCTGTGCAGACCCAGATCCTTTCCCGTCATTTTCCCACTTGCGCTTGTTGTTCTCTGGAGCCTTAACAGTCGAACCCTTCGCAGGCAAAATCCCCTCATTCACTTTTAAGTTGGTCATCCTATGGGCCGATCGAACTACCTCTGCATAAGTAGGATGATTTCCCGCAGCCACTAACCCTGCAATTTCCGGTACTAACCATGAGACATAGTGTTCAATCCTACGGTACTCTGGCACGTGCAGATCGGGACACAGCACTGCCAACTCATTCCGCCTCACAGTATACTTCTCAATTTCCGACCCAGTCATCTTGAGGTTCCACACCTCATGCTCCAGCTTCTGTACCTCTTCCCTCGGACAATACTCACGCTTCAGCAACTGCACAAAATTCTCCCATGGCATAGCATATGCCTCCCCAATACCCATATTCTGGGTGATGCCATTCCACCAAGTCAATGCCACATCCTGGAATAATGCAGCAGAATACTTAACCCGATCTTCTGGGAGACAGTTACACATCAGAAATACTGACTCCACTTTCTCCAACCACCTAAGCAAGCTAACCGCACCCTCAGTGCCAGAGAATTCCTGGGGCTTACAGTCCCGGAACATCTTGTAGGTGCACATGGGTGGGGGTGGGTCAACAGGACCACCTGAAATGAAACGTATGAGAAACCAAAAGTAACGTAAACAAGGTTCACCAATGAGGCAAAGAAAATGGATGAATCAACTTACCACCACCGTTGTGCCCTAACTGAAAGGCAGCTTGGAGTAAGTTGTTCAGATCAGCCTGCGATAGGTTAATACCTCCACCACGACCACCAGCACCACCGCGACCACCACCACGTCCACCATTGCGACCACCTCCACGTCCTCCACGCACTCCAGACATGATTCTGGCAGAAAGAACGAGAAAATTTAGTTTCGCAGTTAAAGATAACCACTAATGTTCACAAGATCAAAGCTAGATCCAATCCAGGACTATCCCCTCAAACCCAGAGCTCACTAGGGCTTCCATGCATTTCGGTTTATGATTTTGTGTGCACCCAAAATGATAAACCGCTCTACATGGTCCTCCAAGTGTTCTCCTAGTTCGAAGTTCAAATCACCGAACATAGACTCTTAGCTACACACCGTAATACTACGGTAGTTCATGACAAGTGTTTCTATTGGAGTGCGAAAGGGAGATATCCGAGCCTTGGACAAATCTCAAGAGCACACGAGTTACTCCAATAGACTACACTGCCTAGAAAACAAGTAACCCAACCTAAGATAGAACGGATGATGTAACGTAGAAAGACCAACGATTTAGAGACACCCCAACAAGACCATACGTAAACCACTATAACGTTTAGTACCATGTGATCGTCTAGTGTGTGCGACTCGGCTATAGACTAGACTCTACATGCAGTCCTAGTTCACTATAACCATTGGCTCTGATACCAATCTGTCACACCCTCAAAATCCACTTGCGGAGTTTTACCGCGAGGCGCATGACAAACCAGGATCCAAACCAACGATCACAATAAACAAGTCTAAATGAATATAAATGCAATTTCAAAACATAGTTTAAAATCCCGTTTACAGCGGAAGCTTATTCAAAAACAGTATCTCAACAATGAAATAATAGTTCAATGTTCAAAAGACGATGCAACCCTAGTTAGACGCCGTGCAGACGCGTGCGTCCTAGTCCAGTCGTGCTACCTTAGCGACCTGAGAAAACATGTAAAAGTTTACGTCAGCACAAAAATGCTGGTGAGTTTACAGGTTTTGTATCCAAGTACCAAGTCCACCTGTCCATACTATAACAAATCGAAAACCAGTATACGCTAGCTAGGCGTACGTTTTGTTACTACCACGATTGGAAAACCATTACTAATTCGAATACCAGATGTTGTGCCCGAAAAGTACCAAATGTTCCTGTTGTTCCTGTTTGAGACAATATGCACTCGCCCGGCCCTCCAAGCCGACGAGCGGGGTTGGTCACTCCCAATAGCGCTATTCACATTTCCCCGTTGTGCAAACCCGCACATTCATGGTTCCCCCCGGGACTTCCAAAGATCGTGTAGTACACAATAGAAACCCATAGTATGACAGTAATTACCAAACAATCGTTTTAACACATGTTTTCTCCCCCGAAAGTATAAAACCAGTTTAAAAGAGGGGCCGTAAACTCACCTTAAGTTGCGTTACTCCTTAACCCGAGTAAACTCAGCTGCTATGCTAGTCCCGTAAAGCGGCGACCTAACATACGACAGTTACAAATACTTAGACTAATAACCCGCAGGTTAATTAGTCCCTAGATGTCCAGACCATAACCAAGTTCGTTTGAAAACACCGTGACTGTTTAACTGACCCAAAGTACAAGACTCGACATCCCATTGGTGACCCGAGACTCCCCGTGTTATGTTTACGCTCCACAACATACAATAACGCATTCACACTTAACATACGTTAACGCACAACAAGTTATAGCACATAGTTCACGTATCACCGAATTACATCCAAATATATGTTACCAAGTTATTAGACATGTTACGGGGTTCCTAGCATGTTACTACATGTTAAATCGGGTCTCAGAATGATAATTTACACTTACAGCAGCAGTACGCGCGATTAGGAAAAGTCAACTAGCATTTAGGTTGGTCAACTAGCAATTAGGAACCCTACTCGCCTCTATTATAGGCGATTAGGAGCTACTCACATGAACTTACTAGCAATTAGGGCTAATCACATGAACTTACTAGCAATTAGGGCTAATCACATGAACTTACTAGCAATTAGGGCTAATCACATGAACTTACTAGCAATTAGGGCTAATCACTCCTACTGTCACACGAGTAGGCCTCTACTCGCCTGTGTTATAGGCGATTAGCACCCTACTCGCCTATAACATAGGCGATTAGGAATGCTACTCGCCTGTAACCTTGCTGTTCCGGTTTTTCGCGCGTTTAACGCTCCAAATCAGATCCAGAACGTGTGTAACCACCCAATATCATCCCAAACACTATCCTAAACATGTTTAACCCAAAATCCTTCGTTTAACCTCGTATAATCAGTCCTGCATGCAACCAAGTAATCCAAACACCATTCACATAGCATGCAACATCATACTAACACGCGTAATCATAACCCTAATAACCAATTACTGAGATTTCTAGCATCATAATATCAATATCAATTCTGACCTAACATAATAACACATCAATCTATCATCATGAATCATAAAAATCCTAGCTTTCTAATCATACACACCCATAACGCATGTATATTAGTTATAATCCGATTAACAACCCTTATTGACGATTTTCAGAAAGCTTTTTCGTTTATGAACAGGTCTGGACCATTAGGGATTGATTAAAAACGTTTACAAAGAGTTATGGATGAGAATCAAACCTTAGGATTATGAAAGAATGATGATTAAAGCTTGAAACCTTGTGTTTTGATCAAAAATCGCCTTCCAGAGGTTGTTTATGTGTTTGGGCGGGTTATGGGACGACTAGGGTTTGTCTAATGAAGTTTAGGAGGTTAAGTATGGTATTTATAGTCGTTTTTAGTCGTCCAGCCCGTTACTAGCGAGTATGCAGCAGTTTCATGCGATTAGGGCTGCTAATCGCATGAATGTGCATGTGATTGGGCCTAATCGCCCCTACATACACACGATTAGGGCCCTACTCGCCCTTAAAGTTCCCTACTCGCCTCCCCTATAGGTGATTAGGCTTCCTAATCGCCTATAGGGGTTGGTTTTGTGCGTTTTGCGCGTTAAACCCCGTTTTAACATATGTTAATACATATTCACGCACCGACAAGTCACATAATGATTGTAAACACATAACACAAGTAAATACACATATTTACACTCGTTCACCAATTCCCGGGACTCGAGACTCGTATGTTCCGTATTCCCTGACGATCCTACCGATCGTCACCGTTTGTACACTTGGTTAAGGACTGACATCTAATGAACCTCTAGACTCACATCCAATGATCCTCTAGACTAAACCGATAGTTCCCGAACCATAACCCGACTTAACTAACCCAGTTAAGTACAATATACGCGTGACTCGCTAAGGTAGACTTTCATCTAGACAACGTTGTTAACCAGAATTTGCCGGGTGTCACATGGAAATAATGGGCGAATGTGGAAATGGGACTTGAGAAATGGGCGAATGTGGAAACAAAGTGGGCGAATGTGGAAAGATTCCACATTCGACCATTAAAAAGGGGCGAATGTGGAAAAGTTCCACATTCGACCACATAAACTGGGCGAACCTGGACTGGGTATAAATACCATCCTTAGCCATTTTTCACCATTTCACAAACCCTAAACGCCTCCAAACACTCTCTATCAGCTATTATCATTGGGGAAGGTGTTTTTGAGCTTGTTTTTCATAACCTAACTCTCTAAATCAATACAAGTGAAGATCTAAGGTGTGTTCTTCATTACAAATCCTTTTTAAACAATTTTGACTTGTTTTAATCTAAACCCCAAGGGTCCAGATCTGATATCAACCTATTTTATGAATAAAAACCTTTCCTAACCAAAACCTATTCATAAACAATGAGTTTTTATGCAAATAAACATGTGTTAGTATGATATTATGCATTGTTTGATGATTACTTGTTGTATAGATGATATGACAACAACCTAGGGCTGTTATTAATGATGGGTTATGATTGAAACATGTTACCTTTGATTGTTGATGGTGTTTTGGCGATTAAAGGGGTTTTTAGTTAGATTTAGGGTTTGTTGTTGGATGATTATGAAAAGGTTATGATAGGGGTTTCTTGTTCATGATGGTTCGAGTATGATAAACTGATTATTGATCGATTTCAGAAAGTTTCCTAATTGGGTAATATTTTCATGCATGATGATGTGACATCTCCATAATTTACTATTTTAGGAAACTTGTCAAACGGATAGATTTTGGGGTAAAATTGGTAGGGTTTCGTAGTAATATATTAATGATGCTTGACTGCTGTAACTCATGATGTTTCGTAATGTTTTCGGATGTTTTTCGACGCGTTTTTGGAAAAATCTGACATCAGGGGCGAACCTGGAATACCTTCGACCAGTCGAACGGTCGAAGGTGGATTCCAGGGGTCGAACCTGGAAGCTGAAGGGGCGAAGGTGCTACAAGTGGGCGAAGGTGGGAGGAAAAGGGGTGAAGGTGGAATTTCAAAGACACATTCGACCAAATAAGGACACCTTCGACCACTTACAGTCACATTCGACCCTACGTTAACAAAAATGAGATTTTTGATACAAACTAAGTGTTTTATGCTTGAACCTTGCGTGTAATCTATGTGTACTTGATTAGTTAGGGTAATGGGTCACCAACGGGATGTCGGGTCGGTCTAGTGTGTCGGTTAAACACGTAAACACGTTTTAAAAACATACTTGGTTATGATCTGGACAATCGGGGACTAGATAACCTTATGGTTATTAGTCGGAACACTTATGTGAACATTTTGATAGATCTCCGGTAGAGGGATCATCAAGGGCTAAACATCTTTTACTTACATTTGAGGAACGCAATCTAAGGTGAGTTCACGGCCCCACTTTTACTGCTTTAACTTTTGGGGGAGAAAACATGCGCTAAACAGTTTTGGTAACATATGTCATACTATGGTTTTAACTTTATATTGCTATACGATCTTTTGGAAAGTCCCGGGGGAAACCATGAATGTGCGGGTTTGCACAACGGGGGAAATGTGGATAGATCTATTGGGCGTGACCTGCCCCACTCGTCGGCTTGGAGGGCCGGGCGGGTGCATATTGTCTCGAACAGGAACATTATCGTGCTGAACATTACGGGCTGCTAAACATGCTAAACATTGCTAAACGTGTCCAGTAATGGTTTCCAATCGTAGTAGTAATAAAACATACGCCTAGCTAGCGTACTTGGTAGCATTGATATAGTATGGACATGGTAACATTTGGATAACATTTTTGAACAAACCTGTGAACTCACCAGCATTATATGTTGACGTCTTTTAGCATGTTTTTCTCAGGTCGCTAAGGTAGCAACAACTGGATCTAGGCGCACGAGTCGGCACGGGCGTCTAGGGTTTAGAGCATGGTCTTCATTAAACATTTGAACTATGTCTTTTCGGTTGTAAACATTTAAAGCTTCCGCTACAGTTTATGCTTTTATAATTATATCTTTTGGGTTTTGTGTTATGCATATAGTGTTGTTTATTGTGACCGTTGACTTGAATCCTGGTTTGTCATGCGCCTCGCGGTAAAACCCCGCAAGTGGAATTTGAGGGTGTGACAACCGTGGACCTCAAAGAAGCTTAGAGTTTTATCCAAATGAAATGATCAGACCGGTGACCCGCGATTGGAAGGTTGTTGACGATATCCATTAGGTGAGGTTTATATGTTGTTTAATTCTATGAAACGTTGTACATTTGAATTAAGTGTGTTGCAATGGCATATTTGAAGCTTTATAAACATAATATTTGTAAAGTAATAAAATATGTTACATCTATCGAGAATCATAAAAATTAATATACAAACACCACTTATGATAATAGCAATACCGGTACCAAGTTATGTAGCACGGGGACACCAGTTAGGTGGCCATACCCGTCTTAGGTACTTATTGGGGACGGAAACACCATTGGTACGTTTAGCGACACCCTCATCAATTTATTGTTAATAATATGTAATTAATACTCATTCATACAAAAATGCATTCACGCTGAGAAACTAAATAAAGGGGAATAGAGTTTAGTTATCGCATCATCATCATCATACTCAGTTAATCCCACCAATAGCAAAAGCTAAGGTAGAGTCTAAGGAGGGTAAGATGTAGACAGCCTTACCTCTATCCCGTGGGAATAGAGAGGCTGCTTCCGATGAGACCCCTGGCTCAATAGTGGTTTTGTATCAAGCCTTATACATTAAGGCACGTGACACTTAGCAATCGGGACAAACCCGACTGGTGCATATACCCTCTTGTCTTTTGGCTATCAACGTCACCACCTAATGCATGATTGCATGATTAACCGTCCATCATTTTTAACGTTATTTTCACGAAATTGGTAAAGTAACGTTAAAATTAGTGCAACTTTACTTTTGCCCCCCAAAAGCCACACATATATACATTATATGCGCACAGCCGTAAGCGGGGATAAATGAAAAGCGTAGAATTCACCGGAAAATGACATGTGCTCAAGGAATGAACAAGTGAGGAGAGTAGTTTTGTGTCCGAGAAAAAAAATGGGACAAGTAGTATATGACTTGAAAGAGATGCTTGAGATCTTTTATACTTTAAACTTGTTTTAAACCCTTGACAAAATGAATAACATCCATAGCCAAAAGAGAATTAATTAATATTATACGATACAAAGCTAGAGGCCCATATAGTTGACTTGGTAGAAAGTCAACATAAAATATGTTATTTTTACTGTTAGAGTACCCAAAAACGTAAGAGTCCTTGGGTTCTTGGAGAATCAAATCTATTCAATGAATATATGGATTTGTGGGTTCAAGGTTGATTGCTACCAACTAGTAATGGTGTGATATCAAAATTGGTTTGAATGTCAATAGAACTCCAATTCCTTCAATCACGTTCAAAAAGAAAAATATCACATGGTCTCCTGAAATTGAAAAAAAAAGGATAGATTTATTAGTTTTTTCTACTGTGGTTTGCAAGGTGCCTTCTTATGTGGCTATGTAGGTCCGTTGAAAATAAAGTTTAGCTCATTTCCTCTCGGGTTATGTTTAATGCCTAACGGGCCAATCGGTAAAATAATAGTTAGCAAGAATGAATTGGGTTTAACTAGTCGTAAATCACCTGGTGTGTGCTAGACGCTTTATTGAAACTAAAGCATTGTTCGTAGTAAAATTTAGAAAATGTATCCAAAATTTGGATAAAAAGGTGCTTAAAATTATGACACACGATTGCACTTATTTCAGATAGTGTACGCTTTATTGAAACTAAGGTTGTTGCCCGTCTGCCTATGATTATATAGTTTGTCATTTTGTTTTTAGTAAAATGAAAATCAAGAAGTTATTTAAAAAAAAAAAAACCTTAGATTGAATTGAATGAATAACAAAGGATAAACAAGGGATACAAACAAGTAGACAAGAGCACAGAAAATAAGAGAAGAACAAGAAAGAGAGAAGAATGATAGAGAAATAGAAAAGATATACACCAAAATTAGATTGTTTATCAATGAAAATTCAAAAACTATATGTTGGTAAGTTTGGGGTATAATTCAATGTTTTATTAGCAGTTTTTAGAGAAGAAAATCAAAAAAGTTGTATTTGGGGAGCAACTCCCAAAAAATATATGTATTTTGTGAAGGGATTATGTGTTTTGGGCATTTTTAGAGGAAATACCATTACAATTTGGGCGCAATAGCAAATGTATGGTATTTTGGGAGTTTATAAAAACTATTTTGGGCTTTTTTTAGATTTATTAAAACACCACCACTCCTTTTTAGGCAATTTAGAGAATAAAACGTTTTAAATAATACTTTGGAGTGCCCAAAATGTTTTTTTGTGGCGTGTATACCCAAATATAATAAAGCATATTCATTATCTAGATATTACAAAAAGTGCAATTCTTTACTTAGGTATAAAACAAGTATGATGATGTTGATTCTTTGCTTTGCTTTGCTTCTTGAATTATATATATTCAAAATTAAGTTGGATCTCAACCACTATATATACAAATTAAAATCCCACCACACCTTTTTAGGCGATTTAGAGAATAGAACGCTCTAAATATTATTTTGGAGCGCCCAAAATGTTTTTTAGTACTGTGTATACCCAAATAAAATAAAGCATTATTATTTATCTAATGTATAATCCATTATTCTTTACCCAAGTATAATAAAGTATTATTCTATATCTAGATATTACAAAAAGTATAATTCTTTACTTAGGTATAAAACAATTACGATGCTGATTCTTGGCTTTGCTTCTTGAACTATATATATATAGGGCAAAGTTAGAATGAAAACCCTAAAAATTTGAGAAAACCCTACTTCCCAAGCTTTTTAGGGCCTGAAAATTTTAGGGCATGTAATATACATGTTTTTAAGAGTTTTGAGCCAAAAAATCAAAAAAGCGCCAAGCGGTTTTTTTAAAAATAAAATAAATAAGTTATCTAGGTTTTGCACATGTAACACATATGTGCAGACATGTTGCATTGTAAAAAGACATGTTACATATGTAACATATACATGTTGCATATTTAACACAAAACTTGTTTATTTTTTTTTAAATATTGGCTTGACGCTTTTTTGTGTTTTTTGACTCAAAATTCTTAAAAACATGTATATTACTTGCCCTAATTTTTTCAGAAAAAAATCTTGAAAAGTAGGGTTTCCTAAAGTTTTCTCATTTTAGAGAGTTTTCTATGTATACTTAGCATATATATATATATATATATATATATATATATATATATATATATATCTTCCTGTACAAAGTGCATTTTTCGTACAAAGTGTGAGAAGTCTATGTAGTCATTGTGTTTTAAATTTTGGCTATCAAGTTTTCGATTCCTTTTGCATTGTATTATATTGAAAAACACCAAATGCAATAATTTAAAACACAATCAAATGTATTCTAGACATGAAATGTAAAACACATTGATTACTTTCTTCCCAGGGTGTTTTACATTGCATGTCAAGAAATAAACTAATTAGTGTTTTAAATTGTTAAGTTTTGTGTTTTTTTATATAATACTATGCCAAAAGAATATAAAACATCATGCCTAAAATTTAAAACACAATGCCTATATAGACTTCTCACACTTTGTACGAAAAATACACTTTGTACGAACAATACACTTTGTACAGGAACCCTACCCTATATATATATAGGATTGAGATCAATTAGGAATCACCACCCTAGTTAAGAACCTTAGGAACCAATCCTAGCCATCCATCCTTGATTTTGATCTAAAGGGTATAAGTGTAATTACAAATACTCTCTCCTAATCAAAACCCTAATTCATTTCTCCATTTAAAGATTTATCTCTTATCCCTCATCGTCTCCTCCATATCTCATACCCACCGTCAGGTCTTTTATATCTTTTGCTACGATGATCTTTAGAATAATTAATATTTGGGTCTTCAGTATCAAATATTATCAAATATCTTTCTTTCTCACCGTCAGGTCTTGGTATTTTTTTTATTATTGATTTATTACTGTAGTTTTTTTTTGTACTTGACGAGTTGACGTCGCAGTGGAAGACGAATAAAACAACATACAAAACTCAAAGGTGATTCTTTTGTGGGCTTACTGTTGATACTAGAAAACAAGATAAAGATGTAGCTTTTATTTTTGTGTAGTTTTTGGGCCATCCATTGTAACACAGAAATATTGAATGTTTTAAATACTGGTTTTTATATAGTACCGATTTGGTACATTAACGGTTTAACTATTTATACCGGGCAGTTCAATTTTGGTGATGGTGATGAATGAAAAAACGAATACACACCAATGTATATTTGTGTTGATGATGTTGAATGAAAGAAAAAAAAAACTGATATACATCAATGTATATCTGTGTCAACAATGATGATGATAAATGAAAAAAACGAATATACATTGTATATTTGTGTTAATGATGATAAAAAACTGATATACACCAATGTATATTTGTGTTGGTGATGATGATGAATGAAAAAACGAATATACACCAATGTATATCTGTGTTGATGATGTTGAATGAAAGAAAAAAACTGATATACATCAATGTATAACTGATGTACACCATTATATATATGTGTTGATGATGATGAATGAATGAAAAAAAAACTGATATACACCAATGTACACTTCAACTTACAACAGCTATATAGCTAAATAAAAATTTACCATTATATACACTTGTGTATAGGCATTTGGCTTTGTTTATTATTATAGCGGTTATGTCTCTCATTCTCTTTACGTAATATACACCAACGTATAATATACACTAGTGTATAGGCATTTGATAATAATAAAACGACTCATTTTTTTGACGTGATAATTACGTTTTGTAGGATCCAATTTTTTTTTAATATTATCCTTAAATCAGTAAATGGAGAAGGAGAGTGTTTTTAGGAGGTATTTATGGTGTAATCAATTTAAATTATGTGTTATGATAACCTACCTAATTTTGTGGAAGACAAAAAGTCCATAATACCCTTACATTAAAATAAACAATTAATTAATCTTCTAATTATTTACAATCATGCCATTAGAGATCAATGGCTATAAAGTGGTTCATATTTGAACCCTATCCTATATATATATATATATATATATATATTCAAAATTAAGTTGGATCTCAACAACTATATATACAAAATTGAAACCCCACCACATCTTTTTAGGCGATCTTGTGAATAGAACGCTATAAATAATAATTTGGAGTGCCCCAGCTTTTTTTTTTCTTTTTATAATAGTGTGTATATCCAAATAAAATAAAGCATTATTCTTTATCTAATGTATAACACATTATTCTTTGTGAAAATATCAAGGTTGTAGAAATCACGACTAGCCAACGATTAGTTGTTGGTCGGCCAGTGACTGATTAATTTTGAGCTAATCACTTAGTCAATGGTCGGTCCTAGCCGGTCCAAGCCGCCAATTCGACCATAACTGAACTAATCGGCTAATTTGTGTCAAAATTGGAACAAATCAAAAGTTAAATGAGTTATTACCTTGATTCGAACGAAAATAAGATACGATTATGTCTTCATTGTGCGAAATCTAACCCCACAATCTATAGTATGAGGCTAATTTGGGGCTATGGTTTCACGTCTGATGAAACCTAGGAAAAGGGGGAAGAAAAAGATGGTCTGATATACGTAATGTAAATAAGGTTTTCTAAAGTGTTGATATTTTAACATTTAACCCCTCTCCATCCTTATTAGTTTATATTTAGTCCCAAAACTTATAAATTTACACATAAAAGTTATAAAATTAGCTATATATATGTATAAATTTGTAAAATTATACATAAAAAGTCTGCTCTGATTAATCGGGATTAATCCCGATTATCGCTAGTCGGCACCCCACCAGCCGATTAGCACCTAACGAGTTCTACAACCTGTCAAATATAATAAAGCATTATTCTTTATCTCAATATTACACAAAGTATAATTCTTTGCTTAGGTATGAACCAATTAATTGATTCTTTGCTTTATTCAAAAGTAAATTGGATCTCAATCACTATATATATACAAATTAATTGTTACATCCAAGTCGTAACTATCATAAAGACATCATCAGATACCGCAAAGGTACATATTCATTCATTCACTATCTTTTGTGTTTCAAGAAATCTCAAATTTGATTTGCTAAAAGAACTTGAGTTAATACTCACCTCGTGTTAAAATTTCGAATCTAGTAATATGTATTTTTATTATAATCATAGTTATTGTTTCATTATTTTATTTACAAATATAACTAGTTTTATATTATTGTAATTTATTTTTATACGTGTGTTGAAAAGAGTTCTAATTTTTAGCAAAGAACTGTAGACTACAAACATACATGTATATAATGTATAAAATATAAGCACATGTAGTGGGAGAGAAATAGAGTCGGTTAATAAGTTTCGTATATGCCATATTTATACAATAGGTATATAAACATACTAATACAATAGGTATAAGTTTATATACGGTTCTTGTTGTCTTCCACTTAAATTTTCCTTTGTATAGAGTAACACTCTGGATATATATATATATATATATATATATATATATATATGTGTGTGTGTGTGTGTGTGTGTTATTCAGTTATTATCCAACCTAAAATTACCAACCATTTTGTGATTTAGAGTATTGTATAATTAATTGGTTTGGGGTTTTTTTTAGCTTGATTTTTCACTTCTTATTTAAAGTTTTTATCTTTTGCAAATCTAACCCTGAACTAGAATTTTCACTTCTTATTCAAAGTGTTGATCTTTTGCAAATCTAACTCATAATTTTTTACTTCAACCCAAAGCTTTTCATCTTTTACAATTTAACCCAATACTCTTTTTACTTCCAACTTTGGTTTACTTTTCATCGTTCGCATATTTGTCGCTTTACGTTTGTTCTAAATTTTATGAGTTAACACGCCGCAACGTGCGTGAGGGATTCAACGATTTTCTTAATTGATATTAGTGTGTGTGGGGTTCAACGTTTTTAAATGATGTTATTTCAAATTAGCGATTGTAAATTCGGTGTAACATTAATGTCACGTTGGTATTTATGTCTAGTTGATACGTCATAGGCTTGCGGGGCAACGCTTGTGAGAAAAATCCTAGTTTCTTATAAAGTATAGATATATCATGAAGCTCGTGTTCCCTTAATCCCAATGTGATTCCATATTTTAACAAGTTCGTCATGAGTAATTCAAGAATGACTCAGCTAGTTTACACCACTATTTATTTGTTCTTAAATTTTCATTATATTTTTATATATACATTCCACGTTATATTTGGAAGTAATCAAACGTCATGTATAATTTTGTAACAAAGAGAAATACTGTAATGGATGACATGGAGCTTGACCTAGAACAACTTCAACATGAGCATCCTTTAACGCTTGTAGATTTGCAAATAATGCATCGAGACTACATAGAAGACGATGACGAATATGCTGATAATGATTTGATCGCGTCACAAAACTTCAAGTGCACATGTAATCGGTGCGGCAAGCAAATTGACTGGTACCATCGTTATTACTACAAATGTAGCATGGCGTCATGTAATTACTCCATCCATAAATTTTGTGAAGAAATACCACCAACCTTGAAATTCCAAGGCCACCCTTCTCATACTCTCATCCTTAAAAAAACAACAAATGATGATGATAAATGTTATGCTTGTTTTAAATTACATCGAGGCGGCATTTGTTATCAGTGTTCAACATGCAATTATGCAATCGATTTACTTTGTGCCACTTTTGTGGAGCAAAATACGATCCATCACCCTGCCCACCCACACCCATTAATTTCTATTGGTGTTGAACCTGGTTTGAACAAGTGTTTTGCATGCAAGAAGAAACATGAAGGGTATTTCTATCAATGCAACACTTGTTTTAACTTCCTAGTAAACTCCGATTGTCTTTCCCTTCCCATAAAGTTATTCCTGCAAACTCAACAATTTAGCCACAGTCACTTGCTCACCCTTTCATATTCATTTCCAGATCAATTATATGACTGCGAATGCAGGATTTGTGGTGTGAAATTAGAAGATGAACATTTGATTTACATGTGTAGCAAATGCATGTACTATGTTCACTCAGATTGTGCAACGCAAAGGATAGAGCCTTTCATGTCCGTCTTCTTACCCGGTAAATATTTAAACATATACATGTATACATCACACCTCACAAATGAGGGTTTTTTTAGATGGGTATATTTTTAATGATTGTGATGACATGAGGGGGTTTCTTTTTTGAAACTTTTTCACAAACAGGTTTGCCTGAATCCAACGGTGCAACATCTCCATAAACTTTAAATATTTTTTTTCAATTTTTATTTTTAAATTTTCATTTACCATTGAATGTACTGTAATTTTATTTATTTTTTTGGAAACCTAAATAGATATATATTCAGCACCTCCATATATATACCTTTTTTAAAAAAAATCGTATACCACAAACCCACACACTTAAATGTGTTTAGATTGTAATCATTTGCAAAGAGAAGTGAGCAATGCAAACTTAATCCAAATCTTTTTACTTAACTATTCATGTTCGTAAACACTTCACACTAAGTGTGAGCCTTTTCCCGTATCCACAAAATATGTTGTTTTTAATTAGTTTTATAGTTTTTTTTTCATTGATCTCCTGGCACAATTACAATAACCTATATTTTTATGCATTTATACATATTACTAAAGATATCATTATTTTGAATAATTTGTAA
Source organism: Ambrosia x helenae (assembly GCA_030844895.1). Taxonomy (NCBI): domain Eukaryota; kingdom Viridiplantae; phylum Streptophyta; class Magnoliopsida; order Asterales; family Asteraceae; genus Ambrosia; species Ambrosia x helenae. The sequence continues at coordinate 115,334,036 of CM061234.1, forward strand.
AGAATCCCATGACAGTTTATTCATTTTCTATGTATCAGGCTTAGGAAAAATGAAAAAAAAATTCAAAGATGCTGACCATCGCAACCTTCTGCACTTGCCAGTAGATGATGAATCACACATCTTATCACATCAACTTGAAGGCGAGACTACTTATGGGCAAGTTATTAATGAAAAGGGCCTCATAGATTATGGTTATCATGACCATCTGTTAGTCATAATAAATAATGATACAACCACCTCTCTTCATGACCCAATGAAGAGGATTAAACTATTATGCCATGCATGTTCAAAGCCGATTACAAAAATGCCATTTTACAAATGCTCCAAGTACTCTGATGGTTGCGACTTCATTCTCCACGATTGGTGCACCCGGCTACGCGGAATACTAAGAAACCATGTGGCCCACCCTCAACATACACTTGAGCTTGGCTACTTCAAGTTTGTTGTTTGTGGATTCAGATGTTCTATTTGTAGATTGCCTTGCAATGGGTTCCTGTACTGTTGCACTAGTTGCGATATCTTAATTGATGTCAATTGTGCATTTATACCTAAAGAAAGCACACGTGAATCACTTACTTACAAGAGTAGATGGTGCTTCATCAAGCGGTTCAAAGATGGAGTGTCACGCATGTCGTGTGAGTATTGATGAAAGTAAGTTTTATTATGGATGTAATTCTTGTGATTTTCATTTGGATTGTAAATGTGCTTTGCATTTACCGAAAGCAATTAAGCATAAGCTTGACAAGCACTCGCTGAAGCTGAGTTACTCCCCGATTGAGGACCACAAAGGTCAATACTTTTGTGAAGTTTGTGAAGAGGATCTTGATCCTGGAAAGTGGTTCTACCATTGTGCAGAGTGCGCGCAATCCATTCATTCGGCATGTGCTCCATTGATACTTCAGTCTGAACAAGGCATTAATATTCTCAACGCGGAAGGCGTGTATAAGTACATTAACATCAGGTTTGGGGGTGTAAGAACACTACCTTTTCACCAACATCCGATGTCACTTGCTGTGGGGACTGAGAATGATGGTTTATGCCAAGAGTGTGGCGACAAACTGCAATCCCTTTTGATCTGGAAGTGGTTACAATGTAACTTTACTTGCCATGGGTACCATCAGTATAGTGATTATTCGGGTGGTGTTGAGGACGCTAAAGAGAGTTATTTATTTGTGGAAAACAAACGTACAATTAAGCACCGTGGACCTCAAAGAAGCTTAGAGTTTTATCCAAATGAAATGATCAGACCGGTGACCCGCGATTGGAAGGTTGTTGACGATATCCATTAGGTGAGGCTTCTATGTTGTTTAATTCTATGAAACGTTGTACATTTGAATTAAGTGTGTTGCAATGGTATATTTGAAGCTTTATAAACATAATATTTGTAAAGTAATAAAATATGTTACATCTATCGAGAATCATAAAAATTAATATACAAACACCACTTATGATAATAGCAATACCGGTACCAAGTTATGTAGCACGGGGACACCAGTTAGGTGGTCGTACCCGTCTCAAGTACTTATTGGGGACGGAAACGCCATTGGGACGTTTAGCGACACCCACATCAATTTATTGTTTATAATATGTAATTAATACTCATTCACACAAAAATGCATTCACGCTGAGAAATTAAATAAAGGGGGATAGAGTTTAGTTATCGCACCATCATCATCATTATCATACTCAGTTAATCTCACCAATAGCAAAAGCTAAGGTAGGGTCTGAGGAGGGTAAGATGTAGACAGCCTTACCTCTATCCCGTGGGAATAGAGAGGCTACCTCCAGTGAGACCCCCAGCTCAATAGTGGTTTTGTATCAAGCCTTAGACATTAAGGCACATGATACTTAGCAATCGGGACAAACCCGACTGGTGCATATACCCTCTTGTCTTTTGGCTATCAACGTCACCACCTAATGCATGATTAACCGTCCATCATTTTTAACGTTATTTTCACGAAATTAGTAAAGTAACGTTAAAATTAGTGCAACTTTACTTTTGCCCCACAAGAGCCACACATATATACATTATATGCACACAGCCGTTAGCGGGGATAAATGAAAAGTGTAGAATTCACCGGAAAATGATATGTGCTCAAGGAATGAACAAGTGAGGAGAGTAGTTTTGTGTCCGAGAAAAAAAAATGGGACAAGTAGTATATGACTTGAAAGAGATGATTGAGATCTTTTATACTTTAAACTTGTTTTAACCCTTGACAAAATGAATAACATCCACAGCCTAAAGAAAATTAATTAATATTCTATGATACAAAAGGCCCATATAGTTGACTTGGTAGAAAGTCAACATAAAAAATATTATTTTTACTATTAGAGTACCCAAAAACATAAGAGTCCTTGGGTTCTTGGAGAATCAAATCTATTCAATGAATATATGGATTTGTGGGTTCAAGGTTGATTGCTACCAACTAGTAATGGTGTGATATCAAAAATGGTTTGAATGTCAATAGAACTCCAATTCCTTCAATCACGTTCAAAAAGAAAAATATCATCTGGTCTCCTGAAATTGAAAAAAAAAAGGATAGATTTATTAGTTTTTTCTATTGTGGTTTGCAAGGTGCCTTCTTATGTGGCTATGTAGGTCCGTTGTAAATAAAGTTTAGCTCATTTCCTCTCGGGTTATGTTTAATGCATAACGGGCCAATCGGTAAAATAATAGTTAGCAAGAATGAATTGGGTTTAACTAGTCGTAAATCACCCGGTGTGTGCTAGACGCTTTATTGAAACTAAAGCATTGTTGGTAGTAAAATTTAGAAAATGTGTCCAAAATTTGGATAAAAAGGTGCTTAAAAATATGACACACGATTGCACTTATTTCAGATAGTGTACGGAATTATTCATGTGGACCCAATCAATCCAACCAACCCATTTTGCCACCACAAAATTGCAAGTTATCGTTCATGATGTGAGATACCTCATTATACTTGTAGTCCCAATTAGGGGTCGCATTTCTAACACGACACTATATAATCAAAATTTGGGTGGCATCATCTTTTGCCCTATCAATAAACTAGTCATGTGGGGTGAGTGGTTTAACCCATTTAATTAAATGGTAATCGGATTGACCTTTTAACAGGATTAATAAACAGGTTGACGTGTTGACCCGCCACTTCGTTTCTACCCATTTAGTCCATTTATTACAACATGTTCAGCATGTTTATTATAACATGTTTACAAAACACCAACCCGTCACTCATTGGACTCGTTTAGATAAATGGGTTAAACAGTTCATGTTTAGATTCAACGACTCAACTCGCCAACTAGATACGATTGACATCCCTAGTAGTAGTCCCAACTTGTAGCTATGATTACATATTTTGTTTCACTGTGGCGTTCATCAGCCACATGACAATATTGGACAAGTCAAGGTCCTTTCGCGATATAAATGCCTTAAACTAGGTTGTTCATGAGAGGTGATATATAAATATGAGATTATGACATATCTCCAAAAGATATATAAATGTGGAACCAGATTAAATTTATTAGCTTTTGTTATGTTATTTCAAGCAATTTTTTTAAAGTGAACCTAGTGGACCAGAGACACTAGATTAAATTTGTAGCTGCAGTTATGTTATTTTCAAGGTTTTTTTTTCTTTCTTTTAAACCGATCGTAGTGGACCAGAGACCTCGAGAGTTGTGTACGAAAAAAAATTTCATACGCGTAAATTGTAAACATTCAAAGAGAATATGAACAGAGTAAAAAGCACGTACCAGGAAGAAATGTTGCATTTTGTCTCTTTTGGGACCATGACAAACTGCAAACATAGAGATAAGTGAGATTTAATTTAATTTGATGTGATTTTGGGTCTAAATTACATGATGTAGAGGTGGCGCTATCACCTAATATAAAGAGAAATAATTAGCTAACAAGGAAAGTTGTCAAGCGGGTCGAAAGGGTTAAACAAGCATTGCGCCACCAAAAATGTATTTATATACTTCCAAAATTATGTTACTATTTAGAAATGCATATGTTTCAAATCATATTGAACGCATTAAGTATTTATAAAGAAAAAAATGATTTGGTAGGCAACCCAACTCGTTTTTACCCGCACTTAAAAATGACCCATTTTGACAATAACCAGTTGCCAGACCCCGTTTTATTGTTTCTAACATGATGTGACCCACAAGGTGCCCAACCCATGTCGACCCACAGTTAAACTTGCTTGTTCAGATAATATAGTATGTAGATATGAGATTATTAAACAAATGAGTACTCACAGTGCTCCTCCACATGCAGGACCAATTGCTTTGCAAATTGACTGCAACGTCATGGCTATACCATTGGCCGCACCTCTTTGGTGTTGATCCTGTTAGCCATGTATATGTGCATACAGTATTAATCATTTATACGCTTGAGAAACAATGAAAAATAAAGAAAAAGGTTTAGAAAGGAGATGGGACTAATCTTACCACAGCTTTATTTTGCAGCATGAATGTGCCAGTTATAATGGACACCTGGTATATAGAGATGAAACAGAGAACGTTACGACACTGATAAACAGTTACGTTAATTCAGTCAATATATTTTTGGTGTCAACAGTGGCGGACCCAGAAAATTTTCTCATGGGGTGCGGAAATTTTCACTGGTCGTTTGTCTGTCTCTAGCTATAAAGTAGTTTTTTATATCTGATCCGGTTCGGTCAAATCGGATCGGGTCAAAGAGTTTTTTTTGTTTTCAGTTGAAGTTTCAAGCATTCAAATGTCCTTAATTATTTAAAAATAAACCGTAAAAAGAGAAATGAAATTAAAATAACATGGCTCCATTGTATTTTTCACCTTTCTACATATAAATCACTCAAAAACCTCATACAAATGTTAAACAAAACCTAAGAACGTTGATTGAAAAATAGTTAGTTGGGGTTCTTTAATTACATATTTCTTAAAAAAAATATACCTCAAAGAGAATTTTTTACATAATAACACATAAGATAAGTTCTTTATTTATATTTTTTGAAATGATTTTGGCTTGTGATAAAATTAACAAAATGGTATAATCTAAATACAGAGAAAACATAGTAATAAAATAAATAACTTAATAGACTTCATCTTATAACCATAAATTAAAATAAATTGCTAAAATTCATATAGACATTTTTCATATTTGAGTTTAATCGAGAAAAAACAAACAAATAAATAAATAAAAGCATATGAGTAGTCTAGGAATTCGTACTTGTCCTCGAACACAGTAAAAAAAGTAAATAAATATAATATTATAGGGACACACAATATATTAACATTTATGTCTTCTTCCCCATCTTTGGTCTTTCACACTTGCAGAGCTCAACACATCGACCGGAAAAAAATCCGGCGCTACCAACCCCGTTTTATTTCTTCACGTTAAACACCATTAAAGACAAGCTTCTTAGGGCAAACGAAGAGCTTAACCAGTTTTTTAAGGGGTGCGATCGAGATTTTTGTCTAAAAAGTACACTTAATTTTTTTTTTCAAGGGGGGCGGCCGCCCCCCCTTGGCTTGGCTATAGGTCCGCCCCTGGGTGTCAAGATGGTTTTTTCTGTGTGATTCAAGGCTATTTTTTACAGCCATGTTTACATGTTAAAGATAGTTATTTTTCTATTTTACTTTGTGGAAACCAACTACTATAGGTGGCATAATGAGTGATTGAGCGCATCGATCGGGTTAGGTAATGGGTCAATGCATTAAATCATTGGGGAGTGTCAAAACGGTTATGTTATGAGCATAGCATAAAGAAAGTTAAATGACAACATGACACAGAAATTATTGATTCAAAAAAAAAAAAAAAAAAAAAAAAAAAAAAAAAAAAAAAAAACTTACTGATAAAACATTCTTCACGATCGATGCTAGGTTTAATGAAAAGGTTAGCATGAAGCCTGATAACAACGCGATGTATGGATACGATGTGAGTAGAGGTATAGACAAAACCTACACAAGAGATAGTTATGTTAACAAGAATTTGATAATACAGAAAATATGATAACTGTAGTTTGTTAAACTCAAGTTTGACTTTCAAAGTCAATAGACAACTTATAGAGAGCAGTGGGAATAGTAGACATCTAATGAGTCTAAGGGAATATTGCTTACTCCTGAGACGCGAGCTACGCCGATGGGGCCAAGCATTCTTTCTGCAATTGGATATAACGAAGTCTGGAAAAGGAGAAGGCCCACCCCTAAAACAAGACTATTGTGATTAAACATTTGAATTTGTGGTAGAATGTAGAGTTTAGTCGAACATCAAAAACTTCACCTGTGATTGACAGGACAGTACCGACATCCTCAGTAGTATAGTTCAGGCCCCCTAAACTCTTCGGACTCACAGCCCACAAAGAGAAAATCTGTTAACAACAAAAATAAAATAAAATAAATAAAAAATATTAGAAGTTATGTGAATGTAGTGTAGAATAACAGTTATAAATGAAATGCTTAAATAATTATCTAGACACTGTCCGTTAGTTATTAGCTTGTCGAGTCATTAACTTTATAAGCCCTCATGTAACACTTGTCATAGCAAATGAAACTATAGTGTGCTGAGTCTTCTGTAAATGAAACTTTTAATTTTTATTTTTTTTATTGGGTTGCACTTGTAGATTTGATCATTTAAAACACCTGACATGTAATTGTTAGACAGATCATAAATCACCTCGGTGTAAGCCATGTCATGGAGCGAAAAAACGCAATAGACAATGACAGAGGACATTAACGGCCAGTTCTTGAGTAGGCTTATTAACGAGGAATCTTTCCCTTCATCTGATTTTTCCTCAACATAGGAAGCAGACTCCAACTCGTTTTTCTTATGAAAGTGTAACGTTTCCTGCAGTTTGAAAAATAGATTTAAAAGAAAATAATGTTAAGAGGGTTCGGTTCACACACCATGAGGCGCAAACTTTGAATTTGATATCGAATTTTGGAACAAACGTATCATGTTTAGATGTATTTTGATGGGAGTATTAAGGAAACGGTAATGGCATAGGAAACTCTACCGGAAGCCAAATTGCAGCGATGGTCACAATAAGCGCAAAAATGGAGATACAAAGGCAAGGCAGCAAATATGGAAATCTGCATCACATGTCACAGCTGCAAATTGTTGGCACTCAAAATTGTATTGCATAAACAACAATAATACTTGGAAATTGTATCATCATTCATCGCTATCAAGAAATAAAAAGCAAACGAAGGGGAGACTTTACCTCCCAAATAAAGAATCATGAGATACTAGACCTGGAAAATTCTCTGCTGGCTAAATGCAGAAAAAAACAGAAAGAAAAAAAAAAGATTATTAGAAAAGATATCATCATTTCATCAAATAAAGTAGCAATTTAATGAGTAAAATTTTGTTTGCGCATTTACACACACATACACGTGTATGTATATACAGTGGTGTGTTCTTTATACGATTTTCATGGTTCTCTAGTTAAAAGTGCTCCATTCAATACATAGCCCATTTTAAGTAGAGAATTCATAACCGCATAGATACTTATACCTATCACTTTATAATGCAATCCAAAGTACAGGTTTTTAACCGCCTCTCGTTCTCTCTTACGCACATGTGAGAGTGATACCATGTGTGACATCCAAAAAATTTTGAAATTATTTAAGGTACTGATAGCATTTAAACTTTTTGTATAATTCCGATAACAAGATTTTAATCCCTAAATATGAATTTGTAAATTGGCCATAAATAGCCTTCTTTCCGTCAATTTTCAAGATGTTATCTGTACATGGTATATATGGATAGCATATCAAGATACAAGCGGCCGGGACAAATACCTGTGCAAGGAAACCACCCAATGATGGGCCAATGATCAGTCCTATGCCCCAAGATGTACTAATCTGAAACAAATGACACATTTTATGAAAAATAAAACTAGCCAAATACCATTAGCATGATCAAGTTGCTTGTTATTCTATGCAACATTTATGACTATTTAAAAGGGATCAACTTGAATTTTATGTTACTTATGGAACGAAAAACGAAAGAAAAGAAACTAAAGGGGACGCTGCTTACGGATGACAGTCCTAAAGCTTGATGTTCTTCCGGAAAAGTTCCAATGCATATGCCTGTTTGTCAACACATAAAGGAATGAATCAGATACTACAAAAGTAAATAAACAAAATCTAAACATGCTATAAATTGTAAGATAATGGATACCTTTATCGGTCCAAGTAACCCGTTTAAAAAGCCAAGAAGAAACCTTGTAATAATAGCCATCCAATAGTTGACACTAAATCCAAAAAGTGTGTTGAAAATAACCCTGCAGAAGAAAAAAATCACAAACTTTAGGAGGACAAAAGGGATGAGGTGTACAGACTGGTTTCAGATAGTTATAAGGCAACGTAGTTACGAACACTGTTGATGTGCCTATGAGAATAACTGGTTTTCGACCATAGCGATCAGCCACTACTCCCCAGGCGACGGATGTTAGTGCCCTTCCAATCATATATGCAGACCCTTCAAAAGATTTAGAAACATATGAGATACAGTTTAAGACAAGGTAAAATATGATCATTAATCAGCCAATGCCATTCATTTATGATGTATAGGTGTGGCAATTCGGACTGATTTAATTATAAATGGGTCGACTTGGGTTACATTTTATCTCTTGCGGGTCCAACAGGTAAAAGAAACAAAATTACCTAAACAGGAAACGGGTCAAGTGGTTGAAAATTCGCTCAAAGTGTACTTTTAATGCATAACACCTCTTGAAACATTGAATTAACACTCTCAAGTATCAAAAAGAATTATAAATTATTGGAAAAAAAAAATTATATGAGGTCAATCACGCTAGACCTCTCCCACGCAAATATTACCCATAACCCGAACCTATTTTAACCTATTACACAGCCGGCACATTTCACTATCTTTAAAGAAACACAATAGGTAAAAAATAGTTACCAACAAAGCCTGCATAGTAACTAATATCCTCCTCTTTCTCTGCAATATTAAAATCCCTCACCTACAATAGAATTTCAAATGTCAAAATTTTAGAAAATAGGAAACAAAGCAAAGACATAAGTGAACATGCTTACCATGAAGTAGAGAAACGGAAAGAGAGATGATATAGGTAATGCTGGGAAGGAAAAAACCGAAACAGACGTTAGACATGAACATCAAGGAGAGGTTTAAGATAGACAAATTGTATGTTGAATTATAATGAAAGGTGTAACAAAGCTTCTTATACTTAGGCTTACAAAGTCATAAAATGCATATCAAATTGCTCTTGATAACATTTAGCGTATTCGGATTTGGGAACTTATCCTAAAACTATTCTTTCCAATGCCATAAAAGCATATATGCAATGCAATTACCACACATTTTCTAGGAAAGTTTTTCCATGACATTAGACCAAGTACGCGTCGTGGAAACATGCTCTTGTAGATATGTAGGGTAAGGATGCGTACATCAGGCTCAAGTTGTCTAACTTTGACACCCCCTAACCTCGCGCATGCGAGTTTGACATCAACTTTGTTGATTGTTTTCGTCCCTAATCTATATGTTTTATAAAACAGAAGAACTTGTAATACAAATTAATGTTCCTTACCAGCACAGAGCATCACAATCCATATAGAAAACAATTGCTTAATCGGTAATCCGGTTTGCAGCTCTTTATATTCATCCACATCACACCCAGGACAACTTTTGATACATATTTTGTTCAAAAGTGGCTTCTTAACCTCAATGCCACCCATTGTATATCTTTTTTTTTTTATCACAAATTGATTGGTATTTTTTATGATTTTGTATTGATAAATTGATTTTGTTTCTCTATTCAGGTTTTATAGAACAGGTGGTCTGCATGCAACGTGAGGGATCCATTCGATCATAAGATGACAGATGGATGTTATTTGGTCCTTAAAAAACATGAAATTGTAATGATTGTTTGAGAAAGAGATGGTTTTCATGTTTTAATTCATGTGAAAACATGTGTTTCTTGATGTTTGAGGCTCTGAGCATAAGGATGGATTGTGTTTTTTTAAGAAGGTATGATGCAAGGTGAGGATCTTATTTTCCAAACTAATAATGAAATATTAAAAAAAAAATTTAGTTTTTTAAATAAACTCCACCTGTATAAGAAATTTTAAAGTTATTATTTTTAATTATATATATTATTATTAATTTATTATATTATATATATATATAAATATATAATATTAAAGCATCGCCACTTTAATAGTCAATGCGCTAACTTGCACCACCTTTATATGCTAACGTGCACCGCCTCTCTTTACGAACGTGCACCGTCCCTATTTTGCTAATGTGCACCAATATTTTAATAACTTTTTTTCTTTTTATTGTTTTGATAAATACCTTTTTATTTGGTACCAGGTATTCGTTTTTTTTTCCTTTTTAGGGTAGGTGAGGTGGTCATCACAACATCACACTCATAACACCATCAAACCCAATCACCTTTGTGTCACTTCATTCCATCACAATTCATCACTAAAGTCATGGGGTGGAATGACACCAATCACTAAACTTTATTTTAAATAAACTGTAAATATAAATTTTAATAAACTTAAACAAACATTTTCTAAATTTAAATAAAAAAATACTATCGAACTTAAAAAACATAAAAATAAAAAATAAAACTAAAAGTAATGTATTTTGATTGAGGTTTATGTTGTTTGATTGTTGGAGGTATTGTTTTGATTGTTGGTGGTATTGATTTTGGTTGAAAATGAATTATATATATATATATATATATATATATAGTATTTTATATTTTTTTTAAGCTAAACGCTCATATGAACGTTGGCTAATGGTCAAAATTGATTCCAAAGTCCTGCGATGGTTGTCACAGATTTTGGAAGTTGCGGCCGTGATAAAATAGGTGGACCAACTCTCGCCCAACCTTAGGGATGAATATTTGGTACCGAACTACTAGGTACTCGTACTGAACCGGTACTTTCGGTACCGGTATAGTGATATTTTTCTTTATTGTGAAGAAGCAAACCAATAATGTCTTAATATCGGTACGGATCAACCTGACAATATAATATCCATTGAAAATGAAGTTATTTTAGCTAAAAATCATGTGTTCAGTAAACCTAGCCTTTCTGTTTTGATACGTACTTGAGTTCAAATCCCGTCCCGCGAAAATTGGCGTTTCTATAGTTCATATCATTTTATAAATATTCATATGTACGTGCATAAATATGCAGGGGGTTTTCTAGTGACTATTGTTTTTTTTAACTGTAACATAGTTGGAGCATAGAGAAAAGTGACGAGTGACTGGAGGATAACTTTTTTTCTTTTTTTTTTAACGGCCAACGAATCAATTTCTGAGCACTCTTGGGCACCCTTTTGGCGAATCAGGTACTCGAGAGTACCCGGGCTACCAATTGCCACCAATTCCCGGGAAAACCCGACCACTCACCCGCCTGAAGGCACGACAGTGAAATAATCGGTAAAACCGGTCGGGATCAGGACTCGAACCCAAGCCAATGGCTGGGTCATCCCTCATTTCCCCTCTACCAATGTCTTCCAAATGTAGCTACTGGGAATTGAACCCAAGTCTTCCATAAAAAATTTTAGGCCCTCAACCAACTAGACTACAAGTGTTGGACGGCTGATGGATAACTTTTAGGGAACAAGATGAGATGCCAAAGCAAAAGAATGGAAAAGAGAATTACTCCGTACTTTTTATTTCATTCACACATTTGTTATTCTTTTGACCATGTGGATGACTGGTACTTGAGCATGTTACCTTTTGTTATTATTATAGATTTGTAGATATCAAGGTTTAGTTACATTTTAATCTTTTAGGCTGTTGCTAATTTAAGAGAAAAAAAAAAGAAAAAACAAAAGTTGTCTTAAAAGGGATGTAAAAAAGGAGTGTAAAAAAACACAGGAGGAAATTAGTCGTTCAAAAAAAGGTTGTTGCTAATTTATATACAATAAAGCCGTAGTTTTTTTATTTTACTTGTAACTTGCCTGATGTAATTAATTTGATAATACAGTTTGAAAAATATTTTTTATATTGTATTATTATATAAAAAAACATGTTTCTTATTGTTAAAAGAAAATTGCACACAAGCTCCGAATATGCTAACGTAAATGGTAGGTCAAGTTTTGACTAATGTACGCTAACGAATATACAAAACTTTAATTTTCTATTTAAGCATATAAATTAAAAGAATGATGTAAATACATATGCATATCGTTTTAACTATGATAAATAAGGCGGTTATTTATCTGCGTCTCATTCTCTCTTCCATTATATCCTTAAAATATTGTCTACTCTATCTTTAAGGCATTGCATACAAGTTTTTATTTGCATCCCATGAAAACGCGTGTTAATATATGTGTGTATAGTTAATAATACCAATTACATAGATTTTGTTTTGATGTTCAATTGGGAATACATCTATATATACTGCCTTATAATAGAACTCGAGCAAAATTAGCATTTTCACTTAATTTTATGTTTTATACACCTACTAGTGGCATTTTTTTGGTATTTAAACAAAGATATTTAATAATTTTGGTATTTAACATAATTTTATTATTTAATGCAATTTTGGGATTTAAAAAGAAGTCTTACATACACCATGTAACCCAAAACAAAACATGTTATATGTTATAGAAACATTAGTAATAATTTTATTATTACTAATTCTTTTAAGTAATTATGGACCCAATAACATTGGAAACAGTTGATAAATAGACAGAAAGCGAGTATAAACCTATAAATTATTGCCTTCCCGTAGATTTTAACTAGCAGCTCACGGATAATATATTATTTTGTCCAATAATTTTACGTTAGAATACATTTTCCCTGGTGCAATAACAACTAAAATATTATACTGTATCTACTAGTCTATATATATAAACCGACAAATAGATTATTTTTCAGATTTTTACTCCCTAAAGGCTAAAACCATAATAAAATATATGACCACCACTACTTATACGTACATTTATGATCATGTTATGTCATTCATCTTGCCAAACAAAAAAACAAAATGATGGTTCTTTACTAAAACAATAAAAGAAAATACAATTCTTTTTTTTTTCTCCTAAGCGATAATACCAATTCTTTATTTCAATATAAAATCAAGAAAAATAATGAATGCAAAGTTTCATTTGCTTACGGAAATTAAATGAAGACCCAAAAAATGAATTCTAACACGCATATATTTTCCAACTTATGTAACAAGTTTTAACTAATTTCATTATAAAGCTAACAAAATATAAATACTAATAATCATTAAATAAAGATGAATACAAATAACTCACCAACACATAAGACCACGACCCATATAAATAGTAGCTCTTTGATGGGAAATCCAGTTTGCATTCGTTTATCACGATCCACTTTGCATCCCGGGCAACTCTCGTAGTATACCGGCTCTAAAAGCGCGTTTTTTAGCTCGTCGTCGATCGCCATTATCGATTCGCCTTCAAAAGCTTTTATTGATATTCAAATATGAGTTGCAAACTTGCAATCTAAAATAAACCTTCAACCTTTATATATGGAGGACAAAGAGTTCGAAGAGAAAAAGTTGAGTTTGGGAACTATTATTATTTTAGATGGCAAAGAAACCGAGTATATAACAAGAGTAAGTTGCAACAATGGTCCATGAGATATTGTGGTTATTATTATTTGACCCTTTGTATTAGAAAGGTTGAAACTTTGGTACCTATTAAGGGAATATATTAATGACAAATCGGTCTATATTTGCCTATTTGGATATTGTTTAAGTTGGTGATACACGTGATTTAAACCAACAACATTTAAATTCAGCTAATTATTACATAAGTCATACAGTATATGTTTTGATGAGTTTAAGTTGCAATCACTAAATATTCTTTTTGATTTTCACTTACAATTTTTTTTCTTGCAACTTTTTAATATATTCATACAACTGACTTGTATATTTTTTAGCATTCAATATTTTAATATTTTTTTAGAATATCTACTCGAGCATCCTCTATTCTACTATTAAACTACACCTATATATTTGAATAAGACAGGTACAAACCTACAAATGTTATAGGATGTAGCTCTTGTATTTAATAATCATGTGACTGATACCCATCTTTTTAGTACTTCTAAAATTTATTTGTTCACGTCTTTAGAGATTGACTTATATCCCCAAACGTTCCGTCAATAAGATTCAATTGAAATTTTCTTGTTACAAATAACATTAATTTCATTCAAAAAAGTAATTTAACCATATTCAAACAGCATGCTAAAGCCTGTTAGGATAATCATTACGTTTTTGTTCCCCTGGCTTGGTTACCTGGAATCAGAAGTCAGTCGTTTCTTGACCAGGGTTCAACATGTTATTCATAGCAATGTCTCGACTTGGGAGGGGCTTCATTTTTAGTAGGTTATGGTTCATCATACAAAAAGAGGGTGTTGGCAACGTGTTTACATGGAAAAAAAATCAAACATCATGAGACCATGTGTAGTGAGGCGTTATTGGGGCCTTAAATTCAATTTAGCGCCCAAACACCGTTACGCAGGGGCCTTAAAGGGCGCTATGGGGCTTTAAAAATCCAAAAATGAGTGTTGAGCGTTAAGATTATAACGTCATTTTACCTTGGTGATTGTGTCATCTTCTTTCACTTAATAGAAAACAAGGGAGGGGCGCTAAAAGTTTTTTCTAATGGCATGAGGGTTTTGTAACTATCTTTTGTCATTTGTCTGCATCTTTCGAATATTTTAATAATGATGCCAAGTAACTTTTACATACACGCTAAATTAAAATAACAATTTATGGAATGACAAATCATTGACATTGGTAAAAAGAAAAAAAAGAAAGAAACTATTGGTAATCAATTTTAAAACAGGATTAAATAATAATTATAGTATTGCTAACTTGCAAACAAAAGGAGGGAGGTTTCGTTGTTAGTAGGTTAGGGTTTATTATACAAAAATGGGGTGTCGGTAACGTTTACCTGGAAAAAAAAAATCAAACATCATGAGGGTTTTGTAATGGTATTTAGGAATCATACACCTCCTATTTAGGATTCATACAGCTTATTTCATATCACACATTAATAAAAAGTTGTCACATACCTTAAAATGTGATGTCGCACCCCTAAAATATGATATCATGAAACGTATGAAACTCATCACCGTTTCTAATTGTCTTAGATGTAGATCGACATATTTGTCATTTGTCTGCGTCTTGCGAATATTTTAATAATGTTGCCAAATAACTTTTACAACAATTATTGAATGACAAATCAATGACATTGGTTAAAAAAAGGAAAAGAAAAAAAGAAACTATTAAGAATGTCTTTTTTTTTAACGGTAAATAAATCAAACCTGGTCATTTTTGGAACACCCTTTCGACAAATTCAAGTACTCCGAGAGTACCTGAGTTGTTAAACACCAATTCCGGAGAAAACCTGGTAACCCACCCGCCCGTAGACACGACGATGAAAATACTGGTAAAACCCGTCTGGCTCAAGAATTGAACCCAGAATCCTCCGGGTCTTCTATCATCGTCCACCAATATCTCTACCACTACAGTGTAATGGTAATGACTATTCAGAATGTCTTGGTAATCAATTTTAAAACAAGATTAAATAATCTATGTTACCTTATTAAGGAGGAGAGGTGGCCAAATTAGTAATTTTATCTAAATTTTAAGATGAGAGTTTAAAGGTCCCTTTGCAAATCTCTAATTTTTGACCTTTTTCTTTCCATTTTGTCCCTATGTACAACCTTCAATAGCAAAGGTATATATCTCTAATACACACATCATAAATCATAAACACACACTACGTTTATGAAACACTCCTTGAATTGGGTGTTTCAGGAATTAATATGGGGTCTTAAGATTCCAATTCAATGCTCCTATCGGTTACAACCTCTTGCAATATATATAGATAAAACAATAAAACCTATTGTTGTAATAATTGGATGTTTATCAGGTTTTTGCTTTTTGTTGGAACAAGATCAAAAGAATGTATTACATCATTTGGCAAGGTAAGATTATTGGCTCTTTCACGTTCTTCATAAAACAAATTATTTTTTCGAAATTTTTTTTTGGCTTATTATTGTTGTAACGTGCACATTTCTCATTTTGTTGACTTTGGCAGTATGATGCCTCCTTGGAGCTCATGAGACCAAGGTTTAAAAGTACGGAATCATGCCTCTAGGTGTTTTCCGTTCGCCTCATGAGGCATAAGCCTCGAGGCAAACCGAGACGTAAGCCCGAGGCAGAATTAAAAATAAATGTTAATATTATATATCTTATAAATAATGAAATACCAACTAATTTCATCATTAGATTTATCCGAAACATCATAAACACACATTAAAAACACCTGGAATGCTTGAAATTGACATAAAAAGTCTAAAACATCAAAAATTCTTAAGGCGCAACCAAGGCACATTTTTTGTTCCTGCCTCAGCCCTAAGAGGTGCATGTACAAAATAACACCCCAAGGCGCCACGTCAGACTCATTTTCCTGCTTAATCGCCTTGAGGCGCGCCTCAAGACGTGCGCCTCAACCGTTTTTGAACCATGCATGAGACAATGCTTTATAACTGTACCTAACTTTGTATTACACAACAATTTTCTCAGTGAAATAAGTGATTTTAAGCTCTAAAAGTTATGCCTTGTATCAGTGACAAAATTGGTATATTTGTGTGCATGAAAGCCGTTCCTTAGTATTTCTTTTATTTGTGGATTATACTCATTATGTTGATCTCTGCGGCAACTTAACCATCGCCACCATCTAACATCTATCGTTAAGTTAGTCGATTTCTCTCAAACTGAAATCATCTGTTAGCGAGGAATTCACCACCGCCAGCCTCAGAAACAATAACCATGGTATATTCTTTATTGTTAATTTGATTTTCATTGTTTCGAGTGACCTATATATCACAATGACTTTTTTTTTTGTTAATTTTGATCTACCTAGCCATCTGTTTTAATTGGGTTTTTTATGTTTGCTGCAGTAAATACTAAATTGAATTATTAGAGGAACATCTGAAGCTCCAACCTTTTATGGATATTTGTTTATTGGTGTTATGGTTTTTGAGTTCATGGTTTAACATAGAATATTGTTTAGATTATCTTATTGTTATGTAGATCCCTTTGTACCATTGAACATATTGTGAAGCCCGCCTCTCCTAAGCGAAATGCATTGTCTTCTGCCTTTTATAAAAGAACCCAAATATAATAAGTGTTTAAAGCACCCAAGCCTCAGGTTAGATTGCCCTCTCTAAAAGAGCGTTTGCAACACCCCAACCCCTTGTGGTGTGGTGGTAAATGTGTTGGGATTGTAAATGAGAGGTTGGGAGTTCAAGCTTCATAAGAGGCAAAAAATGGTGTAATAAAAAGAGGGAGGAAATTAGCCGTTCAACAAAAAAAAAAGGTTAACGCATTATGGCGTATCTATATTATATTTATTTAATATACGCCTTACACTATACTTTTTTTTTGTACATTTTTATGCTATTGAGATTAGATCAAGATGTTTCACATCAAAATGACATCTACTTTGAGTAGTTGAAATATTATGCGGTTCTTGTCATTTATGAAGTGGATGGATATGTATATACCTCAGAGTGACACCTGCTGCATCGCGCGGGCCAATTTACTAGTAATTATAGTATTGCTAACTTGCAAACAAAAAAAATATTTAGTTCATTATCTCTTATTAAAGTATGTAATAATTACTACGGTTCATTTGTATGCATAACATTAAATCTATACCTATTTTCATATATATTGTGGCATCCTTTAGTTTAAGACTAATAATCGTTAAGACAACTCTGAACATATAATAAACTGGATAGTGACCACATAAAATATACTGAATATGAACTTGTGGACAGAGAGTTGGCGGAGAAGAAGTTGAGTTTGGCGACTAAATAAAAAGAAAACTAACAACAATTGTCCATGAAGTTATTAATAATTATTTTTTCAACTTCTGTGTTCAAAAGATTACAACTTTGGTTTTTATATAGACTAGAGAGAATTAATGCAACTTGGTCCCTGTTTAGGATCGTGTTTGAGTTGGCGATGCTATTTCAATCAACTGAGCAGAACGTGCTATTTAAATGACATTGATGAGTGATCATAGTCTACTTAATGTTACCATTTAAACGAGTGTGATGACTGATCCAACACTGAAATAATCTACAAAACATGACCATATAAATGATATTTTTTACCGTAAATATAAAGAAACAACATAATTCTTGGAGTCAAAGTCTTGACAACATAAAGTCTTGGTATCAGCCTAACAATACAAGATCCTCTCTAGCAAACCTCCTTCTTCCTCTTTTTTCAACCTCTATTTCGCTACAACCATCCCCATTCATGGCTGTCGAAAACTTGTTCTCCATTCCTCTTCACTCTCTTACCCACTTCATAACTATAAAATTATCCTCCACCAATTATCTTGCATGGGAAAAGCAAATCACTCCGATACTTTCCTACCTTAACCTTCTCGGCCATGTCACAGGAACCACTCCGGCTCCTCCCGAAACCGTGATTGCCGACAATCACACTGTACCCAATCCCGAGTTTCTCACTTGGCAAGCCGATGATCAAAAAAATCTCCTCCTCATCAACTCCACTCTATCCGAAGAGGCCATGGCCGAAACCATTGGCCATTCCACTGCCAAATCCGTTTGGCAAGCCCTCACCAATGCCTATAGCCATTCTTCCATTGAACGTATCCATAACCTCAAAGATTCTCTTCGCACCCTCAAAAAGGGACCGATTCGGTCTCCGACTTTGGACGCAAATTCAAGGCCATTGCCGACCAACTTGCGGCTATAGGACATCCCGTTGATGATGAAGACAAACGCCATTGGTTCCTTTGTGGACTTAGCTCCTCCTTTGAGAATTTTTCCACTTCCCAACGTACCATTCGACCGGCTCCTTCATTTCGTGATCTTTTGGCCAATGCCAAAAATCAAGAAATGTTTGTCCAAAAACTTCATAACCCCCAACCCCTTCTATGCCCAACCTAGCAAAACTAGGAACAATCGGCCCTCATCTTCATTGTCTCGAGGACGTGGTCGTTCCTCTTCTCAGGGCCGAAACCAATCCTATTCCAAACGACCCCCTCTTTGTCAACTTTGTAGCCAAACCGGCCACTATGCTACAACTTGCTCTCAACTTGTCTCGTTTGCTCAAAAGAAGGCTTCCCTTGATGCTAATCTTGCTGAAGCCTTTCATGCTACTTGCAACATAGCACCCGACTCTCCCGATTGGACCGCCGACACAGGTGCATCAACACATATGTTACCTACCATTCATGGCTTAAACAAAGTTACATCCCACGATGGTAGCCTTCGGGTTACTTTTGGAAACGGACAATCGACCTCCGTTACACACATTGGGAACACCTCTCTAAATGACTCAATCCATTTAAAAAATGTTTTAGTAGTTCCCAACTTAACAAAAAATCTACTCTCAATTAGTAGGTTAACAAATGATTCTCCGGTTGATGTTTTATTTTCTAATCATTTTTTTGAAATTCAGGACCGCAAAACAGAGGAGGTTCTAGCTAAAGGCACGTGCGAAAATGGTCTCTACATCTTCTCTCAAGGTCACAAGTCTCTAGTTGCCGCGCTTTCCGCATCGCACCTTCGTGCATCTTTTAATAAATGGCATAGTTTTTTAGGCCATGTGTCTTTTGACACAATTTCAATTTTAAATAAACTTGGTTGTGTTTTTGTTACTTCTATATTACCCAAACCAGGGTTATGTGAATCTTGTGAATTATCAAAAGCAAAACACTTACCGTTTATTGAAAATCCTAAACGCGCAGAACATGTACTAGACTTAATTCATTGTGACCTTTGGGGACCCGCACCCGTGACCTCCAAGGATGGTTATCGATATTATGCTATTTTTATCGACGACTATTCCCGTTTTACTTGGTTCTATCCATTAAAAGCAAAATCCGAATTCTTTACAATCCTCACCACTTTCTTAACTTTTGCTCAAAACCAATTTTCTTCAACCATTAAAGTGTTTCAAAGTGATGGTGGCACCGAATTCACCAATCACCAAGTTCAAAAACTTTTTCAACAACAAGGTATCCATCACCGGTTATCTTGCCCACACACACCCGAACAAAATGGTAGAGCCGACAGATCTCTCTTTGTTTACAATCACCAAGGTACCCTAATCTATCTCCTTGTGTATGTTGATGATATCATTATTACCGGCAATAATGAATCCTTCATCCAAACCTTCACATCTTCACTACACAAGGAATTCAAGATAAAGGATCTTGGGTCGCTAAGCTTCTTTCTCGGTCTCGAAGTCCATCATACACCAACGGGTTTGTTCTTAAATCAATCCAAGTATGCTCATGACATTCTCACTAGAGCCGACTTACTTGACTCGAAACCCGTTGCCACCCCTCTCACATCCAAAGATATCTTCACCACTCAAGGTCAACCATTTCCTGACCCAACTCTTTATCGATCTCTTGTTGGAGCTCTTCAATACCTCACCATTACTCGTCCCGATCTTTCTTATGCCGTCAATCAAGCTAGCCAATTTCTCCAAAACCCCACCACCACCCACTTCCAGCTAGTTAAGAGGATTCTTCGTTTTGTCAAAGGCACCTTAACACATGGTTTAACTTTTGATCGTCCACCTAACACTACTTTACTAGGTTTTTCAGATGCAGATTGGGCTAGATGCATTGACACACGAAGATCCACCTATGGCTATTGCATCTACTTAGGCGGCAACTTGGTCTCTTGGAGCGCAAAGAAGCAATCAACAGTGTCAAGATCCAGCCGCGAATCCGAATATAGAGCAATGGCAAATACGGCAGCTGAAATTATTTGGTTAACTAATCTTCTTCGGGAACTTCATGCTCTATCACCGGGTCGCCCGACACTCTTATGCGACAACAAGAGTGCTTTGTTCTTAAGTCAAAATCCTATCTCACACAAACGATCAAAGCATATTGACATCGACTATCATTTTGTCCGTGAATTGGTAACCGCTGGAAAACTACACACCAAATTCATCTCGACAGACAAACAAGTAGCCGATATATTCACCAAGAGTTTACCAAAACCGTTATTTGAAAGATTTCGAACAATGCTTCGTCTTGGACCTCCACCGACTTGCATTGACGGGGGGTATAAGGAAACAACATAATTCTTGGAGTCAAAGTCTTGAGTCAAGAGTCAAAATCTTGACAACATAATTCTTGGAGTCAAAGTCTTGAGTCAAAGAATTATGTGTAATTATTGAGTCAAAGTATAATTATTGAGTCAAAGTCTAGAGGAGCTTTTATCTCCATCATTGTTGTGTTTGTATTTGTATATATAGTCTTGTATAGAAATGAAACAACCAAGTTGAACCATAAAGTTTATAGTAAAATAACATACTCCTAAAACATACCTTCATTATCTAGGATTTACCCCGTTACCTCTTAAATATAAGGGAGACACCTTACTATCACATCCCACTAGATGCAAGAGTGAGGTCAGGGGGTTTTAAACAAGCCATGGTTGCGTGGTTTCCTCTTAGAACGATCTGATGTTTGAACCTCAGCCTATGATAACCACATAGATACGCGGTTTGAGGGCCAGTAAAGTACCTAGCTCACTCTCTTCAGATCTCATATTCCAAAATTCCATAGAACTTAATGATAGATGGTTCTTGTACCTGTCGCAATTTAGCTCAATGTTTTTGCACAGTCCTTAGCTTTTTGCCAACACTGTATCAAATGATCTACGAGGGCAAATAATTTGATCAAGGGCATGGAAAATTATGAAAATACATCTTAATGGAAAGATTTTAATTAGTATATTTTAATTTATGAGAATCTATGTATATTTTATTTAAATGAAAATTTATTTATTATTAATTGTTGAATTTATTTTTTATTGAAAAAAAAGTTCTTGGGTAGTTGCAAGAACGTTATCAGTGTTTTTGTGAGTTTATGGTACTTTAGAGTAAAAATGCGGTGACAGTGCACGCTTGTCGAGTTCTAGGGTAGGCAAAAGGAATGTCCATCCTCCATAAGGGTGGAAGGGGTACTCACAGGTAAGGGTGTGCAGGTGCTGAACCCGTGTAGCTAATCAACCACCACCCCTGCAGGTAAGGGAATCGGGTATAGTAAGCTACGTGCGGGTTGGGTCTTTGTGACCATTTGAAATGCTCAACAAGATCATTAGGTGGTTAAAATTTATTTAAATCATTTAAAAACAATTTAAATGACTAACGTTTCACCATTTGAATTTATCCAAACTTTTATCCACCATTCATAAACCTTTCTATACTCTCAATTAGCATGGCTAATGTTCCTAACGATGACCTCGGTTTATTCATTTCGCCTAACTATTTTGATAGTGATATTTTCACAAACGATAGTAGCATACACGTTTTCAAGGATCTCATCAATGAATCCAAAGAGGAAGTCACAAAAACGTCAACATCTACTAAAAGAACCGTATCATGTGATCGCGAAAAAGGTCACCAAGTTATTGTAAAAGATTATTTTGTGCCAAAATACAATGATGTTGTTTTCCGTCAACGACTTCGTATGTCGAAACACTTGCTTCTAAAAATTGTTGGTGACGTAGAAGCTCAGTGTGAATGGTTTTTAGAGGGTGTAGACGGGGAGGATGAAAAAAGAGTTTTACGTCGTTACAAAAAGTCAGCAGGATGAAAAGTTTACAAAAAGTCACATTTGCCGTTAAACAACTCACGACTTGTAATACTTCAAACGAAAACAAGAAGTATTTATGTATTTCTGCGAGGACTTCGCGGGAATACCTACAATTTTTTTACAACACTGTGATTCACGTATGCGGCGATGAGTTCTTGTGTAGACCGAAAAACCACGATGTTGAGGTTTTGCACCAGGCACATGAAGAAAGATATCACATTCCTGGGATGATGGGTAGTATTGACTGTACACATCTGATTTGGAGAATGTGTCCCACTGCATTTCAAGGCTGATATATATATATGAGAGGAGATAAAAGACCAGACAGTCATCCTCGAAGCGGTTGCGTCACATGATTTGTGGTTTTGGCATATGTATTGTGGACCGTCTGGGTCAAACAATGACATCAGTGTTCTCTAGCATTCTCCAACATTTTTCACTCAATGAAATGGAACTGCACCTAAGTGTTTGTTTAATGTGAATGGACACTCATACAAACGTGGATACTATTTAATGGACGAGATCTACCATACTTGGTCGACATTTGTGAAAACGTTTCCATATCCAATTGATCTTAATTAAAAGAAGTTCATGAGATTGCAAGAGTCAGCAAGAAAAGATGTGGCGCACGCTTTCGGTGTTCTAAAGGCAAAATGGGGCATACTTAAGTGACCCATGCGGGTTATTACCGTAGACATGATTAGGAGTGAGACGTATGCGTGCATTATACTGCACACCATAATTTTAAAGGACGGAGGAAGGGCTTTCTCACCGGTTCACATAAGGGATCATCCGGTGCAGCCTGTTTTTGACGATGACGCCTTTAGTGAGTTGATGGATGTAGATTCATTTCAGACTTCTAATTGATCTTGTGACACATCTTGAAACTCAAGATTTTCCCTACCTCCTCGAGTCATACACGGAGTAGTTTACTTTTATTTTTTAATTAGAATAATGTATTTTTTTAATTTGAATAATAATTGTGTTTATTTTTTATTTTTATTTATTTAGTTGTGTTTAAGGTGTTGCTTGTTTTTTTTTCTAAAAAAGGTCTGCGCATGCTCTTTTGTCTGCGCTACACAGACCACGCGCAAACATTGTTATTTGTACACTATTTGTTTTTTGAAGACGTTTCATTAAAAAAATGTCTGCACGAGCTCTTCTTGTTGCATACTTAGCCCAATCACTTCTAAGATTTTCTAAGACTATCCATTATCACAACCCAACCCAACCCAACCCAACTTTTCATTAAAAAAAAATAATTTCTCTCTCTTTTCTACCTACACAATCCACCCAAATTAATTTTTTCATTCACATTCACAATTCAACATAAACCAATATTTTATTAAGTAAATTTGATTTATAATTATTGTTTATTATCTAAAAAGTAATGCAAAAGTAGAAAATATAATATTTTAATATGGTAACCGGTTGCAACCATGGGTTACATAGGCAAACCGGTTGTGGCCTTTGAACACAATATTCATTTATTTTTTTCAATTTTTTTTTTTTTGTCTTTTGTGTATTTATTAAAACCGATTGGGGTGAAAGTTCACCATAGTGCATAGTCTAAGGTCTGCAGAGGGTTAAGCACAACTACCACCCACTGTCCACCAGCATCACGATTACCTACCACCCACCGTCCATCACCACCCACCTCCACCATCGTCCGTACACCACTCGTTTATTTTAACAGTCTACAAACGTTAAAAACAAATAGTCTTCTTCTGCAGATATGGTTTGCAGACAGTAGACATTTTACCTCTGAAAAACAAACATCAACTAATTGTTTAATTTATTTTCTATTTAAAAAAACAAAAACTTTTAGAATAGATGAAAAGAGTTTTGCCAGTGATTTTGTGGTGTTAGACAATTTAGGATAAATCTATACTACTATATAATAGATTCTGGATGGGCAAGATAGTAATTTTCATTTAATTTTAAGACACATAAAAACATTGTTTTTGCATTTGGTACAAGTGTTAATGCATAAATAATTTCTCATTTACAATATTGTCCCTCTTTATTTTAGCATTTAAGAATGTAGTGTAATAAATGACAAACAATAATGTAGTGTTATTAAATCTAGCATTTATATTTATAATGCAAAAGTATTTTATAAAAGCTTGTAAAAAACTTATTAACTTATATATTTTATAAAAGCTTGCAAAAAACTTATTAACTTATACTAAAAACAATACATAAAAATTTTACTAACATATTCAAACTCAAATAAAAGAAATAGGAATCGTCCCATTCGTGACTGACTAGGTCATTAGGAAAATCAAAATAATTATCAAACAAGAATACATGACGACTTTTAGTTTAAAAGTACAACAATTAAATAACTTATTAACTTATACTAAAAATAATACATAAAAATTTGACTAACATATTCAAACTCAAATAAAAGAGATAGGCATCGTCCCATTCGTGACTGACTCGGTCATTAGCAAAACCAAAATAATTGTCAAACAAGAATACATGATGACTTTTAGTTTAAAAGTACAACAATTAAATAACTTATTAACTTATACTAAAAATAATACATAAAAATTTGACTAACATATTCAAACTCAAATAAAAGAGATAGGCATCGTCCCATTCGTGACTGACTCGGTCATTAGCAAAACCAAAATAAATGTCAAACAAGAATACATGATGACTTTTAGTTTAAAAGTTATTGTATATGTAATAAAAGTTTACGGATAAAAATTACAATAAGACAAATGTTGTGTTAATCAAGAGCAACATCATGGCTATTGTGTTAAATCAAGAGCAACCTCATGGTTTCTTTGATCAAATGTCATGGTTTCTTTGATCTGCGCATACAACACAAACTTCTCCTTCACACCTATGGGTATCTCATTAGATGAAACAATCGCCAACATGAGAAATGGCATATATACGTTCGTAGCATATTCAGGAATATACCACAAATCGACCAGTTAGTACTACGGGATGACAAACCCATCCCACACGCCATTCTGTATTTTTTATGGCTTCATTTAAAGTATTTAGCTACTTTTTATTTTCAGAGACTGAAATCTTGTCTTGTAATTCAAGTTTTCAGTATTCTCCCGCATCAATTTTTATTTTTTATTCGTGCTTTCAATATCAAAGGGATTTTCACCAAAATAATTGTCACACAAGAATATATGATGATTTTTAGTTTAAAATTATTATATATGTAATCAAAGTTTACGGGTACAGCCCCGCCGCAACGCGCGGGTTCCTGCAAGTATTGCATAGTACATGATTTAAATAGGCTAGGGTTGACAAAAAGAGTGTCACCTCCACTCTAATAACAGTTGAGTTTACCTAATAACAGTTGAGTTCACCTAAAAAAAAAGTCTTTATTGGCAGGAAGTATGTCATGCTCGGTTCTATAAATCAACACTTTTAAATTTTAATATATCCAATAACATGATTTGTAACACGTTTACTAGTCCAACTTGAAAATATATGCTATAATATTACATTGTGGTTGATGATATGCAGATGAACCTATTACAGTAACAAGAAGAAGATGAGGAAAATCTATTTTCAATTATTTGCTTTGTAAAAAAACAAAAAACAAAATTCTAATGCTAATCTAGTGAATGGACACATGTGTTAACAAACGTATATTTAGCAATATATTGTATAGTTATCTCCCGCTAAATAGCATATTTGGCTTCCATAGTTATCTTGTAATTATGTATAATATAATCTCCTTCTATCAATGAGAATAATCAACTTTTGATAAACTTACATGGTATCATAGCCAAGTTGCTCTATACCCTAGCCACCGCATTTCACCGACTACATACAGCCCTTTTTTTTCCACCGGACAATCACTCGTCTAAGCCATCACGATGGCTGACGGTGCAACTCCCACATCAACCGAAACCATTAAACCCTCCCACTCTCAGCTCCATCCTGTTTATTCTGTGAGGAACATTCAGCAAAAGGTTTGAGTTCTTGACGGTGTAAAGGTCACGTACACCTCTTGGGTACAGTTGATTGAATTGCATGCTTGCGGTTATATGGTTCTTCCACACATTAACGCTACATCGCCACCTACAGAAATTGATCTTGCTTATGCTTCTTGGATGGAGATTGACTCAATCGTCCTCCAATGGATCTATGGTACGTTATCCGATGATCTGCTTGATCGGGTTCTCACCGCATAATCCACTACTCATCAAGCCTGGCCCCGGATCCAAAATATTTTTTCATAATAACAAAGGAGCCTGGATTGCCGCCTTGGAACATGAATTCTTTAACATGATTCTCAAATCCTAACCATCCTTGGAAGCTTATTTCAGAGACTCTTTGAACTTGGTGACCAGTTAAATGATTTAGCTCGACATGCCTGTCAATGACAAACGGTTGGTCCTTAAGATGGTCTGTAGGTTACCCATCGAGTTCGACACCATGTGATCCATCATCAATCAATTTCTCCCTTCATGGGAAGAAGCCTGCGAAATCCTCTTAAACACCTAAAAACGTCATACTGCCCGAGACCTACTTGATGGGTCTCCTTTTGTTGCCGCCACCCAAACCACCAACTTCTGCCCCTCCACCACCTAGAGACACCACCCGTGAAGCACCCTGTGACAACCAGGCCCATTCCAATAACTTCCGTAATAGGGGGCGTGACAATGGTCCGGGTGCACAAACCACCAACACCAACAACCACTCCTCCTACCCTCGCTAACCCACCTACAACAATAACACACCATCACCTTACCCACATTGGCTCCCCCACCTTATTGGGTTGCTCCTCCATGTCCCTACCCTACAACTGGCCCATGGACCCAACCCTGGTCCCCTTATGGCCCGTCTTAGCAGGCCTCGGCCCAAAAACAACATCAACAATTGGTCGTGGGCCCGGCCCAAACTAATGGTCCCAGGCGTAGGCTCAATTTACTGACTTAGATGCATTGGACTCGACTTAGATTGCTTAGGCTTTCTAGGCTGTCTCTATTGACCTAGATGATGAAATTTGGGATATGGATGTTGGCACTACTTATCATGTGACACTTGATCAAGGTACACTCTCTACTATGTCTTTGTATTCTCACATAGAGTTCATATTAGTTGGTAATGGCAATTGTTTATCGGTTCTTGGACCTAGTCATACCACTCTTAAAATCCCATCCAAAACTTTTCATTTAAAAACCATCCTTTATAATGACTCGGCAACCCGGGTCTTCACGTTATGGATTTTCTTAGTTCTCTTAGTGTTTTGCCTTGTAATAAACTTGATGTTTCTTTTATTTGTCACGTGAGCCCGTTATCTAAGAATAAAAGACTTCCATTTGTTAATTCCATTACTCATACATCTATGCCTTTTTCTATTAGTCATTGTGACTTGTGGACTCATCAGTTGTTAGCACCTTAGGTTACAAATAGTACATGGTTCTCATATATGAGTTCCCCTAATACACTTGGGTGTACCCACTAAAATTCCAATCGAAAACTTTTGCCAAATTCACCAATTTTCATGCCTTTGTCCAAACTCAATTTAAACTTAAAATTCAAAAATTCCACTGTGACATTGGAGGGGAATTTAACAACCATGTTTTTTTTAGAATTTGCTAATCAACATGGGATGCAATTTCATTTTTCCTGTCCTCATACCTCTCAGCAAAATGGCAAAGCTGAGTGCATGATACGTAGACTCAATGACATCACGCTCTCCGTACTCCTTCACGCCTCTCTACCCTTAAAATTTTGGGTTGAGGTGATCCAAATTGCATGTTATCTTCATAAAATTTTACCCACCAAAACCCTTAACAATATCACCCCGTGCGCTACCCTTTACTGCCGCCATTTATCTTGTGAACACCTTTGTGTTTTCGGATGTGCCTGCTACCCAAATGATCTTAATGAAAATAAGTTCATGAGATTGCAAGAGCCAGCAAGAAAAGATGTGGCACACGCTTTCGGTGTTCTAAAGGCAAAATGGGGCATACTTAAGTGACCCATGCGGGCTATGACCGTAGACAAGATTAGGAGCGAGCTGTATGCGTGCATTATATTGCACAACATAATTTTAAAGGACGGAGGAAGGGCTTTCTCATCGGTTCACATAAGGGATCCTCCGGTGCAGCTTGTTTTTTACGATGGCGCCCTTGGTGAGTTGATGGATGTTGTCACACCCTCAAATTTCCACTGCAGGGTTTTACCGCGAGGCGCATGACAAACCAGGATTCAAGTCAACGGTCACAATAAACGACACTATATGAAGTACGTAAACCCAAAAACATAGATTTCATAAGCGGAAGCATTTAGAGAATTTAATGGTTACAAAACAGTGTTCCAAAGTATTCAAGACACTTATTTCAAAACATGCTACTAATCCTAGACGCAAGTGCAGACCCGTGCGCCTAGTCCAACCGATGCTACCTTAGCGACCTGAGAAAACATGCCAAAAGAGACGTCAACATATATAATGCTGGTGAGTTCACAAGTTTGTTCAATATGATATCAAAAGTTAGCAAAGTGTTACCATGTCCATACTATATCAATGTTACCAAAGCACGCTAGCTAGGCGTATGTTTTATTACTACTACGATTGGAAAACCATTACTAGACTGTTACCAATGTTCGGCCCGAGTGTGTTCAGCAATGTTACCAATGTTACTAGTTCGAGACAATATGCACCCGCCCGGCCCTCCAAGCCGTCAAGCGGGGTCTGTCAAACCCAATAGATTTATCCACATTTCCCCCGTTGTGCATCCCCGCGCATTCATGGTTTTCCCCGGGACTTTCAAGGATCGTATAGCAATACAAAGTTAAAACCATAGTATGACATATGTTACCAAAATAGTTTAGCGCATGTTTTCTCCCCCAAAAGTTAAAGCGGTAAAAGTGGGGCTGTGAACTCACCTTAGGTTGCGTTCCTCAGTAATATTAGAAAGCCAAGCCCTTGATAATCCCACTACCGGAGATCTATCAAAATGTTCACATAAGTGTTCCGACTAATAACCATAAGGTTATCTAGACCCCGATTGTCCAGATTGTCTAGTATGTTCAACCGACACACTAGATCGACCCGACATCCCGTTGGTGACTCATTACCCTAACTAATCAAGTACACATAGATTACACACAAGGTTCAAGCATAAAACACTTAGTTTGTATCAAAAATCTCATTTTTGAATCCATAGGGTCGAACCAGGAAATTATGTTCCACCTTCGCCCCCTTTTTAACCCACGTTCGACCCTTTGGAAGCCACCTTCGACCCATTCGAAGTCACATTCGACCCTTTTGAACTGATTCGACCAATACTGTCCAGGTTCGACCCTGGAATTCCACTTTCTACCACCCGATTGGTCGAAGGTGCCCAGGTTCGACCCTGGCAGAATGTTTTTCCCAAAAACGCTTCAAAAACATCCGAGACATCATGAAACATCACCAAACACAGCAGTTGAATATGATTAACATATCCCCACAAAACCCCACCAATTTTGCCCCAAAACCTGTTCATTTTAGCCCTTTCCCAAAATGGCAAAAATTATGAAAACATCACATCATGCATGAAATCTTTACCCAATTTGGAAACTTTTTGAAATCAATCCATAATCATCTTAATAGTGCTCAGTTTGTCATGTGTTTGAAAACCTCAAAAAGTTCTATTGATCATACAAGCATGCATCGAGCCCTAGCTTTATTAAAAACCCCCAATTTAGACATGATATTCTAAATCATCTAATTGTGACCATAAACAATCCTAAATTAACATCAATGTCAACCCTAGATCATGTTTCTAGCATTAGTACAGCAGCAAAATCATCAAATAACACATAATATCACATAACACATAATTAACATATGTTTATTGATATGAAAACCTATGTTTAATGATAGGGTTTAGGTTTAGAAAGATGTTTAGAAGGTTTTTATTGATAAAAACATCCTTAGAACATATCTGGACATTTAGGGTTAGATAAAAACGAATTAAAATGCTTTGAAAAGGTTTAGGATTAAGAACACACCTTGGATTCTTGATTAGAGGTTGTTGGTAGGTCAGATTATGAAAAACAAGAGCAAAAACTCCTTCCTTAGTGATTAAAATCGTTTGAGAGTGTTTAGAGACGGTTAGGGTTTGTGAAATGGTGAAAAATGACAAAGTTTGGTATTTATACTAGTCCACGTTCGCCCCTTTCACCTAGTCGAACGTACCCACATTCGCCCCTTTCTCAGGGTCGAATGTGCCTTAACTGGTCGAATGAAATTCTATTGTTTTCACATTCCAGGTTCGCCCCTTCCTCAAAGGTCGAACCTAGCTCATTTTCCAGGTTCGCCCCCACGCTGTGGTCGAACCTGGATCTATGTTTTCTAGTTTTTCCAGTTTGTCGTGTTTAACGTATTTTAATGCATCCTAACACATGAACATGCAATCTTAATCTATGTTTAACATATATAAGCATGGATGATTATCTACACATCGCTTAAACACGTATTTGCATATAATCCACCATATAAGAATCAATCTACACATAGCACTTAATTTAGTTTATGTAACTTCACCAACAACGGGACCCGGTACTAGTGTATTCCCAAAATGACTCCCAATGGTCCTCCAGACCATTGAACCCTGGACAATCCTATCCTGACCCGACTCAACTAACCTGGTTAAGTCCATTTATAAATGTTTCTCGCTAAGGTAGACTTAGGTGTTACTAAAATGTTTAAGCCAAACATGCCGGGTGTCACATCATCCCCACGTTGAAAGAATTTTCGTCCCGAAAATTGCATAAAGCCCAAAAATGAAAGAGACGGAAAGAAGGAAACGAAAGGAGAATTTACTGGGTGTCACAGATGTAGATGCATTTCCGACTTCGATTTGATCTTGTGACACATCTTGTAACTCAAGATCTTCCCTGCCTCCTCGAGTCATACGCGGAGTAGTTTAATTTTATTTTTTAATTTGAAAATGTATTTTTTTTTAATTTGAATAATAATTGTGTTTATTTTTTATTTTTATTTGTTTAGTTGTGTTTAAGGTGTTGTTTGTTTTATTTTCTTCTAAAAAAGGCATGCGCATGCTCTTTTGTCTGCGCTGCGCAAACCACGCGCAAACATTGTTATTTGCACAATATTTGTCTTTCGAAGAGGTTTCATTAAAAAAAATGTCTGCATGAGCTCTTCTTGCTGCATACTTGGCCCAATCACTTATAAGATCTTCTAAGACTATCCATTATTACAACCCAACCCAACCCAATTTTTCATTAAAAAAACTAATTTCTCTCTCTCTTTTACCTACACAATCCAACCTAATCAATTTTTTCATTCACATTCACAATTCACCCTAAACCAATATTTTATTAAGTAAATTTGTTTTATAATTATTGTTTATTATCTAAAAAGTAAAGAAAAAGTAGAAAATATAATATTTTAATATGGCAACCGGTTGCAACCATGGGTTACATAGACAAATCGGTTGTGACGTTTGAACACAATTTTCATTTATTTTTTTTCAAATGTTTTTTTGTCTTTGGTGTATTTATTGCAACCGATTGGGGTGAAAGTGTACCATAGTGCATAGTCTAAGGTCTGTAGAGGGTTAAACACAACCACCACCCACTGTCCACCACCACCACGACTACCTACCACCCACCATCCATCACCACCCACCTCCACCATCGTCCGTACAAGAGCAGTTTATTTTAGCAGTCTACAAACGTTAAAAGCAAATAGTCTTCTTCTGTAGATATGGTCCGTAGAATACAGACATTTTACCTCTAAAAAACAAACATCAACTAATTGTTTAATTTATTTTCTATTAAAAAAACAAAAACTTTTAGAATCGATGAAAAGAGTTTTGCCAGGGAATTTGTGGGGTTAGACAGTTTAGGATAAATATTGCATAGTACACGATTTAAAGGGGCTAGGGTTGACAAAAAAAGTGTCACCTCCACTCTAATAACAGTTGACCTAAGAACAGTTGAATTCACTTAAAAAAAGACTTTATAGGCAGGAAGTATGTCATGCTCTGTTCTATAAATCAACACTTTTAAATTTTAATATATCCCCTAACATGATTTGTAGCACGTTTACTAGTCCAACTTGAAAATATATGCTATAATATTACATTGTGGTTGATGATATGCAGATGAACCTATTATAGTAACAAGAAGAAGATGAGGAAAATCTATTTTCAATTATATGCTTTGTAAAAGAAAAATAAAACAAAATTCTAATGCCAATCTAGTGAATGGACACATGTGTTAACAAACGTATATTTAGCAATATATTGTATAGTTATCTCCGGCTAAATAACATATTTGGTTTCCATAGTTATCTTGTAATTATGTATTATATAATCTCCTTCTATCAATGAGAATAATCAACTTTTGATAAACTAACCCTAGCAAGTAGCAACTGCCTTTCACCGACTGCATACGACTTGTTTTTTTCCCGCCAGACAATCACTCGTCTAAGCCATCACGATGGCTGACGGTGCAACTCCCACATCAACCGAAACCATTAAACCCTCCCACTCTTAGCTCCATCGTGTTTATTCCGTGACGAACATTCAACAGAAGGTTTGAGTTCTTGACGGTGTAAAGGTCACGTACACCTTTTGGGTACAGTTGTTTTAATTGCATGCTTGCGGTTATATGGTTCTTCCACACATTGACGCTACATCGCCACCAACTGAACCTGATCTTTCTTATTCTTCTTGGATGGAGATTGACTCAATCCTCCTCCAATGGATCTACATTACGTTATCCGATGATCTTCTTGCTCAGGTTCTCACCGCTTAGTCCACTACTCATCAAGCCAGGCCCTGGATCCAAAATATTTTTTCATAATAACAAAGGAGCCTGATTACCGCCTTAGAACATGAATTCGCTAACATGGCTCTCAAATCCTAACCATCCTTGGAAGCTTATTTTCAGAGACTCTTTGAACTTGGTGACCAGTTAAATGATTTTCTTGACATGCCTGTCAATGACAAACGGTTGGTCCTTCAGATGGTCTTTGGGTTACCCATCGAGTTCGACACCATGTGATCCATCATCAATCAATCTCTCCCTTCATGGGAGGAAGCCTGCAAAACCCTCTTAAACACCTAAAACGTCATACTGCCAGAGACCTACTTGATGAGTCTCCTATTGTTGCCACCACCCAAACCACCAACTTCCGCCCCTCCACCACCTAGAGACACCACCCGTGAAGCACCCTGTGACAACCGGCCCCAGTCCAATAACTCCCGTAATAGGGGGCGTGACAGTGGTCCGGGTGCACAAACCACCAACACCAACAACCACTCCTCCTACCCTCGCCAACCCACCTACAACAATAATACACCATCACCTTACCCACATTGGCTTCCCTACCTTATTGGGCTGCTCCTCCATGTCCCTACGCTACAACCGGCCCATGGACCCAGCCCTGTTCCCCTTATGGACCGCCTTTGCAAGCCTGACCCAACAACAACATCAACAATCGGCCGCGGGCTCGGCCCAAACTAATGGTACCAGGCGTAGGCTCACTTTACTAGATTAGATGCATTGGACCCGACTTAGATTGCTTTGGCTTTCTAGGCTGTCTCTATTGACCCAGATGATGAAATTTGGGATATGGATGGTGGCACTACTTTTCATGTGACACTTGATCAAGGTACACTCTCTACTATGTCTCTGTATCCTCACATAGAGTTCATATTATTTGGTAATGGCAATTGTTTATCGGTTCTTGGACCTAGTCATACCACTCTTAAAACCCCATCCAAAAATTTTCATTTAAAAACCGTCCTTTATAACGACTCGGCCACCCGGGTCGTCACATTATGGATTTTCTTATTTCTCATTGTGTTTCGCCTTCTAATAAACTTGGTGTTTCTTTTATTTGTCATGTGTGCCAGTTATCTAAGAATAAAAGACTTTCGTTTGTTAATTACATTACTCTTACATCTATGCCTTTTTATATTATTCATTATGACTTGTGGACTCATCAGTTGTTAGCATCTCATGTTACAAATAGTACCTGGTTCTCATATATAATTTCACCTAATACTCTTGGGTGTGCCCACTAAAATTCAAATCGAAAACTTTTTCCAAATTCATGAATTTTCATGCCTTTGTCTAAACCCAATTTAAACTTAAAATCCAACAATTCCAATGTGACGTGGGAGGGGAATTTAACAACCATATTTTTTTAGAATTTGCTAATAAACATGGGATGCAATTTCATTTTTCATGTCCTTATACCTCTCAGAAAATGGCAAAGCTGAGTGCATGATACGTCAACTCAATGATATCATGCTCTCCCTACTCCTTCACGCCTCTCTACCCTTAAAATTTTGGGTTGAGGTGATCTAAATTGCATGTTATCTTCATAACATTTTACCCACCAAAACCCTTAATAATATCACCCCGTGCGCCGTTCAAAAAAAAATATCACCTCGTGCGCTACCCTCTACCGCCGCCATCCATCTTGTGAACACCTCTGTGTTTTCGGATGTGCCTGCTACCTAAATGAGTTTTCCGCTCATCCCCATAAGCTACACCCTAAATCTTCCTTATTTGTTTTTTGGGCTACCCCACCAAGTACAGGGGGTATCGTTGCCTCGATAATATTCTCCCGCTATGCCACCTTTGCGGAAACCGTGTTTCCTATGACCACCTCCCAGACCCTAAACCATCATCTACCTTTTGTGATGACCCTCTGTAACACCCCGACCGATGACGTAATCATCGGGGTGCACGATAGTGACGATTGTTCAATAGCTCATGGTACTAAAATGTAAATATTTATTTAGTAAATTTCACTCTAATTTACTTACAAGATATAAAAATAAAAAAAAATATACAACAACAAAGATAAAAATGTTGATTGATTTAATCTAGGTTCAACGTCCTATGTGAAGAATCAGGCAAGCTTTTTCTAAAACATGCACAAAAATAATTTTTGTCAACACAAAATGTTGGTGAGCATTAACTAGGTTTGTACATATTGTATGAGTTTAAAAAGGACAATTCATGTATCGAGTAGATCAAAGCGTTATGTAAACCTGTGAGTAACAAACAACTAAGATTCAAGTATATAGTTCACAAATGTAATATTGAGCACCATAACACGTGTAAAGTCTAATAGAGCACCATAACCGAAATTATGTTTGTTTTTATATATAAGCATGAGAGTTACATTCACGTTCAAATACAAGCATGATGATAAGCAAGACTCGTATATGAATTGTAACTGATCAAAAGTATGTGAATGTGAGTGTGCGAGTTTAAATAGGTATGCATGAATCATCCCAAAATTGT
This sequence comes from Ambrosia x helenae, assembly GCA_030844895.1. Lineage (NCBI taxonomy): Eukaryota > Viridiplantae > Streptophyta > Magnoliopsida > Asterales > Asteraceae > Ambrosia > Ambrosia x helenae. The sequence continues at coordinate 115,369,929 of CM061234.1, forward strand.
AAAAAAAAATGAAAAAGGGGATAAGTAATACTCACCATGATAGTAATGGACTTACTAGAATTCAATAGGAATCAACAAGAAACAACGAAGGTCGATATAATCCCTAAAGCTTGACTCATGCTTCGCGAATTCCTTATGTTATATTGACGGTACTTCATGTATTGCAATGATTTTGTATCATTGGTCTGCTGCCACGTAACTTTGAATTGGCAATGGAACCTGATGACGTGGGTCCTAAAACAACCACGTCTAAACCCTTGTTAAGAAAATAAAGCAAAGTAAAAAGTGTTAAGGTTCGCTGGACTTCTTGGAGCTGATCAGCTAACATAAGGCAGCATGGCTGCCATACGGTAGCTATGCAGCAGAAGGTGAACAGTAAAAACATTGGAAATATAAAAAGGTGCTTTGGCTTATTACTATTGGCATAAAACAAAACATCACACAGCTCCAAGCCATGCCTAGGAAATAGTAAAAGCTGAAAATGCACCAAAAGGGCAAAGTCTCACTGCTGGCAGCATAAAGAGAGTCAACCATGACCAGGTATAGTAAGGATGCTACCATAAGGGAGCTCGTGGGCAGATTTCCATTGCCTATATAAGGAGACCCTTGGGTATGCATTCTACACACACTTCTCACTACTCCTTTTACTCTCATACTCTCTACCTTATCACTCCCAACGGATACATACTTATTCTCACGCCGGAGTCCAAACGCAGGAGACCCCCTCCTGCGTTAAGGCTAACGGTGTCTATTACCTTGTGTAGGTCCATTCCAGGAGCTAGAGGATACCCTAAATCATAACCTTAACCTAATACACCATTAACATATAAACCTAAACATCTCTTAACCTAATCCCGGTCATTTTCCTTATTGTAGCAATAAGTGGCGCCCACCGTGGGGCTGTCGCTACTTTGAACAAAGCTGTTGAAAGTTCTTCAGTCCCATTTGTTCCTAAGTAATCTTCTTTTGTGATGACCGGTGGAGATAACCACCAAGACGGGGGTCTTCAAGAAACTCCGGCCAGCAGTCACACCTCCGGTGACGCTGTAGGCCATGAAACACCTGGAACGGACGGACCACACGTCGAACCGTCTCTTGGAGATATGCTCAATTATCAAACTCCACCAGCCTCAAGGGTTGTTTATTCATCTCCTAGAGATGACGTGTTGTTACCTATTGAACGAATGGACATCACCCCGGAGGGAGTACGAAGAAACTTCTTGCAACTCCGAGACCTCTTGAATGGTTATGTGTGGGAAGAAAGGTCCAGGGTGTGAAAGTCAGGTTGTCTTACGACGACGAACCTACCGTTACCCTCTCACCTTCTCCTCCGTTATGGGGTACCACTACCTCCCCAACAACCCAACGTATTGACACGAATCCTCACCCCTACTTGAATAGTCAGGGAGGTATTCTTTCAGGGGAAGGTCCTAGCAGAACCACACTCTTTCCCGGGGTCCAAGAACATACGACAAGACAGTTGTTGGAAGCCACACAAGTGTCTTTGTCGTCCTCAACACCTCTCTCCTTTGCGGAAGCTCTGAGGTCCCTGCCCCTGGAAAGTAGTGCAGTTGCCACCTCTTTGGCAGGAGTTGGATGTTACGTTGGGGGACCAGTTACTCCTTCAGCAGCAATGTACCTCAACTACTCCCAACCTCAGCACGCACCTTACCTACTGCCATATTTCCCTACATGGCACGGAGGGTACCCATGGCAGTACCCACTTCCGCTAAACCAAGTACCAGCAACCTCTCTTCCCGGAGGTCAGGGGTCAGGTATTCTCCAACCCCTAGTGTTAGGACAAAAAGGATTGGTGAAACCACTTTTGCCAACCTATGTCTAATTCACTTCTGTCAAATTATTCTAAGTATAGAACTACTGAAGAAAGAAGACCAAACAGCTGAAGAAGGATTCTACAAGTACTGAAGAAGAAATACATCAGAAGTTCTGAAGTCCAAACCAGACATATCACTGAAGAACTACTGAAGACAAACTACTCATCAGTAGTTTGTCATTCATCAGCACTTGTTCAAGAATCTTTTCCACCGTCTTATGTTTCAGTAGTTTATTAGTTTATTATTACTTTTACTTTTGTACAAGTTCCAAGATTGCAACTTTTTGCAACTTGCCTCTAAACTTGCTTTTTGGCAAGGTTCATGTATTTGTAAAGTCTATAAATAGATGGGTTCATCCCTCTGTTTTAGACATTGATTTTTAATACAAGAAATCCTTCAAAGCTTATCATTGTTATTACCATTTCATTTACTGAGAATCTGTTTAAGTGTTCACTCTCATTCATTGCTTAGATTCTCATTAAATACTTGTCTTTAGTTTTATCAAACATCCAGGGGGAGTAATAACTCCTGTTGATAAGTGTAGCTTTAAACTCATATCATTCCGCTGTGCTATCACTGATCAAGAACTTGCTAAACACCTAAGTGTTCACTAGCAAGTTCATACAAAGAGCAATACTGATCCAACATAGTGCCAGACTCATTTGTTGAAAATTGAAGAACATGAGGGGTTTGTTGTACCAATGGGTCTTTAGAACTTTTAGGTAGAGACCCAAGTAAAACATCCCCCTCATTCTCTGCACTATCCAACAAAGAGGATAAGGTGCCAACATTGGACATTAAAGGACCTGCAGAACCTGCATTAACACTAGAAGGCACGTCATCAAACATCTTGAAAGACTGAAATAAAGATTCATAATCGAACAACCAGTCGGGACTGACTCTAGCATCCGTATCATTCTCCTCGATCCAACGCACGTCAAACGACTCTACGATCTGTCTAGTCTGTTTGTTGTAAACTCTATATGCAGTTTTGCCAGCATAGCCAACAAAATAGTAGTCGTCAGCCTTTGCATCAAATGTTGGTGTTGCATCCAAGTGCAACAAAGTACATGGACAACCAAAAGTTCAAAAGTGCTTGACGGAGGGTTTTGCATTGAATAAGACTTCGTAGGGTGTCTTCATTCGTGCTTTATTGACCAGAACACGGTTCTGCACATAGCATGTCGTATTCACAGCCTCAGCCCAAAAGAAAGTCAAAAGTTTGGAATCACACAACATTATACGTGCAACTTCAATTAGTGTGAGATTTCTTCTTTCAGCTACTCCATTTTTGTTGAGGCGTTCTTGTAGAGCTGAACTGGCGAGCGATCCCCTTCTAAGCACAATAGTAATTCAATTCTGCATTCTTGAATTCAGTCCTGTTATCATAACGGATCCCCTTCACCTTGATGTTATTCTGATTCTCCATTAAAACAATAAATCGTTTGATTATTTCTGCTGTCCACCATTTCTTACTGTCCCTCGTTACGTGATCTGACCCTTTTCACCTCCCGTAAATGAGACAAATCCACCGTTGAAGCGTTCCAATTCGGTGAGTTGGGATAAGTCTCTAGTCATGTGCCATGAATAGCCACTATCAATGTACCAAAGGCAAATGATAGTCCTCCATAGTCGTTCCTACATATGATGCGGAATTAGTTAATGTTTGTGTTGGGTCTGCTGACCTGAAGAAGAATAGATGATTGAAAAGCCAAAATATACTAACAGTTGATCCACATAAATAATCAGTCTTTACAACATACTCTTCCCAAAAGACTGTTGACCCTAACAACTGTTCCACCCAAACAACTGCTATGACAACTGCTGCTACAAAGGACTGCTGGATAACAACTGATAGAGAACAACTGCTGACCAAGGGTCTGATGAAGAACAACTGCTGATCAAGTACTGAAGACTAAAGGTCTGTTGGAGCCAACATCACTTAGGCTCCAACAGATGATACAAGACCATCAGAGTTTTCCTCAACAGTAGTTTACCTTACAATGTTTTGTAATATAACAGTAGTTTGTATAGGGCAGATGTTTTATGTTGTTATTCTGTTAGAGGTCACTATCTTAGGTGACGTCAGCCCAGGTCACCAGTGGTTTAGATTTGTCTATAAATAGAACAGTGCTTGTACTGTTCTATTGGTCACACACAACATTCTCTCAATCAAACAATCACTGTGTGATCAGGCTGAGGGGGAGTACTTGTAATTGATTGTAATCTTTCAATATAATGAAAGCTTTTGATTAAGAAAACATTTATTCCTTTTGTTTTGATTATAGTTTATCATTCCGCTGCACTTTCCATATATATTCACTTCATTCATTTCTCACTCTACTCTAAACAAATCAAAACACTCAAACTCAGATCCTAACAATTGGTATCAGAGCTTGGTCAATTAAATTCGATCTAATCAATCAATTTAATATAAACAGATCAGCTCACAATTATTGATATCGTTTGTTTGTCGGATTGAAAACAGAGTAATAGTTTATTTTCGATTCAACCGGTTATAAACAGACTTTGTTTTTGAAAAATCAGAGAATGGCTTCAATCAATCACGATCCACATAACACTGGCACGAACAACAAGCCACCGATGCTTTTCAGATCTGAATACAATATCTGGCAACGTCGGATGAGCCATGTTCTAGCTCAACAGAACACTGGGTGTTGGAAGTCAGTTATCTTCGGACCACATGTTCCGATGGTGCCGAGTACCGAAGATCCCAAGGTTCAGGAGCCTAAGAAACTTGAAAACTACTCCGACCAGGATTTTCAGAAAATTGAGTTAGATGCTAAGGCCTTCAGTATTGTGGCCATGGCTCTACCCAATGATATATATGCTGGGCTGTTACACTGTAACAGTGCAAAGGAGTTGTGGGATGCACTGAAAGAACAATTTGGTGGGACTGAAGAGGTTATTGAAAACAATCGTGAAATACTTAACCAACAATATGAAACATTCAGCCATGTTAAGGGAGAGTCATTAACTCAACAATTTGAGAGGTTTAACTGTCTCATTAGTGAACTAAAACTGGTTGGTCTAACTTACCCTCACTCAACTTTGAACCATAGGTTTTTATGATCATTACCAGATAAATGGGACACTATTGCTATAGTTATGAGAAACTCAATTGGATTTAAGGACCTATCACTGACCCAGCTTCATGGTAAGCTCTTGACCTATGAGAGAGAGCTTAACCAGAAAAAGAAGCTCCAGGACTCTGGAAAAGTGTCTGATGATTATGTATTTGGTAATACAGCACTTTTGGGTCATGATGAGGTGCCTGAAAATACTAAGGATCAGAGTTATGATCACTTCATTGACATAACTTCAGGTTTTAACTCAGGTTTTAACTATGATTCTTATTCACCAAACTATGCTTTTACAGCAAGTGGTGGTGATATCCAGGCATCTGATAACATATCCTTTGAGTATGATGACCTAAAATATTTTGACCCTGATGATTTGGAAGAAATGGACATTATGCACCAATTGGCCCTTCTCAGTGTAAGAACTAACAATTTTTACAAGAAAATTGGGAGAAGGTTTCCAGGGTTAACTGGCAGATCAAAGGTTGGGTTGGATAAATCAAAGATAAAGTGTTATAAATGTCATAGACTTGGTCATTTTGCTAGGGAATGTAAGAGTCAACATGGTACACCTATAATTACCTATCCAAATCAAAGACCTTAGACCAACACTTATCAAAATTCCTATAATACCCCTGGACCAAAAGCTCATTTTGCACAGTCCTCAAACACTGTTCCTGTCAAGTTTGTCCAAACCACTGTTCCGCAGATCCACTATGTGCAAACACCTGTTGCTCAGGCACCTGTGCCAATGACTGCTGCTTCATCCTCTGCTCCTGCAGAGACCAGTCAACAGAGTTTCTTCACACAAGGCTTTGTTGATTGGAGCAGTCTACCAGATGAGTTAACAGATGAAAATTTTGCACTAGTTGCCAAAGCTGAAAATGAACCAGAAAATTTTTGTTTCATGGCTATGGTAGAAGAAGTTGAATCTGAGGAGGTGGTGACTGAATCTAAAGTTGTGACTGATGATATTGTTGATGAGGTAATTGCAAGTGAAAAACCTGAAGAAGAGGTTGTGAATCTCTCAGATCCCTAGGGTGCATCTGATGATTGTGAGTGCAAGTGTGATTGTGCATTGATGGCTGCTGCTAAGGTATCTCCTCAAATTCTTAAGGATTTATGTTCTGACAAATGTGTGATAGCATTTGCTAACATCAAAGAGGTGAATGAAAACCTTAGAAAGAAAATTTTAGATGATGAAGTTAAATTTTAGAAACTTTCAAAAGAATTAAAAACAAATTTAACTGAAAAAGAATCTGAAATAAGCAGCTTAAAACATGAAGCAACCATAACCAAAGACCAGCTCCAAACTATGATAACAAAATATCAGAATTGTAAAAGTGAGCTTGAGTCCACCCAAGTTGAATGTCAGAAATGGGTGGAATCATGTAGAGGTTTTGAAATGCTACTCAACAAACAAACCAAAAGTCATGTGAAGTTTGGTTTTGGTTTTGAAACCACTACTCCAGCTTTTGAAAACACTGACAAAAAGGATCAAAAGTTAGTTGAGATAGTACCAACAAATTTGAAGGGTCAAGAGATTAAAATCACTGAACCCAATGGTAAGAAAATTGTTCTAGAAAAACCAGAAGGTTCTTCATCATTCACTGAACTTGAAAAGTATGAATTTAAACCTACTTGGTCTGATGAGTGTGGTACTCTTGAGAACCTTAAACCTGTTGATTTCAAAACTCCTGAGGGAAAGACAGCACCTCAGGCAAAGATCATTCCCTTGAAAAACCTTCCAGCAGATGCTCAAACATCTGCTGAAAAGAAGGTTGAAAAAGGGAAAAAGAAAGAAAAGTCTGTCCACTTGTTCTGTGATTTTTGTGAAAAGAAGAATCATGTCACTAAAAACTATTTTCTTCTAAAAGCATATGATATTAACAAAGGAACAAGTACATGTGATTCCATAGCCACATGTTCAATATGTGGGAAAAAGAATCACAAAACCAAAGAGTGTCTGTATCTCAAAAATTTTGATGTCAAAATATAAGAGTACAAGGCTAAAACTCTTGCAAGTCAGGTGGTGAGTACTTCAAATGGAAAGCCCAAACAGACCTTCACACCAGTCCAAACATCTTTACCAAAAGTATTGAAACATCTGCTCCCAGGGATGTCCAAGTAACAGATGCTCCACCCACAAGCAAGTACCCAAGAGGATATGGACAACCACCATGTCATAATTTGTCACATGTTTATGAGGAACCAAAAAGACCTTCTAAACCAAGAGTGAACAGAAATCCCTATGGGTATTATCATCTGTCTGGAAGTGATCAAACAACTGTTGCCCCAAGTGTTGACATTCAAGCACTTGCAAATGGTCAGCAACAGTTGTTGAACTTGATTCAAAAACTAGTTCAAACCACTGATCATCTTCCAAAGTTTAAGTCTGAAAAGTCTGAGGACCCATCCAAAGCCAACTTGGCTTTGGACACTCACCAAAACTAATTCATTACTGCTGTGTAGGGAGCTTCTGCTTGTTTAGATAGTCTTTGGTATGTGGATAGTGGAGGCTCCAGGCACATGACAGGATGTAGAGCCCTTCTTCTGGACTTCTTAGCTCATGGAGGGGGTGATATATCCTTTGGTAATGATTCAAAAGGTAAGGTGTTGGGTTCAGGGACTGTTCAGGCTGGGAAACTCAAGTTTGAAAATGTCAATCTTATTGATAATCTTAAATTTAATCTCCTTAGTGTTTCACAAATGAGTGACAAAGGTTATGGCTCATTCTTCACTAAGAAAACTTGTAAGATTATTGGGCCAGAAGTGGTGAAAAAGGTTGATACCATCATTGCTGAGAGCAAAGCTCAACTTGTTGCTCATAGAAGTGGCAATGTGTATGTAGTTGATATATTGAAGGACAATCCTATGGCAAATGTCTGTTTGTTTTCTGCTGCCTCCACAAAGGAAACAGAATTGTGGCATATGAGACTGGGTCATACCAACCTTCAAACTATTAACTCACTCTCCAAACAAAGCCTTGCAAGAGGTTTACCATCAAAAGAATTCAAATGTGATGAGCATTGTGTTTCCTGTTTAAAAGGAAAACAACATAAAAGCTCTTACAAATCCATTGATGAGTCCAAAACAAGTCAATGTCTACAATTGTTGCACATGGACTTGTTTGGCCCAGTTAAAATCATGAGTCTAAGAAGAAAAAGATTTTGTCTTGTCATTGTTGATGATTTTTCTAGGTTTACATGGACTTACTTTCTACACTCTAAGGATGAGACTGCAGGTATTTTGAAGGACTTTGTCACCAAAGTTGAAAAACAATATGACTTGCCAGTAAAAGTCTTTAGAAGTGACAATGGAACAGAGTTTAAAAATAAGGAGTTGAATGACTTCTGTGTGTCAAAAGGGATTGTGAGGCAGTATAGCATCCCAAGAACACCAAAGCAAAATGGGGTGGTTGAGAGGAAAAATAGAACTCTTATAGAAACTACAAGAACCATGCTAGCAGATTCTGGTTTGCCACTGTCCTTCTGGGCAGTTAAAACTAACAATGCAAGTACTCCACAATCTCCACAACAAGATTACAGATCAGATGTTGTGATCCCCAGTCACTATAAAATCTATTCTGCATCAGAGGAAGCAGCTATTCAAAACAACTGTCAAAACTCTGTCACAGCTGAGTCAACTACTGTTGGCCAGTCTTACCCTCAAACCACTGCTTCACCTCTCACAACCACTGCACAATCATCTGTTGACAAAAGTCAAACATCTGTTGACAAAAGTCAGTCCAGTTTTACACCACTTGGACGCATTGCCCCACTTCCTTTTCAAACATCTGAGGGCACTACAAAAGTGCAAACAGATGTTACAACAACAAAGTCACCAAACCTCTGTCCTTCACCTCAAAATGCCATCATACCATATCAGGGAGATCTAATCTACCTAAGAGCTCATCCACCAGACCAAATCATTGGCAACATCAGAGAGGGTGTGCTAACAAGAAGCCAATCCTCCAATATCTGTCTTTTTGCAGGGTTTCTATCTCTCACACAACCTGTCAAGTACCAATAGGCACTAAAAGACAACAGTTGGGTAGAAGCTATGCAAGATGAGCTCCTTCAGTTTAAAAGACAACAAGTATGGGAACTTGTACCACTACCTAAGGATGTTTGTCCAATAGGTACAAAGTGGGTCTTCAAAAACAAAACTGATGAAAGGGGTATTTTTGTCAAGAATAAAGCCAGGCTTGTGGTTCAAGGCTTCAGACAAGAAGAAGGAATAGACTATGATGAAACCTTTGCTCCTGTAGCAAGGTTAGAAGCTATCAGACTCTTTCTAGCCTTTGCTGTCAACCACAACATCAAGGTGTATCAGATGGATATCAAATGTGCCTTCCTATATGGAAAAATTCAGGAGGAGGTCTATGTATGTCAACCACCTGGTTTTGAAGACACATTCCATCCTGATCATGTCTACAAGCTTAATAAAGCTCTGTATGGACTCAAGCAAGCACCAAGGGCCTGGTATGAAACTCTTTCCACTTTTCTCTTATCCATTGGTTTCACAAGAGGTAAAATTGATAAAACCTTATTTTTGAAATGGAGAGGGAAAGATTTAATGATTGTTCAAATATATGTGGATGACATCATTTTTGGATCCACATGTAACAAAATGTGTGAAGAGTTTAGGGAACTCATGACAGCAGAGTTTGAAATGAGTGCTATGGGTGAACTTCAGTGCTTCCTTGGTCTCCAAGTGAAACAGCTGCAAAATGGCACCTTCATTCATCAAAATAAATATGTAAAAAATCTATTAACTAGATTTGAGATGAATGACTGTAAGCCATGTAGTACACCCATGAGTACAGTTAAGCTACTCACTATTGATGATAAGGATGTACTGGTTGACCAAACACATTACAGATGCATGATTGGGTCTTTATTGTACTTAACTGCATCTAGGCCAGACATTATGTTTGCCACTTGTGTCTGTGCAAGATCCCAGGCTTCACCCAGAAAGTCAAACCTTATTGCTGTGAAAAGGATATTCAGATACCTAAAAGGTGCTCCCATACTTGGTATCTGGTATCCTGCTAATGGAAACATTGAGCTTTCAGGTTATTCAGATAGTGATTTTGCTGGCTGTCACACCACAAGGAAGTCTACATCAGGAGGGTGCCAGTTTCTAGGGAATGCCTTAGTCTCCTGGCAAAGCAAAAAGCAGGCAGCTGTTTCCACCTCAACAGCTGAGGCTGAATACATTGCTGCTGCAAGCTGTACAGCCCAACTCATGTGGCTTCAAAATCAATTGCTGGATTTTGGGATAACTGCACTAAAGACTCCACTCATGTTGGATAGTCAAGCTGCTGAAAATATCATCAAAAATCCAGTCTCTCACTCAACCACCAAACACATAGACATCAGACATCATTTTGTCAGGGATAGCTATGAAAAAAGTTTGATTTCTCTACACCATGTTCCAACAGAGGATCAGTTGGCAGATGTGTTGACAAAAGCTTTAGACACATCTACCTTTACAAATCTGATCTCTAGAATTGGTACGCTAAACATGGATTAAACAACACAAATGTTTTTAATAAAAGCATTAAAATGTTTCAGAAAATCAAAATCCATCCTTAAAAATAGCCCTTTTGGTTGAAAAATTTGTTAAAGATAAAACAACCACTGTTTCATTTATTCTATCCACTGTTAAGTTGAAAAAACTGTTTCAAACCTCTGATCAGATAAAACAACTGTTTTATTATCTACTTATATATATCTATACATATATACATATATCTATTAAAAAAATGCTGATAGCATCAGCACTTTGGTCAAACAACAGCTGATTGCATCAAATGTTTGCCAAAACAGCTGTCCACCACCAGATGTTTAACCATCAGATGTTTGCCACGTCTGCTCCTATAAGCAGAGTTTTGGCCACATCAGCGGTTTCACCAGAGCCTATAAAAACCCTGTTTTATCACAACAGTCGTTACACTGTCTCATTGTATTCGAAATACTGAAACCGCCTTCTTCATTCTCAAACCCTTAATCTAATTCCACTCACTCTCACATTCGGAATCCATTACAATGGATCTTCAAGCTAAAGCCACCCACAATTACCTCCCATATCTGGTAAAAACATATGAAAACACTCCATTCCATTCCACCATCGACATCATTTTAAAATCCAAATACCTGACAATCCTAACCGCTGACGCCCCCATCTATCTTGATACCCTCCAAGAATTCTGGTTGAATGCTGAGTTTCTACTTCAAGACAAAAAGCCTACTTCAATTATCTCAAAAATTGGAGAGACAAGTATCGTCATTAACCCCCAACTCATATCCACAACCTTCTCACTTAATGACCTGTCAGGTAAAGACCCTTTCCCTAAGGCAGAGCTTCACACAGAGTTTCAGGAAAGAGGTTATGATACACAGATGACTGGGTCAACACTTTTCAAAAAGTTTTTCCCACCAGTCATGAAATTTTTCTTCCATACCCTCCTTCTCTGTGTCTCTGCTAAGTCCACTTCCTTTAATGAAATCCCATTGAGGATTCAGTACTTGGGCTATGCTATGTTGTCAGATTGTGACTTCAATTTATCCCAGGGACTGTTTATGGACTTAGTGTCAAATGTGAAAGCCATAAAGTCTGGGTCTAATAATGCTTTTTTAATTTACCCAAGAATTTTAAGTGTAATCCTTCAAAAGGTTTTACCTGAAAAAGATTTTAAAAAGGGTGAGTCTATGCAAATGAAGAGTCTAACTGATGAAACTTTCACAAGAATGTTGGGTTCAAACACCCAAGAAAAAGTATCAAAAGTGTCAAAAGTTTCCAAAACACAAACAAAGAGGACTAAGACAACAACTCTTGTCCAAACCTCTGTTGTTGAGCTCACTGCTCCTGGTCATCATGGAACTACATCCAGTGCTGTGAAACCCACACCAGCCACTTCCAAAAGAAAACGTCCATCCACAAAAACCACCACTCAACCAAAAAGGGGACTTCTGGAAGATGAGATACCAGAAGATAACCCTGTTGCAACACAAAAGCAACTAGAAACCACTGTTGTTACTTCCTCACAACAGTTGGTAATATCTCAACCTGTCCAAACTCCTCATGCATCCTCACAAAAGGATCATGTTGTAAGCCAAGGGGAAACACATCATGATACATTTGAGTCACTTGGCCATATGTTCACAAGCCCCTCTCCCAGGGCTAATTCTCTTTTTACTCCTCCACCTTCACCATCACATGTTCCACAAACCATGCAACCTCTGTTTGAGGCTATTGAAAAAACTCAGGAAAATCCCAGTTCCTCTCTTTCACCTATCAATGAGAGTATACCTCCACAAGTGACTGGGACTAAGGAAATTCAATCAGCCATCCCACAAGCAGAAGAGGAGGTTACACCCCTAGAGTTCACTAAAACTCTAGGTGAGTTTTCAAGTGGAGCAGCCACTACTAATGTAGAGACCATTATCTCACAACAGGACAGTGGTTACATTACTAAGACTCCCTTGAAGGCAACAACTGATGAGGCCACTATAGTGTCCCCAAAATCAGTTGGAAGTCCCCAGAACCAAGAAAAAGGGGCATCTGGTTCTCATCCTTTGGATTCACCTCCTAGGACTGAACCAGTTACAACTACCACTGGTAGGAATTCAGATGATCCTATTAAATTATGTAATGGGTTAAAATACCAAGAATTGACGGCCAGAGTACAGTCCATTGAAACCTCTGTTGCTGATATCAAATCAGATATCAAGACAATATTGGGATCATTGGCTACTCTCACCAAGAGTCAACCATCCACAGCTGATATTGCTAGTGAGCTATGGAAATCTGTTTCTCCCATCATCATAGCTCACAGAAAACTAGCAGATCAGACTCATGAAACTTACATGCCAGAAATCAGAAACATGGTAGATGCTAGGTACAAAGATACCCATGCAGACATTCGGGCCATTAGAGACCATCTGCTGAAGACCACTGGCTCTGCCCCTACCACCATTCTCAGAGATAAAGATGATGATGAATTCACAGCTGGTGATGCCAAAAAGGGGGAGAGTGGCAGAGATAGATTGCCAAAGCTAGATCCCTTTGGTTGTCCACCTTCACAAAAAGGTCAATCAAAGTCTGCCAACAAACCAGGGTCTACTCAAACAGCACCACAACCACAACAACAAACCAGCAAAGCTAAAGAAGTGGACAACTCTGCTAATGAAAAAGCTGAAAAAGCTACTGAAGATAAGCAAAAGAGGGCTGACACTTTGGAAGTCAAGGCAGAGTTTTTGATACAAAAGAAAAGGGAACAACAGAAGGAAGTTGAAGATGTGGGTTCCTCTAAAAGGAAGAAAATGCCTGCCAAACATATCAGACAACCACCATCAAAACTAGCTGTTAAAACCACTGCTGCCACCCAAACCACTGATACCACCACAACATCTGAACCTGTCACCACTACCACCAAACCAACATCTGAACCTACAACCACATCACCACCTAAATCCCAAACATCTGCTGGTCCTACTAAAGTGCCAACAGATGTTAACACCACCACTGCCTCTACACCACCATCACCAAAAATCTTGTACAAAAGGAAGAGGAAATCTACCTTTGTTGTACAGGATGAAAACATTCATACATCACCACTTACCACTTCAACCACACAATCTACACCTATATCAGCCATTCCACTTTCATCATTCTCACCAAACACATCACAATTCACTTCCCATAGACCACCACCAACCATTACACCATTGGCTGTTCAGTATCCCCTTGAACTTGATCTACTCAAGGGGGAAATACAATCCTTCTATAATACTGAACAACCATCTGAAAGATCTTTCCCTTCTCTTCCACATTTTCCTGTTCCCCTAAACTTAGACACATATCTAAAATACAAGGCTGAACAGGTAGATGCCATTATAAAAGAGAAATGCAAAGGGAAAGATGACAGGACTGCTAAGGTATCCATTCAGCAGAGCTTAGCAAATTGAGAAGGATTGAAGATTTTGCTAAGACCCTGAGCAACTCCATGTCTACCATGCCTCTCAGCAGTGACATGGAAAGGGAGGTTAGGGAATCACTTCTTGAACAGATCTTAGCATCCATGCCTTATAAAGCAAACAAGAATCAGTTTGCAAGTTGGACCACTCATGCTCTCAGAGAAGAAATCTTAGGAATTGAAGAGATGGCCAAGAATCCCCCAGCTAAGGTCTCTGCCCCTGATTTTAGTAAAGGCGGAGATCCAGTCAGAGCCTTGAAATTTAAAAGAATTATATAAGAAATTGTGGCTGCTGACTATGGGGAGATGAGGTCAGTTGCAAGGTGGTCTGAGCTGAGGTTGGTTGAAACATACAAGAGACTGGAAGAAAACAGGAAGAAAGATCCTAACCTACCCAGAAAACCTGTCTACTCTGATGAACCACTGATGAAGAGACCTCAACAGGCTTTTACATTAGACAGCTTACTTGATACTTCTGATTTATCAGCTGCTGCTAGAAGACAATTCAAGAAAAAGAAAGAAATGTCTGAAGAAGATCAGAAGAAGTTTGCTGATACTTATATAAAAGAGGGCCTCTTCAATCAAGTACACTTTTTCTCAGATCCCACTACTAAAAAGCTCAGAGAACTCATTGGGAGACCTCCATCACCAAACTCATCTAGAATAAAAGTGCACTTCAGCAAATCCTCTGACTCAAAAATTCTAAAATGGAAGGTCAAAAAAGACACCCATGAATTGACTTTGCTCAGGTCAGATGGAGAAGCTCAAAAGCTAAACATGAATGATGCATATAGCCTGTGTGCAGATGACCTCCAAACAATGCTGAACCTTGAGCTTGAAAGAGATGCAGAAGACTTATACTCTTTGAACTTTGAGCTACAATTCAAAGGTCAAATCAGAGAAAGTCTGATGAGAAATAAAGATCAAGAATAAAGTTTAGTTTTGGCATCATCTGTTCTAGTGGGAGATTGTTGGGTCTGCTGACCTAAAGAAGAACAGATGATTGAAAAGCCAAAATATACTAACAATTGATCCACATAAATAAACAGTCTTTACAACATACTCTTCCCAAAAGACTGTTGACCCTAACAACTGTTCCACCCAAACAACTGCTATGACAACTGCTGCTACAAAGGACTGCTGGATAACAACTGATAGAGAACAACTGCTGACCAAAGGTCTGATGAAGAACAACTTCTGATCAAGTACTGAAGACTAAAGGTCTGTTGGATCCAACAGCACTTAGGCTCCAACAGATGATACAAGACCATCAGAGTTTTCCCTCAATAGTAGTTTACCTTACAGTGTTTTGTAATATAACAGTAGTTTGTATAGGGCAGATGTTTTATGTTGTTATTCTGTTAGAGGTCACTATCTTATGTGACGTCAGCCTAGGTCACCAGTGGTTTAGATTTGTCTATAAATAGAACAGTGCTTGTACTGTTCTATTGGTCACACACAACATTCTCTCAGACAAACAATCACTGTGTGATCAGGCTGAGGGGGAGTACTTGTATTTGATTGTAATCTTTCAATTTAATGAAAGCTTTTGATTAAGAAAACATTTATTCCTGTTGTTTTGATTATAGTTTATCATTCCGCTGCACTTTCCATATATATTCACTTCATTCAATTCTCATCTTACTCTAAACAAATCAAAACAATCAAACTCAGATCCTAACAATTGGTATCAGAGCTTGGTCAATTAAATTCGATCTAATCAATCAATTTAATATAAACAGATCAGCTCACAATTATTGATATCGTTTGTTTGTCGGATTGAAAACAGAGTAATGGTTTATTTTCGATTCAACCGGTTATAAACAGACTTTGTTTTTGAAAAATCAGAGAATGGCTTCAATCAATCACGATCCACATAACACTGGCACGAACAACAATCCACCGATGCTTGTCAGATCTGAATACAATATCTGGCAACGTCGGATGAGCCATGTTCTAGCTCAACAGAACACTGGGTGTTAGAAGTCGGTTATCTTCGGACCACATGTTCCGATGGTGCCGAGTACCGAAGATCCCAAGGTTCAGGAGCCTAAGAAACTTGAAAACTACTCCGACCAGGATTTTCAGAAAATTGAGTTAGATGCTAAGGCCTTCAGTATTGTGGCCATGGCTCTACCCAATGATATATATGTTGGGCTGTTACACTGTAACAGTGCAAAGGAGTTGTGGGATGCACTGAAAGAACAATTTGGTGGGACTGAAGAGGTTATTGAAAACAATCGTGAAATACTTAACCAACAATATGAAACATTCAGTCATGTTAAGGGAGAGTCATTAACTCAACAATTTGAGAGGTTTAACTGTCTCATTAGTGAACTAAAACTGGTTGGTCTAACTTACCCTCACTCAACTTTGAACCATAGGTTTTTATGATCATTACCAGATAAATGGGACACTATTGCTATAGTTATGAGAAACTCAATTGGATTTAAGGACCTATCACTGACCCAGCTTCATGGTAAGCTCTTGACCTATGAGAGAGAGCTTAACCAGAAAAAGAAGCTCCAGGACTCTGGAAAAGTGTCTGATGATTATGTATTTGGTAATACAGCACTTTTGGGTCATGATGAGGTGCCTAGAAATACTAAGGATCAGAGTCATGATCACTTCATTGACATAACTTCAGGTTTTAACTCAGGTTTTAACTCTGATTCTTATTCACCAAACTATGCTTTTACAGCAAGTGGTGGTGATATCCAGGCATCTGATAACATATCCTTTGAGTATGATGACCTAAAATATTTTGACCCTGATGATTTGGAAGAAATAGACATTATGCACCAATTGGCCCTTCTCAGTGTAAGAACTAACAATTTTTACAAGAAAACTGGGAGAAGGTTTCCAGGGTTAACTGGCAGATCAAAGGTTGGGTTGGATAAATCAAAGATAAAGTGTTATAAATGTCATAGACTTGGTCATTTTGCTAGGGAATGTAAGAGTCAACATGGTACACCTATAATTACCTATCCAAATCAAAGACCTCAGACCAACACTTATCAAAATTCCTATAATACCCCTGGACCAAATGTGCAAAACACTGCTCATTTTGCAAAGTCCTCAAACACTGTTCCTGTCAAGTTTGTCCAAACCACTGTTCCGCAGATCCACTATGTGCAAACACCTGTTGCTCAGGCACCTGTGCCAATGACTGCTGCTTCATCCTCTGCTCCTGCAGAGACCAGTCAACAGAGTTTCTTCACACAAGGCTTTGTTGATTGGAGCAGTCTACCAGATGAGTTAACAGATGAAAATTTTGCACTAGTTGCCAAAGCTGAAAATGAACCAGAAAATTTTTGTTTCATGGCTATGGTAGAAGAAGTTGAATCTGAGGAGGTGGTGACTGAATCTAAAGTTGTGACTGATGATATTGTTGATGAGGTAATTGCAAGTGAAAAACCTAAAGAAGAGGTTGTGAATCTCTCAAATCCCTAGGGTGCATCTGATGATTGTGAGTGCAAGTGTGATTGTGCATTGATGGCTGCTGCTAAGGTATCTCCTCAAATTCTTAAGGATTTATGTTCTGACAAATGTGTGATAGCATTTGCTAACATCAAAGAGGTGAATGAAAACCTTAGAAAGAAAATTTTAGATGATGAAGTTAAATTTTAGAAACTTTCAAAAGAATTAAAAACAAATTTAACTGAAAAAGAATCTGAAATAAGCAGCTTAAAACATGAAGCAACCATAACCAAAGACCAGCTCCAAACTATGATAACAAAATATCAGAATTGTAAAAGTGAGCTTGAGTCCACCCAAGTTGAATGTCAGAAATGGGTGGAATCATGTAGAGGTTTTGAAATGCTACTCAACAAACAAACCAAAAGTCATGTGAAGTTTGGTTTTGGTTTTGAAACCACTACTCCAGCTTTTGAAAACACTGACAAAAAGGATCAAAAGTTAGTTGAGATAGTACCAACAAATTTGAAGGGTCAAGAGATTAAAATCACTGAACCCAATGGTAAGAAAATTGTTCTAGAAAAACCAGAAGGTTCTTCATCATTCACTGAACTTGAAAAGTATGAATTTAAACCTACTTGGTCTGATGAGTGTGGTACTCTTGAGAACCTTAAACCTGTTGATTTCAAAACTCCTGAGGGAAAGACAGCACCTCAGGCAAAGATCATTCCCTTGAAAAACCTTCCAGCAGATGCTCAAACATCTGCTGAAAAGAAGGTTGAAAAAGGGAAAAAGAAAGAAAAGTCTGTCCACTTGTTCTGTGATTTCTGTGAAAAGAAGAATCATGTCACTAAAACTGTTTTCTTCTAAAAGCGTATGATATTATCAAAGGAACAAGTACATGTGATTCCATAGCCACATGTTCAATATGTGGGAAAAAGAATCACAAAACCAAAGAGTGTCTGTATCTCAAAAATTTTGATGTCAAAATACAATAGTACAAGGCTAAAACTCTTGCAAGTTAGGTGGTGAGTACTTCAAAAGGAAAGTCCAAACAGACCTTCACACCAATCCAAACATCTGTTACCAAAAGTCTTGAAACATCTGCTCTCAGGGATGTCCAAGTAACAGATGCTCCACCCACAAGCAAGTACCCAAGAGGATATGGACAACCACCATGTCATAATTTGTCACATGTTTATGAGGAACCAAAAAGACCTTCTAAACCAAGAGTGAACAGAAATTCCTATGGGTATTATCATCTGTCTGGAAGTGATCAAACAACTGTTGCCCCAAGTGTTGACATTCAAGCACTTGCAAATGGTCAGCAACAGTTGTTGAACTTGATTCAAAAACTAGTTCAAACCACTGATCATCTTCCAAAGCTTGAGTCTGAAAAGTCTGAGGACCCATCCAAAGCCAACTTGGCTTTGGACACTCACCAAAACTAATTCATTACTGATGTGTAGGGAGCTTCTGCTTGTTTAGATAGTCTTTAGTATGTGGATAGTGGAGGCTCCAGGCACATGACAGGATGTAGAGCCTTTCTTCTGGGACTGTTCAGGTGTTGGGAAACTCAAGTTTGAAAATGTCAATCTTATTGATAATCTTAAATTTAATCTCCTTAGTGTTTCACAAATGAGTGACAAAGGTTATGGCTCATTCTTCACTAAGAAAACTTGTAAGATTATTGGGCCAGAAGTGGTGAAAAAGATTAATACCATCATTGCTGAGAGCAAAGCACAACTTGTTGCTCATAGAAGTGGCAATGTGTACGTAGTTGATATGTTGAAGGACAATCCTATGGCAAATGTCTGTTTGTTTTCTGCTGCCTCCACAAAGGAAACAGAATTGTGGCATATGAGACTGGGTCATACCAACCTTCAAACTATTAACTCACTCTCCAAACAAAGCCTTGCCAGGGGTTTACCATCAAAAGAATTCAAATGTGATGAGCATTGTGTTTCCTGTTTAAAAGGAAAACAACATAAAGGCTCTTACAAATCCATTGATGAGTCCAAAACAAGTCAATGTCTACAATTGTTGCACATGGACTTGTTTGGCCCAGTTAAAATCATGAGTCTAAGAAGAAAAAGATTTTGTCTTGTCATTGTTGATGATTTTTCTAGGTTTACATGGACTTACTTTCTACACTCTAAGGATGAGACTGCAGGTATTTTGAAGGACTTTGTCACCAAAGTTGAAAAACAATATGACTTGCCAGTAAAAGTCTTTAGAAGTGACAATGGAACAGAGTTTAAAAATAAGGAGTTGGATGACTTCTTTGTGTCAAAAGGGATTGTGAGGCAGTACAGCATCCCAAGAACACCAGAGCAAAATGGGGTGGTTGAGAGGAAAAATAGAACTCTTATAGAAGCTGCAAGAACCACGCTAGCAGATTCTGGTTTGCCCCTGTCCTTCTCGGTAGAAGCTGTAAACACTGCTTGCTATGTTCAAAACAGAGTTTTGATCAACCCAAGACATCAAAAAACTGCTTATGAAATTTTGTTCAAAATCAAACCATTAATCTCATTTTTCAAAATCTTTGGCTGCCCATGTTTCATTTTAAATCTCAAAGATTCCATTTCAAAATTTGCAGCCAAAGTAGATTGTGGTTATTTTCTGGGATATTCTTCTACTGCCAAGGCCTATAAAGTGTTTAACACAAGGACCAAGACAATAGAAGAAACTCTGAATGTAAAGTTCAATGAACTTTCATCCCTAAAAATCCCAGCAAATCCTGCTGAATTGTTTGATTTAGATAAATTCAAATTTGAAGATATCACTGTTAAAACAAACAATGCAGGTACTCCACAATCTCCACAACAAGATTACAGAACAGATGTTGTGATCCCCAGTCACTATAAAATCTATTCTGCATCAGAGGAAGCAGTTGTTCAAAACAACTGTCAAAACTCTGTCACAGCTTAGTCAACCACTGTTGGCCAGTCTTACCCTCAAACCACTGCTTCACCTCTCACAACCACTGCACAATCATCTATTGACAAAAGTCAAACATCTGTTGACAAAAGTCAGTCCAGTTTTACACCACTTGGACCCATTCCCCCACTTCCATTTCAAACATCCGATGGCACTACAGAAGTGCAAACAGATGTTACAACAACAAAGTCACCAAACCTCTGTCCTTCACCTCAAAATGCCATCATACCATATCAGGGAGATCTAATCTACCTAAGAGCTCATCCACCAGACCAAATCATTGGCAACATCAGAGAGGGTGTGCTAACAAGAAGCCAATCCTCCAATATCTGTCTTTTTGCGGGGTTTCTATCTCTCACACAACCTGTCAAGTACCAAGAGGCACTAAAAGACAACAGTTGGGTAGAAGCTATGCAAGATGAGCTCCTTCAGTTTAAAAGACAACAAGTATGGGAACTTGTACCACTACCTAAGGATGTTTGTCCAATAGGTACAAAGTGGGTCTTCAAAAACAAAACTGATGAAAGGGGTATTTTTGTCAAGAATAAAGCCAGGCTTGTGGTTCAAGGCTTCAGACAAGAAGAAGGAATAGACTATGATGAAACCTTTGCTCCTGTAGCAAGGTTAGAAGCTATCACACTCTTTCTAGCCTTTGCTGTAAACCACAACATCAAGGTGTATCAGATGGATATCAAATGTGCCTTCCTATATGGAAAAATTCAGGAGGAGGTCTATGTATGTCAACCACCAGGTTTTGAAGACACATTCCATCCTGATCATGTCTACAAGCTTAATAAAGCTCTATATGGACTCTAGCAAGCACCAAGGGCCTGGTATGAAACTCTTTCCACTTTTCTCTTATCCATTGGTTTCACAAGAGGTAAAATTGATAAAACCTTATTTTTGAAATGGAGAGGGAAAGATTTAATGATTGTTCAAATATATGTGGATGACATCATTTTTGGATCCACATGTAACAAAATGTGTGAAGAGTTTAGGGAACTCATGACAGCAGAGTTTGAAATGAGTGCTATGGGTGAACTTCAGTGCTTCCTTGGTCTCCAAGTGAAACAGCTGCAAAATGGCACCTTCATTCATCAAAATAAATATGTAAAAAATCTATTAACTAGATTTGAGATGAATGACTGTAAGCCATGTAGTACACCCATGAGTACAGTCAAGCTACTCACTATTGATGACAAGGATGAACAGGTTGACCAAACACATTACAGATGCATGATTGGGTCTTTATTGTACTTAACTGCATCTAGGCCAGACATTATGTTTGCCACTTGTGTCTGTGCAAGATCCCAGGCTTCACCCAGAAAGTCAAACCTTATTGCTGTGAAAAGGATATTCAGATACCTAAAAGGTGCTCCCATACTTGGTATCTGGTATCCTGCTAATGGAAACATTGAGCTTTCAGGTTATTCAGATAGTGATTTTGCTGGCTGTCACACCACAAGGAAGTCTACATCAGGAGGGTGCCAGTTTCTAGGGAATGCCTTAGTCTCCTGGCAAAGCAAAAAGCAGGCAGCTGTTTCCACCTCAACAGCTAAGGCTGAATACATTGCTGCTGCAAGCTGTACAGCCCAACACATGTGGCTTCAAAATCAATTGCTGGATTTTGGGATAACTGCACTAAAGACTCCACTCATGTTGGATAGTCAAGCTGCTGAAAATATCATCAAAAATCCAGTCTCTCATTCAACCACCAAACACATAGACATTAGACATCATTTTGTCAGGGATAGCTATGAAAAAGGTTTGATTTCTCTACACCATGTTCCAACAGAGGATCAGTTGGCAGATGTGTTGACAAAAGCTTTAGACACATCTACCTTTACAAATCTGATCTCTAGAATTGGTACGCTAAACATGGATTAAACAACACAAATGTTTTTAATAAAAGCATTAAAATGTTTCAGAAAATCAAAATCCATCCTTAAAAATAGCCCTTTTGGTTGAAAAATTTGTTAAAGATAAAACAACCACTGTTTCATTTATTCTATCCACTGTTAAGTTGAAAAAACTGTTTCAAACCTCTGATCAGATAAAACAACTGTTTTATTATCTACTTATATATATCTATACATATATACATATATCTATTAAAAAAAATGCTGATAGCATCAGCACTTTGGTCAAACAACAGCTGATTGCATCAAATGTTTGCCAAAACAGTTGTCCACCACCAGATGTTTAACCATCAGATGTTTGCCACGTCTGCTCCTACAAGCAGAGTTTTGGCCACATCAGCGGTTTCACCAGAGCCTATAAAAACCCTATTTTATCACAACAGTCGTTACACTGTCTCATTGTATTCGAAATACTGAAACCGCCTTCTTCATTCTCAAACCCTTAATCTAATTCCACTCACTCTCACATTCGGAATCCATTACAATGGATCTTCAAGCTAAAGCCACCCACAATTACCTCCCATATCTGGTAAAAACATATGAAAACACTCCATTCCATTCCACCATCGACATCATTTTAAAATCCAAATACCTGACAATCCTAACCGCTGACGCCCCCATCTATCTTGATACCCTCCAAGAATTCTGGTTGAATGCTGAGTTTCTACTTCAAGACAAAAATCCTACTTCCATTATCTCAAAAATTGGAGAGACAAGTATCGTCATTAACCCCCAACTCATATCCACAACCTTCTCACTTAATGACCTGTCAGGTAAAGACTCTTTCCCTAAGGCAGAGCTTCACACAGAGTTTCAGGAAAGAGGTTATGATACACAGATGACTGGGTCAACACTTTTCAAAAAGTTTTTCCCACCAGTCATGAAATTTTTCTTCCATACCCTCCTTCTCTGTGTCTCTGCTAAGTCCACTTCCTTTAATGAAATCCCATTGAGGATTCAGTACTTGGGCTATGCTATGTTGTCAGATTGTGACTTCAATTTATCCCAGGGACTGTTTATGGACTTAGTGTCAAATGTGAAAGCCATAAAGTCTGGGTCTAATAATGCTTTTTTAATTTACCCAAGAATTTTAAGTGTAATCCTTCAAAAGGTTTTACCTGAAAAAGATTTTAAAAAGGGTGAGTCTATGCAAATGAAGAGTCTAACTGATGAAACTTTCACAAGAATGCTGGGTTCAAACACCCAAGAAAAAGTATCAAAAGTGTCAAAAGTTTCCAAAACACAAACAAAGAGGACTAAGACAACAACTCTTGTCCAAACCTCTGTTGTTGAGCCCACTGCTCCTGGTCATCATGGCACTACATCCAGTGCTGTGAAACCCACACCAGCCACTTCCAAAAGAAAACGTCCATCCACAAAAACCACCACTCAACCAAAAAGGGGACTTCTGGAAGATGAGATACCAGAAGATAACCCTGTTGCAACACAAAAGCAACTAGAAACCACTGTTGTTACTTCCTCACAACAGTTGGTAATATCTCAACCTGTCCAAACTCCTCATGCATCCTCACAAAAGGATCATGTTGTAAGCCAAGGGGAAACACATCATGATACATTTGAGTCACTTGGCCATATGTTCACAAGCCCCTCTCCCAGGGCTAATTCTCTTTTTACTCCTCCACCTTCACCATCACATGTTCCACAAACCATGCAACCTCTGTTTGAGGCTATTGAAAAAACTCAGGAAAATCCCAGTTCCTCTCTTTCACCTATCAATGAGAGTATACCTCCACAAGTGACTGGGACTAAGGAAATTCAATCAGCCATCCCACAAGCAGAAGAGGAGGTTACACCCCTAGAGTTCACTAAAACTATAGGTGAGTTTTCAAGTGGAGCAGCCACTACTGATGTAGAGACCATTGTCTCACAACAGGACAGTGGTTACATTACTAAGACTCCCTTGAAGGCAACAACTGATGAGGCCACTATAGTGTCCCCAAAATCAGTTGGAAGTCCCCAGAACCAAGAAAAAGGGGCATCTGGTTCTCATCCTTTGGATTCACCTCCTAGGACTGAACCAGTTACAACTACCACTGGTAGGAATTCAGATGATCCTATTAAATTATGTAATGGGTTAAAATACCAAGAATTGACGGCCAGAGTACAGTCCATTGAAACCTCTAAGCTTGAAAGAGATGCAGAAGACTTATACTCTTTGAACTTTGAGCTACAATTCAAAGGTCAAATCAGAGAAAGTCTGATGAGAAATAAAGATCAAGAATAAAGTTTAGTTTTGGCATCATCTGTTCTAGGGGGAGATTGTTGGGTCTGCTGACCTAAAGAAGAACAGATGATTGAAAAGCCAAAATATACTAACAGTTGATCCACATAAATAAACAGTCTTTACAACATACTCTTCCCAAAAGACTGTTGACCCTAACAACTGTTCCACCCAAACAACTGCTATGACAACTGCTGCTACAAAGGACTGTTGGATAACAACTGATAGAGAACAACTGCTGATCAAGTACTGAAGACTAAAGGTCTGTTGGAGCCAACAGCACTTAGGCTCCAACAGATGATACAAGACCATCAGAGTTTTCCCTCAACAGTAGTTTACCTTACAGTGTTTTGTAATATAACAGTAGTCTGTATAGGGCAGATGTTTTATGTTGTTATTCTGTTAGAGGTCACTATCTTAGGTGACGTCAGCCTAGGTCACCAGTGGTTTAGATTTGTCTATAAATAGAACAGTGCTTGTATTGTTCTATTAGTCACACACAACATTCTCTCAGACAAACAATCACTGTGTGATCAGGCTGAGGGGGAGTACTTGTATTTGATTGTAATCTTTCAATTTAATGAAAGCTTTCGATTAAGAAAACATTTATTCCTATTGTTTTGATTATAGTTTATCATTCCGCTGCACTTTCCATATATATTCACTTCATTCAATTCTCATCTTACTCTAAACAAATCAAAACAATCAAACTCAGATCCTAATAGTTTGATATCCATGCCATAGTCTTTTTGGGTATCCCATTTTTATCCATGTACTGGACTTCCATCCAGTGCATGTAAGCAGTAGAAACAGATTCATGATTATCACCACATGCATTTAGATTTTGATTAACAGAATCTGATGATCCTACAGATAGGGGAGGACTTGGAATAGAATTCTTTGGTTTCCAATATGACTTACGTTTTAAAACCATCTTTTTCTTCTTGTTAGTAGATACTTTATAGGTTTCTACTTGTTTGGGAGGCGTCTTACCAGTTCTGTTAAGCCTCTTATTTCTATTCCAGTCTTCATCAGAAGGCTTCACCTTGGATTTGTCACTCTTCACAGCTTTTGGTTTGTCAACCTTCATTAGCTCTAGGTGATTTATTTTCCCTTTTTGAGCCTTCTGATGCTCCCTGTTCTCAGACACAGTCAAATGAGTCTTGCAATTTCTGGCTATGTTTCTTGGGATTCCACATGAATAACAAGTTTGACGCTTCACATGTGGATCCCCCTAAGGTTTTGCCGCCTTCTCAGATCTATAAGATTTGTATGGAGCCCGATGGCTTTGAGATGTCGCCTTTGACGAGTTTTGTTTTTCGTACTTTGGTAAAACATGTTTGGGTGGAATATATTTACCATCCCCACATGTACTTGTTTGTTTAACTAACAGATTTTTAATTGCATCACATGCATTTGATAAAATAACAGAATCATACGACGTAAGCAAGTCACAATGTTTAATGCTCAAAACAAACGAGCCCACACAAAAATTATTGTCTTTAGCAGAAATTGTAAAATTGTTTTTTCTGAATCTTATAATTCAGTTCATTTGATTCAGAATCACTGACTTCATCCTCATCATCTACCCAATCCTCAACAATTACATTATCTACACAAGAATCAATTGGGTTAGTGTTTGAAACATCAATCGAATCAACACAATCACCTGCAATAGGTTTATCAGCCACAGGAGAGTTAGAGGAATTTGTGCTCTCCACTTTAGAATCAGATGAATTAGAATTGGATGCCGAAACTGATTCAGGTGATTTCAATATGTTATCAGATGATTCAGCTGTTTCGCAAGTTTGATATTCTAATTCATTTGTGTCAGCCGAATCTATCTCTAAGACAGATGAAGCCTCATTCACTTCTGAACTATATGAACATGATTCCAAAACAGCTGAGTCACTTTCAGTTTGTGCCATTTGCTTTAAATAAAGCTCTCTAAACACTTTCATGTAGTCAAACTCATATAGCACATTAGAGTTTGTGGAAGTTGTTTCTTCACAGTCTTTTTCATTAACTTGTACCGATTCATCTTTAGATTCAGTTTCTAATTCATTTGCCACATTATCTTTCATTACCTCAAAAACTCGATCAACCTCTTTATTTTTTCTCAAAACTTAAAGTTTCGGTTTGTTTTTCAACACTCTGAGGTTTAACAAAAACATTTTCTGAAGATGGTTGTGGTTGCGATTTCTCTGTTTTAGGTCTAGAGATTCTTATTTTAACTGACTCAGGTTTTGTGACTTTAACCTGATCTCTCTCTGCACGACTTATTGGCTCCTCCTCTATAGGTCTATATCCTATAATAGGTAGAGCTAGCAATTCTTCATCTATCATAGGAATTGAGGAATAGTTTTCATTGAAAGGAGGGGGAATCTCTACAAATCCCAGACCTTTATTCCTCAATTCCTTCTTCGGTCTAAACTTTAACTGAGATTTGATCATTTTTCAGCCTTTTCACTAGAGCATTCAAATTTTTTAAAGTGAAAATCGGCGTTTTCGAATTGAGATTTTAAATCGATCAAGTCTGCAATTAAAGTATCAGACAATCGTCTGAAGTGTAGATAGCGACACTTGTGTTCGCTCACTTCTTAATGCAAGCACTTGATATCGAGTTTTTGCTTTTTGACCATTTCTTTATAGGACTGAAATTTCTGGTTCATATCCCATGTGGCCATTTTCTCGTATTCAAGCTGCTTATATGCAGAGAGAGTTTCTTCTCTAAACCCCTTAACTTTTAACTTACACTGCTCAGTACAACAAGAAGCGGCTAACATATCAGAATATACCTTAGTTGCAGAAGGTACATAGTCTTCGTCCATTTGTGCCATGAGAACCTTGTAAATTGCATCTTTAGTTGTCTTCAACTCTTAAACCTGTGTTGACCAATCCCAACCAGCTCCTTCCTGAACGACCATAGCATTACTTGGAGTTGAAGCAGATGAATCAGTGCGAGTAACTGAAGCCTGAGTGCAAGCAGAAGCAGTAACAGAAGGAGCATCCTGTGTAGGTGCAGTAGGAGTAGTCTCTTTCTTCGGCCTGATACATTCCCTAGCAAAGTGACCATGTTCATCACAATTGTAACATCTCATCTTCTTCTTTTCCCACCCCATCTTATTTGTTGGATTTTCCCATACGCTTCTTCCTATCTTTTTGATAAACTTTGATGCTCTGTGCACTACCATGGCGATATGCCAGGTCAGGTCCATCTCTTCTAGGTCATCCTGATTCACATCATTTAAATCACAAACTCCAACATCCTTTAATGCCAGTTGACCAGTGAGGAAAGCATTGTAGCAGTTCATGAATCTAGCAAACATCCCCATATGTTCAGCAAAATCCTTTGGTATGGTAGTAGGTGTCTGGGGTGCAGTAATGGATGATGCATGTGAAGTGGAGTTGGTCGATGGAGTAGCAGTAGCTCCTGATGTAATAGAATTGACTTGGTTAGTTGATGGAGCAGGCCCAAAAATTGGTGGATATGAGGATCCACTAGAGGGTAAGAATAAAGTGAAGGACGTTGCTTCTCCAATTGAGACATGAGAGCATTGCTTGAGGAAGCCACGACAGCATTGTTGTAGCTTGCAGTATGTGCCGGATAACGTTGGATTTGACTATCTAGTGATTCACCAAGAATGTGGTTAAATGCATTGAACTTCTGACTCAACATTTCTCTCCTACTTTCCTTCATCTCTTCATTTCCTTTATAAAGATCTTCAAGGGCTTCCCAGAGTTCTTTGGCAGAAGCATTGTCACGAACCCAAAAAAACTTCAGGATATAGTCCCTGATGGATATAAGTTATAGCCCTTTCATCAACATCGGCCTTTGCATGATCTTCGTCAGTATACATAGTTTTGGGCTTGATGGAAGTGGCCCAGTTACATCATTCACCGTATAGGTGATCACATACGTCCATTTAGAATCGATCTCAGTGCCTTTGCATCCCTGATTTTATGACTTGAATGAATCTGAACTTCCACTCAGAATATGACATTCCAAGTTGAAGCACAGGTATTTTCTGATGAGTCCCAATGACAGACTCCATAGCTTTGTCAATTTGTGCAGCTACTAGTATCTGATCAGCATTCAGTCCACTCATGTTAGTCTGGTTAACTTGTTCCATTTTTTTCACAGTAATGACCTTTCCTTGCTTGATCTTCGTGTTGATACCGAACCGAGCCTTAAGAAGACTACTTAGGCTCTAATACCAATTGTAAGTCCAGAATCCCTCCCTTGGTATCAAACACACTCAATCGAATGCGGATCCAAGATTGAATGTAAAACCAACAAGGAAAAACAAACAGAATGATTGTATTGCAAAGGTGCACACGACTTCTAAGAGTCGTCTAGTACACCAAGATCGAGTACAAGAGAGAGCAAATAACAAACCAACAAGCAACCTCAAAAAATTCTAGGAACCCCCTACTTATAGTTGCATAGGGCGGTTCACATACAATGGACCCAAAGGGCCGAAACCCACTAAATCACTAGACCAATACCCCAAAATGTCTAATGGACCAAGACAGACGCAAACCTCTAAATCATAGCCCAACACAAAGCGTGAATGTTTCCAAACACAAATGGGCTAATCTCCACACATGGAGTTAGGTTAGCTTACAAGTGCGCGGGTTTTTACACGCCACATGTACACTCATAAGTCCCTCCACTTCCTATCAAAACACCCATAAGAGCAAATCCTAAGTTGATTGATTAATTAGTTCGTCAAACAAAGAAAGAGTAGAAAGAATTAACGAGAACACAAAACATCACTCAAAATAAACATAAACTATATAAATCCTTTCCAAGATAATCTTCACCCTACAACACTCTAACAATCCTAGCCAAATATTGGCATTACAACAGGCTCACTAAGTTTGATTTGATGTGAAATCATGGTAAGGGATGATAGAGGATTTGGAGAGGATTTGGAGAGTATTTGGGTGATTGTGTGTGGTTTCTCTTGAAGCTCTCTTGATCTAAGTGTTTATGGTGTGATCCCAAGCTCTAAAGGTCACTCACAAGACCCTAAAACAGGTGAAATGTGGGAGAGAATCAGGTGGAATGGGATGCAAAAATGAAGAGTGAAGGTCTCTTTTTATAGAGCTGCCAGGAGGAGCATGCCCGTGCTCAAGGTGGTGCACGCCCATTCACAACCATCAGGTACAGTCCGTTGATACTAGAAGTCCTTTCGAGTAGGTTTTGTCTTGAGCTCGCCCGTGCTTGGCCACATGGCATAACTGCATGCCAGTCTTGGTCAGTTGGAGTCTTGTGGTGCACGTCTGGATAAGCATGGTCGTTCATAGGGTGGAGCACGCCCGTACACATTGACTTCTTCACCTGGTTGACTTGGAAATGTTGACCGGTTGACCTTAGGCAGGAGCACGGCCGGAGCACGGCCGTGCACCATCTGCTACAGTCTGTAAAGCCTTCAATTTCCTTCCCTTTGTGCCAGTTTCCGCTCCTTTTTGCT
Organism: Ambrosia x helenae; assembly: GCA_030844895.1. Taxonomy (NCBI): domain Eukaryota; kingdom Viridiplantae; phylum Streptophyta; class Magnoliopsida; order Asterales; family Asteraceae; genus Ambrosia; species Ambrosia x helenae. Next base: position 115,399,846 of record CM061234.1, read on the forward strand.
TATTGCTTCCAAATATCTGCATTTATCTCTTAGAAACAATTTAGCTCTGTTTTCTAAGGGTAAAAGCATAAATATGTGCAAAAAGTATGATAAATATATAAAACATGTATAAATGATGGAACATCGTAGAGCATGAGAGTTACGTTCACGTTCAAACACAAGCATGATGATAGACAAGACACGTATATGAATTGTAAATAATCAAAAGTATGTGAATGTGAATGTGCGAGTTGAAATAGGTATGCATGAATCACCCCAAAAGTGTAAAAAACGAAAAAGGGGATACGTAATACTCACCTTGATAGTAATGGACTTGCTAGAATTCAATAGGAATCAACAAGAAACAATGAAGGTCGATATATTCCCTAATGTTTGACTCACGCTTCACGAATTCCTTATGTTATATTGTTGGTTCTTCATGTATTGCAATGATTTGGTATCATCGGGCGGGTGCCGTGGAGCTTTGAATCGGCAACGGAACCCAACTGAGATGATGTGTAGTTCCAACTAGTGGCAAGTACCAACCGAAACCATCAAGGTGACTACTACTAGTACTACGGTGCCGGCTGCATTGAGCGAAGTTTGGTGGTTTGGTTCATCGGCGGAGGTGGTTTTGTTTGTCGGATACGTGAAGAAAAGTGGGAGGACGAGAGATGTTGACGATGCTTGAGTTACGGTGTTGCGGCAGTGGTGATGCACGGTTGGGTGTAGCGGTGTAGGAATCTTGGTCTAAGGTTCGTATTATGTTTCAAGTGGGTTGCTCTTATATATTGTGTTTGACGTGGTTTCGGGTTTAAGGAATGTCCCATGATTTCCGATGTGATTGTAGCAGGATTTTGGGTAATTTAATTTGGCTCACTGGAATTTCATCGGATTCTCATCGGTCATAAAATTTACAGTTATAAATATGGAAAAAATGGTGATCATCCATTTTTGACATTTAGTGTCCTATTTAGCCAAAGGCATTATAGCCCAACGGCATCTTGGTGGTGAGATAAGACTTATAGACTATAAGGTTCTGGGTTCAAATCTCATAGTGTAACACCCTGAGGTATTACGGGTCTCTTAAACGGGTCGGGTTGTACCCGACCACCCAATTACTTAATAAAATATTCAAGTTCGAATTTCCCGACCAACCGTTTCAACCGAATATATAGATAATAATTATTAAATTTTTATTATCTCGGTTAAACGCTCCTTGTCTGCTATTAAATCGCTGCCAAACATTTCTTATTTAGCTTTTATACCCGTTGCCAAACACTCAAGTCCTAGCTATTATCCATGTTACCAAACATCCCTCATTTTGGTTTAACTATAAATACCCTCACTTCTCTCTCTCTCTCTCTCTCTCTCTCTATCTCTCTCTCTCTCTGCATTCACACAAAACACACAAAGTGTGTGTGTCTCGACATGAGTTCCAAGCCGGACCACCTCCACCGGTGGCCGCCGGCCGTCACCGGCGTCTTCTTCTCCGGTAAGCACAACTCCTCTCCTTCTCTGCTGAACCAAACCCCAACCCGATAACCTCCCTCTTCGTCCCTCTGTTCCGGACTAACTGAAGACGGACAGTCACCGGTTATGGTGACTGTCATTGGTAACCATCATCTCTGTTTCTATTACGATAATAATCCGGTCACCCATCTCTCTATGATAAACAAGCCTTATGTTGTGATTATTCGACGAAGAGAAAGGTCACCGGAACAGTCACCAGAACCGGTGACTGTCGGGAAACCTTGTAACCATTCATTTTCTGTTTCAGTTATGGAACCTATCGAGCCTCAACTTGAATCTTGATCGGTTAAGAACCATGAGTCGTGCTCCTGTTTTCGGGCTTCAGACTCAGACAGTCACCGAGTCTGGGTGACTGTCAGCAGTCTCCGTAATTTTACCAGGTCCTAACCATCTAATTATCCACCATAAACCTACCCGATTAGCTTATGTGTGTGGTCTTGAACTCGATATTTATGGGGCCGATTGGGTTTCCTCTCGTGTTCTAATCTTGGTCCGGTTACAATATGTTTCTAATCCTATTTTATTCTTTGTAACCAGGATATTGAAGCTATGAGGTGGGAATATAATCCATAACCAAAGGTCTGATTGATCTTAACTCGGGTTCCGATAATTATCCGGTGAGATGGGTTACTTATCCGATAATATTTATATCTTATTAGTTAATTGGTGATATAATATTATAAGCCGATATTAACTTACTGGTTATGGTATTTGCGAGGTACCGATAATCAAGTTGGAGGATACAAGTCGTTACCAAGTCAACTCAGTGACTCGGTCAACTACCGGAACAGAACCCGGTCCAATAACTAGACGAGGATTATTAGAATTATACGAATATATATATAATACGAATAACGTACGGACTTGATAATAATAATAAGAGAATAATAAACATATATAAAATATATATGTTTATATATATAAGATTCGATATATAAAACGATATACTAGACTCGGGTTATTAATAATATGCTCCGCCGAGCCATCATCCGGGTAAGTTCGTGTCTAGAGTTCTTTAGGTTCGTGTGCCAAGCTGTAACGACCAGCTTTATTTATTTTGTATGCCAAGCTATAATGGCCAGCTAGATTTAGGATGTCCGTATCGTGTCAATAATAAACCCCGAGTTTAGGACTATCTAATATATACCGAATTCTATATGTATAAATTGTATATATGATACATATCCTAAGTATTACAATCTAACAAGTCCCATGCGTAAAACGTATCCATATATATATATGACATATAATTGTAATAGGAGAGACTATAGAAGATTATACGCAAACCTGTGAGTATCGTGAACTCCCCACTTTTACCGTTTTATTAAGTGTTTTCGGGGAATACATGTCATTTATTAAACCTAGAAATGCTTTACATAATAAAAGATTATCAATAGAAATAAAAGAAGTATAATAGAAAAGGGGACATAGAAACGACAAGGACAATACTGGACGGTATCCGCCATTTCCTTTCTTGTACCGACTAGAGGGCAAGAACCAGTCTTACCCAAGTAGAGGGTAGGAATGTCCAAGTAGAGGACCAAAACCATTCTTGTCCAAGTAAAGGACAGGAACAGGTATTTTACCACAATCAGAGTGGTACCATCGATAGGAATGGCACGAAATATAATCGATATGATAGAATGAATTTATAATAGAATTGATATATGATAGAGTGGTATAATAGAAATATATTTTCCCCTTCAGAAATTATAATCAGTAAAGCATGTTTACAAAAGAATGTTTATATAAAAGAATTATCAATAAACGAACTAGCCATTCACTTTATAAAATACACGACCTCACCAACTTTATGTTGACAGAAACTATTTTTGACATGTGTTCAGGTAACCCAACAGATATGATGACGTGGATCCTGGAAGAATAAAGACTGTTATGATCCGAATCCGCTGCGTAGCTCCGATAACCCGACCCGACGACCCGGCTCCGACAGCCAGGGTCGTTACACACAGGGGGGGGTTTTCTCATAATTATGAGTTTCCTCCTGAATTGGTGACTTGGTGGTGGAATATAATTGTGTGGTAACACTGGTGGCACGATAATACTCCAGTGATCCATGAGTGATTCTAATTGGCCGTTCAAAAAAAAGTGTCATATTTATTTAATTATTACTATTATTGTTATATATATTTTTTTTGGTCAACGACAGCATATGGAAAATTTATTGATTGACTTGTCATCTTCCAATTATTCAATAAGTGTATTACCTTTTTTTATCAACGACAACTTTTAAAGCTTTGTACTACAATATGTTTGGGGTTCATCTCTGTCATTCTTTTTTTTTATAGTTATCATTATTTTTATTAACATAATGTTTTGGTGCACAAAGATATTAGCTAGAATTGATCGGTTTACGACACGTCAAATTCGATTAAGAATCAAATAAAAAAAATCGTGAATGCTACACCCTCCAACCTCGTTCACCTTTGGCCTACTACACCATATGCCCACCGACCCAAATAACACTCCTCCCCATCCATCACCTAGCCCGACCCAACATCCCATTCCCTAGCCAACCTCTCGTACACCTCCCAGCCCGCTTCACTTTCCTAAATCCCAAACGAACCTAACCCATTCCTCCACCACCCAGCCTACGGCTTCCCCGCCCCCACCTTATTCCAACCAGTGCTAAGGCCCAACCAGCACCCAATCCGTAAACAAACCCACCACTCGGCCCACAACCTGCTATGACTCACCCCGTGATCACGCGTGCACTGTTGTTTAACAATGGGTTCCCCTAAATCTTTCCACATTCAATCACACCATATCTCCTCTTCCCAAACCTCACTTTGCCGCACTCCAGGATCCTAACTGGATCGCTGCCATAACTAATGAATACAAAGTTTTATTTTAGAACAATACGTGTGAACTAGTACCGAGACCCACTTCATCACTTGCCATTCGATGCATGTGACATTTTAATCATAAGTTTCTAGCATCTAGTCAGTTGGAACGATATAAAGCACGCCTTGTTGTGAATGGTAAGAGCCAAACTGTTGGCATTGATTGCGATGAGACCTTTAGCCTCGTGGTTAAACCTACCATGATTTGGATTGTTTTCAGTCTCGTCGTCTCCATGTCATGGTCCATTCATTAGATCGATGTGAAGAATGCTTTTCTCCACAGCCACTTGAAAGAAACTACATGCGTCAACCCCACGTTATGTTGATCATAATAATCCAGTTTTTGTTTGCAGGTTAAATAAGTCCTTATATGGGTTAAAGCAGGCACCTCGGGCATGGTATCAACGGTTCTCAAACGTCATTATTATTTTTTTTCAAAATGGCGTCCAGAGGGCTTACCTTAAGCCTCCTTTTATATGTGGATGACATTACCTTAAAAACTTCGGATTTCACTTTACTACAACAGTTAATAGCCACCTTAAAGGTCGAGTTTGCTATGACAGATCTTAGGGTTTTACATCACTTTCTGCGTATCAAGGTGGATCTAAAGAACGGGGTTCTATATATATCTCAATCAAGGGCGGACTTATATTAGACCGAAAGGGGGTGGGCGCCCACCTTGGAAAAAAATTAGTGTTATATACGCGCGTTAATCCCATCCGCACCCATGAAATTTTTCAGTCGCACCCCTTGGACTTTTGAAATCGACCCCCAAGAAAAAAAATATAATTATATGTTAAGAGTTAGTCCATTTTCTTAGTTAGCAGCCAAATTTCAAGAACAAGCCTAAGCCCAAAAGTTTATAATAAGCTCACATGTGTTTTAATATTGATTAAAATGAAGAAAAAAACCCTAAAGCCAGAAGAGCACTAAACAAAGAAATACAAAAAAAAAAAAGTTGTTCGTCTCCTTCCCTCCCTGCTTCTGATAGGTGATCGCTAAACAAAAAGAAGAACCTGTGACATTGACTAGTCACAATTCACAAACAATTGAACAAATCCAACAAAACTTCAAAAGTTAATTACATAAATGTGATTCTGTGAATATTATTAGATGACTAGATGAGCAATAATATTATAGGTTTTATATTGTAATTTTAGTTTTGCTTTAGATGAGCAATATTTTTATGGAATGGTTTCTTATAGGGGTGCAAACGAGTCGAGCCGCTCGCGAGCTATTTGAGCTCGGCTCGGTAAAAAGCTCGAAACGAGCTGAGCCTTATCGAGCTCGAGCCGAGCTTGAGCCTAAAACAAAGCTTGTTTATTTATCGAGCCCAAGCTTGAGCGTAGCATGTGAAGCTTGTTAGGCTCGTTGAGCCTTATCGAGCCTAGTGTAATATTAGTTTTTTTTTAATATTCATTAAAATTTACCACACATTTAAAGTTGTTTAGTAAATGAGCCCTGAGCTCGAGCTTCACTTATCAAGCTCACGAGCCTAAACGAACTATTATTTATATTATTTTTATTCAATGTATTAACTAATTGATAATAAACGAGCCGAGCCCGAGCCAAGCTCGAGCTTGACAAATTGTCAACAAGCCGAGCTCGAGCCCGAGCTCTTATAAGTCAATCGAGCTCGAGCTCGGGCTCGGCTCGTTTGCACGCCTAGTTTCTTAGAAGGAAAAGTGGATAATCCGAACTTTAACATTGGACCAGTATAATCTCAACTGGACATGTGGGTGTCAAAACTAAACCGCCGCATGTTAAAAATAATTTGAACTTTAACGTGGCGGTTCATTTTTGACACCTACATGTCCAGTTGAGTTTATCTCGGTCCAACGTTAAAGTTCGGATTATTATTGGCCAATAGGCCAAACTTTTGATTATTTAAATCCAATACCCCAATTATTTTTTGTATACGAGTCGACCCGACCCGAACTGACCCAAGCCACCTGATGGATAAACGACCTATATAAAGTCTATGATTCCGCACCCATGAAAAAAATTCATGGGTCCGCCACTAATCTCAATCTATGTATGCTAATGACATCTTGCGTAAGGATAATATGATAAATTGTAAACCTTGCACTACTCTGATAGATGTTAGCTCCAAATTGAGCGCCAAATCTGGCTCTTCAGTTATTGATGGCACTCTTTATCGCAGCCTTGCTGGCTTGCTACAATATTTGATCATCACCCGTCCTGACTTTGCCTAAGTTATTCAGCAGGTTTACCTATTTATGCATGATCCTAGAGAACCTCACTTACAGTTTCTCAAGCGTATTTTGAGGTATGTTCGAGACACACTTTATTATGGCTTCCAGATTTCTCCTTCTCGGTCCACCATTATCACCGCCGATTCATACGCTGATTGGGGTGGATGTCTAGGCTCTAGACGCTCCACGTCTGGCTACTATATTTACTTGGGTGACAATCTTATTTCCTGGAGCTTAAAACGTCAACCAACTATTTCTCGGTCTAGTGCAGAAGTTGAATACCGAGGAGTTGCAAATGCGGTTGCTGAAGCCGGCTGGAGTCGCAACCTGTTGTTAGAACTTGGACTTCTGGTTAAGCTGGCTACCATTGCTTATTGTGATAATATTCCTGCAGTCTATCTCTCTCAAAATCTGGTGCAACACCAGCGCACGAAACATGTTGAGCTATATTTTCATTTTGTTCGGGACAAAGTTTGAATTGGCGGCGTTCGCGTCATTCAAGTTGCAACAGATTATCGGTAGGCTTTTACCAAAGGTTTATCCAAAGAACTGCTTACACGATTCAGATCCAACTTGTGCCTTCGTCCGGCTACGGCTCAAACTGCGGGGGTGTGTTAACAAACGTATATTTAGGAATATATTGTATAGTTCTCTCCTAGTAAATAGCATATTTGGTTTCAATAGTTATCTTGTAATTATGCAATATATAATCTCCTTCTATCAATGAGAATAATCAACCTTTGATAAACTTACAACACCTTGCAAGATTTTAGGTAGTATTCATTTATATGGTTTCTGATATAAATGTGGTTGAAAACGGAAATGTATGCACAATAGAGTATGATTTTTGTATTATATGCTATAACAAGTGCCAATTTGTACAAGTACCATCATGAACCGAACTAACACTATGTGTTGTGAAATAACAATCCACCTCAATAATTAGCAAAAGGTGTTGCCATGTCACCGACATGTCACTTGTTGGATATATAGTATGTCCGATGTAATTAAAAGTCGAGGTCAACGTAACCCGACCCGGTACGATCCGAAGAGTTACACGTTGGTACACGAATCAGATAAGTTCATGTGTTGGTGGATTATTATTTCTGAAATAATAATAGTTTTGAACTCAATGGACTAAATAGTAAAGTTTACACTTTGACTAGTCAAATGGTCAAGTGTATGACTTTGACTAATTAAGTGGTCAAGTCTTTTACTAGTCAAATGGTCAAGTGTATGACTTTGACTAATTAATTGGTCAAGTCATTGACTAGTCAAATGGTCAAGTGAATGACTTTGACTAATTAAGTGGTCAAGTGCCTTTTATCTTTATAAATAGGTGTGATAAATCAAACTCTAATCACACATGTTTTGAAAAATATAAAACAACATAACCCTTGTCTCCTCTTCAAGATTTGCGGCCACCCTTAGGAGCCACCGCCCCTTTGTCCGCCGCAAACAACCATCATCGCCGCCTCCGTCTTGCAAAGTGTTGCTTTCGGTTGGCCAGTGCTCGGGTGTGAACTTCCTACTAGCGAGGATTCGTTGTAACCCGCGTGTTACAATTCCGGTGTAGTCGTCAAAGGTTGATTACTAAACCCCCTATGGTTGTTCATTATTTATTTGTTTATACGCGTTTAACCGAGATCCTGATTGGGAATATTTTGTTAATTGGATTAATAAAATTAAACATATATTTATATATATAAATCGGCTCATATTATATATTGTATATAATCGATTTATTAATAAATAAAACTGCTTCCGCTGTGTATTTGATACCATGATTCCCAACAGTGGTATCAGAGCCACAGTTACGCGCATATAGATGGTAAAGTTATAATTTTGATCTATGTTTTATTTGTCAAAAATTTTTTTTTTTTTTTTTGACAAAAGATCAAAAGCTTTTTGTTGTTCATGGATTGTGATGTGAATCGAGCCCTAGGTACTTTGACCCTTGTCATGGTTGTGTTTGTGATGTTTTATTTTTTTTATTGATTTGTATTTTTTATTACGGATATTGGATCCGGTGTAATAGATAGGATTAGAATAGATTTGTTTTATTTGTATTTCAAATTTATTTGTAATCCTACAAGTACAAGATCAAGACGAAGATAAAAAGGCGAACAGGTTCCATGAAGATAGAGATCTCGGGTCAAGTGGGAGCTATATCAAAAATAGTTTTGAAACCCTTTTGACTGGTTCGTTTCGTTTCTGGCTAAAACGAAACGGACAACCTATTAGGCTCTCGATTCGTTTAATTTTATTATTATGTTTTGTGGTTGTGGTTTATTTATTGTAAATAATTTAGATAACCCAAAATAAATAAAATTTTCACAATCATGGCAACGGTTTTATTAAAACAAGTTTTATAAAAACCAAAAAGCATTTTTAATAAAAGGAGTTTTATTAATATTAAAACAAGTTCATTCGCGATAATACGACCAACTTAGTTTAAATAGGGTATTTAAAACTATACCGTGTCGAGTGTTGAAAGGAGTTTCAATTATCACGAACAATATAAAATTGGATTTTATAAACTATTGTGTGACTCACATCATGCTAACGAGTCATTCAAAATATTTATGGTAAATATTAAAATTAAATCCCATTTTTAAATTGATGTTTCATGCCACCCTTAACGAGTTAACACTCCATTCTATATCGAACCCAAATGTTAGTGCTGACCCTGCATCTGGGCGTTGATCATGAGTGAAGGTAATCATCGCGGTTCCTGTGTAACATAGGCCGGTGTTACAGTTAACAGTAAAGGACCAAACATCGCTTGTTAGACAAGTGGGCATAGTTGGGGTTAAACATTCATCGCTTTTAGCGATAACCCCAAAAAGGAGAGTTGTGTAGTGGACACAATTAACAATCGTTGTTTACCTACCTAATCGTGCCAGTGGACAGTGCTAAGCATGTTCATTGTGTATTGATGAATCGGGATCTCATTCTAATTAATTTTGCTTTTTGGGTCATAAAATAATTAGGATACTTAAAACATAAAATACTAATAAATTAGATTTTGAACTTTGTAGATGTCAACTGAAAACAATTCCGCCTTCCAATTCTCTCTCAAGTCCATCTTAGAGAAGGACAAACTTAACCACTCCAACTTCATGGACTGGCACCGCAACTTGAAAATTGTTCTCAAGGCGGAGAACAAGTTGTATGTTCTAGAAACGCCAGTTAGCACTCGTGTGCTAAAAATGAAGGCATATGTTGATCACTTGGCTCGTCTGGAATTCCCCTTGAGCGATGAGTTAGCTGGGAATATTATCCTAAACTCATTGCCCAAGTCATATGACCAGTTCATTATGAACTACAATATGAACGGGATGGAGAAGACACTTACAGAGCTGCATCAGATGCTCAAAACTGCTGAGGTGAACACACCTAGCAAGATTGCACCAGTGCTAGTGATCAAGGAGGGTCAAGTTAAGAAACCTAACACCAAGAAAATGGGCAATCAGGGCAAAGGGAAGGGCAAAGGCAAATCTGTTGCCAATAAGAAACCTCGAAAAGATGCCAAGTGTTTTCATTGTGATGAAACTGGGCACTGGAAGAGGAACTGTGCTAAGTATTTAGCTAAGCTGAAGCAAGCTAAGGCTTCAGGAGGAGAGTCCTCAAGTATATATGTTATTGAAATCTTTGCTTTTCCTAGCAAAACATGGGTGTTTGACACAGGATGTGGTTTCCACATTTGTAATGTTTTGCAAGGACTAAGAAAGATTGGAAAGCTGAAACAAGGCGACTTGGAGGTCCATGTTGGCAATGGACAAAGAGTTGTTGTGAAGGCTATAGGAGAATGTATTCTCTTACTTCCTTCTGGTTTAGAACTTGTTTTGAACAAAGTTTATTACATTCCTAGTGTGACTAGAAATATTGTTTTAGTTTCGGCTTTGCGTGGACAAGGTTTTAATTATCGTTTCAATGGCGAATTTATTTCTGCTTATTTTAACGATGTACTTTACTTTGATGCAAAACCTAACAATGGGATCTATGAGATAGAAATCCAAAACGATAACATATTATGCAATATCTCCCATAAACGTAATAAGTTGGACTTTAATGATACGTATATGTGGCATTGTAGACTTGGTCACATAAGTGAGAATCGTGTTAAACAACTCAAAACCGCAGTAATCCTGGATTCCAAAGGTTCGGAGTCGTTTGGAAAATGCGAATCATGCTTAAGTGGAAAGTTAACAAAAGCACCTTTTTCAAATGTTGGAGAAAGAGCCAATGATCTGTTAGGACTTGTACATACAGATGTATGTGGTCCATTCAGAACAATGTCAAGACATGGAGAAAGATACTTTGTTACATTTACTGATGATTTCAGTAGATATGGTTATGTTTATCTTATGAAGCATAAACATGAAGCATAAACATGAAACTCTTGAAAAGTTCAAGGAGTACCAAAACGAAGTAGAAAATCAGCTAAATAGAACTATTAAAATGCTTCGATCAGATCGAGGCGGTGAATATCTTAGTCAGGAATTCATCGACCATCTAAAGGATTGTGGAATAGTTTCACAACTCACTCCACCTGGAACACCGCAACATAATGGTGTGTCTGAGCGGAGAAATCGAACTCTATTAGATATGATTCGATCAATGATGTGTCGAACAAACCTTCCAAAATCCTTTTGGAGTTATGCTTTGGAAACTGCCGCAAGACTTGTGAATATAGCTCCAACGAACAAGGTTGATAAAACGCCCTATGAGATATGGCATGGAAAGAAACCTCATATATCCTACCTTAAAGTCTGGGGATGTAATGCTTATGTCACTCTAGAATCTTCGGATAAACTAGATCCCAGAGGCGAAAAGGTGGTTTTCGTTGGATACGGTAAAAAGATCGGTTACCTGTTCTACCACCCCACTGAAAATAAGATTTTCACCAAACGCAGAGGCACTTTCTTAGAGGAAGAGCTTCTGGCGCGAGGGATTGGAGATAACCATGTGGATCTTGAAGAAATTCGAGAATCACAAGTGACTGAACCAGCTGTTCAGACAGAACCAGATGTAACTAATCCAATTGTTGAAGTTGAGCCTGAGAGGACTCAAGAAACAACAGAAACACTAAGTGTTCGGAAAAGTATTAGGGATCGTCGTGCACCGGTAAGGTATGATGATATCTTCATGATTGATGAAGCTGAGCCTACTACTTACAAAACTGCAATCTTGGATTCAGAATCCAAGAAATGGCAAGAAGCCATGAATGCAGAGATGCAATCCATGTATGATAACCAAGTCTGGGATTTGGTTGATCTTCCTACCGAATGCCGGACTGTGGGAAACAAATGGATATTCAAGAAGAAGACTGACATGGATGGGAATGTGCAAACCTACAAAGCAAGGCTTGTAGCGAAAGGTTTTACTCAGACTCAAGGAATTGATTATGAGGAAATTTTCTCGCCAGTAGCCATGCTTAAGTCTATTAGAATTCTACTTGCCATTGCTGCATATTATGAATATGAGATATGGCAGATGGATGTCAAAACCGCGTTCCTTAATGGACACTTACTGGAAGATGTCTATATGGTTCAACCTGAAGGTTTTGTCGATCCAAAGAATCCTAATAAGGTGTGCAAGCTGAATAAATCCATCTATGGATTAAAGCAAGCATCTCGCAGCTGGAATCTCCGTTTTGATCAGAAAATCAAAGAGTTTGGTTTTATCAAGAACGAAGATGAACCGTGTGTTTACAAGAAATCTAGTGGGAGCTATATCACTTTTCTTATACTGTATGTAGATGACATACTAATCATTGGAAACAATATCCCTGTGCTTAAAGATGTTAAGACCTGGTTGGGTAAATGTTTCGCAATGAAAAATCTTGGTGAAGCCGCTTATATTCTAGGAATAAAGATTTATAGAGATAGATCAAAGCGGTTATTGGGTTTGAGTCAAAGTACATATATTGATAAGGTCTTACGACGCTTCTCAATGCAAGACTCAAAAAGGGGGCTCTTGCCCATGGCACATGGAACCATTATTAATAACAAGCAGTGTGCAAACACTGAAGAGGAAAGGAAGAAAATGGAAAGAGTTCCATATGCTTCTGTTATTGGTTCCATCATGTATGCCATGTTGTGTACTAGACCTGATGTCTCGTATGCTCTTAGCATGACGAGTAGATATCAACAGAACCTAGGAGAGAGTCACTGGGCTGCAGTGAAGAACATTCTTAAGTACTTGAGAAGGACTAATGACATGTTCTTAATATATGGAGGGCTGGATGAGGAGCTGTCAGTTAAGTGTTATACTGATGCAAGCTTCCAGACTGATCGTGATGATTGAAGGTCACAAATGGGATATGTTTTCATTCTGAATGGTGGGGCTGTAACTTAGAACAGCTTTAAGAAAAGTGTGGTTGCTTAATCCACCTATGAATCAGAATACAATGCTGCATCGGATGCTGCAAAGGAGGCTGCCTAGATGAAGAAGTTCATTGGTGATCTCGATGTTATGCCTAGCATAAAGAAACCAATCGAGATACTGTGTGACAACACTGGTGCCATTGCTCTTGCAAAGGAACCAAGGTCACACCAGACCACAAGGCATATACTCAGGAAATTCCACTATATTAGAGAGATAGTAGAACGTGGAGACATCATGATAAACAAAGTTCATACAGATCTAAATCTGGCTGACCCCTTTACTAAGCCTTTACCTCAAGCTAAACATGAGGAGCATGCTGAAAGATAGGGCTTAGAGTTGCTAGACAGTGGGCATGATCTGTAATTAGTATTTGTGTTTTATTTTGAACTATAACAGTTACATTGAATATTTATTTGATTTAATGGGTTAAATGCAAATTTAAATATTTTGTGACTGTGTTCATTATTTGTATGTTTAAATCCTTGAATAAGAGTATTCTAAATATCCGTAGTCGATCAAATTACATGGGAATGAATTTGAATGTAAGACTATTGTGAATTGAGATGATTGTATTCATGAGATGAATAACTCAATGGTTTGAGAATCATAATTCACAGATATCATTAGGGAATGATATTGTATGTAACTCGCTTCAAAACAATCTCCATGGATCTGTGTCATGAGATGTTTTGATATTGATATGTTCAATCTGTCCTTTTTCCTAAGGCACATATTAAACTACATTGATCAAGGATTATCCTTGATGTTATCTAGCACTATCCTGAAACATGGGTAGTAATAAGGGTATCGTTGGGAGAAATCCAAGATTAAGTGGGAGTTGTATGACGCTGATGGAATTCTGTACTTCTATAGGATTAGAAGTCTAGACATTCTGGCGCCCTCATTAATTCAAACTGGTATAAACGCGTGGCCACGCTCGGACTAAGGTAGTTCGTTAGACCACTTTGAATTAGAGACGAGAATAGAGAATGGTTGATCACTATATAAGAATGAATGATCCATGTCTTATGATCAACGGATGTCTATACAGAAGGGACTTATTGATAGAATTATCAGGGCTATAGTATTTGGTTAAGTAAAGCGTTACTTGAACTCAAAGAACTAGTTGACGACTGTAAAGTGTCATACTGGTTTGGGTGCAATGCGATGCAGCTAGGCGTCCAACTCTGCGCATGTTGACTCATTTAATTAAAATCGTCCAAGTGGGAGATTGTTGGATATATAGTATGTCCGATGTAATTAAAAGTCGAGGTCAACGTAACCCGACCCGGTACGATCCGAAGAGTTACACGTTGGTACATGAATCAGATAAGTTCATGTGTTGGTGGATTATTATTTCTGAAATAATAATAGTTTTGAACTCGAGGGACTAAATAGTAAAGTTTACACTTTGACTAGTCAAATGGTCAAGTGTATGACTTTGACTAATTAATTGGTCAAATCCTTGACTAGTCAAATGGTCAAGTGTATGACTTTGACTAATTAAGTGGTCAAGTCTTTGACTAGTCAAATGGTCAAGTGAATGACTTTGACTAATTAAGTGGTCAAGTGCCTTTTATCTTTATAAATAGGTGTGATAGATCAAACTCTAATCACACATGTTTTGAAAAAGATAAAACAACATAACCCTTGTCTCCTCTTCAAGATTTGCGGCCACCCTTAGGAGCCACCGCCCCTTTGTCCGCCGCAAACCACCATCATCGCCGCCTCCGTCTTGCAAAGTGTTGCTTTCGGTTGGCCAGTGCTCGGGTGTGAACTTCCTACTAGCGAGGATTCGTTGTAACCCGCGTGTTACAATTCCGGTGTAGTCGTCAAATGTTGATTACTAAACCCCTATGGTTGTTCATTATTTATTTGTTTATACGCGTTTAACCGAGATCCTGATTGAGAATATTTTGTTAATTGGATTAATAAAATTAAACATATATTTATATATATAAATCGGCTCATATTATATATTGTATATAATCGATTTTATTAATAAATAAAACTGCTTCCGCTGTGTATTTGATACCATGATTCCCAACATCACTATCATATAGGAATTTAAACAATAACTAAACACTCAATAACTAAGTTTAATACAAGTGTTGCCACATAACAATGTGGGCCCCACCTTCTCCTCATTCAGACCCGCCATCACAATCATGACGATTTCATTGGTGCCCCTGTTAACGCTTTGGCTTTGTGGTTGACACCCCGCCCGGTTGAGGTGGCGTGGGACGCTTATCCGCAACACATAACCTAATATCGTCCTAACAATATTGGTAGCATGTCGATTACAACTGAACAACATCATTATCATTAGAACCACTCGATATTCGTTTTTTATGGTTTTCGTTCGATACAAAATACGTCTCCATATTCTTTTTGGTATATCACTTTACTTTTTGAGTTTTCTCTTTCAATCACTATATGTTATGCCTAGTACTGATACCATACAAACACACTTTAATCAACCAAATTGATATTAACCTAATTTATCATCAACACAAACACACAGGCAAGTCCCACTGCTTCTGTTTAAAATTTGTCGGTGCACACCATCTAAATTATTTACAGTATATTGTGAATTGATTGGACTTAAAAGTCTACAAAAGTCAACATATGAGTTGTTATTGATATAATAATAGACCATAAGGGGGCTACTTTTGTCATTTCCCATATTTATTTTCCATTCACAATCCTTTCAAAACATTGGTCAATTTTGTAAAACACAGCAAAAAGCATAGCTATCCCTAACTCTGTGTGTGTGTGTGTGTGTGATCCAACAACCAAACCAAAGAAGAACTAATAATCAAGAACAAAAAATGGAGGTGAAATCATAGATTAACTTTCAATTTCAACACCCTTTTGTGTATTGAAGTGAAGAACAATCGGTAACTGTCCTTTCAATTATTTCCATAAATAGAATTTTAGTTTATTTATTTTTTATTATTTTTTAATGTAGAAATTGGATTATTATGTGGTGTTGTATAGCTTAGAAAGACTCTTTATGATGATTAGAATATGTTATTAGGTTTAGTTTTTTTTTTTTTTTTAAGTCGAGTAAAGTTGACCAAGTTTGACTTATGAGTGGAATTTTAATTTTTTTAAATATTATGTTGTAAAGATTGGTTATTGATTGAAATTAATGGTAAATGAATTCTGGGTGTGAGAAAAGTTTGTATCTTTTATCAGTTTTAGTGATAAAGATTCATGATTGATGTAGATGGAGAAAAATATTTATTCATGAATTGGAAGTGGATATCCTGCTAGCCGCGGTTTCCTCGAGACAATGAAGCTAGTTTTTGTACTTCTAGTGTTGGGAAATTTGTGTTTCGTTGCACCTGATGCTCAAGGTATGTTCGCCTTCTTGTGGTTTATAGCTTAATGATTACCATATTCGATAGTTTTTTTATCTGATGGGGGTGGCAGTTTCGACCTATTTACGTATAAATGGATCAATATGGGTCAATTTTTAAATATAGTTAAAAGGGGAACAAGTCAAACGGGTGACGGTTACCTAAAGTCTATTTATAATGCATGTAACCACTTAAAGCATTATTTTCAAAGATGTTGTCTAGTATTGTAGTACTATCGTTTTCATGGTTTTAAAAAACGGGTGAGCCGTGCGCCTCAAGGTGAAACACCAAGAAAACGCATCTGAGGCGCGCCTCATTGGGTTTAGATTGTACATACGCCTCTAAGGGCTGAGGCGCTAAGAAAATGTGCGCCTCACGTGCATCTCGGGTGCGCCTCAAGTGGTTTAGGCTGTTTTTTATGTGTGTGTTTTTTTGGTGTTTTTGACTTTGTGTCAATTATTTTATTTTTGGTGTGTGTTTTTGATGTTTAAGACTTTTCTAGGTCAATTATTTTAATTTTTATAAGATACATAATTTTTATATTTATTTTTTGACTGCGCCTCAGTTCGCCTCGAGGCTTACACCTCATGAGGCGAAGGGAAAACGCCTCGAGGCTCGTTTCCGTTCTTTTAAAGTTTGATTGTTTTTTGCAACCATTTTTAAGATATTCGTTATTTGTTAAAGATTCTAGGAAAAAATGGGCATACAAATGTTGGAAAGTCCCCGGACGCGGTTTGTTTATCCGTGTACTTAAAAATGAGTTAATGAGCAACTTTAACCCGAGCTTTGTTGACCTTACCTAATTTTTTTTTTGCAGGAGATGCTCTCATTGATCTGAGAACTTCACTTAAGGCTTCACCTGATCAGCTTACAGACTGGAACCAGAATCAAGTTAATCCATGCACCTGGTCTAAAGTTACGTGTGATCCCAGTACCAACAATGTTTTGTCTGTGTAAGTGACCATGATGTCCGTTTTCCACTTATCTGCAACGTTGTTTCTGATTTTAGGGGTTCTGGTATAATTTTGGATTTATTTTTACTTGCAGATCTATGTCTTTCATGGGATTCACAGGATCCTTGTCACCAAGAATACGGGTTCTGTCGAAGCTTACCATACTGTATGTATAAGATAATCAGAATTCTTTATGGTGTTGTTATCTTTGTTGGTTAATGGACAATTTGCAACGAAAGTCATGTTTTCATATGCCGATTTATCAATTATGCTTGTCTGTTAAAGTAGCAGTCCTTCTGTCTTAGTTAAATGAGCCATTTTCTCAATATGGAAAACTTATATGTATTGTTTTGCTATGAAAAAAATACGAGTCACGTATGGTTTAGGTTGCTTCGTATAGATTCACATATGGTTGGGTTTTAGCCGTGCTTATAGTCGCATACTATATTTACTCGTATTGGTTAGGTAATTTATGGTCTTGTATATGCTACTTGGACTTGACTCATTGGGCTCGTTTAACTGCATCAAACTTGGGATTGAATGGGATAGTCAAGCAAGCCATGTTGGCTCGGCTTGATCTTGCCTACCCGACTCACTCTACATGAGTTCTACCATGCATTTGCTATAGTGTGTATAAAAGAATATTTATAAAGTGTAATGACACTTGCATATGGATAGAGTGAGAAGTTTGAGCAACTTATAAGCCTTGGCTACTAATAATTTCATTTAGAGTTTAATGGGTACGTCTACTACATTGGGCTTGCCGTGTTATGAGAACGTATAGCAAAATTAGATACAGGGTATCAAGAAATATATCAATTTGCGTTCTTGAAACTATAGCATATGTTCTCGCATGGAATTTGTTTTTCATCTTATGTTCACTACAGGTATTTAGTGTGGGTTAGTTGACGTATACTTTGTCCTTCAGTTCTTTGCAAGGGAATCAAATAACAGGGGGAATACCTGAAGACTATGGGAACCTGACTAGCTTGACAATGTTGGATCTGGAAAACAATCGTTTAACCGGACCAATACCGTCTTCACTTGGAAATCTAAAAAATCTACAATTTTTGTAAGTAACGGATTAATTTCATGCTCTTGTCTTTTTTTCTAAGTAATTAATATATACTATATGTAATAAAAGAACTACAACTTTAAAAAGGTCATAGATGCATAGTATGTTGTAAAAAATGGATGCTGTAAGCATTTCAATACATGCTAGATGGCTTTTGACCTGTTCAGTTCATTTCGTTATGAGACACTTTTGTATATTACCATTTGACCTGTTATCAAACTAAGACAACTCAGATTGATCTGTTTAATAGAACGGTGTGCAACTGTCACCTCTATTACAGATAATTTGTAGCATGACATTACAAGTATTTATGTCTACACTGTGTTTTTATCCCTTTTTGATTGTACATGTAGGATGTTGAGCCAAAACAATCTTGAAGGGCCTATCCCAGACTCGTTATCAAGTCTGCCAAACTTAACTACCATGTAAGTGGTCGAAATGTTAGTTTATATATATATTTTCTTGCTGGTGTAATTGTAAATTTTTACGTGCAGTTTACTTGGTTCCAACAACCTGAGTGGTCAAATCCCTGATCATTTATTTCAGGTTTCGAAGTTCAAGTACGTGTCTTCGAATTTACATAAAGTATTCATAACTTCACTTGTTCAGTATGCTTGACCTTGATTGCTTATTACAGTTTTACAGGGAACGGATTGAACTGTGGCTTTAATAATACCCGCCCTTGCTCATCTCCTTCTGGAGGTACGTTGATTCAAGCCTCTGTTATACACTTATACTATAATGTTTAATAGAGGTAGGCTAGTTTAAAAAAGTGCACCTCACGCGTGAGGCGCCTGAAGCGCTAGGAAAAGCGCTTTTTATGGCTTGAGGCGTGCCTGAGGCGCCGCCTCAGTCAAAATTAGGGTTTATTTGGGCCAAAAGTCAAAATTAGGGTTTTTTTTTTGAAGATTTTTAAGTGTGTTTCGGCTTCAATGTATGTTTAATGAAGTGTTTAAGTGTGTTTTATAATTATGTTATTGTGTTTAGGATTGATTAACAAGTAGAATATGTAGTATTGGCTTGTATAAATATTTTCTCTTTTTTACCTTGGGCGCCTCACATATGTGAAGCTCTCGCCTCGCGCCTCGCCTTTTTGAACCAAAAGGCCTTGGAGCACCTCACGCTTTCAATGGGTAGACGACCATGCGGGTCACATTCGGTTATACTTTTCTCTTGAGGGTCAATTTTAAAGAATTAGCTAATACGAATACAGGCCGAAAGTCACTCAGTGTATTCAAAATGCGTATAACTTCCTATATTGTTTTATTTAAACATCAAACTATCATGGAAAGAAAATAGTTCTCGAACCATACCGAGCACGGTAAACACGTTACTTTTTTTAGAACTTAAGGGGAAAGTTTGTTTACGGGTCGACCCGTTATCTGACCAACCCTTTAACTATAGTTATGGTGACTTCGAATCTTTGGTTAAGGCGTGACTGTATCTGATTAATATGTTTTAGATGCTTCAAAGAAATCAAAGGCGGGGATTTTAATTGGGGTGATTGCCGGAGTCCTTGTTCTTATTTTGCTTGGATGCTTGATGCTATTTTTCTGGAGGGGTAAGCACAAAGGCTACAAGCGTGAAGTCTTTGTTGACGTGCCAGGTGACCTTGCTTCTCAACTTTTTATATTTCTTGAATCTAATATTCCTGATTGTTACACACACTAAACATGTTGATTTGTTCACTTTTCCTAATTCATGAAACATGAAAGGGGTGGCGGCGCAGCTTGTTGCTCGTCTTCCCGCTGTCTTGATGTAATTTGTAATGTTTTTTATTTAATCTGCATTTATAAAAAAAATGAAAGGTCTTTTAGAGATAGCATGTTAAATTTTTCAGTGGTGAAATCGTCGTTTCCTTTTCGTCATATGGACCACACACATCCTTTTACCATTCACACCTACCTCCTACTGCTAGCTACAACCACCAATTTAATTTCACTTTAATATGTACTTTTGGTATAATGGCCAAATGTACTAAAAAAATCAATGACCAAAAAAAATCTTATACATCAACTGCCGTTGGGTTATGGGTCAAAACTGGTTATTTATTAGTCTCTGTGGGGTTGGGCAGACACATAAACATTTTTAGTCAATTTTGAAACGAATTGTCAAATAAGCAGTGCGTTAATTATGATCACAAAACTATGTTATTTTGGAGTTTAATCTATATAAATCAGTTTTAGTAAAACGATTTAAAAGCGTTTTGCACATGACTAATGACACTTGTGTAAATTTAATGAATACTTTTGCATGGCCCCTTGCAATAACTATATGTAATTGTTCTGTTAGGGGAAGTTGACCGAAGAATAGCATTTGGTCAACTGAAGCGTTTTGCATGGAGGGAACTACAGGTTGCTACAGATAACTTCAGTGAGAGAAATGTGCTTGGACAAGGTGGCTTCGGGAAGGTTTACAAAGGAGTTCTTGGAGACAATACAAAAGTTGCAGTGAAACGGTTAACTGATTATGAGAGTCCAGGTGGCGATGCAGCATTCCAACGTGAAGTAGAGATGATTAGTGTTGCTGTACATAAGAATCTTTTACGTCTCATCGGCTTTTGCACCACGCCTACTGAACGTTTGTTGGTCTACCCCTACATGCACAACTTAAGTGTTGCCTATCGCCTAAGAGGTACTCTACTTCTACTTTGAGAGTTATCAAATGAATATATCCTCTAAGCAGTCAATATCGGTGGGATATCGGTTATCGGACCTTGGCCGATATTTGGTTTCAAATATCGGTGGCAAATATCGGTACCGATATTATCGGTGATATTTACCGATATTTTGATTCTCAAATATTGGTCATAGCGTCGTATTTCCAGATTTTTTTTTTTCTTTTTTTGGAGGCCAATTTAACTAAAAGCCCATAAAAATCATTTTTAGAATAAGCCCATAAACATTAAGAGCCCAACTGCCCAAAAACACTTCTAGAACCCTAAACCGAACAATCGAACACTTCTAGGCTGCGAATTGGAGTCTTGATTTTTGATATTACTATTAGTAATTTAGTATTATATATGATTATGTTTTAGGATATATGTGTGTATGTATAAATATATATGTGTGTGTGTATATATATTAAAATACCGATATCCCACCGCGATAACCTATATCTCAAATATTGGCCCTTGACCGATATTCGATTTCCCACCGCATTAACGGCTTAGTATATCCTTCCAACTTTAAACATGTGAAGGTAAAAGAAATTTTTATTGTGATACCTAGCACCATAATATGTTCTAGCCATATATCTCTTTACTTTTTTTTTTTTTTTTTTTTTTTTTTGTATTTGATTTTGGCAGAACTTAAACCTGGAGAGGCGGTTTTGGACTGGGCGACAAGGAAGAGGGTAGCTTTAGGGACTGCTCGGGGACTGGAATATCTTCATGAACATTGCAACCCAAAAATTATTCATAGGGATGTTAAGGCAGCTAATGTACTACTCGATGAAGATTTTGAAGCTGTTGTAGGTGACTTCGGGTTAGCAAAGTTAGTTGACGTCAGAAAGACCAATGTGACTACCAAGTTCGTGGAACAATGGGTCACATAGCGCCCGAATACCTGTCTACTGGGAAGTCATCAGAAAGGACTGATATTTTCGGATATGGGATCATGCTTCTAGAAATTGTGACAGGACAACGCGCCATAGATTTTTCACGCCTTGAAGAAGAAGATGATGTCTTGCTTCTTGACCATGTAAGATGGATGACATTCTTGGTTGGCTAAGGGGGCGGGTCATAACGAGCCACTTTTAAGTGCGACTCAAGCACGAACGCTTTTTTAAATTGAAGTCTTAAAAGATAAAATGTAACCGGTTATAAGTAAACGGGTTGCTATCGTTAGTTGCTTGATTAATTTTTGTGCATGGTTGAAGGTGAAAAAACTAGAGAGGGAGAAACGGTTGGACGCTATAGTGGACCGCAATCTAAATAAGAGGTACAACATGGAAGAAGTGGAGATGATGATCAAAGTAGCATTATTGTGTACACAAGGTTCGCCAGAGGACCGACCCGCCATGTCAGAGGTAGTGCGGATGCTTGAAGGTGAAGGTCTTGCCGAACGCTGGGAAGAATGGCAGAATGTTGAGGTTACGCGTAGGCAAGAGTATGATCGCTTACAACGACGATTTGACTGGGGCGAAGACTCCATCTATAATCAAGAAGCTATTGAGTTATCTGGTGGGAGATAAAGACCATCTTAGTGGATGATACATGTTATCTTATTGTGTATTAAAAGTTTACTTGTGTGTTTATGATGGTATTTTGTTTTTGTCTATTTGTGTATGTGAAAGGAAGTATGTTGGTCTTTTTTGCTTGCACAACTTTGGAAGATTATGTTGAAAATAGTAAAATACATGAAACAATTTTGGGTATGTATTTTTGAATCTTTATTACAAACTTAATTCACTTATTTAAAGAATTTCTAACTTTGATAAAAGTTATTCTTAAAAGTAGACATTTATTATGTAATATAATCTATATATAGACCTTCAAAAATTTTAAAAATAGTTATATTGTTTTGCAAACATTTTTTTTATGTTTTTTCTTCCATTTTTCATGTCATCTCTACGCATAATAAGTTTGTATATTTTGCTTTAAGTGCAATATAGAAGCCTGTTGCATAACGGCCTACCTCACTATCTTATTAAATCATCAATGCATTACGTACAAGTGTTTTATGGGGTTTTCACAGTTTTTAATATAAAATTGGTTCTGAAAAGAATATGTCCCTATCTCTACCAGTCTACCTACATCGTTTTTTCTTCTTCAAAGACACGTGTAAAACTTAATATTTTTTCTTTTTCCCTTTTCATTATTCGCTTTATATCTACGCGTCCATATATCTCTCAAAGACTTCAACGTTTTCCTTCATAGATTCACCGTGATGTCCCAATTTTTTACCCGTACTAGTAAATAATCTTCATTCTTCACTGCCTTGTTATGATGTCCTATGCTTTAACATTTGTAATAATCTTTCTCTCTAATTTGTTGAGGATTAGAAAATCAGGTATAAAAAAAACCTCAATTCTCTCATGAGATTGAGCTTTGAAAGATCCATACACATTGATGAGTTGAGTTCTTCAGTTCTTTGATTTGGCACCGCCTTCGAGTGAATCCCAAATTTCCTCTACAGACTCGCATTGATCCACTCGAAGATATGATTAAAAATTGCTACACAACGCTTACTCAGATGTACATTCAACGGTATAATGAATTAAAGAAAAAAATCAGGTTATTCGAATACAAAAGAAATAATCATGGTATCTATATGTATTTGCCTATTTGGTAATGCCACAATTATGTATGGATACAGATATAACTGATTAACTGGTCATGTTTTAGATTATGCACAAGATAACTTTCAAAAATTTAGAGGTGCTTCAAGCTGACCAATTCAATGTCAAATATGATAATCCCCAAGGTAGATCCTTCTCCATTCGCAAGGCGCGTAGGATTGAAAATGGTAGTGAACAGTCTTTGCCTGTCAAAAAAACTGTCAAAACCAAGAAGATACGATTACATGTCTTAGACCATGTGTAGTGGATGTGGTTATTTATAACGCCCCTGATTCTGATTGGTCCACGTGACAGCTGAGTCAGCATGGGGAAATGAAGTGAAAAAGGGGTGTAGTGGGGGAAACAAATTGAGGGGCGCTAGGGTTGCAAACGAACTGAACTTTCAGCGAACAGTTCATGAACCGTTCGGCGGGAAGTTTGTTCGTGTTCGTTCGTTTAATAAATGAACGAACACGAACAAAAAATTCCGTTCGTTTAGTTAAACGAACGAACATAAACAGAGGTCGCGTTCGTTCGTTTATGTTCGTGAACGTGTTCGTTTATGTTCGTTTGTGTTCTATAGTTTAGTAAGGTTTTTAATTTTTATACTTTTTTATATTCTTTTATTTTTATTTATCTTAATTTATGTGAATTCGATATTATTCAAAAGTTAATATATGTCCATTTGTGTTTGATTATGTTCATGAACACTTCTTTGTGTTCATGAACACTTGTTTGTGTTCATTAATGTCTGTTTATGTTCGTGTGCGTTCATGAACAAAATTAACAAACGAACACGAACATGAGTGTTTTCTTAACAAACGAACACGAACAGAAAATCTCGTTCGGTAAGTGTTCATGAATTGTTCGTGAACACATAATTTTCTTAACAAACGAACACGAACAAGGCCTTGTTCGTGTTCGTTCGGTTTGTTTGCAGCCCTAAGGGGCGCTATTTTAGAAGAAAAAAAAAAATAAACAAACCAGATCTCCCCTCGTCCACATGTCCTCGAGTGATTGGTTGGTGGAATTGACGCCTCCCCCCCCCCCCCCCGCGCGTAACGGTGTGGGGGGCGCTATTTTTCCCCCTCACGCCATATAATGCTACGATTACATATGCTCTTATAACGAACAAAGATGGGTCCCACAAAACAGAACCGAAAGAAACAACTGCTCATTTGATAGTTCAGAGAGCTTACATTTGGTGGAACAGGCTCCTGATCAGTGGCGGATTTAGGATTTTTCGTCAGGGGGTGCAAAAAACAGTCTCAGATCATAATGGGTCAACGGGTCAGGTCTCAACGTGTCGGTGGGTCGGGTGAAAAATTATATTAAATCGTAACAAGTCATACAACCCGAGTACACAAATGTCCGATTTGAGAGTCGATAAACTTGAAGAATATAATCGTGTTATGGGTAGATGTGTCACCATAAATAAATAAAAACGAGACCGTAATTCACTCGACATACTAGATATTGAATGTTCAAAAGTTTGGTGCTCTTATTCTCCAAACACAAGATCACGAAGAGTGATTCATTATATATTGGTAAACCAGGAATATACGTATAAAATTAATAATCAACATTTGCACATGCAGTTTTGGAATGGCAATTGAAGTGGAACCCAAGAATTACAGTTTTAATTTTGACTTTGTTTTGTAGCCAGGGGCAACCTATGTATCCTTATATGATTATATCCCTTTTAATTTCATTTTGATACTAACTGCAAAGTATAAATATCCTTATATTTTCTATAAATTCCTTATATATACAATTCATCAAACACCCAATTCTAACTAATGTAGTGTTTAAACCGCTTACTTTGCTTGAACCAAGAACGAAGACAAAGGGAATGGGTTCCCCAGTTTCATCTTTGTGGTCGTATGTTGAATCAAAGCGCCATCCTTGCTTCGCGGCCAGCCGACCGTAGTAGTGAATGGCAACCTGTACAGAATGCAGATGCAAATACATATATATAAACAAGACAGATTACATGATATACACCCAAATACATTTACTGTAATATTTTAAAACAACTTATTTATTCTCAATGTATATAAAATTGTACGCCACATTTTTAGCACTTCTACATCATTTTTAAACTCAAATTCATACACTCAACAACACTAAAAGCAGATGCAAATACATTTATAATCCTTTGCACCAAATCATAGTATTATAGCAATGGGGTGAATAATGTTCACCCAATCAAATCTTGCCACATGTCTTTTAGATTTTTACTTTTACTTTTTGTTAATAATTCATTTATCATTTAATTTGATTTTTCTCTTATGAGTTGAGTTCATTAACTTAAAAAAATCCAAATACGCAATTACACTTAAATTTTTTTATCCTCAACAATTAGATATAAATTTCAGAGTAAAGTACACGGATAGTCCTTCGATTATCAAAATTTTGGATTTGGTCCCTAACTTCCAAAAGTACATGGGTGGTGAGGTGGTCCCTGTGGTTTACCAAAATTTTGGATTTTGTCCATAGCTTTCCAGTAGTACACGGATGGTCCCTATGATTTGCACTTTGTAACGCATTTAGTCCCTAACTTTTGCCAAAATACATGGCTGGTCCATATGTTTTGCATTTTGCAATGCATTTAGTCCCTAACATTGTATTAGGTTGTTCCACACTTCCACTTCCTATTTGATAATTTTATTCACATTCTATTAGTTTGAAGGTAATCAGATATGGTTTTTTGTTCAATAATCAATTGTCCTACAACCTATTTGATAATTTTAATTTTTGTCCCTATTTGATACAATTTTGATTCACACAATTTTTCCCTACTTGATAATTTTAAATTTTGCCGTAAATTGGCAATTTTTTTTTTTTTTTAAGAAATTATACCTCCTAAACAACCATCAAAACGCAGTTAAAAAAGTTCCTTCTTTTATATTATTGTTCAGGGCTTAAGAGGCTCTACCGGTACCAACCAAACAATTTCATTGCCAGCATTCATTTAAATGCTATCGATTTCAATACAAGTCGGTTATCGACATTTTTGCACTAATTTGTGTATAACTAGTTACAAACAACAACAACCTTACCCAGTAAATCCCACAATAGGGTCTGGGGAGAGTTAGCCTTACCCCTATCCTTGCGGACAGAGAGCCTGCTTCCCGATAGACCTCGGATCCACAACACACAATCGATAAGCAAACAACACTAGAAAAAGTAGCATCATTCATTCAACCACATAAATGATACTAAAACTTAACTGATTCATCCTAACTTACACAAGGCAATCAAATCTAGCTAATCCATTCCTCTGCTGTTAACAGACTGTGTCTATAAATATATCTCTAACTTTCAATACAGAACAAATTAAAAAAAAAAAAAAAAAAAAGAGAGAGAGAGAGAGAGAGAATAAGCATTAAAACCTGATCGCCAATAACCGGATAATCACCATCACCAACACCAACACGAAGATCCAAGGCCTTAACGCCTCCAGATTCAGGCAGTTCGGAAAACCGAGGAGCAGATGCAGCTTCTGAGGAATTGTAAAACAGAATTGGAACAGAAAACAGAGAGGCCGTTAAAGTTGTGGTTGGTAGCAGGGATAAAGTACGTCTGGTAATTACAGCATACGATTGAGTATGTGTAGTGGTTGGAAGATGATGATGATGGTTATGGTTGTTGTTGTTGTAAGAGAAGGTTATGGTGTGAGGAAGACGGAGAGTTGAGGTACACGCGCTGTAGCTTAGCATTGTGTGTTTCTCTTCAATTCCTTGCATGTGTGGTGGTTATCCCGTCATGTTAAAATGGAGACTGTATATATGTTTAACTAGGTTTAACACCCGCGCTTCGCCGCGGGGCAAACCGATTTTTAACAACATTTATACGAATCAATCTCACGCGTTGCTACGGTTCGGTTAAACCACCCGACATACCCAGTTGAACTGTCCGGTATGGCCGGTTGAACCAATATTCCTAACCATTCATACCGGCCGGTTCAACTGGTTGAACCACCCGACATACCCGGTTGAACCAGCTGACATACCGGTTGAATAGTCCGGTATGGCCGGTTGAACCAATATTCCTAACCTATTTCTAAGCCTACTACAAATGTTCAACCGGTTGAACTGTCCGGTTGAACCGTCTGGTATGGCATACGAACCAATCTCACGCGTTGCGACGGTTCGGTTGAATCAACTTGTACAACCGGTTGGACCACCCGACATACCTGGTTGAACCGTCCGGTATGGCCGGTTGAACCAATATTCCTAACCATTCATACAGGCCGGTTCAGCCGGTTGAACCATCAGGTACAACCGATTGAACCAGTCGACATACCCGGTTGAAATGTCCGGTATGGCCGGTTGAACCAATATTCCTAACCTATTTCCATGTCTACTACATATGTTCAACCGGTTGAACCGTCCGGTATGACCGGTTAAACTAATATTCCTAACCTGTTTTTAAGCCTACTATATATAAAGACAAAATAACATATAAATACAAAACTAAAACTAAAAAAAAGAAAAAGAAAAAAAAATAAGGTACTATTCATAAGCCCTTCAAGAAATGTTATATTAATAATAATAAGTAGTTTTTAATTTAAAAATATTAATGACTCATTTTTATAGCAAACTAGGTGTTAGTTGGCCTCGTGGGCGTGGCTGTTGTGCTTACATATTACGCGTAATAGGTGGCGGGTTGCTGCGGAAGCTTCTGTTGCGTTGAGGGTTCGGTGGACATAAAAGATAACATTAAGTGACTGTTATGGTCGCATGAGTTTCACAAAAATACTCGCAACTCATTAAGTTCCACACCAGCTTTAACATTACAACACTTTGGTTGCCTCTTGTTGACTTTATTTAGTAATAAAATAATAAAAAAAGTCTAAGCTTTAGCTTCCTTATAATATCATATCATATAGTAGTAATAAAATAATAACAAAAAGTCTCGTCTTTAGCTTCATTATAATATCATATAGTATAATAATACACTAACAAACAATAAAATAACATGGTGGCCTACCAATCCTATCAGAACCCTTAGTTAGTTAGCCAAGATAGAAGTTTGCTATCAAGTCAACAATGGTAGGCAGTAAGGTTCTCATTTGCATTTAATATTAGGGGTGGCGTATTTTAGTGTGCGACACTGTAGAAGTGTCACACAGTTAATAAATACTATAATATATGCCCACGTCCTCAAATGTTGTTTGACATTATTTTTTACTTGCAACATCTTTTTGGAAAAGATGTGAGCTAGAGGTTCAAAAGTTAACCTGGAACATCGTCGCAAATGAACCTGAAAAGTTTACCGAAGAACTTGGGAAAAGGGTGGATGGTGTGGGCTAGCGCCCCTTTCCATCTCAACGAGTTAAAGCCCCCAACACCACCTCATGCTAGCTAAAGGGGGCACCCATACATGACACTGACCTGACGCTTTAACTAATTACTTTATTTATAATTTATCATCTTTGAGTACTCGCAACTCCCTAGTCAACTGACCTACTAAACAACTTTTGCAATCATGGTTGTAGGTAACAAAAAAAAATGAAATAACCTCTACTGTTAATGATACACACCTCCTAAGATCCAAATTTGAATTAAAAAATATATAAAAAGACACAATTTTTACATGTCTACCCAACCCAACATGCTTCGAATGGCGCTGAAAAAGTTGCCTATTTTGACATGTTACCCAAACCTGGTGCTGATAATTGTCACATATTGACCAAATAGAAATAAATTCAATTAACATCATGTAGTGATCTTCTTGCCATAATCCCTCACCTGACTATTCCATTAAACTATGAAAAGAGTTTCTACTTTCTATTTAAGTAAAAATATTACAAAGGAACCAGCTTCAGTAACCTGAGAGTAGACAATTGTGATGCGCAGTTCAGGAAGTAACACGTCACGAATCAGGATCTGAAAAATCCGAGAGGCTATCCAACATTTGACTTTCTGCAGAAGCAAATGACTCGGATGTTGTAATTGTTGAGAGAGAAGATGGTGATCGATCAGAATCTGAAATCACTTCATCATGTAATTCAGCATCATCATCCTCATCGTCATCATCATCATGCAAGATTATATGGTCTTCATCAACTTCAGAAATTTCTGACCCTTCATCACCTCCCAATAACAGCTTGTTTATTGCAGCCTTGGCGGTTTCAACAAACCATTCATCCTCCGGAAGTACACTGAGTAGTGAGATCAAAGCGTTAAATTATAATCAATATAGGAGAAAATGGGTCATTTGAGTGTGATTTTGACCCGGATTGCTTATGAATTGGTCGATTTGGGTTGTGTTTTACCTCAAATGGGTCAAATAAAATTAATCAGTTCAATGGGTTGAAAATCACCCTAAATCATTTCATTCAAGGATTAAGACTAATATTGTAATAATATTGCCTTTTGTAATAACAAGTAACACATTAATTATTTAAAGATAAATAAACGAAAAAAGTTTGCACAACTCAATGCAGCCCGGCACGGCCCGTACTAAAAATGGCATGCTTCAACCGAACGCTTTTTGACATGTTACTCCACGTGGTGACACAGCCCATAATCAAATGAATAATGGATCAAAAGGGTAAAAAGGATTTTATAATTAGTAGAAAATAAAGCTAATCAAACATGTGACATGTCAAATACTGACTTGAAAAATATACTTATGACTTAAAATTTCTTTATATATTTGAAAAGGTGGGATGAGATTTTCATAGAAGTTTTCGTAATTCTAATCAAAATATGAATTCATCTAAGAAATAAAAAATGAGCAAGAGTTGTGGCGGATCAATCTAACCCAACCAGCCCAGCACAGTGTGAGAATATGTACTTATATGCCCTAATTTGTAGAGGTCAAAGTAGAGAAACAACATCAAGGGATGGCTTTACCTTTGTTGGTTTAGACCTCCACTTGAAAATGTTCTGATGGCACGAGCAATAATGGATGATGCCACCTGCTGCACATTTCTGGAAGGGTAACCAGCAAAACGTGCGATTTCAACAGTGAAGTGCATATCAAGAATTAACTGCAATAATACATGCTACTAGTTATGAGACTTGAATGTTTTTGTTTTTTTTCAAATGAAAAACTCACGGCCCCACCAATACCCCACTAACCAATAAGAGCAGGTAAAACGCAGCTTGCACTGGACAAGTGGCCTTTAAGGGGTTAAAGGCACATACCAGTGGAAGCTTAATTCAAACCTGAGACCCTGCTAGAGGGAATCAGGCGCTTACCACTTGAAGGTTAGACTTTTCATATTTGTTCGATCAAATAAAAGGTTTGACCATTCTACTGATGGAAGGCATCCTTGAAGCATTTTGATATAGGTTATTTCCATTTACTTCTTACTTGATCTCCATTACTTGTACATTATTATTTGATAAAAGTTGTAATAAATAAAAGCTACAAATACAGTTACAAAAGCAAAAAAGACACTCAGTAGCTTTATGAGTGGAATTTTTTTTTTCAGTTATGCTAGTTTCTACTACAAGATAACTTGTTAAGTTGTTATTCATGGATAGTTTACCTGTTGCAACCCTTGAGGATGAAGTTTCGACGCTTGATTCTCTAAAACGCCCCAGAAATCCTCGTCATTAGACATCAACCACATGACTACAGTCTCGGTTAGCCTGGCAAGCAAAACCTTCTGTATCTTCTCTTTCCCAAGTAGCACATCCCCAGCAACCGTTGCTAATTGCTGCAGCTTCCCAAATAGTGCCTGCAAACTCGTATACCAAAGGTAAAAACTTAAAAAGATGTAATCGGAATTTCCAAAAATTATGAATCTATAAAACAAACCATAAACCTATCCAAATTAATAGAACTTTACCTGGAAGGGCAATGAAGGCAAAGGATCAGAATTCCAATTAAGATCATCACTTTCTCCACTTAAATAAATGTGTGCATCAAGCCGTGTATTACCATCTCTTGAGTAAATGAAATTCAAAACATATTGTCTGCAGAAATGATCTCTAAGCTTGTCCAGTGGATGCTGAAGCTGCTTTCTCCAGTCCTTATAATCTATCATATTGTTCACTAGCGAGGCAATGTTGTCATTAACTCCGTTCTCTGCTGCGTCCTTGGTTTCATTCAAAACACTCCAAATTTTGGACATAACCATCGGTAACAGCTCCTCTGCAATGGTAAATGCAGTCCCCAAAAGGGCAAGTTGTTGGGAATCTGTTTCGGCTCTAAAAGTACAGCTTCTTTTAACTCCACCAAACTATCGTCTTCTGATGGTTCAGGTAAAGCTTTTATCAGTTCATCCATGTATTGATCAAAAAGTTGCAAAATTCTAGCGAGAACATTTCCTCCAAAGTGCAAAATCACTAGGCGAGTTAGCTGATCCACTATATCCTGTGCAAAATATATACATTATGGTGTGACGCGGGTATAATAGCATTTTATAAATAACCGCTTTTGGAAAGAAAAAATCATATTGTTTGATACTACAAAAGTAAAAAAAAAACTTGGTGTTTTTTAATAATTGTTGGTAAATGTAAATGAAAGAAACCCATCTATGTCCTTCATTCAGTAGATACATATTTCCCACAATATTAATTCTTTTGCTTGTATACAACATTTAGACAGCTTGTTTATGTGTGTGTGCAACTTCACCAATTGACAAATATGTATTCTCACCACTTAAGAGGACCCAACTGCAATCAGTTCATAAAAAGGTGGGCCAATTCGGGTTGTAAATCATAACAGGTCAAAAAAAATTAATATATGGCAAATGCCGCAAATGGATCAAAAGGTTGGACAGGTCGATATTCGCCTAAAGTGTATTCAAAATGCTTACAAATTGCTAACTGTTTCTTTACAAATATGTAATATTAAAGTAATAACAAACGTTTTCTAAATTCTAATCATGTTGGTGGGTGCACCCGAACCGTTTTGTCTGTTCCAAAAGCTACAAGTTTGATCTGAACCAGATATGAGCGAGCCATTACCCGACCTACCCATTTTTCCATGTCTCCTTGCAAGATATTCATCCAAAAGTTATATATTTCTAAGCATCTTCTTCATCTTCTATTTTAAGTATTACACAGCAAAGTCTAGACAGCTCTAGAGGTCTTGCCAGTAGGTATTAGAAAGATATTTTGCAATTTCTAGGATGTGCCTAATACTTATCACCTGCTGACCTGCATATGCAACAGCCGTTCTAAACTGCTTCTGTTTCCATGATACGAGATGAGTCGCAGGAGAAAGATGGAATATTCTATCAACTTCACTATTTTAGCTATTTTCATTTTGTTTGTATGCATACTGGTTGTGGGAGCTAAACTTAAAAAATTTATGTGTATGTAAGATAATATGAGCTAAAATCTAGGTTGCTAAAGCAATTTCCATATTAGGATCCAAGAATACCAATGTAGTTAAAAAAGACGTTTACTCACTTTGACCATGAAAATGAACCTTGTGCCACTATCAACAAGCAGGCCATCAGAAGATATAGCAAATGTAGACAACGGTGACGCAAGTCGTGGTGACAGTGGAAGAATTTCATCATTTCCAGAAAAATCAAAAACAAGTTTTCTTGCCCTTCTGAAATTCAATTCTAGAACTTCTTCAATGTATGGCTGCAAAAGCACCAAAAGCACCTTTGAAAGCTTCAATCCCTGTGATTCCAAAGCAGAGCAGTGATTAAGACTAGCCTGGACACAGATGCTTGCAGCACGTAAAGCTGAAACAGTCTCAGAAGAAGGTGCATTCTCCTTAACCAACCGCACAAACAATTCAATCTGCCATTCAGCCCACTGAACAGCTTTGTTACTGTAAACCAGATCATCTCCAAATATTAAACTCATCTCTTTTGTTGTTGATGAAATTGTAGAAAATATAAGATTAGATAAAGTAGCCGAATATGTTTCAGGGTAACAAGAACATGATGGAAGAAAGACATCGATATTTTTTTGAAGACGTGCTCCTTTTGCTTTCAGATATAGCTGATGTGCAAGAGGGCCTTTTCCAAGCTTAACTAAACCATGAACAACAGTTTTTAATTCAGGAGCACTAATCAAGGTTTGTTCCGTCATTTCAACGAGTTGTTTCTCAAGCAATGATTTTTGTTGCAGAAAAGTGGATTTAAATGATGAGAATTCACTGGATAAAGGATGTTTTCTTTCTTCTGCCTCTAATGCTTCTATAGCATTTATTGCTTCTTCTACTTTATGTTCAGCGAGAAGAATGTCGATATTCCCTAGTTGTAATTTCATCTCATCTTCTGTCTTACTTGATAATAAAATGTCAACTTCGTTTTCTTTCTTCAGTTGTTCAGGATTCAGGAGGTCTGGGTTGGCTCGGCTCCACTCCCCCAATTCATGATAGACACCAGTCAGTAAGTCCTGTACCAAAATTCCTTGTGCAGAGATATTCTTTCTTAGCTCACTCATCTCATGCTCCATTTCCACCACCTCTTCGGATAACCTTCAGTTTGTAGATATAATAGTACACAATAAAAACTTCTAGAATCACTTTTTTTATGCATATGAAATTAAATCATTCAAAATATTCTGAGAAAAAAATTACTCATAAAGCAAAAAAGTTATGATTATTCACTCTTTAACAAATGTGATTTTTGATCTACTTGACAGTAATCAACTCTTTAAATCATCAAGCAGTCATAGCACATGGCACAAGCATGGGTCAGTAACAAAGGCATGGCTTTCAGTGCATGCCATTTTCCAAACAAAATTCAACTAGTAAATGATGAAAGTAATTGCATTCGAGCTGTATCCACTTTGAACTTTAATGTCACTATCATTTCAATAAAGACTCACTAGTCACCACCATCTCCACCCCCATTTAAGTAGAAATCAAATATACATGTGAATGTGCACACACGTAAGGAGAAAGTGAAGAATCAACCCAAAGGAGAGGACTACCTCAAAAAAGCTAAGTACTTGGTCCGAGTGTTGCCACATAAATTCTCTACTGCATCCTTCAAATCAAGAAGCTCAAAGCAAAGCTTTCTGATGCCCTACACATAAAAGAACGATGTATCTAATTACAAAACTGTGATCCGCATTTACAAATTACATCATGAACTATTTTTCAGATGAAAGTGATCAGTAGTTAGAAAAACGTATTAACATAAAAAAGAAATATGCAAACTGGAAACCTCAAGACATTTAATTCATACATGTTACATATCAAAGTTGATACATTATTTACATTTTAAGCATCAAGCAGAGAACCTTGCAGCATAATCATATATACTTAATAAAGTTAATCCCCTTAACTTTGTCGGGGGTCTCACTGGAAGCAGTCTCTCTATTCTTAGGGGTAGAGGTAAGGCTGTCTGCATCTTACCCTCCTCAGACCCTACCTTAGCTTTGCTATAGGTGGGATTAACTGAGTATGATGATGATGATGATGATGAAAGTTAATCCCCTTAACCAGAGTTGTTGCTAGCTAATAAATATATGTTGTTTCCAAACGGAATAATTTTATGTCATCCCTTTTAAATAGTTTAGCTTTCCTTAATCCCAATAGAAAATAATATTAGCACTTTTGTGCCCACCATGCCTAAACTCTAAAGTTACTCGGCCTGTTTTGTCTGTTCTTAAACTTTTTTGCATCTACAGTCTTGGTGGGCGAAGTGATATATCCTCCTAAGTGTAAAATCCATGCAGATCCCTTTAACATACACAACAGTTACTGATCCAGAGAAAAGTTCCTGGAAGGTGCTTTATTTAATTGTTGCAACCCTAGAATACACAATTGTGAACCCATGACAACACAAAATCTTCCAAACTCCTTATAGCAACCATTAAAGTTTGAGAATAAAACTTTGAACTACCGGTACCCTACAAATAATCCAAAAACAATAATGCTAGATTTTGGTATATATAACTCCAAGGGCACTATCCTATTTGCAGCAAAATTGTATTCCCGTATACTCTCCCCCCCCCCCCCCCCACACACACACACACCACCCCCCCACCCTACCCACACACAGACGTGAGATACTCAAACGTTGTTCCTTTCGGATGCCATATGCCAACAAGCTGGTTTTTCCTAATCTATCTCAAGCATATGAACAGGGGCGGACCTAGTAACTTACTAGGGGCCGCGCCCGTTGCTCCTGAAAAACGCCCGCGTAGTGGAAAAAAAAAAAATTACGATTTTTCAAAAACGTTACTACTGAAATAGAATTTACGTTGCTACTAAAATTTAATATACGTTACTACTAAACGAAATTATACGTTACCACGTTACGTTACTCGAAAAAATATTTACCGAACTCGAAAAATTTAACTAATCTAATACCTATCCTACAATACTACTGAATGCTTGATTAGTTGATTGTTATAATTGATTATATTGTCTTTGATTAATTGATTAGGTTTGCGATTATAAAGATGAAACCACGTTCTAATACTAAACAAGCACTTATTAGCAATTTGTTTAAAAGAAAAGCCCCCGGAAATTCTGAAATTGGTTCAAGTAATTCGCCAAATATTGAAAATAAGGATGATGATGATGATGTTGGTAATAATGATAACGATTTGCAAACGGATGATGATGTTGCTAATAATGTTGCTAACGATATGCAAACGGATGATGATGATGCTACAACTTCAATTCCAGTTGTTCCTAATCATTCGGCTTCATTCGTGAGGTCATATATAGATTTGAATGATCTTCCTTCAGATCCCGCTGATAGACCACCCATTTATAGCTATCACCCTAATCAAATAGATGACATAAGAAGAGCATATCTTGTGAAGAAGGCTTTTCAACCACGAGGTCATCAATTTAAATGGACACAATATGGTAAGGAACGGAGACGATTCAACATAAAATGGTTTGAACAGTATGATTGGTTAGAGTATAGCCCTACAACGATCTAATGCAAGAGGTATTTTATCATATTTCAAGAAGCTTGATTTTGTGTTTTATATGCACTTGTTAGATGATATTCTAGGCCTCACAAATGCTCTATCAAAACATCTTCAAAAAAAGAGCCAAGATTTGTTAGAAGCGGCTAAATTGATAAATGGAACGAAGCGAGCATTGAATAATTTAAGACAACACGGGTTTGATGGAATGTTGGCAAAGGTGACATCTTTTTGTGAAAAAAATAAGATTGAGATGGTAGAAATGTCGGAAAGTTATGGTAATCAAAGAAACCGTAAGAATGTCGTTAGTCGTTACTAACCGGCATCATTTGCAAAACTAGATGGAATGTGTGATCTTGCTCGTGTAATGGTGGAAACCGAAAAACATAAAACTTTTCCTTTGGTTTATCAGGCGTTGAAGTTAGCATTAGTTTTGCCGGTTGCAACCGCAACCGTTGAGAGGTGTTTTTCTAAGATGAAGCTTATCAAGACGGATTTACGCAATAGAATGGGTGAGGACTATTTGAACAATGCTTTGATTTGCGCGGTTGAAAGAGACACTTTTGATAAAGTCAAAGAAGATGATGTAATGGCTCGATTTCAAGCTTTCAAGAACCGAAGGGGCGAAATCTATTAGGTATGTGTCTAAAATTATCTATTATCATGTTGTTATCTTTATTTCCTTTACATTGTATGAAACTATGGCGAAAAAAAAAATTTGAACGTTGCTACTGAAAAATATTTCTAGATCCGCCACTGCATATGAAGTAACACACCAGTACACCACAACATGCGACTCGCTTTCATGTTCAACAATGCAATCACCATTCAACACCACTACAGGTCTCAAACATGCCACCAACTCGGTTTGAAAAACATAAGACCTGTACACAGTGCATATAAACCATTCGAGGTAAAGTTGAAACTAATGCACTACAGTGTCATATACCTCCTCAAACTTACTCACAAACTGTACACACACACACACCTACAAACTCACATGCCTAACAAGTAACAACTATCAATCCTTTAAACAACAACAACAACATTTAAAAGTAAAAAATAAAACAAAGAGCGCTGCATAAGCATAATGTCATCATCCTACAACTTCAATCAACATCATACTTTTCAAACTGAAACCTAAAATTTCTCAAATTCAAATATCAAGCACCGTTTGTTGCCCGTTTACCTCCCACTCTACTCTAAATCTCTAATGGCTTGAACTAAAGAGCAATATCTCACATAAAAAATTAATAATAATAATAATAATAATAATAATAACAACAACACAGGTTTTCTACATATCTAGGTTTCATTTCCTAAAGTAACACATCTAACAGCAACAATTATTACATATTCTAAGCTAAACAGAAACAAACACACTGAAATCTAGAACAAAACTCAAATAATAACAATCAAAGGGTTCAACGAATGTGATTCAGAGTAGAGGAATGGATACCTTCTCAGTTTTAGACTGATAGATGGTGTCGATCTTAGATTGTGGAGTGACGGACTCGATGCAGGGAAAATCGTCTTCTTCTTCGCTGCTACTCATTGTGCTTTTAACAACCTAAACCTTTGGCTGGCTGCAATTATATTTAAGGGTTTTTTTTTTTTTGCAACTTTTGGTTTATGAATTTGTATTGATTTCAACTGTTGATTTCGATTATTGATCTGCTCAGTTCAGCATTATTGTTCGGTTTGATGTTGTTTTTCTTCTCAAGTTCATCAAGTGTAGGAGTCGGACACTAGGTTTTTTCTCCGGCGACTGCAGTACTTATTTAATGCGATCATTTATTTTAAATTGAGTTTATTTTAATAAAGAGTGTATTTATTTTTCAAATGGGGTTGGCTAAATACACTCCTTTTTTTTACTAATTGGACTCCCTTTTAAAAAAATAGTTTAAAAGCTATCAAATTCTATCCTTCTACTTTAAAAAAAAATCATTTTAGTAACTCATCTTCTTCGTGTAATCAACCCGTTTTAAGTTACTCACCCCATGAACATCATCTTCATCACATAATTGAAGCATCATCACCCCATGAATCTCGTCATCATCTCGGTGGTACAAAACCCCATCTGAAATATTGTTAGTTTTAATCTTTATGATTTAATTACTATAGTTTGAGACAAACTTAGATCAGGATAGAAAAGGAAATTCTATAAAAAAAATATAAGGTTTAATTATGTTTATTTAAAAACTTTGCGGGGGAGTGTAATCAGTAAAAATAATATAAAGGGAGTGTATTTAGCAACACCCATTAATATAGAGAGAGACTAACGTACAAAGTTTCTTAATATACAAAGTGTAAGAAGCATTCTCAGCCATTAGATTTAAGCGGTGGTAAGATGGTAATTAACAATCCTAATCATATTTGGGTTAATCTAACCAATGGTAAATTAGAAAAAACACGTTTAAATTTCTGTGAAATCATAACAACAGACATAATCGATGCAAAAATTTTCAACGATTGAACCTGATTTTTCATCGTTTTCAACTCGATTAAACGTTCAGAATGATTAAACAATCAAAAACATTCGATTACAAACAAAATCAAAATGTATTTGCAAAAATAGAAAAAAAACAAAATATGATAATTCAATCGATAAAATTAGTCGAATCATATTCAAAAATCACTATCAACGCATGTATTATTCACAGAAACGAACGATGTTGATAATATAAGAAGAATTAAAGAAAAAAAATGGCTTTCAAAAAAGTTTCAGACGATGAAGATCAGAAACTGTTAAACAGAAAATCATAAAACGCACTTGGTTGTTTTATAAAACGCATTTGGTTTTTTAAACACTATTTAAACTGGTTTTTTTACAAAACACACTTGGTTTTTTATAAAATGCACTTGGTTTTTGTAAAACGCATTTGGTTTTTTTATAAAACGCATTTGGTTTTTTAAACACTATTTAAACTGGTTTTTACAAAACACACTTGGTTTTTTATAAAACGCACTTGGTGTTTTGTAAAACGCATTTAGTATAATTAGAACACACCTTTTCCTCACTTTTTCCCTATTTTCCTCTGTTTTTCTCCAACAAACAAACAACTATATTCACACACAGTTGAGGTAAGGTTTTTATGGATTGGTTGTTTTTTTTTTTTTTTGTGTCTTTTTTTCTTCTTTTTCCTTTGTTTTGTGATTAGCCAGAGATGCAGATATGTTGGCTTGGTTGTCTTCTCCGAAGATAGAGGGAAGTGACTAGATCTGAGCCACGATTGAGGTCGGGTTGAAGTCGAACAACGATTGAGGTCGGGTTCGGTTCCGATTACGAAAAAAGAGAATAAAAAAGGTAAAAAGGTGGGGTTGGAAGGTGATGATAAGGAGTATAAACCATCTATATTGATGAGGGATCGAGCTCTTCTAGTGGATCAGATGATGAAGATGAGGATAAAGTTTGTGAGAATGGTGGTTAGTTCAGATCTACCATAAAAAGGAAGGAAGGGTGTTTTGAGTTAGGTATAGTTAACCATGGTTTACACATGTCAATATGTGGTGACTTCCTACACTTCTCACATTAAGAAACTTTGTACCCGATACTTTCTTATTAATATATACGGTGACACTGGTCATTCATAAGAATCGCTCTGCGCTCGTGACTCACTTCTTGATCGCTAAGAAAATAATCGCTTGATTTTTTGGTTGGTTGTAAACGAGCCTATCGGCTTGATTTGGTTTGTAAACGAGCCAAGCACGAGCAAAGGTCCGCTCGGCTCAGCTCAGTTCGGCTCGAATCAGTTTTGTTAATTTATTATATACATATATATATAACTATATATTTACACATAAATTACAATTATATTTATAGTTTTATGCTTACTACTTTATTGGGTCTAACCCAATATATAGTAAAACCTTAAGCCATGAAGTGACAGTTTTGACTTCTTTATCTTATTAGCCGTCTGTCGCCAATCGTCGTTTGATATTACCCTACACTACAGTGTCCTTGGGTCGGTTTTGGCTTAAAGCCATAAACATAAGTACATAACCGAGATATCGATTAATGGGTATCTATAACTAATCAGTTATAGTGGGTGGTTATGGGTCAGTTAACCATGAAATTGGAATAGCTAAAAATAGCCTAAAACAATAAAATCAGGCATTATTCGGGTCTAAAAGTTTGCGTATGAATTTTTTTGAACAAGTACTAAATTGTTAGTACAAATTGCTATATATTAGCATATCATATACCATTAAAAGGTACATACGATCTATAATATTAATATTGATTAAAGCTGAATATTCGAACAAAACGATATGATATAATCTATAAGTTCAAATAAAAACGCTCAACCAAAACGATACGATGGAACCTATAAATTCAACCAAACTAATATGGTGAAAAATCCAAAATCCGACAAATATTTTACTACAAGTCGGTTCGGTTCGGTTATGATGGGTATGGAAAAATCAATAACCATAACCGACTCGCTACTTTTGGTTTTGAAAAAGGAAACAATTACCCGACCCACGGGTTTTTGATTTGGTGCGGTTTGTCGATTAATTTGGTTATGGTTCGGTTAATTCGTTTTTTGCACACCCCTACCCTACACCACAATGCGACAATTGTTTTTCCCAACATGCTTATCGCCTCACTGGCCTCGATCTAAGCCTCATCCTCGGACACTTGGACCTCAGTATTAGCGTTATCATCGGATAGTTCGACCTTAGTCATCAACCTACAATGAAAACATCGAAGGAAACATCCAAAATTATGGTTGTCTAAATTACTCTCCGCTTGTCGATAGCTCAGAAAAATTCGCGCTTGAAAAATGCTCGCTCGGTTTCGGCTCGATTGTAAACAAGCCGCTCGGCTGAGTTCTGTTTGTAAACAAGCCAACCACAAGCATAATCGGGTATGAAACCAGGTATAAGACTGATTACCTTTTTTTTCACGGGTTTGGGACATGTTTGGAATTAAGTGATACACACGTTTTCCTAACTCGATAATAATTTCACATTTATTAATTATATAACTGAAATAATATCTCTGTATTTTTTCAAAATATGCATACATGATAATTTTTTTTTTCATTTTTTTTTTCATGACATCTTTATACATTATTCATACGAGATTACTAAATTTTTGATTTTGATAGCGGTGTATATTTGACTTGTTTAGATAAAGGCAATTCCTCTAAACATGTATTTTTACTGTACTAACGGGATTACCTTAAGCATGATTGGTAATTATTCGATAAATATTCGACGGAAAATTACCCTATAGACGCCCGACGGGTTTTAGGCCAAGTTTAATACAAGCTTTTATAATCGGGTATGGGGTCGGGATTATTCAAACTTGTCTCAAAACCCACCCCATCGTCATTCCTATTGCTTAAACATGTTTTCATAGTCCGTCGATAAACTTTCTTTTATTTTATAATTACTGTTTGAAATTAACATTCTGTGACAATAATATTTTTTTTTTGTTAA
The DNA here is from genome assembly GCA_030844895.1 of Ambrosia x helenae. Taxonomy (NCBI): domain Eukaryota; kingdom Viridiplantae; phylum Streptophyta; class Magnoliopsida; order Asterales; family Asteraceae; genus Ambrosia; species Ambrosia x helenae. The sequence goes on from CM061234.1 coordinate 115,441,779, forward strand.
TTTTATTATCAAAGCAGTCAACAACAAAGTAAATATACCAATACCATCGCCATCACATCGCCATCGTCACCCCAACCATTGTAATACAAATAATCATCAAACTGCATCACTGAAGAAACTGAGCCTAGAAAATTAATGGAGCAAGCCCAAACCCGACTCATATCTCATAAATAAGGAGGCCCACGGGGGGCCACAAGCCACGTCAGCAACCTGATAGGAAGGATGATCTGATAGCAATATCTGTCAAACGACGTTACGTAAATCCTTGCACACTGTAGACACCATTAGCGATTATATCACAGGGGACCACAATGGCACCCTGATAGCGATGTCTGGCCAATGACATTCCACGGATCCTTGCCCTCACTAGTCACCACTAACAGGTAACACAGAGCAAACCAAAAGTACGACCTAATAATGAACACATAAACAACCAAGACACACAAATTCAATCGCCCATTTATTATGATTAAGAGTTTTCATCAAGATTTTTCGAAAACTAACAAATCAAAACGTGAAATCATACACATGAAAAGGACTACAAGTGGGTTTTTTTTTTTGGGAGAGGATGCAAATTTCCTATTGGGTTCCACACACCATATTTGTGATTGTAAATATTATATAACAGGTTTTGATGTACATGCTTGTAACGTTGCATCAAAATTATTACATAAGTTAGACGTGTGAACATAATGCATAGACTAACCAACATATAGGTAGTCACTAACCTTACACAACATGTAGAACACTACACTTGTAAATGGCAACCTATAAATCACTTACTTTAAACACATGGAAATTTTGAAATACTTATAAATTGTGATTGTGAAAAACACTTAAGTGTGCGTAAATTGACGCTGAGTGAAGATGGCTCATCGACGTTAAGAGAAAGTGTTTGCGAGTGGGAGAAAGGAAGAAGCATAAAAGCCATCAAAATGTTTTTATTATATTGTGTGTGGTTTATTGACTATGTTTATTGAGTTTTCCAAGCGTGTTACAAACCAATTTGACTAAGTGATTAGGTCTCATACACAAAAAAGAAAAGAAAAAGGTAGATGTAATAAATCATGTGTCTGTCAGTAATTATTTCCAGCAATCATTATGTGGTGACACATACAGATCAAGATGATTAGATGCAAAATACAAACCCAGACAAACATCTACACAGTAAGTCTTAAGGTTTTGAATCCTGGTTCTATAACCTAATCAGCCACCGCCTGTCACTGGCCAATATCGTTTTAGATCCGTTTCAACAGCCTCACGAGTCGTCAGTTGCCATTTCATGTCCCGATTCAACCATTAACTCAGCGTGATGGTGCATGTTTCACATAACCAGTCTGTCAACCATGAGGGCTCTGATGTCAGCTAACTAAAATTGGTTCTGTCGGTTTAACTGCCTGGTCCGGTTTGGGTTTCATAACATCTCTAATTTTAACGTTATTTTACTAATTTCGTGAAAATAACGTTAAAAACGACGGATGGTTAATCATGCATCATGTGGTGGCGTTGATAGCCAAAAGACAAGGGGTTACATGCACTAATCGGTGTTATGTGCCTTATGTCCAAGGCTTGATACAAAACCACTATCGAGCCGAGGGTCTCACTGGAAGCAGCCTCTCTATTACCACGGGGTAGAGGTAAGGCTGTCTACATCTTACCCTCCTCAGACCCTACCTTAGCTTTGCTATTGGTGGAATTAACTGAGTATGATGATGAACATCTCTAGAAACTGAGCACACAAAATTGGGGGATAAAATGATCAACAGATGGTTTAAACTTTAATAGATGAGCTTACCACATAGATTTCATATTTATATGGCAGTTATCTCACTCTATGGGCATGAGACCCTAGTGAAAAACAGAGCCAAGGGCTAACAAAATATTATGGCGATGCTTAATGAGTGAGCCATCAGCCAAGCCAACCTAAGGTTGAGATCGAAGTTAAAAGAGTTTGCTCATATCGGCTAAAAACTATTAAAGAGCTAAAATTTGAGCTCAAACGTGACTCAGATTAAGCTTTGTTCCAACAACCAAGCTCACACCAGCTCAGAATTTAAACAAGTCATCTCGGCTCGTGTATTTACATCTTACAAGATCTTTGAGCCACGAGCTATTTGAACAACCCTCCATGACGTACGACTGACGAAAACATACACTGATGGTCTTACTTCTGCTGAATGATGATGAAACTTTGATCTAGGCAAGAACGACTCTGACCATTCACTAAATCGACTAATCGAGATAATAATACTAGCATGGTATATGTATAAGAGGTACACTACAAACCAGTGGCAGGAGGCTTTACTCCAGTCTGCAGCAGCTGTAAAAAGCGAAATATAGGCCTATATAATATACCTCATGTTGTCGAAAGAGATGCCAAATAAGAAGTCTGTTATCCATACCATTCACTCCCTCTAGCAAATATATGTTCTCATTAGCTAAGCATGCGCAAATGTAAGCTATAGTCACAATAGCTACCGTTTGCTGTTAGACTCTCGAAGCTAAAAAAACTAAGCGAACTAGCACATTCAAACTCGCAAAGCATATAACACTAAAAGAACTAACACCTCCGGTTTGAAACTTAACACAAAATATTGCACTGATAACATAATCCAAACTTAACTTATAACATAACAAAAATGCAGAACTCAAAGCTATTAATTGAATTCATATCATCATAAAACATAAACTTTAAACTCTTGACACTGACCTTCCTTTCTTTTCCTTCTTCCCCGAATCCCCAACTTTATTCCCCTTTTTCTTCGCTATTTTATCGCTCGATTTTGCTGCGCTAACATCACTTTCTTCCATCACATCCCCCTTCCTCTTCTTCTCCTTCCCACTCTTTTTAACCGCCTTCACTTCCTCCGCAACTTCATCGACGCCCTTCCCCTTCTTCGACTTCTTCTTATTCTTATTCTTATTCTTCCCCATTTCAACATCACCCCCTTTCCTTTTCTTCTTACCCAAACCACCATCCGAATCATCCTTTTCCTCGTTTTCGTTTTTGACTTCACCCTCTTCATCCTCATTCGCATCAATATCCATTTCATGAATCCTACCCGTCTTCGTCTTCGCCTTCTTCTTCTTCTCCCCTCCCTCCTCACCTCCCTCCAACCCATCGTCAACCATTTCCCGCACCCCCTCAATCCTCAACTTAATATCCGGCAACGACTGATACAACGGCAACGCAACCGAATCCGCCAACTTCAAATGCAAAGACCTAACCCCACCCAACTTCTTCCCAACAAACCCAACCGCTCCCTCAATCCCCGCCTTCACATTCTCCACAATCTCATCCCTCTCCATCGAAACCTTCGCTACCCGAACCACCGAACACGTCCCCGTCCCGAACCACAACAACCCAGACCCACACCCTCTCTCTATCTGCTCCTTCCAATTCCTATGCCCTAAATCCACACCTATTGGCACCTTCTTCTTCTTAAAGAACTGTTTCCCTAACAACTTAGGCAACAAATGCACTATCCTTTTATCAGCAAAAAACATATCATAACTATCACATAACTTTCTCTTAGCTTCAAAAGGTTTATAATCTGTTCTCAGCTTAGATAGTTTAATAACTTTATTGACCAAAATACCCTCTTCTTGTATTTTTTTTTTGGCGATTTTTGAAGTGAGGTTTGAATTGGGTCTGTCATCGATTATTAAACAGATTTCTGACACATCAGGGGAGATGATGGGATGCGGTAAGGGGATTTTGTATGGGTTGGTTCTAGGGCCGTTGATTGAGCCTTTTTGTGGGATTTTTTTTAGGGTTAGGGTTAGGTAAATGAACTCGTCTTGGGGTAATAATTGTGGGTTTTGTGAATCGGATTGTTTGGTTTTCCATTTGAGTAAGGCGTCGATGGCTGACGTGGCGGCGGTGTCGATGGATGGAGGAATGGTTGCCATTGATGGAGGGTTTAAGGGTTTTAGGGTTTGCAGGTTTAGCGGCGAAGAAGACAGTGGAGATGTTAAGAGGAGGAGAGCTTGACCTAATAATATTATGTGAGTTTATAAAAAAGGACAATTACTAAAATAGCCCCTGTACTATTATAAAAAGTTGTAAAGGGTTTAAATAGCTACGTTTAGACAAATAACAAGATGTATTAACACACGCGCTGCATGTTTTTCAGTGGCGGAGCTACATAGGAGATAACGGTGCGCCTGACACCATTCAAATTTTGGTATTATATGTAACGTGTAATAGAAAAAATTTGAGAGACACCATTGATTTTTACAAGCGACGCCATTGTTTATTTACGAGCGACACCATTACTATTTTTTTCTAAACATTTTAAATAATAATAAAAAATTATGGTTTAAAAATGGTAAGTCTAATTACTTAATTAAACTAATGATAGACTTGGAAATTGAAGTCATTGAGAACAGACCATATTTTTTAGCCTAACAAGTCCAATAACATAAAAGTGGTAAACCTAAATTTAAAAAATACATGACTAATTGACTATCTTTTATCTTTTGTCAGCCAACACCAACGAAAGATAGTAGGAGACTTTGAGCAGCAGAGACTTTTAGTCATTGAGGAGCAGAGCAATAATTAGACAAATATCAAGGACTCAAGAATCAATCAATCAACAATAATATAACATGAGTAAAGGTTAGTTATTCTTTAATTTTTCATTTTAAAAAGAAACATGAATACTTGATTATTGAGAAAAGTATGATACGTTATTGAGCTGTAGATTACGAATATATTATATATGTTGTTGTTTTGTTTGTTTAGAGTTTCTTGATCTATTTCTAAAGAGAACGTCAACAAACTTTGATTTTTCATCCTCAAATAGTAAATCGGGGAAGATTGATTTGAATGATCTTCATTGGGATCCTTCTGAAAGAAAACCAATTGCATCTTATCATCCTAATCATCATCATCATCATCGTACTCAGTTAATCCCACCTATAGCAAAGCTAAGGTAGGGTCTGAGGAGGGTAAGATGTAGACAATCTTACCTCTACCCCTAAGAATAGAGAGGTTGCTTTCAGTGAGACCCCCGGCTCGATGTGGTTTGGTGTCAAGCCTTGGACATAAGGCACATAACACTTAGCAATCGGGACAAACCCGATCAATGCATGTACCCAAAAGCCATAAATCTTCCATCAATTATTGAAGTGCTTGAATATATTCGAAATTTCGGCCTCATGAATGTTCAACAAAGACAAGCAAATGGAATTTGAAAATACATGAAATCATATGATTTCGCATATTATTTACACTTGATGAAGCACATTTTGGGGACTACAAATACATTGTCTCAAGCTCTTCAAAGAAATGATCAAGATATTGTGTATGCAATTGGGATGGTTAATGCAACGAAACAACAATTACAAATGTTTAGACTTGAAGGATTTGATTCACTTATGGAAAATATGGCATCTTTTGTGATAAAAATGAGATAGAAACGGTTGATATGGAAGCCGAATATGTTGACCCAAAATATAGAAGGAGAAAAACATCACTAATCGTCATTATTATGAGGTTGAAAATTTCAACACTGTGTTAGATATGCAAATCCAAGAGCTTAGCAACCGTTTTATCGAGGTAACCACCGACGTGCTAATGTGTATGAGTGCCTTAATCCCGTATGATAATTTTAGTGCATTTGATGTTCCAAAGTTACTAAGGTTGGCGGAGATGTACCTGTATGATTTTAATTGTAAAGAAAGAAATGATCTTATGCATGAGCTCGGCATCTACATTAATAACATAAGCGGCGACAAAATGTTTGGCGATGTGAGGGGTATATCTAATCTTGCAAAAATGATGGTGGAAACAAAGAAACGTGTTGGATATCCTTTGGTCTATCGCTTATTGAAATTAGCATTAGTTCTACCGGTTGCAACGACAAGTGTTGAGATATATTTTTCTTCTATGAAGCATGTGAAGACGAATTTGCGTAATCGGATGGGTGATGATTATTTGAATGATGCTTGCATTTGTTATATTGAAAAAAAGTTTTTGGCGAAAGTTACGATTGAAGACGTTATGAATCGTTTTCAAAACATGAAAACTCGTAGGGAGCAACTCTAAAATGTAATTTTTTATATATTTTAAAAGACTTTTATCATGATATCGATTTTTATTGCGTGATTTGACCCGACCTGATTCGAAAATATTGACACTATGTTATTCAAAACCTATGTATTGAAAAAGCCGACACCATAGGAATATAATCCTGGCTCTGCCAATGGTTTTTCATATTGGCTTTTAAAATGCGGTATTCATATATCATCAAACAACAACAAATTCAGCATTGAAACTCACAACCATCAATCAATGGGGAGTAGTAACTATGTTGGTTAGTGTTACAAAATGTGTTAGAAGTTAACAAGGAATAGTAAGTCAGTTACCTAACGATGGTTAAAAATTAACGAAGTTAAAACTGAGAACAACTCCTCTTTTAGTTACTATTCAAAACCCTGGTTAGAAGTTAACGGAAACCAGTAACTCAGTTACTTAATGATGGCTATAAATTAATGAGGAATAGTAACTTTGTTTGTTACTGTTAGAAAAGCCGATCAGAAGTTAACAGGAAATAGTAACTCGGTTACCTAAAGACGGTTCAAAATTAACGGAGCTAAACCAAAACAGTTAGAAGTTAACGGGAACAGTAACCCAGTTAGTTAACGATAGCTAGAAGTTAAGGGAGTTAACAATAACTCAGTTATCTAACGACGGTTGGAAGTTAACAGAGTTAAAGTTAACGGGGAACTATAACTCAGTTACCTAACGACGGTTAAAAATTAACGGAGACCGTTAACACTAACGGTGTTAGGCGGCTCATTTTAGCGGCAACCCGCTATTCATTTGATGTTAGCTATTAATATATATAGAATGTAAACGAGTTAAAATATTCGTAGCTCGATTTATATATTAAATGCGTTCAATCTCTATTATATGTTTACATATTGTGTTTAGTTTTGAGTTTATAATTTTATATAATCTTTCTCGTCAAATTAAAAGACGGTAAAGCTTGCAAAAATAAGAAGAAAACACTAAAAATCTAAGTGATTCCGTCAATTGATTGATATGATAAAGTTACATTCAAGTAGGAGGTGCAAATGAGCCGAGACTGAGTTTGACTAGGCTCGAACTCAACTCATAGGTAAATTTTCTAGCTCAAGCTTGGTTTGAACTTAGCTCGTTTGTTAATTATTAATTAATGTATATTAATTTTATGTATAATTTAGTTACCTCTTCATAATTTTATAATAAATAGTAGGCTCGTTTGCGCTCGCGGGCCAGCTCAAGCTCAATAAGCAAATTTCAGACTCATTTACTAAACGAGCTTGTTTTTAGGGGCTCGTGCTCAGGCTCAAGCTCGAGTCGTTTCAAACTAAGCCGAGTAGCTCGGCTGTTTTGCACCCCTAGTTTCAAGTAAATTATTTAAGTAACGATTTAAAGTAGTTACGTAGAGTTGAATATTCAGCGAATGGGCTAGGATTGTCCCCATATGGTGCTTGTTCTTCAAAGTAACTTGACTTTCAAGGATATCTTTTCGTCTCAAATCAACATCAAATGGGTCGAAAGCTAAACACACTCGAAGATGACACAAGCTTAAGTATGTTCATCTTAGAGTTGATGTTTTAACACGAATAAATACATGGATCGTGCTATTGATTTTCTTCAAACATTGAAGGATGGAAAACTTCATGCAGTTAAACATAAAAGGAATTGATTACTTCAATTTTTTTGTGGTATTCCCATAATTTTGGTGGGGCTTCTTTGTGGGTTCAAATGTGTTTTCTTGTCTAAAAAACAGTCACTTGTGCCAAACTCTATGTTGTCAATTGTGTGGGTTGGCAATTCCTGACCTGTTTAAGACACAATAAAACCCGTCTAAAAAAAGTACAATATGTAATTATATACTTTTTAAGAATAATGGAAATTAAGAGGCTAGACTTCGTTATTTCTATTTCTTGGTATATAAAACATACAACTGTGTTATAGACATAATGTATAAGGTCGTTAAACGAGTCGTATTCGGTTTGATAGTTTTGCATTCAAGACTTTTGGTTCTTTTTTTCTTATTCTCATGTTTGTTGTGGTCATGCATATATAACATTTTGTGCCCAATCAGATTGATCCAGGCATTGTATAAGTATACCAAATTTCAATTCGAGTTCGGAAACTACTCTTGAGTAGCTTAAGGCCGGTTGAAAGAAATTAATAGACGCAAATATGTTTTCATGCATCTCTTTTAATTCATTGTATGAGATGGTTGATGTATTGGCATGTGTTAATGTCAAATATTATTTTATTGGTGCTCAAAAGAAGATGAAACAATGATGCAGACTGCTTTATTTTTTTCTGTATATTATATACATTGGAATAAATAATATGTTAAAGTAGAGATACTTACTAATAGTGTGTTCTTCGGGTTTCGGGTTTTTTGAATTGGGTTGTTCAGGTTTTTAGTTGAGAAAAAGTGACCCGATAACCAAACCATTTAAAGTTCGGGTTCGTCGGGTTGGGGTTATTTGGGTCCGGATTAGTTCGAGTCGGGTTGTTCGGTTTTCAGGTTTATATGTTATATGAAAAATGTTTTTTTTTCTTGCAAAAATATCATCAAAATTCATCGTCTTACTCAGAAAAATATTATTAAAATTCAAACATTATTTGATAACATGATATAATAGGTTTTAAAATTCATAAACTTGATGTGTAAGATGCCAAAGAATCTAAACTTAAACACATCTATTAAAAAAAGACATTATATGTTCGGGTTTTTATTCGGGTTTCAGATTTAGGGTTTTTTGGGTCAAGTTGTTCGGGTTTTTGTTGGATAAAAATGACCTGATAACCGATCCATTTAAGGTTCGGGTTGGTTGGGTTTGAGTTATTTGGATTTCAGGTTTTTTGGGTGTTGTTTGATTCAGGTTCAGGTGGCTTCAAATTCGGGTCGGGTTTTGGGTTTTGGATAAAAATGAATAGCCATACTTACTAACTTGAATCATGTATAGACAAGTGATCCGTTTTTGGGCAAACGTGTCGAAGAAAGAAGCTATACAGTGGTGTCAATGAAGGATGAGTGTCTTGAGAATGCGCGTCTGTTTATCTTTGATTAGATCTGTCGAATACATGAGCTCATTGACATGGGGTACAACGTTCTTCCATTTATACTTTTATAGGACCTGTTGTCCTTGTGGGCGTGGTTAGGGATGAGCATACTGTCACACCACGACAATGGCGGAAACACGTGGCGCGACGGTTCAAAGCATAAAGTCAAGGTTATTGCTAAACACAAGTAATTTAAGAAAATGGGTCATTTATTAAGGCGTCAAATCTTGTTCCAAATATTACATAAAAGTAAATTGTTTTTAAGACAACATAGAGGTTTCTCAAATATATCCCAAAGCCTTGGGAAATAAAGGTGAAACCCCGCAAAATGTTTAACGCCACAACGGAGGATTCCACGACCCAGCTTGCCCTGGTTCTCCTTCATCTAATTACCTGAAAGATATGTTTAAAAGTTTCGTCAATATAAATATATTGGTGAGTTCACAGGTTTTTAGTTTCCAAAACTTGAACACTTGGGAAATACCATGTTATGACAATATATAGGAGTTGCAAATTCCTATAATTCTACTTGAGACTATAATCAAACCAAGACATATAATAATTGTGCCCCGCTCCAAGTCGTTACTCGGTTTCCCACGACTTAAGTTCAGAATATATGCACCCCAGGCATAACCTAATGCATAATCGACGCTATCGATTAGGGGTGGGCCTTGTCAGGCACCAATAGTACTATCCAATATTCCACCGGTTTCATTTCCCTGAACAAATGATTATAGAGGCGAGGACTCAACCCCGAGTGGCGGTCACACCTCAAGTAATAATTCCGTCAAACATTTTCCCTAACATATCTTTCCCCGAAAAACGTAAAAATAGTTTAAAATGGGGCCGTGAAACTCACCTGAAACTCTGTCTGGCTTACTAGGCAGATAGCAAAGAGGGTCTCGCACCTACAAACGTCTTAGACGTATAAGTCACTATTCCTATAGTGCATGTGCCTTGGCAAGTTGTACACCCAACTCCCGACCACAAGTTATTCCAAATCCCGTTTAATTAAGCGCGTATCCTAGGTTTCGTTGGCGTTAGATTACCCTTTGCGTTACAAGTTATATATTACTCTTGTTAATATTTCCTTAACTTGTACCTTATTATCATTGACTCGACTTCACTTAACATATAATTATTTTCCCATTTAAATAATTATACTTAAGATCGCATCGCTCGATATAATATATATTTCAACACTCGACCCGACTCACTTTGCCACACATTTGTTTTCCCATTTAAACAAATATGCTAAGATCTTGTCGTTCGATTGTATATTCTTAACACCCGATTCAACTCACCATACCGTATATTTATTTTCCCATTCAAATAAATATACTAGGATCTTGTCGACGCGGCATACACATATATATATCCTTGTCTACTCGTCGCGGCTTTCCTTCCCACGTATCTACTTTCCCATTAAGTAGATATACTAGAATTTTGCCGAGACGAGCGTACATATATATAAATGTGTAATTTTTCTCGTTAAGTATATACGTTTGTTTAACGTCTTACGTTATGTTTTTCTCCCACGAATAATTCCTTTAACACTTAGGAAAGTGTTTATTAGTTTTCACCCATGTTGTATATATATTTTACTTCAAAAATATATATATTTTCTTATCTTGCCGCAACGGCATTTTTCTCATGATTTGTCCGTGTACGTTTTGTTAACGCGTCTTAGTTCGATATCTTAGCTCGAATAGTTAATTTTTCCAAGTTTTTCCCAACATGTGTTTTATAGAAATATTATCCATATTTCTTCCTCTTTACACATATTACTTGGAAGGTTTGAAATACTTATGTATTTTTAACCCAACTTGTTAACTTAACTACAAAAATGTTTCCAATACTTTCATATTCCCATTTATATGAAAGTATTCATTCTTGTACAAGTTCCACAAGTTTGTTTAATATTTTTATAAAATCTCTATTTTATAAAAATCCTTATGTTAATACATCCATATTTTATGACTTTCAAAAATATACTTTTATACCAAAATACCCAAGTATATCTACTAGTATTTACCAAAATCATCCTTAGAAGTTTATTACTTACACTTTTGACACCAAACTTTCCATCCTTGCATTTTTGGACTAATAGTTTCTAAAATATCCATTTTAGTCCTCTAACTTTCAAAGTTACAATATTAGTCCCTTAACTTTCAAATGTTGCATTTTTCCGCTCTAACTTCCAAAGTTAACATTTTTCACTCAAAATAGTAGACTTTGAAGATCCATCTTTTTATTGGTAAGTTATTTTTGTATCAAAACACTTTTATTAGTCTTATATTCCATATATAAGACTACTTGTAGGTGTGTTTTATGTATTTGCCCATTTTAACAAAATATCATTCTTCTAAGTAAGTTAACTTTAATTTTTCATCTTCTTTATTCTTGAACTTCTAACATGTTCCACCATATATTATACCTTAGATGATCATAATAAGATGATTAAAGTTACTTTTTAACATATTCAAGTTCATTCCATAAATCTTAATCAAATCATCATCCTACTTAGTGTATGTGTAGATTTTTATACATTTTCAAGAACACTACTTTATCATCATCCAATCCATGATTTATTCACATATCTTTAATTATCTATTTTACTCATGTAAAACCTATTAAAGATTATGTTCAAACCACCTTTTAAACCCTTCATGTACAACTTGCTTCTAAGAACACATACATGAATAATAATAATCAAAAACAAGGTTAAGAAGCTTACTACTAGCACAAGGCTAGGGAAGACAAAACCTTGGATTTTGAGAGGGGTTTAGTGTGTTCTTCCTTAATGGTTAAGCTCCAAGCTTGAAACACACAATAGGGGTTTGGATGATGGATTGTTTTGAGTGATTTGGAGATGTAAAAACTTGAAAGAATGATGTGTGTGTGGGTGGGATAACCTACGGCCAAGGGAGAAGAAAAGAAGAAGAGTTTTTGCTTTGTTTCTTCTAATGGTTAACACATGTTTATATAACCTTATCACATGTAATCATTCCAAAGATTCAAGTAATCTTATAGAAGATTGAGTTGTGTACTTAGGATTTTTGGAAAGATATGATATGTGTATGTGTGTGGGGAGCCGTGGATTAGAGAGGGGTTGGGAGAGAGTTTGCTTGTGAATCTTGGTTAAATATTTGCAATCATCCATGATCTTATACTTAGATCTTCTTATGCATGTGTATACTAGTGTGTAGTGGGTTTGATTGTGTCTTGGCTTATTAGGGCCTCTTGGCCGAAATTTGGTAAGGGAGGGACAAGAAATTGCATGCTTTGTACTTGATGATCTTACACATTTTGGCTTTTAGCTCATGCATGCTTTACCTCTAGATTTTAGGTTATAATTATAAACACAATGCATGGATATTATATGGCCATTAGGCCGGCCCCTTTGTGGGTTTAGGTGGGGTCCACAACTTCAAATGTTTACCCAATACTTGTTATGTTTAATCCCTCGTCGTTCGGGTGTCGTTCGGGTATTTTTCGGGTTTTAATCACGCGTTATTCGGACATTAAAAATACCTTTAATAACCCTTAAATATAGTCTAATCTAAGCGTTGATTGGTTATTTAGGCCTTTGCCGGGTGAAATTATGAGTTATACGCGTATCGGGTGCGGTACGCGCATTTTATTCGTTACCGGGAGATTTGTACAAGACGATTTCACTTATGGTTTTGGAGTTCCAAAACTCATTATATTTTATGAAACTACCCTTTATTTTATATCCTGGGTGTCCGGGATCCTTTTCGTTTATTTAATTATTACCGGGTAATTGCCAACGTCCATACCGGATAACTTATTCGCACATGATCCAATCATGTTTTTACCATTAAACGTATGCATTCCTATGCACTATTTGGAAATTGCTATCTCCTAAGGCCTTGATAATTAAATCACACATAATTGCATTTAATTACGTTAATCATATATTAATTAATTTGTACGGAATTACCTTATTTTTGCCGGTTGTTACAGCATACGGTCCCGAAAACCGATTCCGAACTGAAAAAATACCGATCCCGTACCGAACCGATACCGAACCGAGGGTTTTCGGTATCGGTACCCACATTTAGAGGTTTTCGGTTTTGGTATTATCGGTATCGGTACGGGATCGGTATGGTATCGGTATTTTAAGGTAAAATATCGATACCACACCGGTACCGTACCGTACCGATACCGAACCGATACCCATACCGTACCAGTATAATTGGTATCGGTATTGGTTTTTTAGACTTTTCGGTATCGGTATTGTCGGGATCGGTATCGGTTCGGTACCGATACCGTTCCGAGCTCATCCCTAGGCGTGGTTCTTCAGGCTTGAGCTTTCACCACGTTCGTGAGCAATGACCATGAATTTATTGGAATAAGTATTGGGTCACTTGACAGATAGTTTAAGAATCTTTTATTGACAAATATTAATCTAAAATGTTCTTTAACATACACACTAAAGAGCAAAGACTCAACTGGAGTAAAATCAATAATAATGGGCAAATTGATAGTTTGAACACGCGGACTTTATAGAAGGAACATGTTAATCCTCTGTTAAATGGTGTGGTTTGATCTGTTTGCGGGGTGCTTGTTGTAAAACTAAACTTAAACCATGAAGATGCCAAAAGGTGGTGTAACGTTCCGTATTTTCATTGTATTTTGTTATCTTGTAATTCATATTTCAATTTCAATCTTTGTAAATCCGAAACTTTGATCATGTTGAAAATCGTATTTTTATCATACTTACACAATACATAATCAACCAAAAATACGCGTTTTTATACCACACCGAACCATACTTTAAGTCTATAATCGTTTCGTAATATGATTGATGTGTTGTAATTTTAACATATAAAACAGGCATAAACAGTCTCATAATAGGATACAATTAGGCTTACATTATTGATATTTGATGCTTAAATCGTTCCTACTTGTATTTCTCAGGAAAATGGAGCTCCAAAACGGAAACGAAGGATTTCCGGGCAAAAACAGGAGATTTCTGAAGATACGAGACTATCAGCCGGTTCACTTTATGTTTTGAAGACAATCCCGAGACTTAAACAGTGATAAAACTAGTTCGGGAGTGACCCTGCACGCCCACACACACTTGCACGAAGGCCCTGCACGCTAGAAGATAACGCAACGCAGCTGGAAAACGACGAAACTTGGGGAGCAAGGCAAGCACGCCCGTGCTTGCACAAGTGGCACACTCATGCTGCCTCTGAAAAGTCTATAAATAGCAAGCTAACCCCCACCATTTGTTCATCTCTTCTTGTGCTCTCTTGCACCGACTACCAAGCTTCTTCCAGAGATCTTAGGGTCCCTTGGGAGGCCTTCTGGCCCTCTTAACATCCCTCAATGGTTAGGCTTCGACCTACCTTGATTAGCTTGGCCAAGAAGAGGATCGTAGAGTAATTATGCAATAAACATCGAGGGTCGTGAGGATCATGAGAGAATACATATCATTTGGAAGATGGAGAGCTTGTCTATGATCAGCCATGATCCTTGTGTTGATCATTCTTATGGTTGTATCTTTCTTTTATTTGTGAACCCGCTTCGATTTGTAGACTTTTATTATTATTAGTAGTAGTTTATTTTTAGTTATTTGTTGTGTTATCTTCTTCTAATCTTTATTTGTTTATCTTTGTGACAGGTTTAAATAATGATTAACTTAATAACAACCTTAGCTTAATTAATTAATGGTATAATCATCTTCTGGTAGTCCCGAGCTAGATCCAAGGCGAGGAAACCGGTAGTGAGACAGATCCTTCGGGCTTCTGATATCCAAACCGAATTCTAAGCAATGGCTTCTGAAGTGGACAAGATCTGAGTGACACATTTCTGATTCATACAGATGGTTGAATGATCTTCTTGGCAAAGGATGGTTCACCTACGGGCGCACCAGTGATCTTTTGTATCATACGCCTGTAGGGTTAGGTGCCGCCTGTAACATTCGCATTTAATAATTATACGTTACGTATAATTTGGATTAAAACGACAAGTTCCATTATTATAATTTACATTTAATTATTTTGTAGCATTTTAAATATATATATATATATATATAAAGATTTATAATAATAATAATAATACATAAAACATAAAAACTATAATGTGTTAACCCAACCCACCTGAGCCCATTTCAGATCTGCTGGCCCAATAGCCCAACAGCCCACCTCCTCTTCTTGTCCTTGGATTCGGCCCACTTCTGTTGTAAAAAAAATAATAATAGACGCTGAGGCCGGGGTTCGAACCCGAGTCCTCAGCCGGTTCAACCTCACAACACCAACACACTTACCAGCTGGGCTGACCAACATACTTGAATGAATCCAGGCGCGCTTTACTCTTATACTTGATCTAAAACCTTCACAGTTGACTAGAAAAGTCAACTGTGGGACGCGTAATGTAACACCCCAACCGATGGCGGAAACATCGGGGTGCCACGTATTGATGATTGTTTCAGTAGCACATGGTATAATATAAATTTTAAATAATTTTATTCAAACATAATATCCAAATATAAAATGATGTCTAGGAATTCAATACATGATATCAAATAACAAACTTCAATAACTTCAAATAAAACTTCATGTTAAATCCTCATGCTAACTCAAGCCTCAGCTTCATTGTTACCTGAAACATGTTAATTTTGAAAGTATTTTGGGTCAACAAAAGTTGGTGAGAATTACATAGGTTTTTGATAATAAAATGAATAAAAATGTTGTGCAATTCATGTGTCATGTCAATCTAGCCCATATGTGAGAACATACTAGAAATAAATCGAGTGCATAATCAACCCTGATGACTGTTATAATATGATACATACCATACGCTCATGGTCCAATTGAATATGTTATGCGATAACAAACACCCACGCAGCCTTTGTAGGAGGCACGTATCCAGGTGGGATTGTCAGTCCAATAGATCTATCAATGTATACCGTCGGCTTGTACGGAGTTAATGATTATGCTAGAATTGTGCTTACTCTAATCATGCTCAAGACATAATGCAACATAGAAAACACATAGACACATTGATGATTGAATTGCAATGATGACGTTATAACATGTTTCACCCCAAAAATGGTGATAAATAAAAAGGGGCTATGTAAAACTCACCTTAGCAAATGTTAAACTTCTTGAAAAGATGAAATAATAGTGTTGCCCAAAATAATGCCAAATATCACCCTATAATAAGGTAATATATAATAAGTCTAAGTCTAATTAATTTATAAGTGTATCCTAGGGTTTCGATTTGGGGATATCCAATTGTTGAATTTAAATTAAAATGTTAATTAATAAAGGGAAATTTGATAATTAATAAAAGAAAGTCTTTTTATAAAATTTGAACTTAGAATGTACACAATAAAGTGTTTGAAGTATAAAAATAATTTTTATAAAATTATTTCATTTAAAATAGATTTTTAAATCTATTTATTACAAATTGCCAATATTTAACTTTAATATTCAAAA
This sequence comes from Ambrosia x helenae, assembly GCA_030844895.1. Classification (NCBI taxonomy): domain Eukaryota; kingdom Viridiplantae; phylum Streptophyta; class Magnoliopsida; order Asterales; family Asteraceae; genus Ambrosia; species Ambrosia x helenae. The sequence goes on from CM061234.1 coordinate 115,458,333, forward strand.
ATACTAAAATTAAAGAATTTCTATTTTAAAAATCATATTTCTGTTCTAAATATTTAAAAATAAATTGTATAAAATTTTGGTGCAAAAATAATGAAAATTGAATTTATTATGATTTAATTATGATTAAATCTAACAAAAATTGATTAAAAATATAAAATAAATGATTTTTCTGAATTAAAAATTATTTCAGTAAAGTTTAACTTTATACAAACTCAGGATAATTTTTGGAGAATTTAATAAAATTGTTTTGACATTTTAATAGATTTTTATAAATATAATAGTATAAAATTGATTTAATTATAATAAATATTAAATAAATGAATTTCAGAAAAATAAAAATTGTAAATAAAACTTTTAACTCAGAGTTAATAAATATTTTTTTTTAGATTTTATAAAATAGTTTTAATATTTAAAAATGAATTTATAAGTTTAAAATGTTTAATATATATATAATAAAGCTTTGTTGTTTTAAAAAGAAAAAGAAACAAAAAGAAGTGGCCGAAGCCGGACTCGAACCCGGGTGCTCAGGGTTGCAAGCCCTGGTCACAACCACTTGGCCTAGGCCAGTGGTTGTGATAATCCCCGGTTAACATTAAATAAATACGTTATGTGATTCTGAGTTTATCCCCAAATCATAAACACGAACCCTAGCTTCTACAATCAGACAAACCACACATTATGAACCCGATTATTGTTGGGGCTTTTGTAGTATGGTTGCCGACTAACAAAACCCACAAAAACAATTGGACTTACAGTGTTGTATTGTGTTCGTTTGCCCGGTCAAGCCAAAAGTCAAACAGCGTATAGTTTGATAATTATCAGCGATGTTTCAGAATAATTGGAGGTGGAGAAGAGAGTGTGAGCGAGTTTCAAAGGTTCGTAGATGATCAATTTATAGTGTGGTTCGATGGTTAGGTTAATTGGAATGTTTGACCTATGATTAAATGTCAAGCGCGTATGATTTGAAATTGGTCAACGATTGGCTGGAATTAGCGTGTAATACAGATCATACAAGGCCGGAAATCAAATAAGTTTACCAAATTAGGATCAATCACGAGTTAATACCATAGATTGAATCATACGCGACCCACAGTTGACTTTATCAGTCAACTGTGAAGGTTTTTTTTATCAAGCATATATTTATTTCGTGTCTGGGTTTATTCCAAGAAGATGGCCAACCCAGTTGGTTTATGTGTTGTGTTGTTTGGGCTTTGGCGCGGGTTCGAACCCCGGCCAGAGCAAAACTATTTTTTTTGATATAATTATCACCTAAACATATATAATATAATATATATAAGGTATTAGGGTTTCAAATAATGCGACAAAATAATTAATTGAGAATACTAATGATAAAACTTGACGTTTTTAATAAATATAGCCGTGTAACGTACAAGTTTGAATGCGTAATGTTACAGTCTCCCCTACTTTTAGGAACTTCGTCCCGAAGTTGGAGTTGGAGAGTCTGGTGGGAAAAGATGTGGATACTTCGACTTCATCTGGTCTTTACGTTCCCAAGTGAACTCTGGGCCTCGTTTAGATTCCCAACGAACCTTAACGATCGGAATACGACTGCGCTTGAGTTTCTTGACTCCAGTATCAACAATCTCGACGGGTTTCTCGATAATGTGCATGCTTTCATCAATTTGCACATCCTCAAGAGGAACATGAAGGTTCTCATCTGCTAAGCATTTCTTGAGATTCGAAACATGGAAGGTCGGATGAACATTGCTTAGCTCAGGTGGAAGTTCAAGTCTGTAAGCCACTTTTCCAACTCTGTCAAGAATTTTGAAGGGGCCTACGTATCGAGGAGCTAGCTTTCCCTTTCTACCAAAACGAATCACTCCTTTCCAAGGGGATACCTTAAGTAGCACAAGGTCCCCAACTTGAAATTCCAAGGGTTTACGACGTTTATCAGCATAACTCTTTTGGCGACTTCTAGCCTTGAGAAGATTATCCTGAATAAGCTGAATTTTGTCTGTGGTTTCCTGGATTAGTTCGGGTCCAGTAATACGAGCTTCACCAACCTCAGTCCAACAGACAGGTGAACGACATTTCCGACCATAGAGTGCCTCAAAAGGAGCCATGTTAATGCTGGCGTGATAACTGTTTTTGTATGAAAACTCAACCAAAGGAAGATGAGAATCCCATGCGCCACCAAAATCGATGACACATGCCCTGAGCATGTCCTCAAGTGTCTGGATGGTTCGTTCAGTCTGACCATCCGTTTGAGGGTGATAAGCAGTGCTCAGGTTCAACTTGGTACCCAAAGCATCTTGTAGAGACTCCCAAAAGTGAGAGGTGAAACGACCATCGCGATCAGAAATAATGTCCAAAGGTATACCATGACGACATACGATTTCACTTACGTACATCCTTGCCAACCTTTCCACAGAATACTTCTCACGAATAGGTAGGAAGTGAGCGGATTTGGTCAAGCGATCGACGATTACCCAAATACTGTCAAAACCTTTGGGTGTGCGACGGAGTTTGGTGATGAAATCCATAGCTATGCTCTCCCATTTCCAGACAGGAATTTCTGGTTGTTCAAGCATACCAGATGGTCGTTGATGTTCAGCCTTGACCTTGGAACAAGTGAGACATTTTGCAACGAAAAGAGCAATGTCTTTCTTCATACCAGGCCACCAATAAGAATAACGAAGATCTTGGTACATCTTGTCAGCTCCAGGATGAATAGAATAACGAGACTTATGAGCCTCGTTCATGAGAAAAGTACGAAGATCATCACGGTCGGGAATCCACAGTCGATTAAGAAAATAAAGAAGACCATCGGGTTTGGTTTCAAGTTGAGTTTCAGCACCACAAGACATTTCATCGTACATGTTACCTTGGGTGACTGATGTGTGTTGAGCCTGGAGAATGCGATCTTGAAGATCAGTGCGAACTCTCGCACATTGTAGTTTGACACGCTCTTTACGACTAAGTGCGTCAGCCACAACATTCGCCTTGCCAGGATGGTAGCGAATTTCGCAATCATAGTCGTTAAGTAATTCAACCCAACGTCGTTGCCTCATGTTAAGATTCTTTTGATCGAAGACATGTTGGAGACTTTTGTGGTCCGTGAACACCACACATTTGGTCCCATAATTAAATGTCTCCAAATCTTGAGTGCAAAGACAACAGCGCCCAATTCAAGATCATGAGTGGTATAATTCTTTTCGTGAGTCTTGAGTTGTCGAGACGCATAAGCAATAACCTTTCCTCGTTGCATGAGAACACAACCAAGACCCTGGTTCGATGCATCACAGTAGACTACGAAATCATCATTACCATCAGGTAGAGACAAGATAGGAGCTTCACAGAGTTTCAGCTTTAGAGTTTCGAATGCTTCCTCTTGCTTAGGTCCCCACTCATAGGGTTTACCCTTGTGAGTTAAGGTAGTGAGAGGAACAGCGATCTTGGAGAAATTGGCGATGAATCGACGATAATAACCAGCCAAACCAAGAAAAGAACGGACTTCCGTTGGAGTGGTAGGAACACTCCAATTCTTCACAGCTTCAATCTTTGCGGGATCAACATGAATCCCGTTCATATCAATGACATGTCCCAAAAATTGAACTTCCTTAAGCCAAAATTCACATTTTGAGAACTTGGCATACAGTTGTTCTTTCTTTAGGAGATTCAAGATAGAGTGAAGATGTTGCTCGTGATCGGATTTTGATTTAGAGTAAATCAAAATATCATCGATGAAAACGATCACGAATTTGTCGAGATAGGGTCTACAAACCCGATTCATCAAATCCATAAATACTGCGGGAGCATTGGTCAACCCAAAAGGCATAACCATGAATTCATAGTGACCATAGCGTGTGCGAAAAGCTATCTTGGGAATATCTTCATCGTGGACTCTAAGCTGATGATAACCAGAACGGAGATCAATCTTCGAGAAGTGGGTCCCTGAAGTTGATCGAAGAGATCGTCAATCCTAGGAAGTGGATAACGATTCTTGATGGTGAGTTTGTTGAGTTCACGGTAGTCAATACACATCCTAAGAGAACCATCCTTCTTTTTAACGAACAAGACAGGAGCTCCCCATGGAGAAGAGCTAGGGCGAATGAACCCTTTATCAGAAAGTTCCTGTAATTGACTGGCAAGTTCTTGCATCTCAGAGGGTGCAAGACGATAAGGAGCTTTAGCGACAGGATTAGCACCAGGAACAAGATCAATACGAAATTCCACTTGTCGAGCAGGAGGCAGACCAGGTAAATCTTCTGGAAAGACTTCAGGATAGTCTCGAATAATAGGAATGTCTTGGATACTTTTGCCTTTGTCCTTCTTCTCTATCACGTTAGCTAAGAAGGCTGTATACCCCTTTCGTAAGTACTTTTGGGCAGTAGTACAAGACATAAGCTTAAGCTCACCACAGGGTTTCTCACCATAGATCTTCAAAATCTCACCGGATTCGAGAGGAATGCGTATGACTTTCTCGAAGCACAGAATTTCGGCACGATGAGTTGACAACCAGTCCATGCCTACAATAACATCAAAACTACCAAGATGCATGGGGATGAGATCGATAGGGAAGGTATGATCGTCGAGGTTCAACAAGCAGTTACGAATAATAAAGTCAATCGAAATAGACTTCCCGTTAGCTACCTCTACCACGAAAGGTTCTTCTAGATTAGTGTGGGGTAAGTTAAGTAAAGGTTCAAACTTCAGTGACACAAATGACTTATCAGCTCCCGAATCAAATAATATGGATGCATAGTGGTTATTAATGAGAAACGTACCATTCACCACTTCGTTGTTGTCACGAGCCTGGTTAGCGTTGAGATTGTAGGCGCGACCTCGAGCACCTTGGTTCTGGTTGCGGTTCTGGTTTTGGTTTTGGTTTTGGTTTTGGTTTTGGTTACGATTACGATTAGGGCAGTTGTTGATGTAGTGATTAGGGTTGCCACACTCGTAGCATTGACCACGAGTAGGCCTGTTGTTTTGTTGGTTGGGAGCTGGGTTATTGTTGTCTTGGGTAGTAGGAGGGGATCGACAGACGTTCACCAGGTGACCATATCTTTGACACTTAGTACAAAATCGACATGGCACCTGTGTTGGATGATGGTACTTGCAAGTGTTGCACAAAGGGTGAGGTCCGGTGTATGGTTTCTTGGCTGGGTTTTGGGCAGCAGGTGGAGTAGCAGCAACCATATAGTTTCTAGCCTTGCGCTTTTTGTTGCTTGAGGTCTCAGGCTTGACTTCAATTGCAGGCTGTGGAGTGTCTTTGGCAACCGTCTTCTTAGTGCCCTTGCGGAAGAGAGTACCGTTCTTCACGTGATTATCAGTAAGAGTGGCCGCTAGACGTTTGGCCTCTTCCAAAGTTGCAGGATTTCTACCCCAAACGGTGTCCTGGATTTGCATGGGCAGACCACCGATGTACTTCTCGATGGCTACCGGCAGGGGAGTAACTTTGTGAGGCAACAATAAGCTAAGCTCATGAAAGCGGGTGTTGTAGGCAAGGTTTTCCTCACTATCTTGAGCTAAGGTGTGGAACTCATCCTCAAGCTTCTTAAATTCATTGCGAGGACAAAACTCTTCCTTCATGACCTCCTTGACTTGGTCCCATGTCATAGCAAGAGCAACCTCGGCCCCACGAGTACGCTTTTCTTCATTCCACCATGTGAGTGCTCGTTTATGGAGAACACTCGTGGCGTAACGAACCTTGAAGTTGTTGGGGCACTCACTGTTGATGAAGGTATTCTCAATACCCTCAAACCATTGGAGGAGTCCAGTAGCTCCTTCTTCACCACTAAACTTTGGAGGGTTACAAGAGTTGAAATGCTTAAGGGTGCAGGCTTGGGGTCCATTTCCATTGCCATTGCCGTTCCCATTCCCATTCCCGTGACCATTCCCGTTGCCGTTCAATTGGATGACTTGAGCGAGTAAATTGGGAACCAGAGTTGCGATTTGCTGCGCCATTTGTTGAGAAATGATCGCAGCCAGTTGAGCATCGACCCCATTGTTGTTGTGGTTAGGAACTTGGTCATGGTTATGGTTATCACCACCTTCTTCGTGGTTCTCACCATTGCTGTTGCGAGTGCTGCGACGAGGAGGCATGATCTGTAATAGACACAATGAAATGAATGAGAGTTTATATAAGGAATGTAATCATTTATTCATTAATTAAAACGAATAAACGAAAACGTTGACTTATCAAAGATTCTAAATTCTAATAACATATGAAGACATGCTTTAGCCTATAAGTGAACACTCATCCCGAGAATTCCCAGGTAGGCATCCGGGTCCCTCGTCTGATTGGGATATATGCGCAATGCCAGCCTAGACAGAAGACTCAGAATACAGGCGTTCACCCTTCGAGATTGCACGTGTTCGTTATTAAAATCTAGAACTTCGACGAGATCTCAAGGGGGTTCAGGTTAAACCTGAGGATTTTGTCCTATTAATCTAATGGTGGATCAGGATTGCAGCAGACGAATAAGAGTAGTCACATGTAGGTTTAGGGTTATGAGGCATAGGATAAGGATAGGATTAGGGAAGCAATTAGGGTTACAAGTAGGAGAAGCAAGTACTGTTTAAGTCCCTAAGGTTATAGTCTAGATTATTTCTAATAACCTAATTCCCTATAACCAAGGCTCTGATACCAATCTGTAACACCCCAATCGATGGCGGAAACATCGGGGTGCCACGTATTGATGATTGTTTCAGTAGCACATGGTATAATATAAATTTTAAATAATTTTATTCAAACATAATATCCAAATATAAAATGATGTCTAGGAATTCAATACATGATATCAAATAACAAACTTCAATAACTTCAAATAAAACTTCATGTTAAATCCTCATGCTAACTCAAGCCTCAGCTTCATTGTTACCTGAAACATGTTAATTTTGAAAGTATTTTGGGTCAACAAAAGTTGGTGAGAATTACATAGGTTTTTGATAATAAAATGAATAAAAATGTTGTGCAATTCATGTGTCATGTCAATCTAGCCCATATGTGAGAACATACTAGAAATAAATCGAGTGCATAATCAACCCTGATGACTGTTATAATATGATACATACCATACGCTCATGGTCCAATTGAATATGTTATGCGATAACAAACACCCACGCAGCCTTTGTAGGAGGCACGTATCCAGGTGGGATTGTCAGTCCAATAGATCTATCAATGTATACCGTCGGCTTGTACGGAGTTAATGATTATGCTAGAATGGTGCTTACTCTAATCATGCTCAAGACATAATGCAACATAGAAAACACATAGACACATTGATGATTGAATTGCAATGATGATGTTATAACATGTTTCACCCCAAAAATGGTGATAAATAAAAAGGGGCTATGTAAAACTCACCTTAGCAAATGTTAAACTTCTTGAAAAGATGAAATAATAGTGTTGCCCAAAATAATGCCAAATATCACCCTATAATAAGGTAATATATAATAAGTCTAAGTCTAATTAATTTATAAGTGTATCCTAGGGTTTCGATTTGGGGATATCCAATTGTTGAATTTAAATTAAAATGTTAATTAATAAAGGGAAATTTGATAATTAATAAAAGAAAGTCTTTTTATAAAATTTGAACTTAGAATGTACACAATAAAGTGTTTGAAGTATAAAAATAATTTTTATAAAATTATTTCATTTAAAATAGATTTTTAAATCTATTTATTACAAATTGCCAATATTTAACTTTAATATTCAAAAATACTAAAATTAAAGAATTTCTATTTTAAAAATCATATTTCTGTTCTAAATATTTAAAAATAAATTGTATAAAATTTTGGTGCAAAAATAATGAAAATTGAATTTATTATGATTTAATTATGATTAAATCTAACAAAAATTGATTAAAAATATAAAATAAATGATTTTTCTGAATTAAAAATTATTTTAGTAAAGTTTAACTTTATACAAACTCAGGATAATTTTTGGAGAATTTAATAAAATTGTTTTGACATTTTAATAGATTTTTATAAATATAATAGTATAAAATTGATTTAATTATAATAAATATTAAATAAATGAATTTCAGAAAAATAAAAATTGTAAATAAAACTTTTAACTCAGATTTAATAAATATAATTTTTTTTAGATTTTATAAAATAGTTTTAATATTTAAAAATGAATTTATAAGTTTAAAATGTTTAATATATATATAATAAAGCTTTGTTGTTTTAAAAAGAAAAAGAAACAAAAAGAAGTGGCCGAAGCCGGACTCGAACCCGGGTGCTCAGGGTTGCAAGCCCTGGTCACAACCACTTGGCCTAGGCCAGTGGTTGTGATAATCCCCGGTTAACATTAAATAAATACGTTATGTGATTCTGAGTTTATCCCCAAATCATAAACACGAACCCTAGCTTCTACAATCAGACAAACCACACATTATGAACCCGATTATTGTTGGGGCTTTTGTAGTATGGTTGCCGACTAACAAAACCCACAAAAACAATTGGACTTACAGTGTTGTATTGTGTTCGTTTGCCCGGTCAAGCCCAAAAGTCAAACAGCGTATAGTTTGATAATTATCAGAGATGTTTCAGAATAATTGGAGGTGGAGAAGAGAGTGTGAGCGAGTTTCAAAGGTTCGTAGATGATCAATTTATAGTGTGGTTCGATGGTTAGGTTAATTGGAATGTTTGACCTATGATTAAATGTCAAGCGCGTATGATTTGAAATTGGTCAACGATTGGCTGGAATTAGCGTGTAATACAGATCATACAAGGCCGGAAATCAAATAAGTTTACCAAATTAGGATCAATCACGAGTTAATACCATAGATTGAATCATACGCGACCCACAGTTGACTTTATCAGTCAACTGTGAAGGTTTTTTTTATCAAGCATATATTTATTTCGTGTCTGGGTTTATTCCAAGAAGATGGCCAGCCCAGTTGGTTTATGTGTTGTGTTGTTTGGGCTTTGGCGCGGGTTCGAACCCCGGCCAGAGCAAAACTATTTTTTTTGATATAATTATCACCTAAACATATATAATATAATATATATAAGGTATTAGGGTTTCAAATAATGCGACAAAATAATTAATTGAGAATACTAATGATAAAACTTGACGTTTTTAATAAATATAGCCGTGTAACGTACAAGTTTGAATGCGTAATGTTACACGTAATGCTATAATCAATCAAATAAACTCGTAATTGATTCATTTTTTGGCAACCATACTTGATTATCGGCCATCAGTGACTAAGCATTACGCCAATTACTAATCAATTGTCCATCAATTAACCCAAATACGCGTATGAACTTCAATGTATAGTCAACCTTGCCAATTCATCAACCCATTGATCCACACTATAAATTGAACCTCTGCGAGTCTTCACAACTCGCCAATAATCCTTTCTCTACCTCCAATCTTCTTTATTAAACTCTGATTTGTTCTTCACGATTGCATCTTTGACCTCGTGGTTTGACCAATCAATCGAACCCGAAACAAACTTGTAAGTATTATGTTTTCAGTGGGTTTTGATCTTCGGCGTTCGCTCATCAATAGCCCCATGATTAATTGGACTATTGATGAGTGAATCAAGCTATTGCAGAAACTAGGGTTTCGTGAGTATTGATTTGGGGATAAAACTGAGTTTGCATCGCGTATATATTTTATTAAAACAGAGTTAAATCACAACCACCGGCCTAGGCCAAGTGGTTGTGACTGAGGCTTATAACCCAAACCACCCGGGTTCGAGTCCCGGCCATGGCGCCTCTTTTTCCACTAAATTTCATTTTTAAACAAATCAATTATATATATATATATATATTATACCTTTAATCTTGTAAAATCATTTTTAATTATTAAAACCTTTTTATAAATTATAAAAAAATTATTTTTAACAAATCTGATGTAAAAGTTTTACCCACAATTTTTAGTTTTCTGAAATTAATTTATTTAATATATATAATAATTAAATCAATTCTATGCTATTATATTTATAAAAATCCATTAAACTATCAAAACAATTTTATAAATTTCCACAAAAATTATCCTATGTTTGTACAATGATAAACTTTACTGAAATGATTTTTAATTTTTTAAAAATCATTTATTTTATATTTTTAATCAATTTTTGTTAGTTTTAATCATAATTAAATCATAATAAATTCAATTTTTATTATTTTTGCACCAAAATTTTATACAATTTATTTCTGAATATTTAGAACAGAAATATAATTTTTAAACCAATAATTCTTTAATTTTAGTATTTTTAAAAATTAAAATTTAATTTTGGCAATTTGTAATAAATAGATTTAATAATCTATTTTAAAGAAAATAATTTTATAAAAATTATTTTTATACTTCAAACACATTATTGAGAACATCCTAAATTCAAATTTTATAAAAAGACTTTCATTTATTTAATTATCAAATTTCCCTTTTATTTAATTAACATTTTATTATAAATTCAACAATTGGATATCCCCAAATCGAAACCCTAGAATATACTTATAGACTAGATAGACTTAGACTTATTTGTTGCCTTATACATAGGGTAATACTTGGCAATCTATTGGGCTACACTTATACTATTCCTCAATACCTAATACTATACCAAGGTGAGTTTACATAGCCCCTTTTCTCTTTTACATTTTTGGGGTGAAACATGTTTAAACATTTTATACCATCATTTACTCATACTTACTTGTGATTCAATTACACTATCATTCTATCATTTGACTGTAACAAAAAGACACAGTACAATCATTAACAATGATCAAGCCGCCTGTTTAGATTATAGCGCTATAGGTCTGACAAACCCATCCCCCGCATAAATTCAGGGATGATCGATAACAGTAACAACATTTAACTAACTTGCGAGTTAGTCAACAGTCGACACAAGGTTTGGTTGTACAAAGACGCATTGTTACATGTCGGTATCATACACTATCATTATACAACCCTGAGTATTGTACAAACTATTGTTATCAATTATTTTTCGTAAACCTATGTAATTCTCACCAACAATTGTTGACCCAAAATATTTTCAACTTAACATGTTTCAGGTTCTACTTGCTTGAAGATTTGCTTGAAGATATGTGCATAGTTTTATTCAATTTGATGTACGAATTCTTGTAGAACCATCGTATGTAAATTATTTAAATCATTTAATGAAATTATTATTCACCATGAGCTACTGAACAATCATCACTACGTGACATCCCGATGTTTCCGCCATCGGTTGGGGTGTTACACCGCCTTTGTCAAGGACTTCATTCAGCTCAGGAGGTTATGGTTGGGTAATTAAGTCATCATTTATTTAAAACCAATTTTATAGTTTCTAAACCTATAAATATTAAAGTGTCATTAATATAAATAAAATAAAGATTCTTTATCTAGTTCTCGTTAGTACAAAGTCGTTTACCAATGGAGGGACAACCTTCCCGTGACAACTGTAAGAGAGATCTTTCGACTTTGACTGTTAACCAATGAGGATACGAGGTTGCCAGGATAAAGAGACCCTTCGATACGGAACGCGAGAACTAAGGCAAGGTGTACGGTGTCCTTGGTTAGGAGTGAAGCCTCCAATTTAAGAAGATGATAAGTTCGAGGACCCGAAGACTTGACCGCGGTTTTAGGAGCCCGCTATACGCGAGGCCCTGGTGAAGTACCCCATGTGGATGCACGCTGTAGAGGTTCTGCATTCTACTCAGTAGTCGCCTTCGCTTCTCTATCAAGGAGTCAACACTTCAAGATCACTCTCGTCCTCCACACAATTAGTTAATTTAAATTATTAATTATATAATTAAACTTAACTACTTAGGCGAAGGGCCCCGAGATGTGCATATCTATCTACTATTTTATCCCACCTTATCTTTTAATAAAACCAAACCTTTTTCAAAAACTCTTTTTAAAGAACCCATCCGTTTTATTTTTCTTTTTAAAGCCCAATCGGTCAATTGATGAATGGTTGATTAGGGGAAAATGTGAATCTTGGAATACGATACTCAATACTTACCACCGAGACTATACTATGCACGTTAGGTTCTCTGCCTATGTGTTGGTTTTAGTTTCCGAAGTAAATATTGTTTACATTATAAATTTAAAACTTGGTTAATTAGGGTTTAGTAAAATCAGTCTTTTTCCCCAAACCACTGTTTTGGGGTTATTAATTCAAAGTTTTTGGCATCGGGAAATTGACATCTTTTTAATACTAAAACCAAACGCATCAATGATCATACATTTTTAATCATTATACATACTTGCATACACTTATTCATAATTATGAGTTTTTTTAACATAAAAATAAAAATTAGATCAAGCTCTACGGTTAAATTGAAAATACTAATTATATTAACTCTCAACCACTGTAACACCCCAACCGATGGCGGAATCATCGAGGTGCCACGTAGTGACGATTGTTCAAAAGCTCATGGTACTAATATGTAAATATTATTGAATAATCCAAAATTGTCTTACATGGAAATGGAAATTACATTGTCTAAATGAAATGTAAATATTGAAATAACTGAATTGAAATAAAACACTAAATGTCTCTTGCTAAAGCACTAGATCAAACTGCACCTGAAACATGTACAAAATAGATTTGGTCAACATATGAAATGTTGGTGAGCATTCCTAGATTTGATATATATAGTAGGTTAAAAAGTTATACAATTCAAGTGCAAGCTACAGTGCAAATATGTAAACCATGTATCAAACAAATGAGCGAAATCAACCCTGTGACTGTATAATGTACTGTATGAACTGTAGTGTACTCAACCAATAAATGGATGATAACTTAACACTGGCCACGGATTCTCCGATGAAAAAGGGGGAGAATCAATCTAGGCGGTGTTGTCAATCCAAATAGCGCTATCCAATGTTAAGGCCGGCTTGTACCATGTTAATGATTTCACTAAGTACAAATGTAATCCACATGTAATGTCTAAGCATAAAGCACGTTGTAAGCAATGCACATAGTACTAGAATTGTATTGTAAAAATGTAAACTTGTATTTGAAATTGTAATAGTGTACATGTAACACCCAAAAAATGTATAAAAGCAAAAAGGGGTAGGAAATACTCACAGTTCACGTAATAACTTGAAATTGAACTTGGACAACGAAATATGAATTGAGATTACTCCCAAATGATCAACCTAAAGTATTCGATAATGTGTAAGAGAAATAACTCTAGGATACATGTATTTCTAGGGCTTCGAATTGGGGATAAACGTTTATTTGATTAATAAACAAATTGTTTATTAAATATAAGAAATTTAATGAATAAATAAACAAAAGTCTTTTTTGTAAAATTTTAAGTTGAATATAATCACAACATAAGGTTTTAAGTATGAAAATAATTTTTATAAAATTATTTTATTGAAAATAGAATATTTAATCTAATTATTTCAAATTGTCAAAATACGACTTTAATATCTAAAAATATTAAAATCAAAGAATTCTTGAATTAAAAATTGTATTTCTGTTCCAAATAACTAGAAATAATTTATGTAAGATTTTGGTACAAAAATATTGTAAAATGAATTTATTATGAATTATTTATGATTAAAACTAACAAAAATTAATTAAAAATATAAAATAAATGGTTTTTCAGAAATAAAAAATCATTTCTGAAAAGCTTAATGTTATAAAAACTCAGGATAATTTTTGTGGAAATTAATAAGATCGTTTTGATATTTTTATAGATTTTTATAAATAAAATAGAATAAACTTGATTTATTAATAATATATATTAAATAATTTATTTTTGAAAAACTAAAAATTGGATGATGAACCTTATCAGTGGAATAGCATAAAATAAATTTTGTAGAATTTATAAAGAAGTTTTAGTATTTAAAACCATTTTTAAAAAAATAATAATAAGTATAAGTATAGAAGAACTAACAAAAAAAAAAAAAAAAATTGTTTATGCTAGGGATCGAACCCTGCACCCTTTCTGCATAAGGACACAACCTAACCACTGGGACAACCCTCTGTTTTGGTTTATTAGCGAACATAATTGTTTTAAAACCATTGAACACGTATTATCCCCAATTTCTTAATATAAACCCTAGAAATTACAATTGAATAAATTAGACAACAATAACCCCAGAATCGTTGGGGTTATTGGTCGACTAGTATGCATAAACAAATCCACGTTTTTAATCGATACTTACAATGCTTCTATGATGCACGAACAACAAGTCAACGAAAAAGTCAACTGTCGTGGATTTCTTGTATAAAAGCGAATTGTTAACAGAAATTGGAGGTGAGGATATGATGTTCGGCGATTAGGGAGGGTATAGGCACGTTCAATTTATAGGTAAAGCTCGGATTGTATGATTTGGTAAGTTTGACTCGATGTGATGATAATGTGGGTAATTACTTTAAAATTGGTGTGAAGTAATGGTAATCGTTACGCGTATTTGACTCACAATGGACCGGTAATTATAACAGAAATTAAAGTGTGTTTGAATATTAATCTGGAAGGTTGACCAGATTGAATGTTCAAGATTTGAAAAAAAGGAAACATTCCATACATGTTGCTGCTGCTACTCGACACAGGAAGGAAGGAAGGGAAGCGAGTGAGTATATATATATAAATTAAGTTGGTTCTAAACCAACTAAGGTGCATAGCTCAGGTGGTGTGGGCGAGTTGGTGCGCATGAAAAGGTCTCTGGTTCGAATCCCTGGAGCACCCCTTTTTTTTTAAAAAAAAAAACTGAATGGGAGGGGGCAAAAGGGGTTGGGCCTGATTGTGTGGGCTGGTCTGATGGGCCAGATTGGGTGGTGGGCTAGAGGAGTGGTTGGGTTGTTTTGTAGATGGGGTTAAGTATAGTTTGTTCACTTTGTAAAAAAAAAAAGACTATTATTATTATTATTATTATTACATAAATAAAAATATAATGAAAAGAAAAGTGACGGATGTCACAACCACCTTCTTTATTACCCCAACCCCATCCTCCTTATAAATACCAACCTCCACTACCTCCTAAACACTTTTCACACTCTCTAATCACTCACAAATCTCTCTAATCTTCATGATCTTCAAGCAAAAAATCTGCTCAAAATTTGTTAGTTACAAAGCCTTAATCTTCACTTTTTGATGCAGAAACATCCGTATTATCTTTTATTTATTTAAATTTTGAATTTCCTATTTTTATCTTTTATTAGTTTCCTATTTTACTTGTAATTCCCAGCTATATAATGGGGTCTAGGTTTTATTGTTATTCAGTTTTTGTTGATTATTGAATATAAAGAACTTTGTTCTTGGAACCTTTGGTTCGATTTATCGTCTTTGATCTATCAATTGTTCTTGAGCCATTTGATGCGCTTCCGAAACTGCATCAGTTGGTATCAGAGCTTTGGTTTTCAAATGGCTCTGCGTGAAGCGAACTATGTTTTTTCTCGTCGAATCGCCGACCGAGGCAACGATAAAATCATGTTCGATTCGCAAGATCGTAAGATCCAGGAAACTGACTCAAAAGATGTCATCTGGGATGAGATCATTGAGAAAGAGGAGCATCCTGAATTCTACGATGGTTATAAATTTCTGGAAACCGACTCAGAGGCTTTCATCCGGGATGAGAACTATGAGAAGGAGGAGTATCCAGGAAATTGTAGCGTTATCTATCTGTCACCTCCTTGTTTTGATAAATACGAGGATGAAGAATGGTATTCTTGGGCAACCGGTAGCAAAACGAAAAATAACACAATAGAAAGAGAGGATGTAGACAATTACGTGGCTGATGAGTCTGGTAAGTTTTCTTCTCATGCGATGATTAATGGATCATATGTTGGTGAATCTATTCACGATAAACTTACAAACACGGTTGCGGCGGCAATTGTTGATGAATTTTTGGTTACTGAATGCACCATTGTCGGTGATGTTATGGTGGATAATAGTGATAATACGGTTGGTGGTGTTGGGTTGGAAACTCCATTAATTCAGCCAAAAGTTGTGGAAGGCTTGAATAAGGGAAAGGATAAGCTAGTTTGAATTTTATTAATATATCTATTAATGATGATGAGATCTTAAGGGAAAAATATAATATTATTTCCTCAAA
This sequence comes from Ambrosia x helenae, assembly GCA_030844895.1. Lineage (NCBI taxonomy): Eukaryota > Viridiplantae > Streptophyta > Magnoliopsida > Asterales > Asteraceae > Ambrosia > Ambrosia x helenae. The sequence goes on from CM061234.1 coordinate 115,474,330, forward strand.
TATGGAGAAACATCACGGTTTCAATGGGCATGGGAATTGGTATTGGGATTCCTTGCATTTAAATGACAAAAAAATAATCACCTACAAAGTGGAAATCCACGTGAGCATGAAGATTTTTGGATAATTTATTCGGCTATAGTTATTTCAAATGTCACAAAGATTTAGGAAGAGACGTTGGATTAGTGGAAGCTTTGGAGTATGGGCTTACAACTAATAAAATTGGTGTAGTGAATTGTGGTGGCTCTATGTATCCTAATGGATCGCGTGCAAGACTAACTAGCGGTTATGGATCAAAAAATGTTGGGCCAAATAAATGTGTTGTTAATAACGAGCCAATTGATGTCACACATTTTGGGCTGAAGACTAGTGCACAACAAATTCAATTGGGCTACCCTCTCACAGATTTAAAGCCATCGATTGTAAACACCGATTCCTCAACTAAAGTGAACACGGGACGGTTCAATGCTCCATTCGATCCAGGTGGTACAAGTTTCGACTCGAGCAAGATGACCCGTGAAGTTGGACTTTTGAAGCAGGTCATGATAATAATAATAATTCAAAGCGGGGTTGATGTTCCTTTTGATCCAGGTGGCTTTGGTCCGAAAACAAAACTCGAGGACGAGTTTTTTTCGAAGATGGGAGTATGATGCAGAAACATCCGTATTATCTTTTATTTATTTAAATTTTGAATTTCCTATTTTTATCTTTTATTAGTTTCCTATTTTACTTGTAATTCCCAGCTATATAATGGGGTCTAGGTTTTATTGTTATTCAGTTTTTGTTGATTATTGAATATAAAGAACTTTGTTCTTGGAACCTTTGGTTCGATTTATCGTCTTTGATCTATCAATTGTTCTTGAGCCATTTGATGCGCTTCCGAAACTGCATCACTTTTCTTCCACTTTCTTCACCTCTCCTCTTCTTCTAACCCCTTGGGGAAACTTCTAGGACCTTACTCTAGTTTGCTAAGGCAAATAGACACGAGTGGGACACCGATTGAGGCCTCAAAGGTGGTTATTTGCTATTGTTTTTATGCACTAGAATATTATTTGTAGTGATACCAACCGAGTTCACAAACAACTAAATGTTGGAGGGACTTGTGTTATGGTTAATGGTTGACAAAGGAAAGCCAAGGCTCATCCAAACAAAGTCACCATACTCTACTTTAATCTCCTAGTTATATTATGTAATACTTATATATACTTTCAAAACTTTCATTCTTCATCTAGTAATCTAATAACTTGGGAGGTTTGTGGATACATCCCTCCCTTACAAATCTCTGGACCCTTCTTGTAACTCGGATTCGTTCCATACAAGAATGGGAAAATCCTTTGTCTAACACGCATGTTTAATCTATAAACAAAGTGGTCATGACATGAAATTTATTATAAAAATTTATGGTGTAAGAGTAGTGTGCTTACAAAGAAAACAAGTAACATGTCACCACTCAAATGCAATGGTAGTAATGGTGAAGACATAACATGAATCTAGCATAAAATTCATGGGTTAAAGTGGTGTATTCAATTGAAATGCGAACCTCTTTATCTAAATATGGTTCAATTTGTGTCAACTCGGTGGGTTCATGAGGTTTAGGAAATGTGTTGGTCTCCGACGAACTACTGAAAAGTCTGAGCGAGAATCAAATCTAAAATCTTATCATAAAGAATAGTGACAGATTACTGATAGATAGTGTCAACATTCTATTCCCTCCAAACATTAATTTCAGTTTTATCATAGATTACTGATAGATTACTGATAGACGACAATCAAACATTAATTTCAGTTTTATCATAGATGTGGTAATTTGTTGAGGATTGCTAACTAAAATTACCTACCGTTTTATTTAATTTACATTTTTGGTTTTGTTTTTATAATTCAATTATGTTGGTAATCAATTATACTTCTCTTTTAGTCGTGAATTATTATCCGCTCGATCTCAAACCGAAGAAAACTCGACTCATATGACCAAAATGACTAGTTCAACAATCCAAATCACAATTGTTCTCTCCTTCTACCCTTTAATTATTAACAACTTCTCTAATCATTAAATGGTTCCAATTTAAATTCATAACAATAATTTGCTATCTAATTATAGAAATAAAATTAATCTCAAATACAACTATTATTAATTAAATAAAAAAAGTAAATAAATAAGAATCACTAAGGGTGAAGTTATCTCACACAGTATAACAAAAATAAGAAAGATGTGAATGATACAAAAAACACATTAGATCACGAAATATGACACAATAAGCCACAAAATATAACACAATGATAAAGAAAAAAGACACAATGAATTACAAAAATGACACAATGATAAAAAAAATAATGTTACACAAAAGACACAATGATATAACGTAAATTTTAAAAATTATAAGCTAAAATAAAAAAAAAAGCAAAAACCTAAAATCTAAGATCGTAGGATTCGATGAGACGGTTTCAATACCACCTGAATACGTTCAATCGAAATTTGTTTGATACCATTCGTATGACTTTCTATTTTTTTTCATTTAATTGATCTTAAGTCTTAACCATCAGTAAGAGCATTCACATTTGGTCCATCAAATGTATGTGAGTGTTTTTCTCAAACTATATGGATGGATGAAAGTGGTTGTGAGTGGAGTAGAAAGAAAATATTTGGTGGAAACACCGTTTACCTCTATATTTAGGGGGGGGGACTATTCACCCTTATTTATATTTTAATATTTTTGTAAGTGATTATGAGTGATGGGCTAGAAAAAATATAATAATAAAAGTATCAAAAAAATATTATTTATTTAAAAAAATTTAGTGTGAAAGAGCGATTTTTTTATGTAATTTAACTTGAAAAGCACACTTGCTTGCACGCCGACCACAAATATGAAACAGTGCAGCCAAAGTGGAAGATGACGAAGAAGCTGATGATGATGATGATTATTATTATTAGTATTTATACTACATGATCATCGAACTCTTCCCCAGTCCCCTCTCAATTGTTGCTTCCAGGTTACATTTTACTCAGGTATCATCATCAATTCTATCTCAAATCATCATTATCAACTTCATGTCACCAAAAAAAAAAACCCATGAAATTCTAACTGTTTTTTTTAATTCTGTTTGATATCGTTTGATTAACTGGTTCATGAGCCTATTTCACGTCTAGTTATTACAGTATTGATGCCACTGAAATAAACTTTTGTATTAATTATGAATTTGATCATTGATTAACCTAATTTTCCTCTTCACATGCAAACATGGTTAGGGTTCATATGGATAATGGATCTTTAAGGTTTTTTTTTAGATAAAGTTTGGCTTAATTTGATTTGCCATAATGTTAAAATCACTACTAGTAGGGTACAAACCATGTTTTCTGTGATTATAATAGCACTGCTTTATTTTGTTTGGCGAAGCTTGAGAATTCGGACTGGGGAGTTGGAAGTCACCGGATATTATATAACTTTTTTTTTTTTTTTTTTGAACGAGGGGGGGGGGGGGGGGGTATATACCAAAGAAATTCTATACGGATACTGTATGATCGGAACTTATGAGCGAAAATTCGGGGGGTCGGGCGACCCCCCTGCCTCCTATATCCTGTGCCAATGGTTATCGGCACTTGTTTTTACAGAAAGGAAGGTTTGTTTGTATTTGATCCTACATCCAAATTCGGGTATGACAAGAGCTGGATGTGAATTTTTATGTAGATTAGAAACATGGTGTTCAGGAGAAGTAAAAGGTTTTTAAAAAAAATTGAATTGGGGGTTGTTTGGATGTATGTTTTTAAATTGATTTGTAACTGTATGATAATCAAGGTTACATGATCAGATGTTTTAATTTAGGGATTGTAGGTAAATTTTTTTTATATAATCTGTAATCAGTTTATTAAAGTATGATTATGATTATTCTAACCTAAATAACCAGAATATCATAATCCTGATTGGTTAAACCCACATCCAAACACCCCCTTACTTAGTTTTTCGTGATGGTTCTGTCGCCTGATGATGGTACCAGAAACTGTAGGCTGTTCTTTGTCGGATACTTGGATTTTCGGATACTGGATTTCGTTATCTTAATGTGGATATCCAGTTCTTCAATATGCGTCGTTTTAGGAATTGATAAAGGATAGTTGATGGTGGTGTTTAGTTTCATCTACAACTGTAATCTCTGAGTTTATGAACTCTGTACCAAGTAACGAGTCCTACTGTCTATTAATTGTGCAGCTCACCCTTAAAATGGCTCGTTCTGCATTGGATGAAATGTCGGAATCTGGTGCATTTGTTAGAAGTCCTTCGACGTTTCGTAGTTTCATTTCACGCGATCCAAACTCCACTTTTCCAGCCGAACCTGGAAGATACCATTTATATGTGTCTTATGCATGCCCTTGGGCCTCTAGGTGCCTCGCCTACTTAAAGATCAAAGGACTTGACAAGGCCATCGATTTCACGGTATATTTAACATTTTTAAATCGTTGTAACTTTCTGATTATTTATTATTGTTAGCAGAGGTGACAATTTTAAGTTACCCATCTACATAAAAACAGATCGGGTGGGCAACTTTTGCCCAACTCATCTTGGTAACCAGCTTTTTTTTTTTTTACCTGTAAAACCCCTCAGAACTTTATAAAGAAGTTATATTTAAGGTAATTTTTAATCTTGATATCAAGTAACGGTTATGTGTGGCCCTGGGGGGCAAAAACAAAGTTGCACTAATTTTAACGTTATTTTACTAATTTCGTGAAAATAACGTTAAAAACGACTGACGGTTAATCATGTATCATGTGGTGGCGTTGATAGCCAAAAGATAAGGGGTTACATGCACCAATTGGGCTGTCCCGATTGCTAAGTGTTATGTGCCGTATGTCCAAGGCTTGATACAAAACCGCTATCGAGCCGAGGGTCTCACTGGAAGCAGCCTCTCTATTCCTACGGGATAGAGGTAAGGTTGTCTACATCTTACCCTCCTCAGACCCTACCTTAGCTTTGCTATTGGTGGGATTAACTGAGTATGATGATGATGATGATGATGATGATGATGATGATGATATCAAGTAACGGTTAATCATCACCACAATTTCAGAGGTACCGACATGCCATTCGGTACATGAGCATTTTGACTTGGTAACATGTAGAAATTCCGTTAAATCACAATTTTATAAAACTAAAAAGTTGGATAAAAAAGTGTTGGCAAGCGGCAAGCCAACCTTTAATAGTTAGCTAATAAGTTTTTAAACTCGTGCAAATTTCAGTCAGCTAAACCCATATGGGAGAGAACAAAGGAAAGTGATGAGCACATGGGGTGGGTCTTCCCGTCACCGAAACAGAGCAACCAGGGGCTGCTCCAGACCATCTTAATGGAGCAAAAAGCATAAGAGCATTATACGAGCTTGCCAGCGAAAACTACTCTGGAAAATACACTGTTCCTGTACGTATACCTATGTTTTCCGACCATTTTAACTTCTATCATGTGTGTTTATACAGTTGATTTATGAACAATGTTGCTTGGTGATAGGTTCTGTGGGATAAGAAACTAAAGACTATTGTGAGTAATGAGAGTGGAGAGATCATTCGCATGTTCAATACTGAATTCAATGAAATAGCAGAGAATCCATCGTTGGATCTTTACCCTTCTCATTTACAAGCCCAGATTAATGAATTAAATGACTGGATTTACAGCGGGATAAACAACGGTGTTTACAAATGTGGATTTGCTAAGAAGCAAGCGCCTTATGAGGAGGTATCATTCTAAATTATGCTGTTAATTCAGTGGTATAATGGAATCTCATTATTTGTGTGTATCTGTTGGGTATGTAGGCTGCTAAACAGTTATATGAAGCTCTAGATAGATGTGAAGAAATACTTGGAAAACAGCGATACTTGTGTGGGAACTCTTTAACCGAGGCAGATATTCGGCTGTTTGTCACCCTCATTAGGTTTGATGAGGTTTGTACTGTTGCTACTTTTTCCTCAAAATTTTGGCCATTTTTTCTTGTTGCTACGCCTCGTAGGGATTAACCTCTTTATAGGTGTTTAGATATGCACTATCAAAGCGTTTATTGGAACGTTTAAAATCAGAATCAGATTGTGGTAATTAACTGTCAGGAGTTACTAAAATAGATGGCAAAATTTGGTTAGTAACTTAGTATAATGCTTACGGTGTCCTAGTTTTGGTGTTCTATTGGCATTAAGGGTGACCGGGTGTCGGTCGTGTTGAGGTTACGGGTTTGTGAATTTTGGACTTTTGGTTTGGTTTGTTGACAGGTTTAATCGTTGAACAATTCATATATTTATTCTAGTCAAAGACATCAACCCTAGCTTTAACACACTGAATTCATGTAATCCTAACACAAACGGCTTAGCCCATTTATCTAAATGAGTCAAACGGACTAACGTGTTGGCAGGTTGCAATCAAGTTGTAAACATGCTAAACGAGTTGAACAGTTATAATAAATGGATACTAAACGCATGGCGAGTTGATCTGTTCGATTAAACGGGTCAACCCAAACGCAGCCTGTTTATTAAACGGGTTGGTTATGACAAGCCAAAAGCTATTTAATTATCTTGGTGCGGTGTTTAGAGTCATGTCAAGAACCGCCACCTGTAACAATCACTCAAAAAGGATTGAAAATAGGAGATAATTAATTATATCTTGAAATTGAAATATTCAATCCAGTTAATACGTAGCGACTCATAGGCATCGTTAGTAGCACGTATTATCATTATATTAATTTAGTTATTTAATTGAATATATATGCAGGTTTACGCAGTTCACTTTAAGTGCAACAAGAAACTGCTACGCGAGTATCCAAATCTGTTCAACTACACAAAAGACTTGTTCCAAATCCCAGGTGTGAGTAGCACTGTTAACATGGAACATATCAAGAAACATTATTACGGAAGTCATCCTTCCATTAACCCGTACGGAATCATCCCTTGTGGCCCAAATATCAACTATCTTGCACCTCATGATAGAGACCGATTTGTTAGTTAATTACAGTATATCGCATGTAATGTACCCGAGCTCTCTTTGTTACAATAAGTGTCATCTTTGTTGCAAAACTTGTTTTTATTACGTGTGTTGTGTCTTTTTTGCCAAAATAAGTTTGCAACTAGTTTAGGGATGTTTATTGATTGTGCCATGTTTGTGTGCGTTTCTTATAATCATTGGCGCTACGACAAGATTTTCCAGTTGGATGTTCTTAATCAATGGGAAGTTTATGGTGTTTGTGGATTCTGCAAGTATTCTTTAAGTTTTGTATTTATTTTCTGATTGGTATATATTTTCTGGGCTGCTAAGGTTCGCTACCAGTCCATTGTTTTGATTGTAGAGTTGTTTACATAGAACAATGGCTAAATTGTCATAAATATGTACATGTACAGCCCATGCTGTTCAAAACCTACTGTACTGCAACTGTTCAATAAGGGGAAGGGGCACTCAAGGTAAATACTCTAGTCCTGACTACTCATGTCCCGTCACGTCAAAATGAACCCAAAGTACCATAGAACCACAAAACTATTGGCGGCAATCTACGCAAAGTACCCGAGCGGTTTCAAATGGATCTTAAGGTTTTAATTTGTGGAGACGTAGTCAAGTGGTCAAAGCGTTAAATGGGCCAACACACAAACCACAATTCTTTCTCGACAACATGTTGCCGTGATAATCAAATCTGCAACCTTGGCTAGGGGGTGCCCGTAGCTGAGAACCCCTACACATGGAGTGCCCTGTCCCCCTAATATATAAAATAAATAACCCGGCCACTATATAACGTTAACGTTTTGATTGTAGAGTTGTTCAGATGGAACAATGGATTTCAATAGATGCACATGATATAGTTCAACTTTGACCTAAATAGTGTGATATATTTGTTGACATGACATGGTGTTATTAATACATCTAATATTAAAATGAGTTGGGGTGTGATGATACGTGTTACAATGAATTTGGTCAACTTTATAACAATGTAGTCAAATTATGTGAACCAGGGAAATGCGGAAGAAGGCTTAAAAAACAATCCATAATTTACAAAATAATCATCAAAAAACTATTTTCATAATTTATTTTAATTGCATATATTGGTTTTTTATTGCTTATATTGATCAAGTATAGAGTATAGGCTATGTTGATCGCATTAATATTTTCTTAATGTTTTCTATTACAAGTCTAGTCAATATTTCGGTTACTATGACAGTTGACTGAACGAGATAAGAGTTTGCAAGAATAGTCTATATATGAATGTTTAATTGTAATATATTAAGGACAACTTTTAATATATGATAATAATACTTCTCTTATTTGGGGTTTTCTCTAAACGTTTGCTAGAATGTATCTACCGCTTTTCGTGCTCTCATTCCTGTGTTAAGAAGCCACTATTCCCCTCATTTATCTTTAAATATATAGATAGATAAAGACTATAGGGTGAGGGGATGGAGGGATGAGCCTCCACATAAGCAAGCATGTTTGTAGGGACCAAATTTTAAGATAAAAGGCTACCTAATGAAGTGGTGTGGAAGACTACATAAGATGGAAGACTACCCATGTGATTGGTCCCCATATTAAAAAAACAATTATTTTGGGCTTTTGGCCCGTCCCGTATGTTTTAAAATGGATGTTTAAGACGGAAGACGGCCCGGGGTGCCTCGTCCCAGACGAGGCAAGACGTGCGGGGATGAGCCTCACACCCCCAGCCTAATGGAATTCCAATGTGAAACTTGGTATAAATTGCATATGTTTAATTTAATCAATTAGTTTATTTATTGATTATATTAACAACAAATTTGGCAGTGATTTACGAATGTTTTTTTTCTTTTATTTGAACGACAATGATTAATAACTGTTGCTTGGAATCATATCTGGTAACAGACTAACAACTAATCCAACACACATGCACTATATAGAAGAGAACATTTGACTAACTAATTTCCTAAACTCAAAGCCCTTTAGCTATAAGGCAAGGTGGTGAAACGGCGTCATCCCTTTTCACCTCATCTTTTTCTTTAAAAATGGTGTCCCTCCCAAATTTCCTTGGCGTCATCAGATGACGTCATTTACCAACTGTGAATAAAATAATGAGCATTAATGGGTGGTTTGGTGGGGGCCCCCTTTAAATCAACCAATCAATTTTTTTTCTTTTTTCCTTTTCTTTTTTTAATTAAAGGGATGCGATTCTATTTCTTTGTAGTTATTAGAAAAGGGGGAAAAGCCCATTTTTAACATGATGCATACGTGACGCTGAGGTGGCGAAATGAAGCCACACACCATCCGGCCTAAGTAGCTTACAATGGTTAGCCAAACAAAACATTTGATTTCGGTTAGCTTTCCACTAGTTCGTGGTTAAATAAATTTTAACTCATTCTCCAGATAAACTTATTAACCCTTCCTAATCAGGTGAAACTTTACTAACAATACTTAGCGAGATTTATCTTTTGCTTTAGAAATAACCATCCCACACCCTTTACATTTCAGCAACAATGAAACTAATAACAAGTTTAGTAATCCAATTGCCAATGACCTCTTAGGCCCTCCTTAAATCCGTAAAGGAGCGTAAATTAGCGCCCCTCCCCTTGCATCTGATTGGTTGCCATGAAACCCATGACCACAACGCCTAAATCAAGCGTCAAAAAAAATAACGCCTCTACCTCATTTTTGACCCGATTAGCACCTCAGGGCGCTAAAGCCCACTTTCGCGCCTGGTTAGCGCTCGACTATGGATGGTCTTAACCTAGTGACACCGAATTTTTATCACAAACAATAGGTAGATTTTAGAATTACATATTATTACAGCGGGGCAAGTATTCGCCATTCTAAAATATGTCATCAAATAATTGCAAATTGAAATAATACAAGGGATGCAAATGCAAAATCATAAAAAAAAAAATCATCGTCATGCCTGTTATTCATCACATCACGTCGTTGCCATCAACATCTTCAACATTCTTGTTCTCTGAATCATCTTCCTACGCATTATGTATATATATAGTTATATACATACACACATATAAATTAGGGTTTCCCTCCGTCTATATATTGTTGTAATTATCAATGCCTCCACCCTTCAAAAGCCTCCAACTAACGGAGGTTAACGGCCGTGACTCAACCGCGATCGATATTGGCCGAAACACAGATAACGTTAGGTTATTAGATTGTTATGACGACGGTTATGGTCATGTGGAGAAAAGAAACGTTACGAGAATTATGGTTAGGATCACCGGGATGACGTGTGCAGCGTGTTCTAATGCCGTTGAAGGAGCCATTATGAGCCTAAACGGCGTCGTTAGCGCCTCTGTTGCTTTGTTGCAGAACAAAGCTGACATTGTTTTTTATCCGAATTTAGTTAATGTGCGTATTACATTTAATTACTTTATATCTCGTGTTTATAACTATTTTATATGTTTAATGTTAAAAGAAATGAGAAATGATGGAGTCTGGCTTCGTAAGAATTTTTTGCATTTACAGGTGAATTTGAAAATGGTTTCATGCAAAAAATTGTGTTTATGGGTTGTTCGTTGATTGAATCAGCGAACTCCAACAGATTTTGTTGAAGTTTGCTGATTCAATCAGCGAACTACCCATAAACACAATTTTTTTTTTTTTTTTGCATAAAACACTCAAAAACACTCTCCCATTTTCAAATTCACCTATAAATGCAAAACATTCGGCTTCGTAACTTCAATTATATAAAAAATTACATAATGTAGGTACTTTTTGTTAAATAGGTTTAATATTTAGGCTGTTAATTCTTTTGCTTTATGTTTTAGCCTTTTAGGTTTTATGAAATGTGAATATAATGTTGTTATTTTTTCATTGATGTTTGTCTCTAGTTTACACTGTCCAGATGTAGTTTATAAATTAGGCTCTTGAGGTTGGAGTAAAATAAGGTCAATATGTGTTTTCTTTGGGATCTAGTATGAAGTAAGATTAATCAAGAAATAGTGATGAAAAGAGTTTCTAGAGGCCAAGGGTATCATATGTAACTTATATAGAAATTATTGTATGAGGTTTCGGTCATAGTTATCAAAGGTGCCAGGTGCACTCATGGCGCATAGGCCTCGCTTTGGGAATAGGCGCAAAGCGCAAAAATAGCAAGGGCATGAGATAAAAAAAGCAAACATAGAAAAAAAAAAGTAAAAAGATATTATGTATTGAATAGAATAAACAAATGCTATTATATGACATTTAATATCATCTAATTACTATCAAAAGTTTTAAAATATTAGTTTGTTAGTGCAAAAAGTAGTCTTAGATAAATTTAGAAATCTAGCTGAAATCTAGCCATAATTTAGAGAATTTGGCTGGAAACTCTCCGAATTTGGGAATCTCGCCGGAATTTGCGCCTAAACCATCACCTGGAGAATTAAAGCGCAATTGCCTCGACTTAAAGCGCAATTGCATCGCCTTGCCTAAAAGATGGGCTTAGGTGCAAGAGGCGATAGCTTTTAACAAACTACGGTTTCAGTGGCTCATATTTCTTATTATATTTCTTGTTTTTAATCAAGTACTGTCATTGGTTCTGATTGATGCTCTCAGTTCAGGATACAAGGAGTGCCTATAATCTGCTTGCTTATATGGCCTATATGCTCCAGTAATTAAGAGTTGGGGCTTTTGGTATAAGGTCATATTTTTACAGTTTGCTCTATGATAAACAGATTGAACACATATTACATATTTCATGTATATCATGGAATCACTGAATCTGTCATCCTTATCTTAGTTAAATGCATAAAGTAGATTGTGCTACCCTGGAATCACATCTTAGTTTCTTGGTCCAGTATGTTCCGCAGTTCTGCTTCGGAACTTTAAGTCAGTATCTTGAATTGGGTCTACTGTAAGTTAATGATACCATAGAACCTTTTAACATTTACTTGATTTTGGGGTCTTTGTTTATCCTTATTCCAGATAAAATATATGTTGTTTTATCACTTTATTGTTAATGATTTTCTACCTCGGATGTTGTTAATCGATAGAAAGTTTATGGTGTTTGTTGAATGCTTAGGATGGTGATATTAAGAATGCAATAGAAGATGCAGGATTTGAGGCAGAAATTCTACAAGAACAGTCCACCACAAAGCCACATGGAACTCTAGTAGGGCAGTTCATAATTGGAGGAATGACATGTGCAGCTTGTGTTAATTCTCTTGAAGGCATCTTAAGAAAGCTTCCTGGCGTTAAACGAGCTATAGTTGCTCTCGCTACTTCACTAGGGGAAGTGGAGTATGATCCTTCAATAATCAGCAAGGATGAAATTGTAAATGCAATCGAAGATGCCGGTTTTGAGGCTTCTCTTGCAGAAAGCACTGGACAGGACCGACTCATGTTAGGAGTTACTGGAATATCCAATGACTTGGATGTATGTATGTTAAATGACATACTATGCAACATGAAAGGAGTTAGACAGTTCAGTTTTAACAAGATGTCAAGCGAGTTAGATGTTCTCTTTGATACTGAGATCCTTACTCCTAGAGCCTTGGTTGATGCGATTAATGAAGAAGGCTCCGGGAATTTTGAAGTACATGTAAAGAATCCTCATATGAGAATGGTTTCTCAAAATATAGAAGCCGCCTCGCATATGTTGCACCACTTTCTATTCAGTTTGTCTCTCGGTGTAAGTAAATTGACCATTTTATAGACCATCATATCATATAATTCGTATAAATTTAACAATATAGTTTGATAAGTTTACTGACAGTTCCACTTGATGACAGATTCCTATCTTTGCAATGCGGTTCATATGTCCACATATACCTTTGCTTAATTACATATTGGTCACGCATATTGGACCGTTCCAAATTGGTGATTGGCTGCGCGTGGTGTTGGTCGGCCTTGTTCAGTTTGTTGTTGGGAAGCGCTTTTATCTTGCAGCTTTCAGAGCACTGCGTAACCGTGCAACAAACATGGATGTTTTGGTGGCACTAGGAACTTCAGCTGCATACTTTTATTCTGTTTATGCGCTGTTATACGGTGCAATCACAGGGTTTTGGTTTGAAACATATTTTGAAACAAGTCCCATGTTAATAACTTTTGTATTGTTTGGAAAGTATCTTGAAACTCTAGCGAAAGGGAAAACATCAGATGCTATAAAAAAGTTGGTGGAGCTTACACCGTCAACAGCGCTGCTGCTTATCCAAGACAAAGGTACGCGGAGTATTGTAATTCAAGCGAAAAATTACTAAACGTTTGAGAAAGTTTAAGTTTTGTTACATTATAAATTTTGAGTTTTTGACAGGTAGAAATGTTATCGGTGAAAGGGAAATAGATTCATTACTTATCCAACCTGGTGACTTATTAAAGATTGTTCCTGGTTCAAAGGTTCCAGTTGATGGTTTTGTTGTCTCGGGTTCAAGTTATGTGAATGAGAGTATGGTTACTGGTGAATCAGCACCTGTTTTAAAGGAGGCCAATTCTTTAGTGATTGGAGGTACAATAAACTTACATGGCTCCCTCCATGTCGAAGCTACAAAAATAGGTTCTGATACAGTTTTGAGCCAGATAATTTCACTGGTTGAGACAGCACAAATGGCGAAAGCTCCTATTCAGAAGTTTGCTGACTTCGTATGCACACATTCTAAACGTTATTACTTTCGACGCATATGTAGGCTATTGATCGATGCTTTTATTTGTCTGTTTCAGGTTGCGAGCATTTTTGTCCCTACAGTTGTTGCGTTGTCAATGATAACATTCGTGGTGTGGTATGTAGCTGATGACTCAGTAAACGAAAGTAGTGGTAAATATTCTTACACTGATATAATTTATGTATAGGTACTTTAGTGGAGTTGTTGGAGCGTACCCACGAGACTGGCTACCGCAAAATGGCACCTACTTTGATTTTGCACTTATGTTCTCGATTTCAGTTGTGGTTGTTGCATGTCCTTGTGCTCTTGGTCTAGCTACGCCTACTGCTGTCATGGTTGCAACTGGGGTTGGAGCCAATAATGGTGTTCTGATCAAAGGAGGAGATGCGTTAGAGAGGGCTGAAAAGGTTCGTTATGTGATATTTGATAAAACCGGGACTCTAACTCAGAGTAAAGCTGCAGTTACCACTGTCAAAGTGTTCACAGGAATGGACCGTGGAGAGTTCTTGACATTAGTTGCATCTGCTGAGGTATAACTCAAATCATTATTCCTAGATACATATATAGATATTATACATATCATACTTTCCTTCTATCTTGTTTATTTAAATGAACGGTGAACACGTGTGCACACGCATACACAGTGAAGTTAGTATTTTAACAAGTCATGTAATTATCTCAGGCTAATAGTGAGCATCCCCTTTCAAAAGCAATACTGGAATACGCTCGCCATTACCATTTCTTTGAGGATCCTAGTGTAACCAAAGATTCTCATATTGAAACCAGTGATGCTAAAACGACTGGATGGCTTCTTGATACGGTGGATTTTTGTGCGGTTCCAGGACAAGGCATTCGGTGTTACATCAATGAGAAGCAGATTTTGGTGAGACTCGATAACTAAACTACAGAGTTGACAATGTCGACTAGTTTACTTATGAATGGGTCAATCTGGGTTAGGTCAAGTTGTGTCAAAAAGTTTAGCTAAAAATGGAACATGTCAATGGGACGGATGGTCAAACGTATCAAAGGTCACTCAATCTGTACCCCATCAATCTCACGAGTCAAATTTAACGTTGGTTGTAAGCGGTTGATAGTAAATTGGTTAGACTGCTTGTAACAGTTAGCGGGTTGACCTTGTAACATATATATTTTTTGTTATAGTTATTAAAAGGTTTAAACAAGTCAGCATGAACATGACCCACTTAATAAATGGTTAAACAGATCAACCCGAACACACGAACTATGTACAAAAGCCTGATTATTTTCGAGTTGGATTTGTGTCACTTTTTGGTCATGTCAGGAATTACCATACCGTTGAAGGAAGATTCTGTCGATGTAGCTTATATGCAATTATTGTTTACAGGTTGGAAATAGAAGGTTGCTGGGTGAGAATGGGGTTATTATTCCAAGCTATGTTGAAAATATTGTGGTGGATCTTGAAGAAAGCGCGAAGACCGGGATATTAGTGGCATATGATTCTGAACTCATTGGTGTTGTGGGAGTTGCAGATCCTATAAAGAGAGAAGCAGCTGTTGTTGTTGAAGGTCTTTTCAAAATGGGTGTCCGCTCCATCATGGTTACTGGAGACAATTGGCGTACCGCTAGAGCTGTTGCAAATGAGGTTTGTTTTCTCATCATACTATGTAACACATTTTGACCCGTTTGACCCGTTAGAGATAAAGCTTAACCAAACGGGTTGAATTCCCATATTGGTTTATAGGTTGGCATTCAAGACGTAAGGGCAGAGGTGCTGCCAGCTGGGAAAGCTGAGGTCATCCGCTTATTCCAAAAAGACGGAAGCACAGTGGCTATGGTGGGCGATGGCATCAACGACTCCCCAGCCTTGGCTGCAGCAGACGTTGGCATGGCAATAGGGGCTGGAACAGACATTGCCATAGAGGCTGCAGACTATGTCCTAATGAAAAAACAGCTTGGAAGATGTGATCACAGCCATTGATCTCTCACGAAAAACATTTGGCCGCATTCGTTTAAACTACATGTTTGCCATGGCCTACAACGTTATCGCGATACCTGTATCAGCCGGGATTCTATTCCCATGGTTTAGAATCAAATTGCCACCATGGGTTGCAGGTGCGTGTATGGCATTCTCATCTGTAAGTGTTGTCTGCTCTTCTTTGCTTCTGAGACGCTATAGAAAACCAAGACTTACCACTATATTGCAAATAACCTTAGAGTGAACATTAGAAATGTTACTTATTTTTATAAATGTTTGTTCTTATATATTTCTGAGTTCAGTTAATGTTTTGTCTTTATACATCCCATCAGTGACTTTCAAACATAGTGGTATACTGATATTTGTGTAATTAATTAACATATGGTGCAAGCAAAGACCACTTATCATGGATGGGTTGCTGGGTAAATCGGTGAAATTAACACGCGGGTGTGGTATAGGTAAAAAGGAGTAAGCATCGCTTGATGGCGAGCGGGTGTAGTGTATTGTACGTCCTAGAGCATCCCCAATGCAGGTAACATGTGAGCGTCCATGTGGTGGCGTCCTTGTTGACAAACAAGGACAGCGAGAGAAGGAAGCTAGAACGTTTTCATTTTTTTGTATCTTTTTACTTCCTTTTCCTTTTCTATAAATAATTTTTTTTCTATAATAAATTATTTTTTTTATGATTTCTAAATTTTTTTTATATATTTATAATAATTTGCAAATTTTGTATGAACTTGTGAAATTTGTGAACTTATATAAAATTTCATAAAATTAAATTGGTAAAAAAAGTTTATATATAAGAAACTAAATAGTTTATTATAACATTTGTAAACATTTTAATACGTAGTTTATTAGGATAAATAGTAAGTTTTTTTTTTTTAAACAGTTTACTATAAAAAAGTCTGGTTTTCGAAAATAAATTTAAGATGTTTGTTTAAATAATAAGCTAAAGAGGAAATGGATATTTTTTAAGAATTGATACATTGTTAGCTGACTATTTTTAACAACCATTCATTGGAGAGAGTGGACACACACTTCGGTGGAGTGATAAGGCGATGAAGGATAGTTTGCGGATACTGAAACGTCACGAGTTTCATCCTGAGTCAAAACGGCGGGTTTTAGTCTCACCGTGTGTTACGCCAGAGAGGCATCTCTCGTTGCAGCACAACGCCTATCATGTGGCAGGCGGCGGTATAGGTTTCCCAGGGAAAGCCGTAAGTAAACTCTGACACCAGCATGAATCTAGTTAAGAAAATATAATCTGGTTAGAGTGGGGTGAGAGCCCCCGATCTGAGGATGTGAGTATCTCACATACTATTAAGAAACTCACATTAAAAAAAATAAAAAATAAATAGAAGTAAGAAAATCACATTAAAGAAAGAAATAATATCCAATATCTTGTGAATAATAAATATAGAACTATCTACTAAATATGTTCAAATCTCTTTGAATTTTGTAGCCATGTCCATTTGTTTTGGACATTTTAATATAAATATAAATAAATAATAATAAATAATAACCACATATATAATGATTAACTCGACATAGTTAGGCCTTGATCAACTGTGACCGATGCACTTCCTTCAACTGTCACATCCGACTCAATAAACACTTGATTATTTGATATATTCCTCAATATAGTTTTGGGAAACAAATCACTTGCATTTGTCATCAACGAATGTTGAACAAACTTTATTCGTCTAGGAAAAAGAAGTATCTTGTTAAAATCGACCGTCCATGAAGTCCCATTGACTCGTGTCACACCGTTAGCGACAGTCGCCTTCATGTTCATCCGTTCACAACGTTATTATCGACCATCACTCGACCAATCTCATTAAACTCTTGACGCGTTTGATCCAACTGAACAATATCGATACCTTTGTTCGAACCAGAAAACATGTTATTCACGATGTTTATTCCGTCCACGACTCCACGAACTGACTTTAGAGCGATAAACGCGTCGCCAAGAAAGAAACAACCCGAAACATGAAGTTGTACCGGGTCTTCGGCCACTATGCCCGTGTAATCGAAATAAGAGTTAACTATTCGGGTTTGTGTTATCCTGGGTACCTTTATATATACCCCGGTCCCACCAAACCCGTACGCTTTATTGTAACAATGCACGCCCGTGATCATGTTAGCTTGGCCCGAAACCATGATCCCGACTTGGGCCGAGAAAATGACAACATCGGTGATGGCATTGTCGTTGCCTTGTAGGTCGATAGCTGTACCGGTGAAGTTTCGCTCTTTAGGGTCCCCGCCCGCGGTGATATGTTGGCCTAGGAACGAGTTGCGAATATATGTCTCGTGACCACGTTGTATTAATATGCCTATGGTGGTGAAATGGGCGATGTAGCAATTGTCGATGCTCGTTCTAAGCGCGTCGACTGCTCGAATAGCGCCTCCCCTGAAGTTGCAATCGAGCATTAGGTCTCGAAGTGTTATGAACTCGTAATTGTAATCATGATTTGTGGAAGATGATGAAGGTGATAGGTCTAGTAAATAGCCATCGGTTGTAAAGTTATCAGATGCTTTAAGTGTTCCTCCGAATATCTGTTTGTAAATAAATAAAGTTTCGTGAGTTATCTATGACAAATGTTTACAAATGTGACAAAATTAATGTACATGATAATCTTTATAAATACAATACAAAGGAACACTAGGGCGGATGCATGTTAGACCACCCGTAGTGGCAATCAAATTGGGCGTGAAGTTTCCCCAATAACGCCCCCAAAACTCCTCAACACTGCCTCCCGAGGCGTTACCTTCAAAATTAACTTTTGGCGTGAAAAAACTAACGCCACATTCAGGTGTGAGCTTGTTTTTGTTTTTTGGAGCCAATCAAATTAGCCCAAGTGGATGGGGTATTTATTTTCCTGTACCACTACATGTGTTATAAGTATTGTGTTAAGATGGTGTTTGGCTCTCCTTATTTCCACCTACTTATAACTTTTCAAAAAATGATAAGTTATTTTAAAAATGTTTGGAAAAAGAACTTTTCGGGTTTAATAAGTGAAAAAGTAGGTGGAAAATGATTTTATCAAAAAATTAGTAATGTGTAACTTTTTGAAAAAGAAGTTAAGGAGATGGAAAAGTAGATAAGTTATAAGTTTGTCCAAACATGCCCTTAGTGTCACAGATAATAGTTATTTTGATGTGTTATATCGTATCTGACATTCTAATGAGATATGTTTTCAAACGATGCGATCTTTTAGAGGGTGTTTGGGATTGCGTTTTAAATATGATTTTTGTTGGAAAAATGGTAGTGGAAATTGATTTTTCCCTAATTTTGGACTCAAATAAATGTATTTATATATGTGATATATAAATAATTATTTCCGGGTTTGTGTACTATATTGTGAGAGTATCACAACGAATCAAACCACGTCCAAAATAGAGCTAAGATGAATGAGATATCGAAGCTTGAAAGTTGTAGGTTGGAACAACCAAAGATGAGAAAATGGATTAAGTTTTGTCCCACATTGGTGGGATGACAAAACATGAAGTGGTTTATAAGGAGGAGCACTCCTTGTATATTGTTTAGCATGAGCCAAACACTAGTGGGACCCTAAAGGATGCGAAGCACCCTTAACTCGCATTGTATTTTTGACCTCGTGCGCGTGGTCTAGTACATGGCGAAAGACCAGGTAGCGTCCTGGTCTCCGCGTCGACGTAAACCGTAACAACTAGCGCATGGGCACCGAGCCGCTTGGCGTCCGCGCGCGGGTGACATAGCGGTCCGCGGATGACGTGGCGTGCGCGTGACGGGTTCCATAGGACACAGGTGGTCATCTACGGATGACGTAGCTGCGCAGGACTATAGTGGCGCATGACCAGGTAGCACCCTGGTTTGTGCGCGTCGTCTTGGTCAGCACGCGGCTCACACAGCATTGGAGCAGGAGTATGTTAAGTCAGTTGACTTGGTCAAACCGACTGTTTCATGTCATGCCATCAAGTAACTTGACGGTTTCAAGTTCACTACTTAAATCCAATATTATGGCTAATTAATCATCTTATTTATGTTGATATTAAATAGATTTAATTAGTCATATTTATGAGTGTTGAGTATATATAGAACCACTAGGTTCATTGTGAAAAATACGAAATACACAAACAAGATGAGTGTATCTCATTTTCAAAATCTCTACAACTTTCTTTTTCCTACAAGTCATGAACACCTTGATAACCCGGTGTAATCTTGGGCTCAAGACCATCTCCGGCAGTATGACTACTGTTCCGGTTGTTGTACCCTGGGAAATAGACCGTCTGAGAGGAGGCACGGAATCTGTTTTAAGGGCCCCGTGTCAAACACGATCCTCAACCAAAAACCGTCTACAACAAGTTTGTTATTCTTGCAGCGGAGTGCTACACAAGATGGTTCGGTTGAAGTTTAGTAAAGTATTCGACTTGGATCAAGATTCGGTATATGTATTTGTTTTTATTTTCATTTACATTTAGTTTTGTAATCGGTATTGTACTATGTTATTTCCTACGAATAACGAGAGTATCGTTATTATTTCTTTTTATTATTAATTTAATAAAATTGTGAACCCTATTTCCTACAATCTTAAAACAGACTTTCGTGTAGATTGTTGATACAATCTAAAAACCTTCTTATTAAGGATTTTTGGGTTCACGAAAGTATAAAAATATTAATTGGGATTTTTGTTAAAATCTAATATATATTTTTTTTGGAAATATATTTGTAGTACAAATCGGATTAATATGTATGATTGGAGTACAATCTTTAATCCGAAATACCGTGTTTACAAAACGAAAAGTTTTGATTCATGTTTTCGGTTTCATGGGTTTTCTGTGTCGGGTTTCGATAATCCGAAGTGTTAACAAATATTAACATGTATTTCGACGTTTTCAAATACTATTTTTCTAATGAGCGTATTAGAAAAGATGTAATATTTGTCAACCCATGAAAAATATTTGTTAGAGGTTATTTCTAACGAGCGTGTTAGAGATTAATATTAGTAAAATATTTTCTAATGAGCGTATTAGAAAATATTTTGGCAACCCACATAGAAAACGTTTGGTGTACGTTTTCGATCTAACAAGCGTGTTAGAGATCATTATTTGGAGAAATAATGATTGTTATCAAATGTATAGAAATACATTTTTTTCTAACGAACGTGTTAGAAATACCTATAGTTCTAAAATAATAATTTTAAACCTTTATATTTCCTAACGAGCGAGTTGGAAAATATTATTTTTGTAAATAATAAGGTTTAGAACATTCGTATTTTCTAACGAGCGTGTTAGAAAGTAATTATTTTAGTAAAATATTATTGGTTTCAAAATGTTGAAAACATTTAGATTTCTAATGGGCGTATTAGAAATTTCTTATGTAAATAACAAGTTGTTGAAACATGTATATCTAACGAGCGTGTTAGAATTGACAACATTGAACGAATAATGTGTCATCAAACATTTCTAATGAGCATATTAGAAATAAGTATTTACAAAATCATAAGTTATTTTTAAACTTATATTTTTTCTAACGAGCATGTTAGAAATTGATGCTTTTGTAAAAACGAACAAGCTAGACGTTTAATTTTCTAACGAGCATGTTAGAAACGGCTTATTATATTTATATATGAGCCAATAGAATATTAAACGGCCGTGTAATCGTTTATGTCTAACGAACGTGTTAGAAATGGTTGTATATATATAAACCAATAAGTTTTGAAACGATTTTGGTAATCGTTTATTTCTAACGAGCGTGTTAGAAACGGTTTAGTTATATAATCAAAACACCATATAACGATGAGCATAATCGTTTGTATTCTAACAAGTATGTTAGAAATGGTTAGTTATTGAAACCGAATATTTTTAATATTTGGTACACGTATAGTTTCTAATGAGCGAATTAGAAAAGATTTATCACGAAATTCATATACTTTAACGATTTATAATCGTTTAGTTTCTAACAAGCGGCTTAGAATCGGGTTTACTATGATAAACTAATTAAGATGATTGGTAATCATTTTATTTCTAACGAGCGAGTTAGATGCGGTTTTAAGTAATAAAACTATTTTCGAGTTTATGGTTTTGATCTGTAATCAAAGCATAAACATATATAGTTTAATTTTTAAAACAGTTGCAAAAACAAGAAATGTTTTGAACGAATAAAACATGATTTTGCAATCAGTTCGATACTTGTGTAAGAAGTATCATGTTTTGATCCATATAATAGTCTTGAGAGACTATTTAAAGGAAAACAACCCGATGTTGTTTTTGACATATTTACTAGTTCGATTACCTGTGAGTAGTTAATTATAAACAACCTTGTTGTTTTGAATAACGTATTGAGGGAGTACCTCGAAACATGCCACAAGACGATATAATTGTGGTTATTTCGTTGAAATATAAAGTGTTGAAGAGAATAATACTTTGAGATTTGATGTTTATATATCCTTATGAATCCGTTAAAATATATTTGTAATGTATTATATATATTTTGGATTATCGTTTAAATTTTTTAACAATCAGGTGATTTAAAATATAATAAACGATAAATGTAAAAGGAAATTAATGATGGTATTTTTTTTTCTTTGACGATTTACCTTCGACGGATTTAATAAGGATATTTATTTAACGGGTTATGCAAGGTGTGTCTTGCAAGAACACAATGAGCGGGTTGTGATCATGACTTATGCAATAAGTCACATACCAAACATCAAACGTACAACATGATGAGTGAATCATGACGAACATGGCAAGTGTATTGAGATTAAATACACGAAAACGAGGTATGTCATCTAATGTTGAGAGCATCAACATGGAAATACACACTTGTGAATTTTTCGATGACTATAACATATGAAAGAAATATATGTTAAGATTGTAAATTCTTTAATAAATTTTGCTAAATTTATTGTAAGACATTACAATAGTGATGGATGTGTAGATGTTTCTACAACCATAAATGTTGTTTGACCTATGTGGAGGATTTGTCCTTAGTTTTGGGAGTCTTCCCAAATACATGGTTTTAACAAAACAACATGGAAATGTATAAATCACTTTAGGCGCATATGTGAATGCTATGTTTTTGAGTGTCAATCTAATTGACTTTGTCTCAAGACTTTAGTGATTTTATACTAGGATTGTTCATCTCCTTGATGATGAATATGTTCATCAAAGTGACTTAGATTGAGACTTATGTTTAAGTTCTTAAGAGTCAATGGTGAAGCCATGGAGATTAAAGGCAAAATGAGTTTTGATCTTAATAGATGAAATTAACTATGGTTTTGAGACATTCCTAAAACAGTGGTTTTGGAGTGATAAAACAAAATTTCATTATTGTGTCAAACTAAGATGTGAATGTTTGAAAGAGATATTGCGTTATCTCTTAAGGCTGTGAAGAATCAGAATGATGCATCTTCTGTTCACATGCTAGAGTATTGGAGTCTAAAGCATGCTAGACTAATACTTGTTAATGAAACATTCAAAGTGCAAGCAATGTGGGGGGAGAGCCATTTAAGAAACAACCCGTAGGGGATGTAAAAATGGTATTGAGAAGTTTTCTCAAACTTCATACGAAAGGGAGAACCTTTCATCACCTCATTGGATATTATCCAATAACACTTAAATGTGGGGGTGGCTTGCATTTGAAAATGGAGTCAGTCAATCGAGTTGATTGGACTCAAATGCCAATTGGTAAGATTCAAAGTCTAGCTAACTTTGAATCACATCACCAAAGGCATGGAAACGTGTTTAGCCATGAATTGAGTTTCATGTCATTCTAAAGACGAAAAGGAAGGTTCAAAGGTTAACACCTACCTATCCTACTAGATCTATGTTTAGATCCCATGTTATAAGTCTTACGAATTGACAAGATGGCAAATTGACCAGCGAGTCAAGAACACGTTAGAACAACTTATCTCAATGCAAGATGGATCCAACAACCTGATGGTTGATAAGAGATGAAGTTGTATGGAATGAGACTAAAGCCCGTGAAAGAAAAGGGACATGAGGGAAACCTAACCTAGTTGACTGGAGATCCCAAGATCTAGGTTCAATAGGACAACTTAATCATGAACCGACGAGCAGTCACTGTGGGGGCATGGCTAAGATATATGTTTATATATAAAGCTAGTATATATGGTTATATACATATCCCCTAAACTACAAAAGGGTGTTTAATTACATCCTAGTCCATTCCTATAATATCCAGTGACATTGTTGAGAGGTTAAGCATAATATATGGTTTGATGATTAGTGTAAATCATATTACACCATAATGCTTTTAATGATTTAAGATCACCTATGTTGGAGAGAAGTGTGGTCGCTTCGAATGAAATTGTGGGGCACAATTTCTAGAGCTCCCGCAGAACCAGGAAAGTGTTCCAGGACCATTATTGGACACGATAATGAGGGGATGGCCAGGCTAGGGGGAGTCTTGTGTGAACGTATATTGTCGTTTACACAAACAGCCGTCAATTCAAAGACATCAAGTTCATATTGACAACTAGTAAGCTAAGTATGCTTCACAAGGGAAGGTTCAAAGGCTTACACCCACCTATCCTATGCAAGACTCAACCGTCGAGGTTACATCGGAAATTTGTGTGTTTTTAATTGATCTCCATTCATGTGGGGGATTGTTGGAAAAATGGTAGTGGAAATTGATTTTTCCCTAATTTTGGACTCAAATAAATGTATTTATATATGTGATATATAAATAATTATTTCCGGGTTTGTGTACTATATTGTGAGAGTATCACAACGAATCAAACCACGTCCAAAATAGAGCTAAGATGAATGAGATATCGAAGCTTGAAAGTTGTAGGTTGGAACAACCAAAGATGAGAAAATGGATTAAGTTTTGTCCCACATTGGTGGGATGACAAAACATGAAGTGGTTTATAAGGAGGAGCACTCCTTGTATATTGTTTAGCATGAGCCAAACACTAGTGGGACCCTAAAGGATGCGAAGCACCCTTAACTCGCATTGTATTTTTGACCTCGTGCGCGTGGTCTAGTACATGGCGAAAGACCAGGTAGCGTCCTGGTCTCCGCGTCGACGTAAACCGTAACAACTAGCGCATGGGCACCGAGCCGCTTGGCGTCCGCGCGCGGGTGACATAGCGATCCGCGGATGACGTGGCGTGCGCGTGACGGGTTCCATAGGACACAGGTGGTCATCTACGGATGACGTAGCTGCGCAGGACTATAGTGGCGCATGACCAGGTAGCACCCTGGTTTGTGCGCGTCGTCTTGGTCAGCACGCGACTCACACAGCATTGGAGCAGGAGTATGTTAAGTCAGTTGACTTGGTCAAACCGACTGTTTCATGTCATGCCATCAAGTAACTTGACGGTTTCAAGTTCACCACTTAAATCCAATATTATGGCTAATTAATCATCTTATTTATGTTGATATTAAATAGGTTTAATTAGTCATATTTATGAGTGTTGAGTATATATAGAACCACTAGGTTCATTGTGAAAAATACGAAATACACAAACAAGATGAGTGTATCTCATTTTCAAAATCTCTACAACTTTCTTTTTCCTACAAGTCATGAACACCTTGATAACCCGGTGTAATCTTGGGCTCAAGACCATCTCCGGCAGTATGACTACTGTTCCGGTTGTTGTACCCTGGGAAATAGACCGTCTGAGAGGAGGCACGGAATCTGTTTTAAGGGCCCCGTGTCAAACACGATCCTCAACCAAAAACCGTCTACAACAAGTTTGTTATTCTTGCAGCGGAGTGCTACACAAGATGGTTCGGTTGAAGTTTAGTAAAGTATTCGACTTGGATCAAGATTCGGTATATGTATTTGTTTTTATTTTCATTTACATTTAGTTTTGTAATCGGTATTGTACTATGTTATTTCCTACGAATAACGAGAGTATCGTTATTATTTCTTTTTATTATTAATTTAATAAAATTGTGAACCCTATTTCCTACAATTTTTAGATTATTGCGTTTTGAAAACGCAGATAATCAGTTTTTTAGGCTACCAAAACGCAATAATCTAGAAGTAGCTCCACCCCTGCTTTTCCAAAACGCATAATCTATTTTGAATAATCAATCCAAAACACCCCCTTAGTCTAAACCGACTAATCACGACATTGTGTATATGGTAAGACTGTATTTTCTTAATGCTAAAATGCACATGAATATTAGAATTTTGTTGGTTTTGGTCATCCAACCCTATCAGTGTTAGAGCTAGAACTTTTTTATTGAGAGATAATTATAAGGCTCTCTTCTCTAAAAGTCTAGAGGCTATAACTAAATAGTTTAAATAATATTTTTCCTAGAAAAATCTCAAATTTTATATATGAATCCAACAAATTCATATGATAGGGGATCAACAGACTCTCATGAGTCTTGACCCCTTATGGTTCAATCTATGGACCGACACTAGTGACATACTAATATAATATCATATATCATTTTTTTGTTAAATATTATCCAATAAAAATAGTAGATTCAAAGATTATTTTTGATGGAGTGGTTATAACAGACACCAACCATCGACTAAATCTCCATGTTAGCCAACCAACAAAAGAGCCACATGCGTACAATGAAAATGACGACATAGAAGTTGCACTTTAAATATCATAATTAACTTTTAGGTAAACCAACTTAAATCCATTTTTTTTATTAAGCAGGAGCTTTTTGTTAAAAGCTTAAAGCTTGAAGCTCTTAAAAGCTCATTGCCAAACATACCCATAGAAAACATTTAAAATTATGTATGCTAAAACCTCGTAAAACTACGTCGGTAATGCGTAGCATGGTAATGGGTCTGGTGTAAAACTTCAAAAAACACAATTCTTAAATTTTCTAAGTTTGAAAATAATATTTTTGTTTTATAGATTATACAATATTTTAATATATTGCATCTAGAAATCATGTGGGCATAATCTAATACCGAGCGATGATAATCGATCCTGAACCTGAACCTGATAGGTAAACCTAAAATTCAAAGCATTCGGGACAGGTATGAGGGTTTTTATATAATGCCTAGTACCAATCTAAGTACAAATGTACAATTTTAACATAGGATAAAGTTAGTGATGAATTATTAATATTGCAAGAGGTAACAACAGTATTATTATAGATGAAATAAAAGAAACATATACCATTATGTTCCCTCGGCCGGCGACCGGCGGTTTTATTGGCCGGCTAATCTTGTAAATGCCACCTTCCAAACTTATCCGTACTCCGCCGAGATTGGTAATCCCTTCCATCAAAAACCATCTCCGGCGACCGAAACCGCGTCCGATATTGCCGCAAGTATTGCATCTGTGCTATCGGTCTTCCCTGTCGGATCCGCCCCATATTCGATCACAGAATACACTCCTGAACTGCTTCTAGCCTGTACGCATTAGTCGGTTTTTATACAATCCTTAAAGAATTTTGTGTTCTGGAACATAATTGTTAGTCTCACTACTAGAAAACCGGACAACTGCGATCATTTGCGACTGAAATTGATCGGTCGCAAAATTAGCAATAAGTTTGTGACTAATTAATTTCAGTCGCAAATTTAGCGACCATCCATTTCGGTTGCAAAACAACTTTTGCAACCGAAATTCTAGTGGCATCCTTAATGCCTTTAACTATACTTCCCATAGAGGAATGAATTTTTTCAGTCGCAAAGCAACCAGTTTGCGACTGAATATATAACGGTCACAAACTTAACGAAATACCATTTCGGTCGCAAAAAAACTTTTGCGACCGAAACTGCAGTATCCGTCGCCGTCGGTTTTATTTGGAAAAATATGCAATGACGCTTGGTTTCAACCCAATGTTCATATTGTGTAACAGTAGGACAAAAAGAATGATACTTACAGGCGACGACGACGGAGATGGAGACGAAGATGAAGCAAGAGAAACATGTTCTTGTGGGAAGAATTTTGACTTAAATTCGTGCAATTTTCGTATCTGAAAGTTGTGATCATGTGCTGGAAGACCGATTACCGAACCAACAGGAGATGAATATGCAATGAATGCATGATTAATGATGATGAAACAAGATAACACTAGTACTACCATAATGTTGTCACACATTGGCATGCTCATTGTTGGTGTTTCATGTTTTTTTGTTTAATGTCTATGAGCATGGTTATATAGCATTAATATTTTGTATGTGTCTATAAATAAAGTGGTGATAGATGATGACACACGAAGTGGAAGGTAAACTAAGATATTGAAGAAAAAAAAGGTTTTGTATTGGAAAGTTATTGTAAGAAAGGATACATACAAGATGATGTTCAAACTTATTTTGAGAATAATTTTAGGCTTTGCTTTTACGGTGATTTAGATACAAAATAAATGTGTTAAAACGGTTTAGGTCAATATAAGCGAGTAAAATGACTTTGGGTTAAAACGGACTGATTTAAAAGACATACAATTTAGGCATCTTATGGAAAATGGAAAATGGGTCTGTGTTAAAATAAGTCGTTTTAGGCAAATATTATTAAAATAGATTAACCTACTACTACTATTGCGAATGATGTCTAGCCCAGCTGGTCGGAGGTGGGAGAGTTTACTCCTTAGGGAGGTTCCCGCCCGGGCTTGGTCTCAGGTTCGAGTCCCCCCACTCGCACTAAGGGGTGAGAAATTCAACACCCGCGTTTGGCCTGGATTCGAACTGCGGTTGAGGGGTTGTGCGTCGTTTGGATTCTCCGCTGAAACACACCTTCCAAAAAAAAAAACCTACTACTACTATTATTACTAGTGGGAAAGCCCGCGCGTTGCGGCGGGTATTTATGCTTTTGTTCTCGCACGTTGCACGACGGGTTTCACGTTTTGCAGCACTTTGTTTTTCAGCGTTTCGTTTTATGTTTGGTTATGTGTCTTGTGTGGAATACCTACGTAATGAATTCCCGTGAGTAAGGAATGAAAAGAAGTAGCGTTTAGTAAAGGAATGGTTCTTATGCAAATCGTAACTGTAGGAAATAATGGGCATGATTTTGTCCATTTCAGGTGGGGCCATGTCTTCTTAAAGTTCCAAGGGAATGGTGATTGTCGATGTACTATCATTTAATGGTATCACTCAAATTTCGGTTGGTGCTTAGCAACTTTGGTTGAAGCATAGTATCACTTGTTACATTTATTTCATAGTGTAAGTGAGGCAGTTGGCTTGGGTCGGTCTCTTTTTTACCTATTAGACATTCTAGGTAGATGGTTACGTTGTAACACGGAGAAAATATGTCATACCTAATCATTGTGTGTTACATTCTGGTATACTGTAAATATATCGTTTTAAACACTTGATACAAGTGCATTGTTAATCAATACAAATTAACAAGTATGAACTTCAATCCATTACAACGGTTGTTGCATAACATTACACATAAAGTCAAAATTTGGAGAAGATGAACATTTTGGGATTTCTTCTTTAATCTACTACAACGGGTGTTGCAGCTTGTGGATGTTGTCCGTAGGACACAAGGAGATTTGATTTATATTTATTAAAAATTTTGATTTATGTTCTCAATCAAGCAACTTCTTACCTACCAAAATTTTCAATGATTGGGATCACATACATTGCCATGTCGTATAGACATGTTCTAATTTTTCATCTTTATTTTTAAAAAAGAAATGCATACAAACATATTTTTTTTTACTATATAGGAGTTTTAACCAAAAAAAGGGCAAAGCCGGTGCCCAAGCTGAACAAGCATGGTCTTGGGTTGTCGTTCCAATATAGGCATGATATGTGTATATTAAAATTTTAGATTAACTTCCAACAACTAAACCATTGGTTTTAGTTTCTCAATGCTATCAGCGGTTGGTGATAATACAACACAATATCAAGGTACACTATTTCCCATTTACTATACTTATGCATCCAATCCATTTGTTGGCTGTATGTTTCTTACTAATATTATTAACAAGAACTAATTTGAATTTTAATTTTTAATTAGGAAAAAAAAAAGACTAACAAAGAGAGGAAGACAACCTTATTGATGATCAAGGAACCATTTAACTTATATATTTTAATTGTGAATTTAGCTTTTAAAAGACCCGTTTTGGCATTACTCAGTTCTTTCTAACATGGTCCATTTAGGCACCCACTGACAAAAAAAAACTTCTAAATCTATCATGGACATTGCTCCAAGGTTCGCCTGAATATTAACTGAATATGCTGGTAAGAAATAAACATCACTAATATCTCATTATTGCAAGAGTAATAGCAGATTAGCATCACAAACATATGGAGTCGAATGACTCAAATGAAAAGAATCTTGTACAGAGTAATAGTAACACATCTTAATAACTTGCCTGACATCATTTTAAAAATTCTTTTTCACAAAGAGACATGTTGACTGTTGGTGTCTTGATCTTTTCCTATATGTAGTCAATAAATTTAGTAAGTTTAGTGTATCAGCATCCACCTTTTGTCACACATTCATTCATTTTAATAATCAAACTATAGTAATTCATAAATATAATAAAGAAAGAACAAAGTGAAACATAAATAAAAAATTTTTTTAACCCAAACTTGCCTCTCTCCAGATTTTTTCCTCAAAAAGAAGTTGTCCGACTTGTATCTTGTAGTTGGAAGCATAGTTGTCAAAAGCGCGCCTAGGCTCGAGGCGCACCAAGTGCGCTGTGCCCCGTGAGGCGCGCGCCTAGGCACTAAGGCGCACTATCAGGGCTAATTTCCAGCCAAATTCAGGCTAAAAGTTGCATAAACCTCCAAAACATCCTAAAGGAGTCATGAACAAGTCCTAAACAACCCTAAAACATCCTAAAATAGCCCTAAACAAGCCTAAAACATCTCTAGAATCCCTAAAAAAATGTATTTTATACTATGCGCTTAATTATAATAAGCCGTCGTTTTTTATGCGCCTTGCGCCTAGGCTCCGGGCTCGGCCTATGCGCCTTGAGTACGCCTAGGCGCTTTGACAACTATGGTTGGAAGTGAATTAATAAGATCTTCAGAAAGACCCCGACTCTCAGTCCCAATAGCCTCACCTAAATCAAGTAATTCCTGCACGAATTAAACAAGGTATTTTTAAATCCGTTCTTACTGTAATTTATTAAGAAAACCTTAACATTAGCATTAACCAAAGAACACTAAATAGCAAACCTCGTATGTCATATTGTCTGGATCGATATCATCCTGCCAAACAACCTGCAAAGCACACACATTAACCTTTTGTTGCAATGAGTGTATCATAGACAAAATACGGTCAAACTGTCAACTAATAAAGCTAATTCTCAGATTGGATAATAAGCCTGATTATGGACTCAAGGCATTCATAAAGGCCCATGAAAAAAAACAAACTAAAAAAGCATACCGGAGAACTTGAAGCACTGTTTGGACTATACTACATGCGACATTAAAAAAATGGCATAAGTAAATCTGATCATCAACTAAAGTTGATATGAAGAATCAAATTAGCTACATAAGATATGAGTAAAGATTAAATTAACCACTACATGCAAATTCTAGTTTAACTTCCTAAAGGGCAGCTACTTTTGGTTTATATGTATAAACATACACACACATAAATATAGAGGTTTGTTGAAACATAAGCAACATTAAGTAGAGAAACTACGAGAAGCACATAAATGCTTTTTAATCATGGTGTTAAAAATTGTAGAACAAATAATAATGGAAATGTAGTGGAATCAAGTATAGAAAAACTTATCTCTATAAGTTTCCAACATATGGGTCAAATTTTTCTTCTTCTTCAAGAATTCTTTTATGAGTCCTCTTCTTTATTTTTCTTGTATTTTTTTTCTAGTCTTTCAAATAAGGCACAAAGTTTTCTATGTATACAAGACCTAAGGATGAGTGAAGAGACTAACTTAATTAGAGCCATAAACTCTAATAAAGTGAAATAAAGAACTCTACTCAAGAGTCTCCTTAATAATTTCACTAAAATCAATTAAATTTCATTTATCATATTATTAAACTTTTGTAATTTCCAACATCTTCTTGAATGAAACATTCATTGGTAACATTGATGATAAAGAAGGAAAACCATAAGGCAAAGGATGGAAAAAGGAGGGTAGCATTGTAAAAGTGTTTTGATATTGTAAAACATGAGGTGGGTAAAATGTCTACATTGCCCCTTCAAGTGTCTTAATTGTCACAATTATCCCCATAATACCCTTGAATTTCATGTTTTAATATGTTGTGCATGTTGCATCTTAAGTTGTATGGAAATGCAAATTACTAAATGGTACATCACTCCTCCTTTATAAAGTAGTATAGATTATTATCATTATGGGGTAGGTTCACCTACAAACAGCTTTTCGGTATGAACTGTACGAATTGAAGGAAAAAACACGCGGGCTGTTTATAACTAGAGTAATTATATAATTACTCTAGTTATAAACGGCCTGCGTGTTTTTTTCTTTCAATTCGTACCGTTCGTACGAAAAAACTGTTTGTATTTGATCTTTTGTCTTATTATTACTATTATTATTATTATTATTATTATTATTATTATTATGTCATGGTGATTAGTAGCGGTGATGACAATGAGGTGATGGTTTTAAGAGTGGGCGTCATAGATGATGGTAGGTGGTAACGAAGGTGAAGGAGACAGAGACGGAGGTGAGGTTGTGGCAGCAATAGTGGTGAAATGTAGGTGCTGCGGTGGTGGAGACAAGACAATGGTTATGCATCATGCATGGCTGGTGCTAACTTGTTTGGACTCGTTTAAATTAACAAGTTTTATAATTATGGTTCGTTTTGACCCGTTGTATAATTTGAGTAGACACAGATTAACCCGTTATTTGATTTGAGTGACTCATCTTAATACACGCTTTTAATTTCTTGCTAAAATCAAGCATTTTTATTTTTAAAATAACAGGTCTTGATTATCACTTATACGGTTACAATAATTTCTTTTTATCTACTTAAAACAATTTATATTCTTATTATATTTATCTACTTAAAATTGTTTTTTTATTAAATGTATCTTAGCCAACAAACATTTTTACCCGACTATTCAGAGGAGTCCCCACACTATGGACAGACTCCCACGACCAACCCAATGGAGGGCCCATACGTATCTCGGGCAGCTGACATAGTCAGGCCCGTCCATACAGTTATAAACCCACAATTATAAAACAGATTTTGGTAAACATATATAGTTCAAAAGAACATAATTAAGAGTTTAAACTTCTCCCAACCAAGAGTAGGTGGATTTATAGTTAGAAATCAAATCTTATTGATCAACCAATCCAAATAATATGACGATTAACAATTGAAAAAATGAATGGTCATAGCCCCTACCAAAACCTTTAAAAGAGATTTTAAAAAAGTAATAATTAAATAATTTATATGTAAATTATAATAAAATAAATATGTCGATCACTTAAAGAGTTTTTTTTGGATATGCTAGTTCAGTGGTTTCCGTCCACTTCATCTCACTCAGGATCCGGGTTCGATCCTCGTGGTTGGCATTGAAGTCAGGAATGAGTTGGTGCCACAACTCGACCCCCAATAAGATTCGATCCCCAGTCCTACTTGGACGGGAACCTCCAAATAGAGTAATCCTCCCACCTTCACCACTTAAGAGTTAACATTTAACATTTTCTATACAACTAATGTATTTCAGTTAACATATAAAAAATATGAACTATATTTTGAAGATAAAACTTTATTAAATATAAACATAAGAAAAATACCAAAGGGTGTCTAGTCAAATTAATAGTAACATTCCTTTATACTAGACATGATGATTTCAAATGAAATTCATGTACCAAAAATGAAGACACATTGACGAATTGTCACATATAGGAACACATATAATTAAAGTGCTAACGTAAAATGATTAGTCAAATGGGAAGACACGACTGAGGTACAATGGAATTTTCTCACCCAAAAAAAAAATTAGTTTTTGTACCTATAGTCCACACAATAGTGGATGCTCTAATACAACACGTATTGTTCTAACTTAAAGAAATGTAGATCGTCATAGATTCAAGCTGTCACACGTCAACCGATGGCGGAATACATCGAGACGTGACTTGTGATAGATTGTTCAAAAGCTTCATGACACTAGATTTGCGACAATATATTTTAAATGATTTCATTTCATAACATAAGGGCAAAAAAGTACATATAGTTCAAATAGAATTAATTACAACATTTATAATAATCAAAATTTAAGGCGTGAATATCTAAGTCCACCATAATGAGTTTCTTGAATCAACGCATCAAACATTTCCTGCAACATGTATAAATATCTTGTCAACACATAAAACATTGGTGAGCATACTAGTTTTTGAATACATACGTAATAATAAAATGTTTTACTCGAATCATCATGCTATAGTTTGCATATACAAAATCATACAAAAGGCATAATCAATCCCTTGTTACCACTGCATATCCTAACACTATCGTGATAGGCCGTTAAAACTTAACAATAACCCCAAGAGGGCGGTGTGCTAGTCCTATAGCGCTATACATGTTAAGGCGGGTTGTATGCTTAAGGCTCTTGTATCTTAGAATTCGATTTCTAGCATGGCAATGACATATAGGCATGTTTGATAGATTGAGCATGTGTATATGAAAGCATTTAGTGTATTTGCATGTGATACATGTTGAGCCCCAAAAGTGATAAAGAGAAAAAGGGGACAAGTATGATGTAATATTTAGATATATATATAGGATTAGGTTCAAATGAAAACCACTCCTTCGTAAAAAAAAAACCGTAAGAACACCGACGTAAAATGTGAATTAAATTTTTTTTTCACCGGTGTTAAAATTGGTAACCCCGACGTAAAAAAACGTATTTTACAGTGGTGTAATGACCCATGACCCACGCTTTTTTGTCTTATTAGGCAAGAGAATATTCCCTTTTCTTTTTTATTCCACTTTAATTGTGGACCACAAATCTTTTTTGATTAAATTAAGTGTGTGGTGTTAAAGTGTGTTCCTTAGTTCTTTTACGAAGGAGTGGTTTTCATTTTACCCTATATATATATATATCTATACATATAATAAACCAAAGCCATTTTGATGACATGTCATAATATTATGCAATCTCTATTTTGAGAGATGCCACATAGGATGTGATGTGACAACTCTAGACCAATTAAAAAAAAAGGAATAAATATGGTTTAAATATTATTTAACATAATCTATTAAATACCTAATCTACTAAATTTTAAATATTAAAACTTTATTATTTTCTCTCCCATGTTTCCTCTCATAACTTTTAAACTTTAATATCTTTCATATACGAGATTTTTTAAAGAAAAAAATTACACCAAATTAACGAGCGTTTTATTATCTTTCCAACAAGTACCATAGTGCTATATAAAAAACGGAGAAAAAAACGACTATTTTTTGTAACCCGACAGGTGCTGTGTCAGGTTTGGAATTCGTTTAAAAAAAATTGCGGGTTTGGTTCGGGCCTGGGATTAGGTGATACCCGGCCCAATTACCTTTTTTTATATAAGAATATGATAACTTATGGCAGAGATTTGTTTATAATAATAATAATAATAATAATAATAATAATAATAATAATAATAATATTCATTAATCATATATTGGCAAGTCATTAATTATGTTGTCATATTAGATATTTTATTATGTCATATTAGATATTTCAACCCAGGACGCTCTCCAACAGGTAATTGCTATATAGATGTCATTTTTATATACTTCTAATTTTATTCATTTTACTTAGATTTCTCAACCCGGGACGCTCCCGAGGTATAAGCTAGTATATATATAAATTTTGATGCTTAGGTTGATAATCTGTGTAGTCAACTAAATTTAGAATATATATACTTTCTAAATTAAATATATTATCTTCTTGTTGAGATGCATATGGCGTCCAAAAAAAAAAATAATAATAATATGAATTCGCTATATCATTATCCAATTGAACGAATAGTCCGAAGGTTTGGGATTAGTATTGTTCTTTATAAATCGTTTCAACTCTTCTAAACCTTTCAACTACAATAACTTAAGATTCATAACCTCTTGTTCTACCTCTTCCGCCACACCGCCACCGCACTCCGCCTTGGAACACCTTCGTTGCACCACCTTTTGAGGTTATAATCGGTTTCGATCCATATAGGTACCAAGCTAGCTTACTCATTCGTTATGATTCTGCTCCTATTATATATATATATATATATATATATATATATATATATATATATATATATATAGGGGAGGGTTATCTTGAGAACGCTAAATATTGTGAGAACCGTGAGAACAAGTAGAAAAATCAACCAAAATCAATTTTTTTTAATACAAACCTCATTATAATCAAAATACAACATTAATAAATGAATTTTCTTTCCAAATAATTCATCTTTTCTTGCAAAAACACTTTCAAATTAACTTTTTACACATGTGTAAATGAAACAGTTTACACATGTATAAACAGTAAATTTACACATGTGTAAAAACAAATTATTTTCGTATACGTTTGAATTTTTACGTGTAAATTGTGTTTTTGAGATTGTATTTTAGTAATAAAGACAAGTATAAAAAAAAAATTTGAATTTGAATGGTTTTAGGTGCCGTTCTCACGGTTCGCACGAAATATAGGTGTTCTCAAATTAACTTTCCCCATATATATATATATATATATATATATATATATATATAATGTGTGATCGTTAAACTTGTTCCGGTGACGACCTACGCAGCCACCGGTACCGGTACCGTTACACATCCGCCGCTCCCGCTATCCAACCCATTGTTCTATTCAGTATTTGAGGTATGAACCTCCGACCCATTGCCATAATCTATTCCTTAATTATGGTTTCGTATTTATTTTGAAGAGTTTTGTATTTGTTTGGGTCGACTCCGAAAAAAAAAAACAAAGAAAAAGATTTGAAGGAATCAATGCAAATTTTATCTCTGTGCACTTAGGCCGTTTGTCTCTGTGCAAATTTTAGCAATGAATCAATGATAAGTTTCATTTTACGGCCTTTGTATATAATTCTAAATCCAATTAATAACATGTCTCTGTTCTTAGTTGAGATGGTGTTCCATGAGAATGTGTGTTTTCAAATGGGTTATTTTATACGTTGGGTTAATTTGTTAGTGTTATGGATTATTGACAGGCTATAAGTATTTAATGAATTCTTATCAACTCAAGGTGATAATTAAATTTGTTTTATAAAGATTTGGTAATCTATGTATTTATCTAGAACCCGTATGGATTCTTTTAAAATAAAAGGGTTAGAGTCGAGTTCTTAGTCGCCGGGAAATTTTAACGAATGGTTAATCTATCATAAAACTAATTTGGAAAATAACGGGATTTAGGTTCGCATCCTTGTTGAAGACGAATAGTTTTTACTTTTGCTGTGCTCAACTAAGGTACGGATTCCGTTTCCTTCTCTTTATAGTATATTTTTTTATATATAAATTCGGTCTGTTACTTTGTAGTACGGATTTTTGGATAACATGCAATATACCTTAAATTTGAGATCATTGTTGCATGTTCCTTAGACCTCATAAGTATTTATTCGATATCAGACTTATTGTACTCTGTCACCCTGGCACTCTGTTTGACATGTCGTTTGGGCGTCAACGGCATGGTACTGTTCGTGACAGTGCATTATAAATTTTCACGGCGTCTCTAGTTGTGTTAGTGTAGCACTTGGCCCCTAGAGGCGTATAGATCGATCTTAGCTCTGTTATGTGTATGTGTTTTTGTATGTGGAGATGGAATAATGGGTGCACGCCACACTCACTATCTCATTGGTGCATGGATTAGCTACCCATGTACCCCCTTTGTTTTGGCTATGGGTGCTTCCGATTACACGACATGTTTTATTGTTACGTTATAGTCGTGTAAGTTAGTATATGTTCTCTGATATGCCTTTGATATGATACGATAAGCTTTGAATAAGTTTCGTTATAGACTTGTACCAAATCTTGTTTCAGTATTCCGTTTTGAAATTTCGCTTCTTTAAACCGCTTTTATATGTACTATTGTTTCTTTCCGTTACTGAGCAATTTTTGGCTCAGCCGTAGTTTTCTTTTTGTGTTTTCTTATTTGTCTCGCAGGTAATCGGGGAAACCAGGGAAATCAGGGATGAGAGTTGATGTTCGAGTGCTAAAAGACATTTAGTTTTTGCATTTTAGTTTTAATAAGACATAAGTTTGAAACTCTATTTTGAACTTTATTATTCCGTTGGATTTCTATTTAACGTTTTATGGACTTTGTTTGGTATTTGATATCTGTAAGTGTGACACGTCAGCCTGTTTCGGGTTGGGGTGTGACAGTTATGGTATCAGAGCCCAGGCTCTTTCCTGTAGAAAACTTAAACGTAAATAACGAAACATGTGAGGTAATGGGTAGACAAAGGGTTAGGATTCACTCTTGTCATTCTCCGCACAATTTAAATGCTTTTCTCTGCTCACACGTGTATCTTCTTTTCAGAATGGGTCCTAAACGTACGAACAACTCTAATGATGATGTTGAGGCTTCTGGCGACGTTCCCCTTGAGACCCTCATCGCTGAAGCTGTAAATGCGGCGATTTCGGGTTTGGTTCCTAACTTGATCCAACAGTTGCAGCAGGCTAACGCCAATGCCAATGCTAATGCGAACGCCAACGCTAATGCGAATGCGAATGCGAATGCTAATGCTAATCCTCCTGATGGCATTCACGTCTGGCTGGAGCGTTTTCAAAAGCAAAAGCCAAAGTCTTTTAGTACTGACGCCACTCCAGTTGAAGCAGAAAATTGGATAGCCCATATTGAGAAGTTGTTTGAGGTTTTGGGAGTCGATGACGTGTTTAAGGTCATGCTCGCTAGCTATAAGTTGGAGGATGACGCACATCGCTGGTGGAAGACTCTGAAGAATGCTCGGGGAGGTGATCAGTATTGTCACACCCTCAAATTCCACGTGCGGGGTTGTACCGCGAGGCGCGTGACACACCAGGATCTCAGTCAACGATCACAATAAACATACAACAAACATGCATTCATAAATATATTTAAAACCAAAATATCATGCTTTGAGCCGTAAACCAGCAGCGGAAGCATTTCTTGTTTACAACCAAAAGACATATCATTGTTTACAAAACATTGTTTAATATGCTTCAAAATATTAGACGCTGTGCATGACTCCGTGCGCCTAGCCCATTGACTGCTACCTTAGCGACCTGAGAAAACATGCCAAAAATGTCAACATATAATGCTGGTGAGTTCACAGGTTTTCTTTTATAAAGTGTTGTTATAAGTTCGGTAAGATCATTTCCGTTACTACTATGTTATGAGAACGTTAGCTAGACGTTAAGTGTTGCTACTACTGCGGTTGGGAATCCATTACTAAACCGGTATAAGTGTTGAAGCCAGCCCAGACGGACGGGATTACCGATGCCTCAGTAACCCCCAAAGTGTTAGAGACAATATGCACGTGCCCAGCTCCCAGCCGTCGGGTGGGGTTTGTAAGGCCCAATAGATCTATCCACATTTCCCCCGTTGTGCATCCCTGCACATTCATGGTTCCCCCTGGGACTTTCCGTAAAATCCGCATAGTACGTGAAATAACCATAGTATAACATGATCTATGATGAGTAATCAAAATAAGTAGCATGTTTCTCCCCCGAAAGCAAAACGGTAAAAGTGGGGCTGTGACACTCACCTCGGTTTGCGTTACTTGAAAACAGTTAAGTAATTATGCTATGATAGCCCCAAATAGCGGCGACCTATCATAAGATGTGTATAAGTATTCGGACTAATAACCCGTGGGTTAACTAGTCACCGAATGTCCAGACCGTGACCATAAACGTTTGAAAACATCTTTGACTGTTAAACCGACCGTACCAGACAAGACCCGACATCCCATTGGTGACCCGACATCCCACGTGTTAGGTAAATACAAGACATCATGCATCACATGCAATTAAACATTCAATACGCGCAATAGTTCACCTAGTCTAGCATAATGTCCGATTAACAAATAAACAGGTCCGAACACGTTTTACTAAGTCATTGGGTGTATCCCGGGGTTCCTATCATGTTCCTAGGCGTCAAATCATGTTCCGGGATGTCAAAATGCGTTTACGACAGCAGTACACGCGATTAGGAAACCTTCATGCAATTAGGAAAAGTCAACTAGTGAGTAGGAGGGGGTATATAGGCGAGTAGGGCCTATTCGCATGAAGCATTAGGCGAGTAGGCTCCTACTCGCATGAAGCTTCAGGCGAGTAGAGCCCTATTCGCCTCAGCACTGCTGTTGCGCGTTTTCGCGCGTTAAACCCTCCAAATCAGATCCGAAACATGTAAAAGCACCCAATATCAAAACTAAACTATTAACCAACCCTTTCCAAGCAAAAACCCCTAATTTATCTCTGCTCTAACGGGCTCGGTGCGATTATTTCCAAAAATGGCAAAATACTAGGTTTCATTAACTATGAAATCTTTCCTTAAGTAGTAAAGATCAGATTACACCTCCTACAACTTGCAATTTATCATCTCTATGTTATATCATCATCCTAGCATGATTTCTAACCATAAACAAGCAATGAATCATATCATAACATCCTATTCTTCAAGAATTATCCAAATGGGTCAAAATGCATACTTGCACCTAAACACCATAACAAGAGCTTAAACTCATAGATAAGCATCCTAACAACACCTACACATCAGAAGTACAACAAATTCATGAAAACATTCATGTTATAATCACCAACAATCATCATATGCACAAATACTTCACATATAGCAAGTATTATGGTGTAGACTTGTTTTAGAACTTCTTTCCAAGGTTTTTAAAGACTCATTATTATCAAAATAAGGTCTGGACTTTTGGGGAACCAAGACAATAATATTACAAAGGTGTAGGATGAAGAACACACCTTGGATTTTATCAAAGAAAGGTGTATAAGCTTGGTGATGGTGTGTTTTGAGGCAAAACAAGTTCCAGAGGTGTTTCAAGGTGTGTGGGAGGCTTAGGATCAGTTAGGGTTGCACAAATGGTGTTTGGGGAGTCAAGGGTTCTATTTATAGGTGTTTTGACTCGTGCACAGCCCTTCATGCGAGTAGCAGACCAGTTCAGGCGAGTAGGGATCCTACTCGCCTATATTCATGCGAGTAGGGCTCCTACTCGCCCCAGGCCCCCTCTACTCGCCTCAAGAAGTGGCGATTAGGAGCTCCCCAGGCTCCTAATCGCCTATAGGGTGCTGGAACGGGTTTTTTGGCGCGTTAAACACTATTTTAACACATATAAACACGTATTCACATACCGACAAGTCACATAATGATTTCAAACATATAATGCACGATAACTAACACGTTTACATCCGTTCACCAATTCCTGGGACTCGAGACTTGTGTGTGCGTTAAACCTGGCAATTCCACGAATCACCAATCCTTGTACACATGGTTATGGACCGACTCCCGATGATCCCGCGGATCATCGTAACGACTCCTGATGATTCCCAGAATCATCGTACCGACTCGACTGACCCCGTTAAGTACGTAATATGCATGACTCGCTAAGGTAGACTTACTAGTTTAGTCAACGTTACTAACCTGAGTTTGCCGGGTGTCACATCATCCCCCTGTTGAAAGAATTTTCGTCCCGAAAATTGCCCAAGGCCAAAAAGGAAGAGACGAAAGAGAAGAAAAATTTTCCGGTTGCCACATTATCCCCCTGTTGAAAGGAATCTCGACCCGAGATTCATTCAGCTTCAGCAGAGACATGCCTCGATTTGAACGCGCGTTTAGGAAATAAATGGGGATACTTAGCCTTCATCTGATCTTCCCGTTCCCACGTGAACTCCGGTCCACGATTTGAGTTCCAACGGACTTTAACAATGCGGATTTTACTCCGACGAAGGCTACGGATCTTATAGTCAAGAATTTCAACCGGTTCCTCCACAATACGCAGACGATCATCCACCTTGATCTTTTCGAGAGGAACAACCAAAGATTCATCCGCCAGACACTTCTTGAGATTAGAGACATGGAAGACATTATGGACATTACTGAGTTCAGCTGGCAGATCAAGCCTGTATGCTACCGGTCCAATTCGTTCCAGAATTGCGAACGGTCCCACATACCGAGGATTCAATTTGCCCGCTTCCCAAAACGTATAACGCCCTTCCACGGAGATACCTTCAATAAAACCCTGTCGCCAACCTCAAACTCTAAAGGTTTGCGATGACGATCAGCATAGCTCTTTTGACGATCCCGAGCTGCTGCCATGCGGTTACGGATTTGTACGATCTTCTCGGAAGTCTCGTACACAAGTTCCAGGCCGGTGAGTTGACTCTCACCCACCTCAGCCCAACAAAGAGGAGACCGGCATTTCCGCCCGTAAAGAGCCTCGAACGGAGCTGCCTTGATGCTAGAATGGTAACTATTGTTGTAGGAGAATTCCACCAACGGTAGATGACTCTCCCACCCCTTGCCGAAATCGATCACACATGCCCGGAGCATGTCTTCTAGTGTTTGGATTGTCCGCTCACTTTGACCGTCAGTTTGCGGATGGTAAGCTGTGCTCATGTCTAACTGAGTACCCAGAGCCTTATGCAAGGATTTCCAGAAGTTAGAGGCGAACCGAGAATCACAATCAGAAATAATAGGGACAGGCACCCCGTGCCGAGAGACCACTTCCTTAAGATATAACCGTGCCAGACACTCGAGGCCATCAGTTTCTTTGATAGCGAGGAAGTGCGCAGACTTTGTCAACCTATCAACAATCACCCAGATCATGTCACAACCACTGGGCGATTTCGGGAGTTTGGTCACAAAGTCCATCGTAATCTGCTCCCACTTCCACTCGGGAATGTCAGGCTGTTGCAGAAGGCCGGACGGCTTTTGTTATTCAATCTTGACCTTGGCACAGGTCAAGCACTTACTCACGTACGAAGCCACATCCGCCTTCATGTTCGGCCACCAATAAAGTATCTTTAGGTCTTGATACATCTTATCGGAGCCAGGGTGAATAGAGTACCGGGACTTGTGAGCTTCATCAAGAACGAGCTCCCGCAAGCCCCCAGATAAAGGAACCCAAATACGTTCAGCGAAATAGTGTAGGCCATCGGGCCTGAGCTCAAGGTGGCTATCAGCACCGTGCATGGTTTCAGCTTTAAGGTTTTCCTCCTTTAAAGCTTCTTGCTGTGCCGAACGGATTTGGTCAGGTAGGCCGGAATGGATGGTGAGCTGAAGAGCTCGAACGCGACGAGGTTTAGCCGTTTCCTTCCTGCTCAAGGCGTCTGCGACCACATTCGCCTTGCCAGGATGGTATTTAATAGCGCACTCATAATCATTAAGAAGCTCGACCCAGCGACGCTGTCTTATATTCAACACCTTCTGATCAAAGATATGTTGGAGGCTCTTGTGATCGGTGTAGATAGTGCACTTGGTATCGTACAAGTAATGCCTCCAAATCTTTAAAGCAAAGACTACAGCACCCAATTCCAGATCATGGGTGGGGTAGTTTTTCTCATGAACTTTGAGCTGACGAGAAGCATAGGCGATGACCTTCTCGCGCTGCATCAGTACAGAACCGAGACCCCGGATAGAAGCGTCACAATAAACCACAAAATCATCCGTGCCCTCAGGCAAGGACAAGATAGGAGCAGAACAGAGTTTAGCCTTTAACATCTGGAAGGCCGACTCCTGCGAATCACCCCAGTCGAACTTCTTGTCCTTCTGGGCAAGCAAGGTGAGGGGTTGAGCGATCTTCGAAAATCTCTCGATAAAACGACGGTAATAACCTGCAAGACCCAGGAATTGCCGCACCTCAGATGGCGTCTTTGGTGCTTCCCAGTCTTTGATGGCTTCAATCTTAGCTGGGTCAACGTGAATTCCTTTCTCATTAACTACATGACCAAGGAATTGGACTTCACGCAACCAAAAGCTACACTTAGAAAACTTGGCGTACAACTGTTCCCGCCTCAGGAGTTCCAAAACAAGACGCAAGTGTTCCTGGTGGTCCACCTCGTTCTTGGAATAGACTAGAATATCATCAATGAAGACAATCACGAACTTATCAAGATAAGGCTTGCAAACACGGTTCATCAAATCCATAAAAATGGCCGGTGCATTGGTGAGACCAAAAGGCATGACCTAGAATTCGAAATGGCCATAGCGAGTTCGAAAGGCGGTCTTCGGAATGTCAGCTTCATGGACCCTCAACTGATGGTACCCCGATCTCAAATCGATCTTCGAATAGAAACTAGAACCCTGAAGTTGGTCGAATAAGTCATCGATGCGAGGAAGAGGATAACGATTCTTGATGGTAACCTTGTTCAATTCCCGGTAGTCGATACACATTCGTAGGCTTCCGTCCTTCTTCTTGACAAACAAAATAGGGGCTCCCCACGGGGACGAACTAGGTCGGATGAAACCCTTCTCTAACAGCTCCTGCAACTGGTTAGACAACTCCTGCATCTCGGGAGGTGCAAGACGATATGGGGCTCGGGCAATAGGGGCCGCACCTGGAGCAAGTTCAATACCGAATTCGACCTGACGATAAGGCGGAAGACCAGGTAAGTCTTCAGGAAATACATCGGGAAAAACACGGACAACAGGAATATCTTCGATCTTCTTCTCTTCCTCAGACGAAACCGAAACAAGTGCCAGAATGGCAGAATACCCCTTCCGAAGATACTTATAGGCTTTTGTAACACCCCAACCGATGGCGGAAACATCGAGGTGCCACGTATGAATGAGGGGGGGGGGGGGTCAACTAGAAGTTGGTGAGAATACATAAGCCATGTCAAGCAAATAGTTTAAGTATAAAAGTTTAGCAATTCGTATGTCTATCGTAAATTTAAGTCTACATGAATAGTATAATATGTTGACATAATCAAACCTCCGACTAGTTTAGGTCCATCCCGTCATCTACGGTTCACCTTAGTAATATGTTGAACGATAACAATCACCCACGTTACCTATGTAGGAGGTACACGTATCCGAGTGGGGTTGTCAATCCAATAGATCTATTATTGAGTATCGCCGGCTTGGCCATAGCTAATGATTATGTAAATGTTGAAACTCGTTGAAACTCGTTGAAACTGTTGACTAAATCATGAGGCAATAAAGTTTACTACTAGAC
Source organism: Ambrosia x helenae (assembly GCA_030844895.1). Taxonomy (NCBI): domain Eukaryota; kingdom Viridiplantae; phylum Streptophyta; class Magnoliopsida; order Asterales; family Asteraceae; genus Ambrosia; species Ambrosia x helenae. Next base: position 115,518,817 of record CM061234.1, read on the forward strand.
ATGCATGTTGAATTGCTTAAAATTGTTGCAAGTATAAAGAATCGCATAAACATGGTTACGTAAACTCACCTGAAATTCACTGTGTAAGTATTAGCAAGTAGCAACAAGTCTGAACTTGGATTTATTGAGTTCTTGTATCCTATTACAAATAAAGGACGTCTTAAGTTCTAATGCAAATAAGTTTGTTTCAATTATTGATTGTATAGATAGTTTATCCAACTACCTAGTCTCGTATTGAAACCAATACTCGTCTTAAAGCATTTATAACTTGACGAACCGATAGGACTTGGTTTAGATTTCTGGAAAGTATGCGTGTATATATAGTTATATATATAATGTTTACTTTAATATATATATTTAGATTCGCAACTTGTAATTAATTAGAAGGAAAGAATTTAAGATAGTGAAATAACCCATGTGTAGCTTGTCTCACATTTTAAATTTTATTTTGAAGATCGAATAATATTTGTACTATTATGTTTATATATAGACACAAATGGTTAGTAACTAATTACCTACGAGTATTTGAAAAAAAAATCATTTTGTAACAAAAATCTTTAATATAAATATTCTACTTTGTTTCAAAATAAATATGGAGTTGGCGGCTATTGAAAAAGATTTCATAAAATATGTACAACAAAGTTTTTTTTTTTTTTAGTATTATACCTCTCTGTTTACTATTACGATGGGTGATTCGGAAAAGAAAAAAAATCAATATATATATATATATCTAAAAAAATCCATATTGAATTTGGCGTTGAGATAAATAATGAAAACAATAAAGCACCATAAGTTATGACCAATCATGATGCTTGAACGGGTCTGTTTCCAACCCACAGATCCAAACATGAGACTCGACAGAATCGCGACTTAAAATGCGATATTCGTACCTGGTGAAACCGTGACTTTTGGCGTACCGAGTCATAAGGCGGCGACCACGAAACCAAGTTCCCATCCTTATGACTCCTAAGGGAAACCGTTACAACTTGGTTCACACCAATGGCCGTAAGGTGGCAGTTTCTACAAATCCACCAACAAACATCTGTACCGGCGCCACCGAATCCAAGCTTCAAGAGTTAGCATGTGGATCCCTGCACAACTTGGCTTGCAAATTTCGTGGCCGTTATCGACGTGTTGAAATAGATACAATTCAGTGGGTATGTGGCGTTTTCGACCGTCAACCGCAGTGGCCTTGTGGCGAAGTACGATAGGATTGTGTAGCTTAGAACGAATGATGGGTGTAGGCAAGGTACCAACCAAGAATAAGATATAAGAGTCAACTCCGGTTAGGAGGCCGGTGATATTGATGAGCGACTTTGTAAAGGTTTTGATGAAGGTTAATATAGATTGAATTTTACATTACACTAAAATGGAAGTTCCGTAATTTTTGAAATCAATTTAAATTTAAGCAATTATCACTTTACTTATGGAATAAATATGTTTCTATAAACTTGGTAGAGGCTTTTCGAAAAACAAAAGAAAACATGGAAATCTTTATTATTCGATAATTATCGTAATTATTTATTCTTATTTTTTTTAACTATCTAGGAGAAAGTTGGTCTAAACATATTTAGATTCATTAGTTCAACTTTTAACCCATCAACTGTTTATTTCTTTGTAACGATTGATATAGTAATAATAGTAATAATAATAATAATAATAATAATAATAATAATAATAATAATAATAATAATAATAATAATAATTGAAAAATTCAGGAGGTTACAGTCTCTCCTATTTTTGGAAACTTCGTCCCGAAGTTGATTTTGGAGAGGCTGCTGGAAAGAGGTGAGGGTATCTGGTGCATGTTAGGGTGACTATGGTTCAGAGTAGGGTAAGAGTTTAAGGAATGTATAAGATAGCCATAAATTCTAGATGGACTTCCAAATAACTAGGGTTTGTTATTGGTCTGACCCTACAGTATCCCTTTCCACGTATCATTAGTGTTTATATATAGGGTGTACCGCAGCTAACCCATCACACCTCTGATACTTCAAAAACATACGGGGTATCTCCCAAAACCTTAATAGAATTTCACACTACCTTAATGTACCTGTAAATTCATGATTACGTTCCGGACCGCAATCACCAATTTACCTTACATTAGGGTTTTGTGTCCTTCTATGACTCTAAACACACATTTAAGTAATGCAAAATAACCTTGTGATTGAATCGTATACAATGTATCCAAAAATAAGTCCAACTGTTGAGCAGGAAAAAGACCTCTACCAGTCAGTGAGTAAGAACCTCTACCGATTGTTGAGCAGGTGCGATAGCCTCTACCAGTCGTTGAGCAGGTTGTAGGGCCTCTACCGACTGTTGAGCAGGCATGATGACCTCTACCAATCGTTGAGTAGGTTATTTGGTACTCTACTAACTGTTGAGCAAGTACTTCATCCTCTATCAGTTGTTTGATTAAGTGTACCAATTATTACACACATGAATTGCAAATTGATAATATGTACATGTAAGCAATCAAGTATCAAGTATAGCATACAAGTTGTAATAGAGTTGCCCTAGACAAGGTTAATGACTCTAGATGTGTCTATAGCAAATAGTTTATATTCCATGAATTCTAGTTTCAAATGTTCAAATATGGTAGATAGTCGAATCCTCATGTATAATTAAGGATTATGTTTGATGCAACACACAATCAAGTTTCAATAGTTTGGTTATCATGGGTAACTAGTTCATGTTTGAGAAGGTGAAGGATATGAGTCTAATTCTTGAGGGAATGGTGAGAAATCTTGAAGCAGAACTAAAGTTGTGAGAGATAGTGAATGTGAAAATAGTTGACAAGGAGTTTATTTTATAGTGAGGAGATTATGTGGCAATGCAAATTGTGGGGTTTGGATCAACGGTTAGAATCAAGCATATGAGAAAACATGATCGTGGTATTTGCCAAAAATTTGTAATAATTCGAACAAGTTTAAAATATGTAGGTGTCAACGGAAAAATTGTAGAGTAAATTTTGTCCCCGTGGATGGAAATATTTTATTTTCAAAATTTGGTTTTGTATATAAAGCAAAAGTCATTAAATAGTACAACTAAATTGATTTAGATCAAAATATTTCGATGAGTCCTAGGTTTTAAACATGATGCCGGATTTCAAAAATCAAGAATTTGTTCAGACGTTTTGTATAATAGGCTTCGAGTAGTACATAAAAGAAGTCATTCTTAATAGATTAAAACATTTTTATCGTGAATCATTTGTTACGCCAATAAATTGTTCAATAAAAAATTGAAATTTAGCAAATAAGTTTGTGGAAATAAAAGACTCTTTTTTTAAATATATTTATTTGTTATAGTTTGTGAAATTCCCAAGTGATGAAAGTTTGACAAAATTCAGTACTCTTTAGCTTTGTTGCTACAGTATCTCCTATACACAGATTATAAGGTTACAGTTTAAACAAGGATTTTGAAATCTCGAATGTGATGAAATTTTACGGTTGATGGTATATTCAAAATATACACACACACACATATATATATATATACACATAAAAAAATGTAGGGGGAGTTTAAAATAAAATTGGCCAGAAACATCAAGGATAATAGATAGATTTATGTATGATGTAAAGGGAAACATATGATTTGGGTTAGATGTTAAAAATAATTAGACTTATGGGTAATATTATAAGTTTGTAAAATGAATTAGGATTGTGAAACCCAGAAATGATTCATGAAGTTTAAACTAATGAGGGAATTATATAAAAAGAAAATATATTTGAATTGTAGAAATTTTGAGATTCAAAACTTAGATTTTATACGGGAGTGAGGGGGTATAAATGAAAATGAAACACAAAGATTGTAAATATCTAACCCCGAATAAACGAAAACGTTGGCTTATCAAAACAGATCAGGTCTAAGCCCAACGAATTTGCCCTAATGGTCTAGAAGTACGTTAGGGTTGTAGCAAGTAAGTGAAAAAGAGTAGGCAAGACCAAGTTAGGTTAAGAATAAGGATGAGGATAGGGATAGAGATAAGGATAAGGTAGAGCTACAAGTAATTGAAGCAAATACTGGTTAAAGTCCTAAGGTTATAGACTAGATTATTTTTCTAATAACCTAATTCCCTATAACCATGGCTCTGATACCAATCTGTAACACCCCAACCGATGGCGGAAACATCGAGGTGCCACGTATGAATGATTGTTCAGTAGCTCATGGTAGTACACAAGTTTAAATAATCCTTTAATACATTACAATATTGAATTACATTAAAGTCTACATCAAGTAATCAACAAAGCTTCAAATATCTCCTCATGCTAGCTCTAGACTTCAAGCATCAGTATTTCCTGTTGAGTTTGGAAAAATGGGGGGGTCAACTAGAAGTTGGTGAGAATACATAAGCCATGTCAAGCAAATAGTTTAAGTATAAAAGTTTAGCAATTCGTATGTCTATCGTAAATTTAAGTCTACATGAATAGTATAATATGTTGACATAATCAAACCTCCGACTAGTTTAGGTCCATCCCGTCATCTACGGTTCACCTTAGTAATATGTTGAACGATAACAATCACCCACGTTACCTATGTAGGAGGTACACGTATCCGAGTGGGGTTGTCAATCCAATAGATCTATTATTGAGTATCGCCGGCTTGGCCATAGCTAATGATTATGTAAATGTTGAAACTCGTTGAAACTCGTTGAAACTGTTGACTAAATCATGAGGCAATAAAGTTTACTACTAGACATGCATGTTGAATTGCTTAAAATTGTTGCAAGTATAAAGAATCGCATAAACATGGTTACGTAAACTCACCTGAAATTCACTGTGTAAGTATTAGCAAGTAGCAACAAGTCTGAACTTGGATTTATTGAGTTCTTGTATCCTATTACAAATAAAGGACGTCTTAAGTTCTAATGCAAATAAGTTTGTTTCAATTATTGATTGTATAGATAGTTTATCCAACTACCTAGTCTCGTATTGAAACCAATACTCGTCTTAAAGCATTTATAACTTGACGAACCGATATGACTTGGTTTAGATTTCTGGAAAGTATGCGTGTATATATAGTTATATATATAATGTTTACTTTAATATATATATTTAGATTCGCAACTTGTAATTAATTAGAAGGAAAGAATTTAAGATAGTGAAATAACCCATGTGTAGCTTGTCTCACGTTTTAAATTTTATTTTGAAGATCGAATAATATTTGTACTATTATGTTTATATATAGACACAAATGGTTAGTAACTAATTACCTACGAGTATTTGAAAAAAAATCATTTTGTAACAAAAATCTTTAATATAAATATTCTACTTTGTTTCAAAATAAATATGGAGTTGGCGGCTATTGAAAAAGACATTTCATAAAATATGTACAACAAAGTTTTTTTTTTTTTTTTTTTTTAGTATTATACCTCTCTGTTTACTATTACGATGGGTGATTCGGAAAAGAAAAAAAATCAATATATATATATATATCTAAAAAAATCCATATTGAATTTGGCGTTGAGATAAATAATGAAAACAATAAAGCACCATAAGTTATGACCAATCATGATGCTTGAACGGGTCTGTTTCCAACCCACAGATCCAAACATGAGACTCGACAGAATCGCGACTTAAAATGCGATATTCGTACCTGGTGAAACCGTGACTTTTGGCGTACCGAGTCATAAGGCGGCGACCACGAAACCAAGTTCCCATCCTTATGACTCCTAAGGGAAACCGTTACAACTTGGTTCACACCAATGGCCGTAAGGTGGCAGTTTCTACAAATCCACCAACAAACATCTGTACCGGCGCCACCGAATCCAAGCTTCAAGAGTTAGCATGTGGATCCCTGCACAACTTGGCTTGCAAATTTCGTGGCCGTTATCGACGTGTTGAAATAGATACAATTCAGTGGGTATGTGGCGTTTTCGACCGTCAACCGCAGTGGCCTTGTGGCGAAGTACGATAGGATTGTGTAGCTTAGAACGAATGATGGGTGTAGGCAAGGTACCAACCAAGAATAAGATATAAGAGTCAACTCCGGTTAGGAGGCCGGTGATATTGATGAGCGACTTTGTAAAGGTTTTGATGAAGGTTAATATAGATTGAATTTTACATTACACTAAAATGGAAGTTCCGTAATTTTTGAAATCAATTTAAATTTAAGCAATTATCACTTTACTTATGGAATAAATATGTTTCTATAAACTTGGTAGAGGCTTTTCGAAAAACAAAAGAAAACATGGAAATCTTTATTATTCGATAATTATCGTAATTATTTATTCTTATTTTTTTTAACTATCTAGGAGAAAGTTGGTCTAAACATATTTAGATTCATTAGTTCAACTTTTAACCCATCAACTATTTATTTCTTTGTAACGATTGATATAGTAATAATAATAATAATAATAATAATAATAATAATAATAATAATAATAATAATTGAAGAATTCAGGAGGTTACAGCTTTCATACATGAAATGATACTCAACGGGACCCCGCTATTCTCACCGTGTACCAACAGAATTTCTCCATCAGGGAGAGGAAGTCGAATGACTTTATCAAAACAAACGATCTCAGCATGATACAAAGACAACCAATCCATACCCACGACGACATCGAAACTACCCAAGGACACCAGCATAAGATCAATAGGAAAGGAATAACCCGACAACTCAAGGTGACACTCCCTAAGGACGTGCGTCGCTTCGACTTTCTTACCATCAGCCAGTTCTATCAAGTACTTAGTCTCTAAAGGTGTAGGTACCCTATCAAGCAATTGACTAAAACCAAGAGATATAAAACTCTTATCGGCACCGGAATCGAATAAAACCGTAGCATAGCGATTATCGAGAAGAAACATACCAGTAACAGTGTCAGGATCCTGTCGAGCCTCGCTCGAACCAATCACGAAGGCGTGAGCGTTCCTGCCTCCGCCCCCATTGTTTCCATTACCCGATCCGTTCTTCCCGGCTTCACCCTGTTTCAACTTGGGGCAGTTACGCTTGTAGTGACCAAGCTCACCACAGTTATAGCACCCTTGTTTCCCCTGATTTCCCTAGGGAGTAGCGACTTGAGGGGCTGGGGCTGGTGTGACCGACGGGTTTCGGTTCCCCCGAGGGTTGGACCTACAATCCTTGGTTTGATGACCAATCTTATGGCACCGACGGCAACGGTCCCTTGTCATCGCAAGGACCGGTATGATGATAGTTACACCGATCACACTTTGGCAACTTCCCAGCATAAACCCCCGGCTGTCGTTCAGACGACGGTCCCCCAACATCAGGCCTCTTCACTTGCTGAGGCTGAGCCGAACTCGAGCCTCTACCCACAACTTCCCACTTACGCTTGTTACTCTCAGGAGCCTTCACAGTAGCGCCTCGAGGAGGCAAGACCCCTTCAGCCACCTTCATATTGGCCAGCCTGTGAGCCGACCGAACCACCTCAGAATAAACAGTGAGATTACCCACAGCGACCAACCCCGCAATCTCCGGTACCAACCCAGCAACATAGTGTTCAATAGGCCTGTAAACGAACCGAACGAACACGAACACAGGCGTGTTCGTGTTTGTTCATTTAACTTTAACCGAACACAAACACGAACACGAACACATAATCGGACACATTTTTGTGTTCGTGTTCGTTCATTAAGAAATTTGTCGTGTTCGTGTTCGTTTATGTTCGTTCATTTAAACCTAAACGAACAGTTCATGAACATAAACGAACACAAATGAACATATACGACCATAAACAAAAACAAGTTAATAATGATTCATGAACATAAATGAACGTTAGGGTTGGGGTGGAGAGCGGTTGTGAAGTGTGGAGAGCGGCTAATAAGTGATATGTTTAGAATGTTAGGGTTAGGGTTAAGTGTTTAGAACATATGAATTAAGGTTACTTAACAAAAAGAAATAAATAATAATAAAAAATAAAGCTAAGTTTAATTAAACGAACATAAACGAACAAAATAAACGAACATAAATGAACGAACACAACGTGTGTTCATGTTCGTTCGATTAATTAAACGAACAAAAAAATGTGTTCGTGTTCGTTCATTTATTTAAATAAACGAACATAAACGAACTTCCCGCCGAACAGTTCACGAACAGTTCACACTACAACAAAAAGGGCTTTTAAGGACCTTTTACGTGGGACGCTTGAAAAATGAGGTCCTAAAAAACTATATAATAGGACGAATTAACTTTTGGAGTCCTTTTATAATATACGCTACTAAACCGGTGTCCTAAAAAGCTATTTAATATGATGGATGATTCTTTGAGATCCTATTATCATATAACTTAATAAGACACTTAAAATGTAGATCATAATAAAGTAATTTATAAGACATTTAGTTGTTGGTGTCCTATTATGTGGTAATGTAATACGACACTTGATCACCGGGGGTCCTATTATAACATAACTTAATACGACACTTTGTAGTTATGTCATAAATGTTCGATGTCATAGGACCCTTTCTAGTCGAAGTCATATTAGAACATAATTTAATAGGACACTTGACACACCTTTATAGGACGCTTAATCATTGTGATGTTATTATAATAGACCGTAATAGGACACATGATATTTGAGTCATAAAACATCATTTCTATAGGACGCTTATTCACCATAGTTTTATTATAAAATAACTTAATAGGACCCTTAACATTGGGGTCTTATAACTTTAACCTTTATAGGACATTTAATCAAAGTTGTGCTATGATAATACAACGCATAGGACACTTGATATTTGAGTTATAAAACATCAGTTTTATAAGACGCTTATTCGCTAGAGTTTTATTATAACATAATTTAACATGTCACTTGACACTTGGGTTTTATAAGTCTAATCTTTATGGTGGTCAATGGTGGTGGTGGAAGGTGGGTGGTAATGGTGGTGGTGGTGGTGGATGGCGGTGGTAGCCAATGGGTAGCGGTGGACGGTGGTGTTGGTGGACAGTGGGTGGTGGTAAACGATGGGTGGTGGTGGACGATGGTGAAACGTGACACATGACATTACATGATTAAACAAAAAAAAAAATTAAGATACACGAGAGTAGGTGCTGCCAGCATTTTGATGGTTCTAGGCTACTTCTGGGTGAATTTAACATAACACCATATAATTGGAAGGGGCTATGATACTACCGCTCGACTGGTTCATGAAGTGATAAACGACAAGGTGGCTCGATTGAGATCAAGCTGGCTTGAATGTTTTAAGTGTTGAGCTCGAGGTAGACCTTTTAGATTGATAAAATAATCGAGCCAAACTTGACTCAGCTCAATTATATTATAGATTTGCAGGCCTAATTAATTCACATTTTTGAAATTTGAATTTTACCATAAAATTTCGAACTTTATTCAAAGTTGAATAAAAATAAAAAAATTCACCATATTTTAACTCAAATTTTCATCTATAGATTTTTCCCTCCGACTTTAACCCTAAAAATTTTCCCACTTTTGTTTTTTAACTCTCTATCATCTCTCAGATTTGTGTGAAAAAGAAATATCATCATTAACCCCTTAACCCTAATTGAGGAGCGAATCCAGTTTCTAGTTAAGGTACTATGTTCAATTTTGGAGTTATATAACCCTAGTTTGTTTTTTTTGGTGTTTTCTCCTCAAATTTTATCATCAAACGACGCTCTCGAGTAGGAGATGGTAAACGATTGAATCGAAACCGGTGTTGCAGGGGATGGATATTCGGTTCGTGCAGACGCCAACTCCGGCTGGCGGTGGCAGAGGAGAAAACAAGGAGTGAATGGGAGATGCGGGTTCTTGTTATCCGACGGGTCATTTCACCAGCAATGGATGCTTCTACTCAGCCCAGTGACATGGTTATATATCAACAATTGCAGAAGGATTCCATTGTTCATGAATGAGTGTAAGTGTTATATATTCCCATTTTGTATTATTGTTTTGGTGTGTGAAGAAGTATGTATAAATAAAAGGGCTATGATGGATTAAAAGTAAAAAAAAAGTCTATGTTATTGAAACTAAAACATATAAAGAAGCTTGATTTTGTCAACTCTTATTTGTTTTTGTATCATTGTAGGTATCCGATGTTTGTTGTATATTCCATCTTGATTTTGTAGCTTATTTTGTTAAGGAACAACTCATGATAATTGTTGATTTTATGTGAGGTTTTTGGGAAGATTTTTGCATCAGTAAAACCTTAAAATTTTACTCTGTTTGCAGGGACCTGAAACCTAATTAGACATAGGTAGTTGGGTAGAACATACCAAATTAATGGCTTCTTAATAGAACAAGTATAAGCTAAAAATAAAGTAAAAAAGGCAACAAAGAATCCGAAGAAGTGCTAGTGCAGTGAAGAATCCATCAACCGTTGATCTTTGAAATAATTCGTAATCCCATAGGCTACATTATTCACACTTTGTTACATCTTTGCAGGGATACAAGTAACGTTGGTGATACACATAATTCAGCTAAAAAAACCAAGCTATATATAAAGAGACAACCACTTGAATGAGGAAAAACAAACAATTCAGTCAAAACAGTAGCTTGTTATAGAAAAGAGAAGGTTTTGAAGTAATCATTGATCGAATGGTAAACATGCACAAATAGAATAACAACAGGTGATTCCACAAATGCGAATACAGTGAACACAATTTCAAGGTACTAAGTGTATTGATTCTTAAACCTTGAGGTGTTAATGTGATTCATGTTTGCAATAATCTTGACGTTTAGGTGTTTGTGGATACGTTTGAGAGAATAATGTTGAATGTTTTATTGTTTGATTTTAATCTAAGTTTGATTAGTTTCCGTTGCTTAAACTTATCGGTGTAGCAGAAAAATTTATAATAAAGATTGAATTTTTTTTCTGTAACTCGGTCAATGTATATGTGTTTATTTGGTTTTGAATTATATATTTTAAAATTTTATTTGCTAATGTTCTTTTTTCTGTTTGAAGAGGTATTTCATTAATTTTTAAAATTTGAGTAACCTGACTTTGGAATCTTTTTGATTCAGGTTGTTGAAGATAAGAGAGGAATATTATTGATCATGTTGCACAAGATGTTTTAAAGCCATAACATGCTTTCTTTCTTCATGTCATAATATATTTTGCTTTGTGTGTATTTTTTTTATGCATTGAGCTCGATTAACTTATGAGAGCTCGGCCTCGGCTCGGGCTCAACTCCTTTAGTGTTTATTAGTTAATACTTAATATATGAAATAAAAATAATAGGATCATTTAGGCTCGTGAACTCGATAAGTGTAGCTTGTGCTCAGGATCATTTACTAAACAAGCTTATTTTTGTTCGGGCTTGGCTTGTAAACAAGTGTAAGTAAGCTTGGCTCGACTCGTTTACTGAAAAAAAAAATTAATGCATTACAAGGTTGTTGCCATTGTCCTAAAAGCGAAGTTGAATGTGGAATAGGTGATGCCCATTTGCTGATAAAAATGATGTTGATCAAGCTTGAAGAAAAAAACCAGTTGCAAGTTCATCAAGCAAGGTAAGTCTTTTATACCCTACACAAGTTGTAGTACGATACATATTTCGTTATTTTGCATGAGTAAAATGGTAGTTATTTGTACGATTACTGAGCAATACACAGTAGCTTTGCATAGTAGACCTAACAACTGATGGAATTGTTGATTAGTACTCTATGGATGAAGTTATTAATGTATTTTGCTAGCTGATGTATCAAATTGCTAGCTGATTTAAAAAAAAAGTCTTTTTTAAGCTGAGTTACTTGGTAGTTTTTTTTTTCATTTTGTTACTGGCTCAGTATAACTAAACATAATTATTATTGTTGGGTTATTCTTTGCTCGGTACTTATTTTCTTTTGTTTTTACATTACTTCTATTTCTTATCTGCTTCTGTTTTTACATTAGTTTTATTTGTATGAAGTTGCTAGCATGATTTTGCTAATTGATTGAAAATATCAAATCTGTTTGGCTGAGTTCGGTTGCAATTTGGATACTTTGTTAGACTATGAAATATGTAGAAACTGCGAAATAGAGGTAGATTTTCACTTGTAGACTCATCCCAAAAATGATTGTAAGTTGCTGATTAAGTAATGGTTACATTAGGCTACACTTTAAAACAAAAATGTCTATTGATGTTTTTTTTTTCTTCATATTAGTCTTTTCTATAAAGATCTTAGCATGCTAGTGTAAAACTTTATTATTATTATTATTATTTTGTGAAATGTTTCTTGCACTATTGTGACTAGAGTTTGAAGTTTTTCTTAAAAGCATTCTAAACCCTACTGAGTCTGTGGCAAGAGGATGGGTGAAGAGCTTGGACCCAAATGAGCTAGTTGGTGGTACAAAGATTGGACTAGAATGGTGTGAGGTAAACATTCAAGTACCAATAAAAATAGATGAAAAGTTGGTGAGACCATATGGATTATTTTCCACAATTCAAGATTATATTGGTGCATCCATTGTATGGCCTTGTCCTTTCATCTTAGTATGTTTTTGTTAAACTTATGATACGAATAGTTTTTAATAATCTAGAACTTAATACTTATACATGGATGGTTTATTTGTAGGTAGTGTGGATTGTTTATTTTTAAACTTGTGATACGAATAATTTTAATAATCTGGAACTTAATGCTTATACATGGATGGTTTATTTGTAGGTAGTCCGTGAGGATTGAAGACGCATGATGACTTAGGATTCTATGCGGCTTGTTTCTTTCATTGCTTTTAATTTATTTAATGTTTCAAAACTTTATGTTTGATAATGCTATAACTAATTTATGTTTATTGTTTTTGTTATGAATATGCTTATTTGAAATATAATAAAGTTTTATATCTTTCATTAGTTGATGTATACACAATAACTATTAGGATTTTATATGTTGATGGCCTTTTTATTGTATATTAAAAACCATTATTTGGATGTCTATAACTACGTCAAAATTGTGTGTGTGGATGTTTAAAAAAACGTTGTATCATATGACTTTGTAGGGCTAAACTTGTTAGAACGTTGTAAAAGTGTCTGAATATGTTTTTCTTAGGACGCTATATGGGTCGTTCATAGGCATATTATGCGACCATAAAATTGGTTTCATAATCTTATTTGTGATATTAGGACCATTTTCTTTTTACTAAAGTACCTATAATGTTACATCATAAGTGTCTTATAAATTAATTTTTAAGGACCCTTGTATGTGTATTAAAAGATTAAAAGTATGTAAGCACATGTTAGAACATTGTAAAAGTGTCCTAATATGTTTTTATTGGGAGTTTTTTGGTTGTTCATAAACATATTATGCGACCATAAAATTGGTTTCATAATCCTATTTTAAATATTAGGACGCTTTTTAAGTTTCGGGACCTATTACGACCCCTTTACATGAAACGCTTTTACCGTTGGTCCTATTAAATAAAAGGTCCTATAAAATAACATTTTAGGATGCTTTTATGCGTACTAAAAACCCATTTTTGTTGTAGTGTCATGAACGTTCGGTTCGTTTACAGGCCTAGTGTTCAATCCTCCGGTATTCTGGTGCGTGCAAATCAGGGCACAACACCGCCAACTCATTGTGCCTAGCAGTGTAAGCTTCAATCTCAGACCCCACCATCTTATGATTCCAGACTTCGTGCTCAAGTTTCTGGATCTCATCCCTCGGACAGTACTCGTTTTTCAACAATTGAACGAACTCTGTCCAGGGCATAGCGTGAGCTTCCCCAATACCCATAGTCTGGGTGGTGGAGTTCCACCAAGTCAGAGCTTGACCCTCCAGGGTCGCAGAAGCATATTTCACCCGGTCGCCTTCCGGGCAGCTGCACATTAAGAAAACCAATTCAATTTTCTCCAACCAGCGGAGCAGTCCCACTGCCCCTTCAGTTCCACTAAAGTTATGGGGCTTGCAATCCATAAACTTTTTGTAGGAGCACTGGAGTGGAGGGGGATTGACAGCACCACCTAGAACAGACACACTAGGATCTCAGTCAACGATCACAATAAACATACAACAAACATGCATTCATAAATATATTTAAAACCAAAATATCATGCTTTGAGCCGTAAACCAGCAGCGGACGCATTTCTTGTTTACAACAAAAAGACATATCATTGTTTACAAAACATTGTTTAATATGCTTCAAAATATTAGACGCTGTGCATGACTCCGTGCGCCTAGCCCATTGACTGCTACCTTAGCGACCTGAGAAAACATGCCAAAAATGTCAACATATAATGCTGGTGAGTTCACAGGTTTTCTTTTATAAAGTGTTGTTATAAGTTCGGTAAGATCATTTCCGTTACTACTATGTTATGAGAACGTTAGCTAGACGTTAAGTGTTGCTACTACTGCGGTTGGGAATCCATTACTAAACCGGTATAAGTGTTGAAGCCAGCCCAGACGGACGGGATTACCGATGCCTCAGTAACCCCCAAAGTGTTAGAGACAATATGCACGTGCCCAGCTCCCAGCCGTCGGGTGGGGTTTGTAAGGCCCAATAGATCTATCCACATTTCCCCCGTTGTGCATCCCTGCACATTCATGGTTCCCCCTGGGACTTTCCGTAAAAGCCGCATAGTACGTGAAATAACCATAGTATAACATGATCTATGATGAGTAATCAAAATAAGTAGCATGTTTCTCCCCCGAAAGCAAAACGGTAAAAGTGGGGCTGTGACACTCACCTCGGTTTGCGTTACTTGAAAACAGTTAAGTAATTATGCTATGATAGCCCCAAATAGCGGCGACCTATCATAAGATGTGTATAAGTATTCGGACTAATAACCCGTGGGTTAACTAGTCCCCGAATGTCCAGACCGTGACCATAAACGTTTGAAAACATCTTTGACTGTTAAACCGACCGTACCAGACAAGACCCGACATCCCATTGGTGACCCGACATCCCACGTGTTAGGTAAATACAAGACATCATGCATTGTGACAACTCGGGTAAATCCCTATCTTGGTTTCTATCTTTTTGTTTGCTTCCTTCGTTATTTCTTTTGTTCTTTTGGTACTTGTGCAATTTTCGGGACGAAAATTCTTTTAACGTGGGGATGATGTGACACCCGGCAAATTCTGGTTAACAACGTTGTCTAGATGAAAGTCTACCTTAGCGAGTCACGCGTATATTGTACTTAACTGGGTTAGTTAAGTCGGGTTATGGTTCGGGAACTATTGGTTAGTCTAGAAGATCATTGGATGTTGGCCTAGAGGTTCATTAGATGTCGGTCCTTAACCAAGTGTACAAACGGTGACGATCGGTAGGATCATCAGGGCATACGGAACGTACGAGTCTTGAGTCCCGGGAATTGGTGAACGAGTGTAAATATGTGTATTTACTTGTGTTATGTGTTTACAATCATTATGTGACTTGTCGGTACGTGAATATGCATTAACATATGTTAAAACGGGGTTTAACGCGCAAAACGCACGAAACCAACCCCTATAGGCGAGTAGGAGGTCTACTCCCCTATAGGGGAGGCGAGTAGGGAGCCCTAAGGGCGAGTAGGCCCCTACTCGTGTGTAGCTAAGGGCGAGTAGGCCCAATCACATGAACTTTCAGGCGATTACAAGCCCTAATCGCCTGAAACTGCTGCATACTCGCTAGTAACGTGCTGGACGACTAGAAACGCCTATAAATACAATGCATAACCTCCTAAACTTCCTAATATCAACCCTAGTCGTCCCATAACCGCCCCAAACACATAAACAACCTCTGGAAGGCGATTTTGATCAAAAACACAAGGTTTCAAGGTCTAACCATCATTCTTTCATAATCCTAAGGTTTGATTCTCATCCATAACACTTTGTAAACGTTTTTAATCAATCCCTAATGG
Source organism: Ambrosia x helenae (assembly GCA_030844895.1). NCBI lineage: Eukaryota > Viridiplantae > Streptophyta > Magnoliopsida > Asterales > Asteraceae > Ambrosia > Ambrosia x helenae. The sequence continues at coordinate 115,534,540 of CM061234.1, forward strand.
TCCAGACCTGTTCATAAACGAAAAAGCTTTCTGAAAATCATCAATAAGGGTTGTTAATCGGATTATAACTAATATACATGCGTTATGGGTATGTATGATTAGAAAGCTAGGGTTTTTATGATTCATGATGATTGATTGATGTGTTTTTATGTTAGGTCAGAACTGATATTGATATTATGATGCTAGAAATCTCAGTAATCGGTTATTAGGGTTATGATTACATGTGTTAGTATGATGTTGCATGCTATGTGAATTGGTGTTTGGATTATTTGGTTGCATGCAGGACTGATTATACGAGGTTAAACGAAGGATTTTGGGTTGAACATGTTTAGGATAGTGTTTGGGATGATATTGGGTGGTTACACACATTCTGGATCTGATTTGGAGCGTTAAACGCGCGAAAAACCGGAACAGCAAGGTTACAGGCGAGTAGCATTCCTAATCGCCTATGTTATAGGCGAGTAGGGTGCTAATCGCCCATAATACAGGCGAGTAGAGGTCTACTCTTGTGTAAGATCAGGTGATTAGCCCTAATCACTAGTAAGTTCAGGGGAGTAGCCCTAATCACTAGTAATTTCAGGGGAGTAGCCCTAATCACTAGTAAGTTCAGGGGAGTAGCCCCTAATCGCCTATAATAGAGGGGAGTAGCCCCTAATCGCCTATAATAGGGGCGAATAGGACTTCTAATTGCTAGTTGACTTTCCTAATTGCTAGTTGACTTTTCCTAATCGCGTGTACTGCTGCTGTAAGTGTAAATTAGCATTCCGAGACCCGATTTAACATGTAGTAACATGCTAGGAACCCCGTAACATGTATAATAACTTGGTAACATATATTTGGATGTATTCCGGTGATACGTGAACTATGTGCTATAACTTGTTGTGCGTTAACGTATGTTAAGTTTACTTGCGTTATTGTAAGTTTTGGAGCGTAAACATAACACGGGGAATCTCGGGTCACCAATGGGATGTCGAGTCTTGTACTTTGGGTCAGTTAAACAGTCACGGTGTTTTCAAACGAACTTGGTTATGGTCTGGACATCTAGGGACTAATTAACCTGCGGGTTATTAGTCTAAGTACTTGTAACTGTCGTATGTTAGGTCGCCGCTTTACGGGACTAGCATAGCAGTTGAGTTTACTCGGGTTAAGGAGTAACGGAACTTAAGGTGAGTTTACGGCCCCTCTTTTAAACTGGTTTTATACTTTCGGGGGAGAAAACATGTGTTAAAACGATTATTTGGTAACTACTGTCATACTATGGGTTTCTATTGGGTACTACACGATCTTTGGAAGTCCCGGGGGGAACCATGAATGTGCGGGTTTGCACAACGGGGAAATGTGAATAGCGCTATTGGGAGTGACCAACCCCGCTCGTCGACTTGGAGGGTCGGCGGGTGCATATTGTCTCAAACAGGAACAACAGGAACAACAGGAACTACATCGGGCATACTTTTGGTATTCGCGTTAGTAATGGTTTTCCAATCGTGGTAGTAACAAAACGTACGCCTAGCTAGCGTATACTGGTTTTCTATTTGTTATAGTATGGACAGGTGGACTTGGTACTTGGATACAAAACCTGTAAACTCACCAGCATTTTTGTGCTGACGTAAACTTTTACATGTTTTCTCAGGTCGCTAAGGTAGCACGACTGGACTAGGGCGCACGCGTCTGCACGGCGTCTAACTAGGGTTGCATGGTCTTTTGAACGTTGAACTATTATTTTATTGTTGGGATATTGTTTTTGAATAAGCTTCCGCTGTAAACGGGATTTTAAACTATGTTTTGAAATTGCATTTATATTCATTTAGACTTGTTTATTGTGATCGTTGGTTTGGGTCCTGGTTTGTCATGCGCCTCGCGGTAAAACTCCGCAAGTGGATTTTGAGGGTGTGACAGATTGGTATCAGATACAATGGTTATAGTGAACTAGGACTGCATGTAGAGTCTAGTCTATAGCCGAGTCGCACACACTAGACGATCACATGGTACTAAACGTTATAGTGGTTTACGTATGGTCTTGTCGGGGTGTCTCTAAATCGTTGGTCTTTCTACGTTACATCATCCGTTCTATCTTAGGTTGGGTTACTTGTTTTCTAGGCAGTGTGGTCTATTGGGGTAACTCGTGTGCTCTTGAGATTTGTCCAAGGCTCGGACATCTCCCTTTCGCACTCCAATAGAAACACTTGTCATGAACTACCGTAGTATTACGGTGTATAGCTAAGAGTCTATGTTCGGTGATTTGAACTTTGAACTAGGAGAACACTTGGAGGACCATGTAGAGCGTTTTATCATTTTGGGTGCACACAAAATCATAAAACGAAATGCATGGAAGCCCTAGTGAACTCTGGGTTTGAGGGGATAGTCCTGGATTGGATCTGGCTTTGATCTTGTGAACATTAGTGGTTATCTTTAACTGCGAAACTAAATTTTCTCGTTCTTTCTGCCAGAATCATGTCTGGAGTGCGTGGAGGACGTGGAGGTGGTCGCAATGGTGGACGTGGTGGTGGTCGCGGTGGTGCTGGTGGTCGTGGTGGAGGTATTAACCTATCACAGGCTGATCTGAACAACTTGCTCCAAGCTGCCTTTCAGTTAGGGCACAACGGTGGTGGTAAGTTGATTTATCCATTTCCTTTGCCTCATTGGTGAACCTTGTTTACGTTATTCGTAGTTCTCATACGTTTCATTTCAGGTGGTCCTGTTGACCCACCCCCACCCATGTGCACCTACAAGATGTTCCGGGACTGTAAGCCCCAGGAATTCTCTGGCACTGAGGGTGCGGTTAGCTTGCTTAGGTGGTTGGAGAAAGTGGAGTCGGTATTTCTGATGTGTAACTGCCTCCCAGAAGATCGGGTGAAGTATTCTGCTGCGTTGTTTCAGGACGTGGCATTGACTTGGTGGAATGGCATCACCCAGAACATGGGTATTGGGGAGGCATATGCTATGCCATGGGAGAACTTTGTGCAGTTGCTGAAGCGGGAGTATTGCCCGAGGGAAGAGGTACAGAAGCTGGAGCATGAGGTGTGGAACCTCAAGATGACTGGGTCGGAAATCGAGAAGTATACTGTGAGGAGGAATGAGTTGGCAGTGCTGTGTCCCGATCTGCACGTGCCAGAGTATCGTAGGATTGAACACTATGTCTCAGGGTTAGTACCGGAAATTGCAGGGTTAGTGGCTGCTGGGAACCATCCTACTTATGCGGAGGTAGTTCGATCGGCCCATAGGATGACCAACTTAAAAGTGAATGAGGGGATTTTGCCTGCGAAGGGTTCAACAGTTAAGGCCCCAGAGAACAACAAGCGCAAGTGGGAAAATGACGGGAAAGGATCTGGGTCTACACAGCAGGGTAAAAGGTTTGATAATGGGGGTTCATCTTCTTCGGGTAACAAGCAGGGTGGTTATGCGGGAAAACTGCCCAAATGCAACAAGTGTGGACGCCATCACCAAGGGAACTGCGATAGTAACCGTTGTCACCGCTGCCAGCGAACAGGGCATTATGCTAAGGATTGTCGGGCTACACTTCCATCGACACAGGCTCCGACTAACAGTTCAGCTCCGACTACTCAAGGGACTACAGGGAAACAAGGATGCTACAACTGTGGTGACACTGGGCATTACAAGAAGGATTGCCCAAAACTGAAGCAGGGTGGGAACAACGGGAATGGTAACAACGGGGGCGGCGGCAGAAATGCACGTGCCTTCGTCATTGGAGCTGCTGAGGCTAGACAGGACCCTGACACAGTCACCGGTACGTTTCTTCTCAATAATCGTTCTGTTAGTGTGTTATTTGATTCTGGTGCCGACAAGAGTTTTGTATCCATGGATGTTGGTCGACTGCTAGATGTAATACCCGTACCATTAGAGACCAAGTATATTATTGAGTTAGCTGACGGTAAAACGATTGAAGCTACTAGTGTTCTTCGGGAGTGTCAGTTAGAGTTGTCGGGTTTATCGTTTCCCATCGACCTTATGCCGGTACCATTGGGTAGTTTTGACGTTGTGGTAGGAATGGATTGGTTATCTTTGTATCGCGCGGAGATCGTCTGTTACGATAAGGTTATTCGGATTCCTCTCCCTGATGGAGAATTTCTTTCTGTGTACGGTATCAAGGGTGGTGTTCCGCTAAACATCATCTCTAGCATGAAAGCCCTTAAGTGTCTTCGAAAGGGTTATCCAGCTGTTTTGGCGCTTTTATCTGTTTCCTCTGCTGATGAGAAGAAGATCGACGACATTCCGGTGGTACGCGAGTTTCCTGATGTTTTTCCCGATGATTTATCTGGTCTTCCTCCTCATCGTCAAGTCGAGTTCGGTATTGATCTTGTACCAGGGGCTGCTCCTATTGCTCGGGCCCCCTACCGTCTTGCACCTCCCGAGATGCAGGAATTGTCTAGTCAGTTGCAGGAACTCTTGGACAAGGGTTTCATCCGGCCAAGTTCTTCCCCTTGGGGAGCCCCGATTTTATTTGTTAAGAAGAAGGACGGGAGTTTCCGATTGTGCATAGACTACAGAGAACTGAATAAATTGACCGTCAAGAACCGTTATCCTCTTCCACGTATTGATGATCTATTCGACCAGCTTCAGGGTTCTAGTTATTATTCCAAGATCGATTTGAGGTCCGGTTATCACCAGCTGCGCGTCAGGGAGGCTGACGTTGCAAAGACTGCTTTTCGAACACGTTATGGCCATTTCGAATTCTTGGTCATGCCTTTCGGTCTTACGAACGCACCGGCGGTTTTCATGGACTTGATGAACCGCGTCTGTAAACCGTATCTGGACAAGTTTGTCATTGTGTTTATTGATGACATTCTGATCTACTCCAAGAACGAGACCGAACACGGGGAACATCTGCGGTTAGTTTTGGAACTTTTGCGACGGGAGCAACTTTACGCCAAGTTCTCAAAGTGTGACTTTTGGTTACGCGAAGTTCAATTCCTAGGACATGTGGTTAATGAACTAGGGATTCATGTCGATCCAGCTAAAATCGAAGCAATCAAGGACTGGGGAGCACCAAAGACGCCAACTGAGGTGCGGCAATTCCTAGGCCTTGTGGGCTACTATCGTCGTTTCATTCAGGGGTTCTCGAAGATTGCTCAACCCCTCACCACTCTCACTCAGAAGGACAGGAAGTTCGACTGGGGTGAACCACAAGAGTCAGCGTTTGAAGAACTGAAGTCTAAACTATGTTCTGCTCCTATTTTGTCTTTACCTGAGGGTCCTGATGATTTTGTTGTTTACTGTGATGCTTCCATTCATGGACTCGGTTGCGTGTTGATGCAACGCGAGAAAGTGATTGCGTATGCTTCTCGTCAACTCAAAGTGCATGAGAAGAACTACACAACTCATGACTTGGAGTTGGGTGCCGTGGTATTCGCGTTGAAAATTTGGAGACATTACTTGTACGGTACCAAATGCACCATCTACACCGATCACAAGAGTCTCCAACACATTTTCGACCAACAACACTTGAACATACGGCAGCGCCGTTGGATTGAACTTTTGAACGACTATGATTGTGCTATTAAGTACCATCCTGGCAAGGCGAATGTTGTAGCAGACGCCTTGAGCAGGAAGGAATCTACTAAACCTCGTCGCGTTCGGGCGTTGAAACTCACTATCCATTCGTCGTTACCTGATCAACTCCGTTCTGCCCAGTTAGAAGCTTTGAAGGAGGAAAACCTTAAAGCTGAAACTATGCATGGTGCTGACAAGCACCTAGAGCGAAGGCCGGATGGCCTGCACTATTTCGCAGAACGTATATGGGTTCCTTTATTCGGGGGACTACGGGAGCTTGTCCTTGATGAGGCTCATAAGTCCCGGTATTCTATTCATCCTGGTTCGGATAAGATGTACCAAGATCTGAAGGTGCTTTACTGGTGGCCAAACATGAGGTCGGACATAGCCTCATACGTGAGCAAATGCTTGACCTGTGCTAAGGTCAAGGTGGAATACCAGAAACCGTCGGGTCTCCTGCAACAACCTGAAATTCCGGAATGGAAATGGGAACGGATTACTATGGATTTTGTCACACAACTTCCTAAATCACCAAGCGGGAATGACAAGATATGGGTGATTGTCGATCGGTTGACGAAATCAGCTCATTTTCTTGCTATTAAGGAGACCGACACCATGGATCGTTTGGCTCGTCTTTACTTGAAGGAAGTTGTTTCTAAGCACGGGGTACCAGTTTCTATTATCTCGGATCGTGACTCCCATTTTACTTCTCACTTCTGGAAGTCTTTGCACAAGGCTTTGGGTACCCAACTAGACATGAGTACGGCTTATCATCCACAGACTGAAGGTCAGAGTGAGCGTACGATTCAAACTTTAGAAGACATGCTGCGGGCATGTGTGATCGATTTTGGAAAGGGTTGGGAAGCTCATCTGCCGTTAGTAGAATTCTCGTATAATAACAGTTATCACACGAGCATCAAGGCTGCTCCGTTCGAAGCACTGTACGGACGGAAATGCCGTTCTCCTCTTTGTTGGGCTGAAGTGGGTGAGAGTCAACTCACTGGGCCTGAACTAGTGTACGAAACTTCGGAAAAGATCGTACAGATTCGAAATCGGTTGGCGGCGGCACGGGACCGGCAAAAGAGTTATGCTGATCAGCGTCGCAAACCACTGGAGTTCCAAGTCAATGACAAGGTACTTCTAAAAGTCTCACCGTGGAAGGGCGTCATACGCTTTGGGAAGCGTGGCAAACTCAATCCGCGATATGTCGGCCCATTTACGATCCTGGAACGGATTGGGCCGGTGGCATATCGACTTGATCTACCGACGGAGCTCGGTAACGTACATAATGTCTTTCACGTGTCAAACTTGAAGAAGTGTCTGGCTGACGAGTCTCTTATCGTTCCACTAGAAGAGATCAAGGTTGATGATCGTCTTCGGATTGTGGAAGAACCTGTGGAGATCCTTGATTACAAGATTCGTAGCCTGCGTCACAGCAAGATTCGTATCGTTAAGGTTCGGTGGAACTCGGACCGGGGACCGGAATATACATGGGAACGGGAGGATCAGATGAAGTCTAAGTATCCTCATCTTTTTCCTAAGGAAGCGTTCGAGTCGAGACATGTTTCTTCGGCAGCTGAATGAATCTCGGGTCGAGATTCCTTTTAACGTGGGGATGATGTGACAACTCGGGTAAATCCCTATCTTGGTTTCTATCTTTTTGTTTGCTTCCTTCGTTATTTCTTTTGTTCTTTTGGTACTTGTGCAATTTTCGGGACGAAAATTCTTTTAACGTGGGGATGACGTGACACCCGGCAAATTCTGGTTAACAACGTTGTCTAGATGAAAGTCTACCTTAGCGAGTCACGCGTATATTGTACTTAACTGGGTTAGTTAAGTCGGGTTATGGTTCGGGAACTATTGGTTAGTCTAGAAGATCATTGGATGTTGGCCTAGAGGTTCATTAGGTGTCGGTCCTTAACCAAGTGTACAAACGGTGACGATCGGTAGGATCGTCAGGGCATACGGAACGTACGAGTCTCGAGTCCCGGGAATTGGTGAACGAGTGTAAATATGTGTATTTACTTGTGTTATGTGTTTACAATCATTATGTGACTTGTCGGTACGTGAATATGCATTAACATATGTTAAAACGGGGTTTAACGCGCAAAACGCACGAAACCAACCCCTATAGGCGAGTAGGAGGTCTACTCCCCTATAGGGGAGGCGAGTAGGGAGCCCTAAGGGCGAGTAGGCCCCTACTCGTGTGTAGCTAAGGGCGAGTAGGCCCAATCACATGAACTTTCAGGCGATTACAAGCCCTAATCGCCTGAAACTGCTGCATACTCGCTAGTAACGTGCTGGACGACTAGAAACGCCTATAAATACAATGCATAACCTCCTAAACTTCCTAATATCAACCCTAGTCGTCCCATAACCGCCCCAAACACATAAACAACCTCTGGAAGGCGATTTTGATCAAAAACACAAGGTTTCAAGGTCTAACCATCATTCTTTCATAATCCTAAGGTTTGATTCTCATCCATAACACTTTGTAAACGTTTTTAATCAATCCCTAATGGTCCAGACCTGTTCATAAACGAAAAAGCTTTCTGAAAATCGTCAATAAGGGTTGTTAATCGGATTATAACTAATATACATGCGTTATGGGTATGTATGATTAGAAAGCTAGGGTTTTTATGATTCATGATGATGGATTGATGTGTTATTATGTTAGGTCAGAACTGATATTGATATTATGATGCTAGAAATCTCAGTAATCAGTTATTAGGGTTATGATTACATGTGTTAGTATGATGTTGCATGCTATGTGAATTGGTGTTTGGATTATTTGGTTGCATGCAGGACTGATTATACGAGGTTAAACGAAGGATTTTGGGTTGAACATGTTTAGGATAGTGTTTGGGATGATATTGGGTGGTTACACACGTTCTGGATCTGATTTGGAGCGTTAAACGCGCGAAAAACCGGAACAACAAGGTTACAGGCGAGTAGCATTCCTAATCGCCTATGTTATAGGCGAGTAGGGTGCTAATCGCCCATAATACAGGCGAGTAGAGGTCTACTCTTGTGTAAGATCAGGTGATTAGCCCTAATCACTAGTAAGTTCAGGGGAGTAGCCCTAATCACTAGTAATTTCAGGGGAGTAGCCCTAATCACTAGTAAGTTCAGGGGAGTAGCCCCTAATCGCCTATAATAGAGGGGAGTAGCCCCTAATCGCCTATAATAGGGGCGAATAGGACTTCTAATTGCTAGTTGACTTTCCTAATTGCTAGTTGACTTTTCCTAATCGCGTGTACTGCTGCTGTAAGTGTAAATTAGCATTCCGAGACCCGATTTAACATGTAGTAACATGCTAGGAACCCCGTAACATGTATAATAACTTGGTAACATATATTTGGATGTATTCCGGTGATACGTGAACTATGTGCTATAACTTGTTGTGCGTTAACGTATGTTAAGTTTACTTGCGTTATTGTAAGTTTTGGAGCGTAAACATAACACGGGGAATCTCGGGTCACCAATGGGATGTCGAGTCTTGTACTTTGGGTCAGTTAAACAGTCACGGTGTTTTCAAACGAACTTGGTTATGGTCTGGACATCTAGGGACTAATTAACCTGCGGGTTATTAGTCTAAGTACTTGTAACTGTCGTATGTTAGGTCGCCGCTTTACGGGACTAGCATAGCAGCTGAGTTTACTCGGGTTAAGGAGTAACGGAACTTAAGGTGAGTTTACGGCCCCTCTTTTAAACTGGTTTTATACTTTCGGGGGAGAAAACATGTGTTAAAACGATTATTTGGTAACTACTGTCATACTATGGGTTTCTATTGGGTACTACACGATCTTTGGAAGTCCCGGGGGGAACCATGAATGTGCGGGTTTGCACAACGGGGAAATGTGAATAGCGCTATTGGGAGTGACCAACCCCGCTCGTCGACTTGGAGGGTCGGCGGGTGCATATTGTCTCAAACAGGAACAACAGGAACAACAGGAACTACATCGGGCATACTTTTGGTATTCGCGTTAGTAATGGTTTTCCAATCGTGGTAGTAACAAAACGTACGCCTAGCTAGCGTATACTGGTTTTCTATTTGTTATAGTATGGACAGGTGGACTTGGTACTTGGATACAAAACCTGTAAACTCACCAGCATTTTTGTGCTGACGTAAACTTTTACATGTTTTCTCAGGTCGCTAAGGTAGCACGATTGGACTAGGGCGCACGCGTCTGCACGACGTCTAACTAGGGTTGCATGGTCTTTTGAACGTTGAACTATTATTTTATTGTTGGGATATTGTTTTTGAATAAGCTTCCGCTGTAAACGGGATTTTAAACTATGTTTTGAAATTGCATTTATATTCATTTAGACTTGTTTATTGTGATCGTTGGTTTGGATCCTGGTTTGTCATGCGCCTCGCGGTAAAACTCCGCAAGTGGATTTTGAGGGTGTGACATGCATCACATGCAATTAAACATTCAATACGCGCAATAGTTCACCTAGTCTAGCATAATGTCCGATTAACAAATAAACAGGTCCGAACACGTTTTACTAAGTCATTGGGTGTATCCCGGGGTTCCTATCATGTTCCTAGGCGTCAAATCATGTTCCGGGATGTCAAAATGCGTTTACGACAGCAGTACACGCGATTAGGAAACCTTCATGCAATTAGGAAAAGTCAACTAGTGAGTAGGAGGGGGTATATAGGCGAGTAGGGCCTATTCGCATGAAGCATTAGGCGAGTAGGCTCCTACTCGCATGAAGCTTCAGGCGAGTAGAGCCCTATTCGCCTCAGCACTGCTGTTGCGCGTTTTCGCGCGTTAAACCCTCCAAATCAGATCCGAAACATGTAAAAGCACCCAATATCAAAACTAAACTATTAACCAACCCTTTCCAAGCAAAAACCCCCAATTTATCTCTGTTCTAACGGGCTCGGTGCGATTATTTCCAAAAATGGCAAAATACTAGGTTTCATTAACTATGAAATCTTTCCTTAAGTAGTAAAGATCCGATTACACCTCCTACAACTTGCAATTTATCATCTCTATGTTATATCATCATCCTAGCATGATTTCTAACCATAAACAAGCAATGTATCATATCATAACATCCTATTCTTCAAGAATTACCCAAATGTGTCAAAATGCATACTTGCACCTAAACACCATAACAAGAGCTTAAACTCATAGATAAGCATCCTAACAACACCTACACATCAGAAGTACAACAAATTCATTAAAACATTCATGTTATAATCACCAACAATCATCATATGCACAAATACTTCACATATAACAAGTATTATGGTGTAGGCTTGTTTTAGAACTTCTTTCCAAGGTTTTTAAAGACTCATTATTATCAAAATAAGGTCTGGACTTTTGGGGAACCAAGACAATAATATTACAAAGGTGTAGGATGAAGAACACACCTTGGATTTTATCAAAGAAAGGTGTATAAGCTTGGTGATGGTGTGTTTTGAGGCAAAACAAGTTCCAGAGGTGTTCCAAGGTGTGTGGGAGGCTTAGGATCAGTTAGGGTTGCACAAATGGTGTTTGGGGAGTCAAGGGTTCTATTTATAGGTGTTTTGACTCGTGCACAGCCCTTCATGCGAGTAGCAGACCAGTTCAGGCGAGTAGGGATCCTACTCGCCTATATTCATGCGAGTAGGGCTCCTACTTGCCCCAGGCCCCCTCTACTCGCCTCAAGAAGTGGCGATTAGGAGCTCCCCAGGCTCCTAATCGCCTATAGGGTGCTGGAACGGGTTTTTTGGCGCGTTAAACACTATTTTAACACATATAAACACGTATTCACATACCGACAAGTCACATAATGATTTCAAACATATAATGCACGATAATTAACACGTTTACATCCGTTCACCAATTCCCGGGACTCGAGACTTGTGTGTGCGTTAAACCTGGCGATTCCACGAATCACCAATCCTTGTACACATGGTTATGGACCGACTCCCGATGCTCCCGCGGATCATCGTAACGACTCCCGATGATTCCCAGAATCATCGTACCGACTCGACTAACCCCGTTAAGTACGTAATATGCATGACTCGCTAAGGTAGACTTACTAGTTTAGTCAACGTTACTAACCTGAGTTTGCCGGGGTCACAAGTATGCTGCTACTCTACCTTGGAATGATTTTCGTACTCTATTCTATCAGCAGTATTTCACTGATGCAGACCGCAGCGAGTATCTGAGGGAATGTGCTACGGTTATGCAAAATAATGATGAGCCGATCACGGAATTTAAGGCTCGTTTCTGTCGCCTTGTGAGTTTTCTAGGCCCGGCTGCAGGTACTCATGAGCAGCAAACCGATCGTTTCAAATGGGCTATTTGTGACAGAGATAGGAAGTTTATTCTTAACCTTTGATTTGCTGACATTAACGAGATTGTGGATGCTGTTAAGAATCTGGATAATGATAAGAAGCATCGTCAGAGGGTTTTTGATGAGAGTCGTAAACGACCTAGGGACAATAATCAGGGAAATTCTTCTTCTCAGGACGGAAAATGATCACTCTCGTGACCGTGGGCACCGTTTCGATCGAAACCATAATAATCAGTCACGTAATGTGAGAAACCGAAACCAGAATCCAAGGCTAGCACAACAAAATCAAACTCAGCCTCAAAACCCGCCTCAGAACCGTTACCCTCCTTGTGCCACTTGCGGAAAAACTCATGGGGGTCGTTGTCGTAAAGCTGAAGGTCTTTGTTATAAATGTGGAGAAGCGGGTCATCAGATTAAGGAATGCCCTCAGATGAACCCAAAAGCTAATACTGGAGGAAATGCTAGACCCACCGGAGGACGAGTTTTTGCACTGACAGCTAATGATCCAGCTAATGCCCCAGGTACGGGTTTTTGTTTCCTTATCATTACGATATGAATTTTGCTCCCTTCTATGAATGTAAATTTTTGTTTCTCTTCATCGTAGTGTGAATTTTGTTTTCCTGTTATAGGTACGGTTTCTGGTTATATGTATATTGGTGAACGTGATTTGTATGCTCTTTTTTATACGGGTGCTACACATTCTGTAGTATCACTTTTTGTTGCCAAGTATTTGAAGTCTGTACCTACCACCTTAGAGTGTCCTCTGGTTATATCCAATCCTTTTAAGGATGCATCTTTTATATCTCACGTCTACAGAGATTGTCCCATTCGAATCGATTCCATCATTCGTGCAGCTGATTTGTATCCTATTCACATGAGTGATTTTGACATTATTTTTGGTATGGATTGGCTATCACAGCATAACGTTTCGATTGAATGTCAGACTCGTCGTGTTCTGTTTGGAAATCCTCTAAATCCAGAACTTGTCTATCAGGGTACTCAACCACGCAAACCATTGAAGATTATTTCTGCACTTAAGGCTCAAAAGTTTCTTGCACACGGTTGTGCAGCATTTTTAGCTTCGGTGAAAGCTACATCTTCCGAAGAACCTGATATCTCTAATTATCCAATCGTTTGTGATTTTCCTGATATTTTTCCTAAGGAGTTACCTGGACTTCCGCCAGATCGTGAGGTGGAGTTCACTATTGATCTTATTCTAGGTGCTGAGCCAATTTCTAAGGTGCCATATCGTATGGCACCTCTTGAGCTCAAGGAACTCAAGGTACAACTACAAGAATTGTTGGAACTTGGGTTTATCAGACCAAGCGTCTCGCCTTGGGGTGCACCAGTCTTGTTTGTGAAAAAGAAGGATGGTTCTATGAGACTCTGCATCGACTATCGGGAGCTAAATAAAATTACCATTCGAAATCGTTATCCGCTTCCTCGCATTGATGATTTGTTTGACCAACTTCAAGGTGCTAAATGTTTTTCTAAGATTGATCTAAGGTCTAGTTATCATCAACTGAAGATCAAAGATTCTGATGTTCCTAAGTCTGCTTTCCGCACTCGATATGGTCACTATGAGTTTCTGGTTATGCCATTCGGTTAACTAATGCACCAGCAGTTTTCATGGATCTTATGAACCGAGTCTTCCATGAGTTCCTTGATAAATTTGTCATTGTCTTCATCGATGATATTCTGATTTACTCGAAGAGCAAGGAAGACCATGAGGATCATCTTCGTATTGTACTCGATATTTTGCGTAGAAAGAAACTTTACGCAAAATTCTCGAAGTGCGAGTTTTGGCTAGATCAAGTAGCTTTTCTTGGTCATGTTGTTTCTGCCGATGGTATTTCTATGGATCCGGCTAAGGTGGAGGCAATCACTAAATGGCCTACGCCCACCTCAGTCACAGAGGTTCGCAGCTTCCTTGGTCTTACGGGTTACTATCGTAGATTCGTTGAAGGGTTTTCAACCATCGCTTTGCCCCTCACGCAACTTATGAGAAAAGGGGTTAAGTACTCTTGGAACGATGCTAGAGAAAAGAGTTTTCAGGAGTTGAAGAAAAGGTTGGTGTCTGCCCCGATTCTTGCGCTTCCATCAGGTACAGGTGGATTTAAGATCTACAGTGATGCCTCGAAGACTGGGCTTGGATGTGTATTGATGCAACATGATAAAGTTATTGCTTATGCCTCGCGTCAGTTGAAACCGTATGAAGTTAACTACCCGACGCATGATCTTGAACTTGCTGCTGTCATCTTTGCTCTTAAGATCTGGCGACATTATCTGTACGGGGAGACTTGTGATATTTTCACTGATCATAAGTGCTTGAAGTACATCTTTACACAGAAGGAGTTAAACATGAGACAGAGACGTTGGTTAGAGTTGTTAAAGGATTATGACGCCAACATTCAGTACCACCCGGGAAAAGCCAATGTTGTGGCCGATGCTCTTAGCCGAAAGAATTTTGGATCGATTTCTTCTCTTCAGTTGCAACCGCAGATTATCTCCGATCTTGATAAGATGGGTATTGGTATCTATCTTGGTGACGCTGACGGTTATTTAGCTAGATTTCAGATCGAGCCCGACTTAATCTCGCGAATCAAGAGTGCTTAGCAAGATGACGGAGAACTTTGGACTATTGTACAGAATTTGGAGGTTGGTAAGCAGTCAGAATTCCGAATTGATGAGGATGGGGTAGTATGGTGCGGAAACCGGTTATGTGTGCAAGATGATGCCACCCTACGAGAGTCATTGTTAGCCGAGGCGCATAGTTCACCATTCTCTATCCACCCCGGATCTACAAAGATGTATCGGGATCTTCGTCAACGTTTTTGGTGGAACGCGATGAAAGAGGATGTAGCCAGGTATGTCAGCAGATGTCTCACTTGCCAGCAGGTTAAGACCGAACATCAGAGAGCCAGTGGTTTGCTTCAGCCTTTAGATATTCCAGTGTGGAAGTGGGATGACATTTCTATCGATTTTGTAACTGGGTTACCAAAAACGTTTAAAAAGAATGATGCTATTTGGGTTGTGGTGGACCGCTTATCAAAATCTGCTCATTTCCTTCCGATTCAGCTGGGTTTTTCGGTCAGTAGATTATCTGAGATCTTCACTCGAGAAATTATTCGACTCCATGGTACCCCCGTCTCTATTGTTTCTGATCGTTTGGCTTTGCCACCTCAGCTATCGCATGTGCATAATGTTTTCCATGTATCTCTTCTTCGGGGATACAACTATCATCCTTTACACGTTGTGAACTATCCATTACATCAAATTCGGGAGGACTTATCTTTCGAAGAAGAACCCGAAGCCATTCTTGATAGACATGAGCGCATCATGTGAAACAAAGTTATTCCTTTCGTTAAAGTTCTGTGGAAGAATCATTCTGAACGCGAAGCTACCTGGGAGGTGGAAGACACTATTCGTTCCAGTACCCGAATTTGTTTACATCTTAGTACTCCGTATTTCAGGTTAGTTGCCCTATTTTATTTGTTCGCGTATGAATTTTGATATGTTTTAGATAAGTTATGAGGTTGCTTTTGATGCCCTGTGTTTTAATATGTGATGAGCGTATATCTAAGTCTTGGTACTTCAGCTTTATTTCATATCTATGATGTCTTAATTAAGTTCCTATCCATACCTAGCAATTTTGAGGACAAAATTTTTTTTAGGGAGGTAGAATTGTAATATTTAGATATTTATAAAGTTATATATATATATATATATATATATATATATATATATATATAGGAAAAAGATCATTTAGGAACCAAGGTACTAGTTAGGAACTTAGGAACCAATCTGAGCCATACATCTTTTAATCTTTATCTAAGGGTAGGATTGTAATTGAACAATTATGATTTATATTTTAATTAAAAAAAAAGTTTTAAAAATGGAATGTTTATCACCATCGATGCCTTCCTAATATCACTCATAACTTCCTCCTAATATCACTCAATTGCCTTCCTCCAAAATATCAACATCACGTACGATTCATTAGACCCGGCTTCAATCGATTAAGATAAACAAGTGATGGATAATAATCATATACATGAAAACATTCAATCAGTTTCTCACGATATTGAGGATCATGATACACAATCACAACCTTTTTTGCAAAATAGTGTTGAGAATCAAGGTATTTGTGTAATGTTTTTTTAGTTTTTTAATTTCTTTTTGTTCGCAATTAGGGTTTCAGTTTTTGCGAAACAGCAGGTTTGTATTAGACAGAGCAGTTTTTTTTACGTACAAAATTTTTTCATACGTACAAAGTTTTGGAATTATACACCGATGTATAATTCAGATCATGTTGCGATATAGCAGTTTTCATACGTACAAAGAGTTATACAATTTTCATACGTACAAAGAGTTATACAATTATTCACTGTGGTATATTAGTTTAGTTTTTGGAATTATACACCGATGTATAATTCAGATCATGTTGCGTTATAGCAGTTTTCATACGTACAAAGAGTTATACAATTATTCACTGTCGTATATTAGTTTAGTTTTTGGAAGTATACACCGATGTATAATTCAGATCATGTTGAAGCGTACAGATACACTAACATTCATCTATACACTGATGTATAATTGTTGGAATATGAATATACACTGACGTATATTTGTTGAATATTATGGTACAGTACAATGTTTTTGTAGTACTAATTGGACTATACACTGATGTATAATTGTTGGAATATGAATATACACTGACGTATAGTTGTTTAATGTTATCGTACAGTAAAATGTTTTTTGTAGCAATGATTGGACTATACACCGATGTATAATTGTTTGAATATGACGATACTAAACAATGTTCTATAGCATCAATTTTATTGGGGTCTGATGTATATTGTATGTATACACTGATGTATATGCTAAACAACCTTTTTCTTTGTTTCAGGTTACTCTTGATAAGACCAACCTATCAGTTCGTGTGAGTGCATGGAATATGAATATACACTGACGTATAGTTGTTTTAATGTTATCGTACAGTATAATGTTTTTGTAGCAATGATTGGAATATACACTGATGTATAATTGTTGGAATATGAATATACACTGACGTATAGTTGTTTAATGTTTATCGTACAGTATAATGTTTTTTGTAGCAATGATTGGAATATACACTGATGTATAATTGTTGGAATATGAATATACACTGACGTATAGTTGTTTTAATGTTATCGTACAGTATAATGTTTTTGTAGCAATGATTGGAATATACACTGATGTATAATTGTTGGAATATGAATATACACTGACGTATAGGGTTTTAATGTTTATCGTACAGTATAATTTTTTTGTACGCACAAATGATATTAGTTGGGGTTTTTGTCAGTTACAATGTATACTAAATAACCTATTAATACTCACATACCAAAAGACAATATTACCCCTTGATTAAATTAAAAAGTTAATTAATGTTTAACATATTTACCATCATGCCATTGAAGATGGATGGATGAGATTGGTTCCTAAAGTTCCTAACTAAGGGTTGGTTCTCAATTGAACCCTACCCTATATATATATATATATATATATATATATATATATAAATCTTGATGCTTAGGTTGATAATCTGTGTAGTCAACTAAATTTAGAATATATATACTTTCTAAATTAAATATATTATCTTCTTGTTGAGATGCATATGGCGTCCAAAAAATAATAATAATAATAATATGAATTCGCTATATCATTATCCAATTGAACGAATAGTCCGAAGGTTTGGGATTAGTATTGTTCTTTATAAATCGTTTCAACTCTTCTAAACCTTTCAACTACAATAACTTAAGATTCATAACCTCTTGTTCTACCTCTTCCGCCACACCGCCACCGCACTCCGCCTTGGAACACCTTCGTTGCACCACCTTTTGAGGTTATAATCGGTTTCGATCCATATAGGTACCAAGCTAGCTTACTCATTCGTTATGATTCTGCTCCTATTATATATATATATATATATATATATATATATATATATATATATATATATATAGGGGAGAGTTATCTTGAGAACGCTAAATATTGTGAGAACCGTGAGAACAAGTAGAAAAATCAACCAAAATCAATTTTTTTTAATACAAACCTCATTATAATCAAAATACAACATTAATAAATGAATTTTCTTTCCAAATAATTCATCTTTTCTTGCAAAAACACTTTCAAATTAACTTTTTACACATGTGTAAATGAAACAGTTTACACATGTATAAACAGTAAATTTACACATGTGTAAAAACAAATTATTTTCGTATACGTTTGAATTTTTACGTGTAAATTGTGTTTTTGAGATTGTATTTTAGTAATAAAGACAAGTATAAAAAGAAATTTTGAATTTGAATGGTTTTAGGTGCCGTTCTCACGGTTCGCACGAAATATAAGTGTTCTCAAATTAACTTTCCCCATATATATATATATATATATATATATATATATATATAATGTGTGATCGTTAAACTTGTTCCGGTGACGACCTACGCAGCCACCGGTACCGGTACCGTTACACATCCGCCGCTCCCGCTATCCAACCCATTGTTCTATTCAGTATTTGAGGTATGAACCTCCGACCCATTGCCATAATCTATTCCTTAATTATGGTTTCGTATTTATTTTGAAGAGTTTTGTATTTGTTTGGGTCGACTCCGAAAAAAAAAACAAAGAAAAAGATTTGAAGGAATCAATGCAAATTTTATCTCTGTGCACTTAGGCCGTTTGTCTCTGTGCAAATTTTAGCAATGAATCAATGATAAGTTTCATTTTACGGCCTTTGTATATAATTCTAAATCCAATTAATAACATGTCTCTGTTCTTAGTTGAGATGGTGTTCCATGAGAATGTGTGTTTTCAAATGGGTTATTTTATACGTTGGGTTAATTTGTTAGTGTTATGGATTATTGACAGGCTATAAGTATTTAATGAATTCTTATCAACTCAAGGTGATAATTAAATTTGTTTTATAAAGATTTGGTAATCTATGTATTTATCTAGAACCCGTATGGATTCTTTTAAAATAAAAGGGTTAGAGTCGAGTTCTTAGTCGCCGGGGAAATTTTAACGAATGGTTAATCTATCATAAAACTAATTTGGAAAATAACGGGATTTAGGTTCGCATCCTTGTTGAAGACGAATAGTTTTTACTTTTGCTGTGCTCAACTAAGGTACGGATTCCGTTTCCTTCTCTTTATAGTATATTTTTTTATATATAAATTCGGTCCGTTACTTTGTAGTACGGATTTTTGGATAGCATGCAATATACCTTAAATTTGAGATCATTGTTGCATGTTCCTTAGACCTCATAAGTATTTATTCGATATCCAACTTATTGTACTCTGTCACCCTGGTACTCTGTTTGACATGTCGTTTGGGCGTCAACGGCATGGTACTGTTCGTGACAGTGCATTATAAATTTTCACGGTGTCTCTAGTTGTGTTAGTGTAGCACTTGGCCCCTAGAGGCGTATAGATCGATCTTAGCTCTGTTATGTGTATGTGTTTTTGTATGTGGAGATGAATAATGGGTGCACGCCACACTCACTATCTCATTGGTGCATGGATTAGCTACCTATGTACCCCCTTTGTTTTGGCTATGGGTGCTTCCGATTACACGACATGTTTTATTGTTACGTTATAGTCGTGTAAGTTAGTATATGTTCTCTGATATGCCTTTGATATGATACGATAAGCTTTGAATAAGTTTCGTTATAGACTTGTACCAAATCTTGTTTCAGTATTCCGTTTTGAAATTTCGTTTCTTTAAACCGCTTTTATATGTACTGTTGTTCTTTCCGTTACTGAGCAATTTTTGGCTCAGCCGTAGTTTTCTTTTTGTGTTTTCTTATTTGTCTCGCAGGTAATCGGGGAAACCAGGGAAATCAGGGATGAGAGTTGATGTTCGAGTGCTAAAAGACATTTAGTTTTTGCATTTTAGTTTTAATAAGACATAAGTTTGAAACTCTATTTTGAACTTTATTATTCCGTTGGATTTCTATTTAACGTTTTATGGACTTTGTTTGGTATTTGATATCTGTAAGTGTGATACGTCAGCCTGTTTCGGGTTGGGGTGTGACATATGAACTCACCTTAGGGTGCATTTAGTTAGATTCCGTTAAGAGTCTTGGGAGGAAGAGATTTAGCTCTGGTTATTCTAAAGTTGAAAAGGAGTGGATTTTAGATTCGGAGGAATGATTCATAAGTTCAAGGAAGTCATGCATTGCCTTTAAGGCAAACCAAAACACAAACCACCATGAAGGTGATTTGGATGGTCAAGAGTTAGAGTTAGTAACTGATCGCGTGTCGAGTGCTAATCAAAAACTATTTTAAAAACAACTTCTTAGCTACAAGGACTGCAGTATATGGCGTAGGGTTGTCGAACCACGAGTATGTGGTTAGTGTTAATAGCACTTTTTAATTATACTAATAGAAAAACTAATAAAATTATGAAGATTAAACTAAGGTGCTGCTTTGCCTGCAAGAAAACATTGATTAAGTGGTTTGAATAAAACAATGATAATAAAGAAGTTACTCCCTCTAAACTTCAAGTTCTAGGTTTCACACAGTTTTCAGTTTATAGATTGGGAACCACATAGACATAGTTCTGGAAATTAGTTAATTAACTGGTATCACAAGTTCTTGTCATCAAACCTATTATCTACACAATTGTAAGCGTCAAGTCAACCCTCTTTATGTCACCCAACCCACTACTAAGTTTTGTCATCAACCGAACAAGTTATAAAGAAAAGACTCAAAACACAAATCAAATGTTTGCTTAACTAATGCATCAATAATGTTTTATATGCTTGTCATCACACAAAAACACAATCCAATACTAAAAATAAATTGAAAAAGTGCAAAACTTAATTGAACCATTCATTTAGAGGAAGTCATAAAATAATTAGCCCTGTGTCTTGATCATCATGGCTTCATTGTAAAAATTATGCTCCTCAATTTTCTTCTTGTGCGATCCCCCTTAAAGCTGCCGTCCAAAATTCCTTTATTACGTTCCACCAACTTTCCTTTATGGGCCGTTATTTTGTGGCAGCTCATTTCCATTTAATGGGCAATTGACTTACAAACCATTTGTCGTCTGACCCAATTCAAAGATCATTGTGCCATGGCTTTTTGACTTCTAGTTAGCATTTAATTTTGCCACGCAAGACTTAAATAGATTGTTCCTCTTTAAGTTTCATACAATTTGGGCCTTTATGTCAAGTTTCTTATTTTTCTTTATTATTATTATTATTATTACTAGTGGGTAACCCGCGCGTTGCGGCGGAACTGAAAATTGCATCAAAATGTATCAATTCAATACGAGGTAAAATACATCCAAAACCTTTTGTTTAAATAATATCAATAAAGAATACTTGTAACAACATGATATACGTATTTTCATCTCAAGTAAAATATAATTGCATTAAACTATACACATTCATTAATTTTCTCTATGCATTCTCATCTTTTGAAAACAATTAGAAAGATAAAAATGTATAATGATTATTTTATTATTTGTGTGCTATAAGGAGTTACAAGTACAATGCATCAATATATAGAGTCTAATCTAAGGTTTAGGAAATTTAATCTCCTAGCCCGCATAGAGATAATTAGATATGGCTAAATTAAACAGAAGCTTTCTCCTTCGGTCGTTGAATTTGGTAATCATATAGCTTAGTTTAGATAAGATTAGGCATGTTTACGTGTATGAATATTCATATACATAATACTTTCAGAATTCAGACCGTTACCTCATGAATTAAAACACATCTTTCACTATTGATTTCTCAATTTTTATATAAAATATTAATAAAATATGTAGCATTATGAAATTTTTATATGTTTTCTATTTAATATGTACAAAGTAATTACAAAATTGAATGTAGTGAGGTTTCATAAACATCTTTTGATTCTTGACATTCTTTTTGATTAAATATGGTGTTCTAAAGACATATTTGCCCTTCAAAAGTAGCTATTTTATGCATTGTGTGTTGTATCATAAGCAACTAAATTTATACCTCTTAAAATTTAAGAAGTCCTTGGGAAATGCTTTATAATATAGTACTAGTGGGGTGCCCGCGCGTTGCGGCGGAGACCACAACACTTCAATTGGTGATTTTAAGGGTGTGTACAAGTTGTTGTTCGGTTCACTTCGGTTTTGAGCCATAACTAAAACCAAAACTTTCGATTAAAATATTTCAAACACCGATTGGTTTCAATCATTCATTTGTTCCCATTTGGTTAATCGGTTATGAACATCGGTCCAATTGGTTTTCAATAAATAACCAAAAAATTTACTTGAGCGGGAAATGTGGACTTGAGTTGAAGTACTCAATAAGAAGAACCCAATATTATTAATTAATTAATTAATCTTTTTTTTTGTTACTGTATACTCCTTTATATGAATATTTCTTAATATCTTTGTTCAAAATTATGTTTAATTTTGTTGGGTATTGATAAAGTTGGGGACCTTCGGGCCATGGTTTAGGTGTGTCGTGATTATCCGGGGAGTAGGCAACGGCAACTTTTAGTTGCCCTAGTGTGATCTTGGAAGATAACGTATGCCCACTCACCTCGAGTCGGGCTTTGGGAGTTATGTCGCCATCTGTTAGAAGGCGGCGGTGTTCTGTTGAAACCGGTGGACCCTGCGTTTCTGATGCAGGACAAGCCTGCCCTTTTAAATTCTTTCATTCTTGTAAATTTGGTATATCAAGTAGCTCCCGGCTGCTTGCTCACCTTAAACAGGACCATTTTGGGTGGGATGATGGTAAAAAACACCTTGCGGGATGCCATTTCCGGGGATTTGGGCCTATTTGGGGAAGTTGTGGACGCCTTGCAGAACCTTAATCAGTGGCTATGTGGCCAATGCATGGTCTTGCATGCTCTCAATAGGGGGTGTCATCATGAAGATGGTGTCGCCAAATTCTTGCGAAATGCTGATGGTAAGGGTGAATTTATCATAGGGATCCCTAAGCCCAGCCAGCCAACAGTCGAACCCGCTACCGAACCGGATATTGGTAGGACGGTGGTTGTAGATATCAGTCTTCTGGAAAGACTTTTTGCCATGCGGATTACTACAGTTAAGAGCATCCCCTCGTCTTGTCGACTAGCATTTCCGCAGGCCTTATCCAATACATTGGGTAAGGTGGCGGCTTCCCCTGGGTCGGTTGAGGCCTGGATCAGGTTGTTGTTACTGCCCCGTTGCACGTTACGTACTATACGACCGTCTTCCAGGCAGGAGCGGAGGTCTGGGAATCGTAAATCCTTGCAATGCAGTAGCATCATGCGCTCCTTAGCAATTTGGAAAGATGGTGAGGGCATGGAGGAGCTTATTCTTCCCCTTCTTTCCCAATCGAATGAAGAGCCGGCTAGAGGGACAGTCAGCCAAAATGAATCGGAGAATGGGGCTAATATCAAACAATGTCTGAGGAAGGTTGCTGATGGTCACTTCACAGCCGCGGTGAAGGTTTTGTGCTCTTCTGGAGTTGCACCAGTTGGGGAGTCCACCTTAAAAGCCTTGGTTGATAAGCATCCGGTTAGGGATCCCCCCACTTGCCTCGTATCTTGCCCAATAAAGATGCTCTTCAGGTTAATGCTGAATGTGTGTTGGAGAATATCCGCTCCTTCCCCAAAGGAACTTCTTGTGGAAGGGATGGCTTGAGAGCGCAACATATTTTGGACGCATTTTGCGGACAGGGGTCCTCTCCGCCATCTGCTCTTCTTGTGGCCATCACTGAGGTGGTTAACATCTGGCTGCGAGGGCTGTGCCCGAAGATTCTGGCGGAATTCATTGCCTCTGCCCCCTAACCCCCTTATTAAAGCCCGATAACGGAATCCGGCCCATTGCTGTCGGGGGTATCTGGCGAAGGTTGGTCTCTAAAGTTGCAATGCGTAAAATTGGGAAGGAGATGTCGGCTTACTTAGGGGACTTTCAATATGGGGTCGGGGTCCCCAATGGCGCAGAGGCTATTCTCCACAGTGCGAATAGATTCTTGAATGCGTTCCGTGACGACGGATCACTGGCCATGCTCACTGTGGATTTTTCAAACGCTTTCAACATGGTTGACCGGATAATTCTTCTGCGCGAAGTCAGTATCCGCTGCCCGTCTATCTACCAATGGGTTCAGTTTTTATACGCCCAACCTGCCAGGCTATATGTAGAAGATACTTGCATCGGGGCCTACACAGGGGTCCAGCAAGGGGATCCTTTAGGACCTCTTCTTTTTGCACTTGTCTTGCATCCGCTGGTGCTACAGGTGGAAGAACACTGTTCCTTACCCTTCCATGCGTGGTATTTGGATGATGGCACGATTATAGGCAGGGCCGAAGAAGTAGCTAAAGCCCTAGACATCATCCAAGCAGAAGGTCCCCAGTTTGGGCTTATGCTTAATATTAAGAAGTCAGAGATCTTTTGGCCAACATGCAATGGTATTAAAGCGAGGTCTGGTATTTTTCCTAAGGAGATCGGAAGACCACAGACAGGGGTAAAGCTTCTAGGGGGGCTGTTAGTCGTGATGGGGGTTACATTAGCTCAATGGCAGTCAAGAGGGCTCAGCGCGCAGTTGGACTGATGGGTGTTTTGCAGAAGTTACGGGACCCCCAAAGTGAGCTCTTATTGCTACGCTCGTGTATGGGTGTGGCTAAACTGTTGTTTGGGCTTCGAACGTGCCAACCGACCTTTGTTGGGGAGGCAGTATCCATTTTTGACAAAGGTCTCCGAGGTGCTGTTGAGGATATCGTTGTTTGTGGGGGAGCTTTTTTGGGGATCTTCAATGGCGTTTGGCATCCTTACCGATTAGCTCATGGGGCTTGGGCCTGTGCTCGGCGGAAGATGTGTCCGCATATGCGTATGTGGCTTCTAGGGCGCAGTCTTGGAAGCTACAGGAACACATACTAAGGAACAGCGGGGTGGTTGGGATGGACGATGATTATAAGCTCGCACTGGACAACATTCGCAGCTCTCTCCCCAAATGTAGATGTGGGCGGCTTTACAGATAAAGACACCGCCCCCAAAAAGCCTCAAAAAATCTTGGCGAATGCGTTTAACTGTAAAGCCATGCAGACTATGGAGGAGGAGTTTAACATGTCTTCGCGCCAGAAAGCGGTGTTTGAATGTCTTAAAGAGGCCCATGCTCAAGATTTCCTCACTACGCTCCCAATTGACGGACTAGGGCAACATATGTCGGCTATCGAATATCGGGCGGTCCTCAAATACCGACTGATGATTCCCATGTTCCCCGTCGACGAACCGTGTCCGATCTGTAAAAAAACACGCTTGGACAAGTTTGGAGAACACGCCCTAAATTGTAAGGAGTTGCCAGGCTTTAAATACAGACATGACCTGGTTAGAGATGTTCTATGGGATGTTTTACGAAGGGAAGGGATTTCAGCCAAAAAAGATGCCCCCGTGAATTTCTTGACGGACCCACGTGACGGGCGGTCCACATTGAGGCCAGCGGATGTTCTTGTGTTTGGATGGGCGCAAGGCAAGCATGCGTGTGTTGACCTGACTGGGGTATCCCCATTGGTGGGACTTCGGGATTCGGGTTTTGTGGCTGGGCATGCAGTTTTGAAAGCCGAGGGCAAAAAAGTGGATAAACATGAAGCGGCTTGTCTAGAGAACCAGCATGTGTTTGTGCCCTTCGCTTTTGATACTTTTGGAGCGCTGGCCCCGCAAGCAATCAAGCTCCTCGATCGCGTGAAGAAAGTTATGCAAAGAAATTCCCCAGCTGCTAAGGGCCAGTGTTTTATTTTCAATAGAGTAGGTTTTGCAATACAAAAAGGGGTAGCGGCGCAACTTGTGGCCCGTTTACCTACGTATCACTTGTAATTGGTTTGTCTTTGGTTCAATGAAAAGTTCTATATATTCTCTAAAAAAAAAAAAAAATCATTATAAACATAATCTTTCTTCTCCGATCATAGAATCCGGTGACATTATAGTTTAGATCAGATTAGCCGTAAGTAGTAATTTTAGAATTCAAATCGTTACCTCATGATTAAAAACACAACTTTCGTTATTGGTCGATTTCTCAATTTCTATATAGTATTATCAGGTTTATAAAAACTTTAACTTTTATAAAGTACCTAATTGTATGTAAAAAAGATTATAACAAAACATGTAGTATTATGAATTATTTTTTATATGTGTTTAAAATAATTGTAGAATTGAATGTCATGAGGTCTCATAAACATCTCATGACTCTTGATTACCTTTTGATTAAATATGGTGTTTAAAAGACAATTTTACCCTCAAAATGTAGTTATTATATGCATTGCTTGTTGTATCATAAGCAATTAAACTTGTACCTCTTAAAATTTAAGAAGTCCTTGTCAAATGCTTTATAATATAGTATAGATATAGATATAGATATAGATATAGATATAGATATAGATTATTATTATTATTATTATTATTATTATTATTATTATTATTATTATTATTATTATTATTATTATTACTCCATGCTCTTGTACCGGTGTCCGCGACGTGACCAAAGTTCTTCGTATTAAGCTCCTATCTCACGAACACCTACAAAACACATATACATTGTTAAATAACTAAGACCGATTAAAAGTACACAATATAAAACTAAAATATATACAAAATTAATATAATAACAATGTGTTTTTGTCAACACATCAGTAACCAAGCACAAAACCACTATGAAGGTAATTCGGATGGTGAAAGTTAAGTTAGGAATGTGAATCCATCTTAAAGAGTTTCATGTCATGACCACTTTGCTTATGGATCAAGCATGGGTCTTAGACAAGGGATTTTCCATTCTTGTATGGAATAAATCCAAATTACAAAAAGGGTCAAGAGTTTGGTAAGGTAGGGATGTATCTGAAAACCTTCCAAATGAATAGATTAATAGTTGTAGGATGAAGGTTTTGAAAGTATATATTAGTATTACATAGTATAACTAGGAAATTAAAGTAGAGTATGGTGACTTAGTTAGGATAAGCCTTGGCTTTCCTTTGTCAACCATTAACCATAACACAAGTCCATCGAACATTAAGTTGTGGGTGAACTTAGTTGGTATCACTACAACTAACATCCTAGTGCATAAAAAAATAATAGAAGATAACCCCCTTTGAGGCCTCAAATTGGTGTCCCACTCATGTTTATTTGCCTTAGCAAACAAGACCAAGGTCCTAGAGGTTTTCCCAAGGGGTTAGAAGAAAAGGAGACGTGAAGGAAGTGGGAGAAAAGTGAAGATTAAGGCTTTAGAACTCACTAAGTTTGAGTAGAAAATTTGCTTGATATTCTTGAAGATTTGGGAGTGATTAGAGAGTGTGGGAAGTGTTTAGGAGCTTGAGAGAAATCACTTCAAATCATCCCAAAACCCCTTTTAATCCTCTAGCAACCATCACTATGTTTTCTTTGAAAAACCAAGTTAGTGTAAATGTTGTAATGCCAATCTTTTGCTAGGATTCTTGGGTGTTGCTAGGGTGAAGACTACTTTGGTATGGATTACATAGTTTTTATTTATTGAGTGGTGTTTTGTGTTCTCGTTTAATTCTTTCTACTTTAAACTTTGTTTGACGAATTAATTAAACTATCAATTAGTATTTGGTCTTGTGGGTGTTTTGCTAAGAAGTGGAATGACTTATGAATGTACCTATGGTGTGTAACAACCCATGCACTTGTAAGCTAACCTAATTCCATGAGTAGTGATTAACCCATTTGTGTTTGGAAACACTCACACTTAGTGGCCTGATCCTCTATTATCAAAATCTCACTTAGGATTGGTACGGTCTTTATACTTGGTCTTAGTGATAAGCCAAGACTTGGTCATGCGACTTAGCTTCAAGGTCTATGTGTTAGCTTTGGCGCAAACCAAGAATTGGTGAACCTATTGGAAGCGGACGGTCTTTATCTTCTTCCATTACTATATTGCCGCACAATTAGTAATAGGCCAATCACTTTTTGAAAAGATAAATAATTATAGTAAAGGCGTGAGCTCGTTGGCCACGACTCCTTTATGAGGTCAAGTGGTAGCTTGTTCGACCATGCTCCGACCGCCGTCAAGTTATTCACAAAAATCTAAAGTAGTCTGATGTCATTATTGCAACATTGGGATGTGGGTTCTTTGGGGTTGGGGTATCACAGTCTCGGGTGATCCTCCCCTAATTATTGAGAGGTGAGCTTACTGGTTTGGGAGACCCTCAATTTAACAACGAGAACACAAATCATTTATACAGTTATGCGATAACAGTCACCTTTATAGTATGCGGTAATGCGCATCTCAAAGTTAAGAAAAAGTGCACAACTTAAACACATCACTCAATTGAATAATTACTGTTAATCCATCCCAAGGTCAGTTGGATCCCCAAGCAGCACTTCTCTTCGGATATTGGTTTCTACATCGGTTAATTATTCTCGGCCTCTCTTATTTTTATTTTTACTTTTATTTTAGCAACTTAAAGCTGAGTAGGGGAAGTAGTGTCTTTGGGTTCGATACTCGGTATTTGCTTGTGTCTATACTACACTCGATAGGTACACTTGCCTATTGTGTGGGTTTAGAACGTTTAGCATTTATCGTTTTATTTTATAAATTTAATTAGAACTTGAAAAGTGTCCCATCTTAAAGTTTTAACTTAATTTCCTTTTTCCATCAAGTTTTTGGCATTTCCACCGGGAACTTACCATTTTAAGAAAAAAGAGGTTTAAGTACTTTAATCCACACGAAATCATAGAGAAAGCTACGGTGGTGGTGGTTGTAGAGAGAGAGAGCTACGGTGGTTTTTGGCTGTAGAGAGAGAGAGAGAGAGGTTATGATGATGATGCTGATATGCATTTTTTTAGATCTGTTTTTATGATGATCACGATGATGATGATGATGATGATGATGATGTGGGTTCATATCATATCAGGTCGTTTTTTTTAAATTAAATGCACACGGTGGATTGACACATCAGTATGTCATGTCAGTAACTGGTGCCACGTTAGCCAACCCACTAATGGCGTCAGTGACTTAACTGTTAGTGGGTGTTAAAATCCAACATGTATATATGACAAATTTTTTTAGTTAGGGGTGCCATCGGCCAATTTTAGATAGTTTAGGTTATTAAAATTCAATTCCTCATTATTTGATACGAGAGATAACTCAGATAATCATAAAATTTTTATTTATTATAAAATAAAGTAATAATAATAGTATATGTATTTTTGACCTATAATTTTATTTTGTATAAACTATAATTTTTGACAGGAATTTAAGGGGAGGATGACCTTATCAAGCGTTATGTGTCGTCACCGTATCGTTTTATTATGTTTACAGATCTTGACATATAGATATTCTAAACTTATAAATCAAAAAACAGAAATATGTATTAACTAAAGTTAAATAGATTCACGGTTCACACAATCATGTCACAATATACACAAAAACTTAAAAAAACTGATGACATTGAAGTACATAAAAATATCAAAACACACAACACATCCAAACACATTAATAAAATCCAAACTTTCTAAAATTATTTCCAGTCAAACTCATCCCAGCTACTTGTGGATCAGACATCTGATCAATCCCAGTTGTAGATGTGCCGATTTGTGATGTTTCTCGTGGAGCTACATCATTAAACGACGGTGGTTGACCATCATTACTATAAAAACCACCACCACCATACGGTTGTGAAGCCACGAACGGTCTCATAGCTCCAATAGACGGTGCTTGCACACCCTCTTCGTACCCAACCGAGTTAGCTACAGGCCCATCTAGACTAAAGGAGATACCGTTGACTTGTGGGTTTGGGTCAACGTCACTAGCCTTAGGATTGTGAGTGTATTGTTGGTTGGGGTATGTTTGGTTGTTCTTAATGTTTGGTGACGATGAAGGAGTTGGTTTGTTGTTGGGATACATTTAGTAAATGAATATAGTACTTGAATATGGAGTTTAATTAATTAGATGATTAGATGGTGTTAGTTTTATATACTACACTGTTAATTTACACGGTATTGACACGGTTTAACAAATGAATTAAGGAAGCTAAGTGGGAAAGAAGGGACTTGCATGAACTAGTCAATGTCAACCCAAAGACTTTACTCTACATACATTTTTGTAAATAAAAATGTATAAGTTTAAAAAAGGGGTAATAATTAGAACTTGTCGGTGGAAATCTTAAATAAAATGTAAAATTGACGAATGAGAGAAGGTAAAAGGTGGAAAAATTTCATATTATCATATAGATGTTCACTATTAAGTTAGGGAGAAGTTAAGTAATATGTGATTACCAAGTGTATACATTATACTAAAATGAAAATGGAGATTATGTATCAAGTAACATCGATAACCTATGGGGTGTATATAACAGTAAATACACTAAAGTTTAACCAATTACATTATATATAATAGAATATGGGTGGTATTATCTAGACATCCCAAAAATATTTTATACATCCCCTCTACGACTTGTAGAGGACTCTACAGGCCGTATATATAGGGTTAAAAATGAACCATATACGACTCGTAGGACCCTATACGAGTCATATAGGTACAAGGTACAGACTGAACTCCCTGCACTGCAGGGTGTTCAGTTTAAAAAACAACTCTTCTATGAGTCGTAAAGGGCAATACGACTCGTAGACAAGTCTGCTTGGTGAAGAATTAAACCCTATATGACTCGTATAGGTCTATACGAGTCGTGTAGGTTTGTAATTTTATTCATGACGGGCACCATTTAACAGAACACAATCCTTACAATTTGAACACAATAACAATTCCCTTTATGCCAAACCCTATCACGATGCTGTTTTCATAGAACTATTCCCACAGTGATGTTCTTGGCTAATCTCGGAATGCGTCCTATGTCTCCAAAATCGTTTTCGGGCCCCAAGCTGAACTTGGTGAGGAGGAGGTTAAATCTGTGGTTCGTTGTAATGACGGGAAGGTGCTACCCGATTTGAACCAGGACTATGTAGATGAAGCAGATACATTTTACGTGCCACCAAGATATCTGTAGTACGCATACGGGACTTACCATTCACACAAGGAAGGTGCTAACGACTTCCAGGAAGGTGATAACTGCTTCGATGAAGTTCCTGACAAAGAGGATGGTGCTGGCTACGAGAAATGTGTTGGCGATGATGTAGGTGTTGAAATCAAAGCACAACCTAACCTGGAGGTTTCGTTTGAAACCGATTAGGTGTTTTTATTTATTTACACTTGTTTACAATTTAGACCGTTGTGTATTAAATCTCGTACATATTTAGACTCGTATATATTTAGCCCGTACATAATTTTGTTAAAATAGGTTTTAGGGTTTGTGGGATTTAGACTAGAATATATTTTAGACTCGTACATATATTGCCCGGTACATACTAGAATATATTTTAGACTCGTATTAGGTTATAAATTTTGACTAGACTCGTATATAAAATTTTCAGATATTCGGGTTTCTTGATGAGTTGAAGCAATGGGCTTATAACATATCCCTTGAGAGTGGTTACGTCATTGTGACCGGATGTACGATTTCAAAAGGTAAGGGGTCGGATGGAAGGAAAATGAAGATATGACTATGATGCGACCGAGGTGGTGAATACGTTAGTACATCCAAAGTTATGCCGAACTCATTTGGACCAAACCCTTACTAAATTAACTACGCATCCTTGTATCTCAATCTCCAGCATTATTTTGTTACAATACCAGTGCAACATATCTTTATATCAACCCCGTTTACCATTCCCTCATAAAACATATCGCACTTGATTATAAATTTGTCAGGGAACAAGTTTCAGTTGGCAAACCACGTGTCCTACACATCAGTTCATAAGACCAACTTGCAGATATGCTCATTAAACCGCTGCAGCGTGCACAATTTCTTCGTAACAGGTCCAATATAGGAATATCCAATGGATACTCGATCTTGTGGGGGCGTATAAGGAATAATCCATATCCATAAAATATTCGCACAATCTTAGCTCACCTATATTTGGATTGTATAATTGTCTTTATGTTTCTTATTGACTGAAGGGATAGGGAGCCCAATCCTCGCGGAGGCGGCATCCCTATCCCTCTTTAGAGCAATCCTGGCATCAACTGCCGGCAGCGTCAAGAAACATCTCCAGTCCGCAAGACCCTCTGGCGGAAATTAGTCCTCATGAGGGGTCAATCTGCATGTGATGCAACCTTTTCCACATCACCACATTAAGAGAAGACACGCGCGTCTGTCCACGGGCGGAATATTCGCCCGTCACCAGCTTTTGGTACGAGGTACGGAAGATCAAGAATTAAGAAGACTCACCTACAGAGGAGCAGAGATGTCGCCAGCCAGATGGCGACACGTGTCTGTAGTGGTCCAACAACCACTGACGTGAATAGCGACTTGACTGCTCCCATGCTTCCACCATGCTGCCTCTACAGTACTGCACAGGCATGCTTACCTGCTGCCAGACGTCACGTCAAACGCCATCATGTAAGTCAACCATGCTGTGTCAGGTCTACATGCTGCCGACAGCCAATCACAACCCGCCACGTGTCTGCCAAGAAGGTCAGCCCCAACTATCGGTGAAGTCAGCAGCATGAGTCTCCTTTTTCCCACCTATTTCATGGGCCAAAGGCATATGGGCCTGGGCAAGGCCCGAGCTAGCTGGGACCTCTCGTGGGCCTTTCCATATGCCCACGACCTCTACTATAAGTAGAGGACTTCATCTCCTTTCAAAGAATCCGAAAATCATTATTGTATACAAGAGTTAGAGTAGTCATTGTAACACTTTGTAACCTCTTAAGTAATAATATACTCGGCTCTTTACAGTGGACGTAGGTCGTACACGACCGAACCACTTAAACTCTCGTGTTTACTTTCACCACACACACACACATTTTACTTTACATTTCTCGGTTACGGTTCATCTGTAGGTTTGGGTGAAGGATTATTTCCTGAGCAAACAAGAGTATTAACCCGACGGTGATTACTCGTAATCACCGTTATACTCGTTGTTTCTTCATTGGCGCCATCCGTACCTCCTAGAAGACATTTCTCCTTCGTCCTTTAGCCCACCTATGGCTGAACCCAATCCAAATATTTCCATTGTCAACCCCCTCGAGGACATAGATGTCCAACTCGGGGGAACTCTGGCACCCCAGCCACTGTCGTTAAGCAAGCCACGGAACGTACCCAGAGGCCAGTCCTCGAAATACGTGACGTGGAAAGCGAGGACGACAGTGACAGCACCACTAAGGAGGACCCCAACGCGTGGAAAGCAGAATGCCAAAAACATCGCTAAATACCAGCGGATGCTACAAAAACATGCAAAGAAAAAGGGTAAAACCCTAACCTATGACTCTTTGCCTAGAAGGAGTCATAAAAACAAAGAAACTAGCAACCGACGTGAGAGTCGTGGCGGGGGGCATGGCGGAAACGCTAATGCTCGGGGCCACGACAAATCACATGGTGAACCAGATGGGTACGATTTGTCCAGCAGCGACTCGGACTACAGCGGACGGAGCAACTCACGCCGTTTGCATTCCACAACTCACAAAGACGTGGATGGCGACTTGGTTAAGCCGTATAGACCAAAGTCATTCGCGGAAAAATACAAGTTTGTCGCTTGCATAGCGAGGGCGAGCATCCCAAAAAAGCTAAACTCTCCAGCAGCATCGACAAGTACGATGGCCTGCGAGACCCAGAGGACCACATGCACGACTTCGAATGTGCGGGGATGTCCGTCAACTGGCCGGTCTAGGTTCGGTGCCATCTTTTTGCCCAAACACTAACTGGTGCCTCCAGGGTCTGGTTCGATAATCTCCTTGCGGGGAGTATTACGGACTTTGACGATCTTACCAACAAGTTTGGTAACCACTTTCTGCACCTGCGAAAACACAAGAAAGACAAGGCACACATCCGGCTGTGCCAGCGCTATGACCATGAGTCCATTGAGGACTTCATTGTCCGTTTTAAACAGGGAGGCGCTCCAGATAGGATGCGGCGAAGAACTTACCCGCGCTACTTTCATCCAGAATGTACGCAGCGCAGATTTAACGAAGACAAGGCAAAGCTCGTTCCAGTAATGAGCCTATCTCCGGCTTCTTCCATGAAACCATCATGCTCCGCAGCATGATCTCCATGCCGGTCACTATGTTGGACGATACCCATGAGCGCACTAAAATTTGCGACTTCATGGTGCTGCCAGCCACCTCTCATCACGACATCTTATTGGGCCGCCAGGGCATTGCGCGCTTCAATGCGAACGCCTCTACAGTGCACGACATGGTTGGTTTTCCAACCAAGTCAGGCGTCGCATTCATTCGGGAATACAAGGATTGCCATGCGGCGGAAGGCGAAAAACCCCCAAAAATGGTCAAAACTGATGCCCGCACAGAGCCGGAAAAATGGGTTCTTAACCCTAAATTTCCAGAGCAAACAGTGATCATTGGCCAGGTAATCTCCGAGACTGTCCGTAATCATGTCAAACAGCTACTAATAAAAAACATGGACGTTTTCGCATGGCAACCAACGGACATGGTTGGCGTTCCGCGCGACGTAGCGGAACACAAACTCAACGTATACCGCTCGGTAAAGCCAATCTGTGACACCCCACATTTTCAGGTTAATACTTTCACTGAACTCTAGTTAACTTACATGATACATTTTAGTTAACTTACGTTGTGCATGGATAGATACTTAACTAGGGGTAGTTAAGTAGGCCTAACACATGTTAGAGGTTATTAACATATGTGTTAAATAGGATAAGTATTGTTTAACACACACATGAGTCCTGTATCCCGAACGTTGGTGAATAATAAACTTATGTGAAAACCATACGTGATTATGTGAACCTAAACCGAACACGTTAATAAAAATCATTAAAAGTGGAGCATGAGGTTGATTAGGGTCTTAACGCATGGGGTTACACTTGTTACGGTCCGAAATAACGAAAACGTCGATGGATAACGCGTCGGGAGGCGAAACGAAGCAAAAGTGCGCGCCTCGGACCTGTGAGCGGCCGCTCACAGGCTCCGAGCGGCCGCTCGAACATCCCTGACGGGTCTAAACCGCCTCAAACTCATATTTAAGCATCCTAAACCCCCATGCAACCCCCATACTCAACCCTAATCGCCCCCTTACTGCCCCACACGAATATTTCACTCCAAAAACTCCTGCTAAGGCTCAAGATCATCAATTGGGAGGCTCCAAGGCGCGCGATTGATTGATTTGAAGAGCTAAGGGTATAACTTATGATTTCTTACGCTTTTACCTTATGTTTTTACTATAAAAATCATATAACAAGTTTGTCCAGGTCTGAAAGTATTTTATAAAAGTTAAAACATGATGATTACGAAGATTAAAAGGGTCAACCACATTGTTACATAATGAATGTTATATGTTTTGCATGATTATGCATGTTCTTGATGTTTTAGACTTCTAGGGTTTGTGAATAATGATGGTTGTGATGTATAATTAGGGTTTTGATCAGATGTGGTTCTTACTAAAGTTGTATGATGATTATTAGGTGTTATTGATTGGTAATATGCAACTAGGGTTTGATATAATTGATAATATTGCATGATTAGAATCTGGACAGATTCTGAATGTCGACTTGTAGGGTCTGTTTCGTGGCTTGAAAATAATTGGTTTGATCGATTCTTTGCATGATTGTAATGTACAAGGTCTTAGCTTTTCATAATGGGCAAAACCATCGAATTTGGACGTCGTTTGAGTCGTTTTTGAAATTTTAATTGATTAGGGGTCATATCAGATTTTCGGATTTGTAAATTGGGCTAACTTTAAATGGTCATAACTTGAGATTTACAAGGAGTTAGGTTATGAAATGTTTACAGTAGGTCAATACTGGAAAAATAGAGCTTTTCCAAGTGGATTCATCTCGTTTGGATGAATACACAATTTTTAAGAATTTTCTACTAAACTGACCTGTTGAGGAAATTTTCTGAACACTGCTGTGTTTTACGAATTTTTATAATTTTTTTGTTTGGAATTAAGACAAAAAAAAATAGGTATTGTTGAGTGAATCCCAAATAAAATTAAGTAAAAATTTGGGACTCTAATTCATTCGTTAAGTATTTTAAATAAATTGTTTTTCACAGCGCACAATCTGTCCTAAAAACACAGATTGTGTACGTGGTCTTTAAGTGGCTATTTGGAGTTCTATGTGGTGTGTAATTGACATGTACTTGTGTGAAAACTTGTATGAGATGTTTTTGATGCGTTAAACTTATAATAGTCACCACGATCACCAACGGGATACGTAGGACATACTTGTGCATGTAGAGTCACTAGGTGTCACTACACGATTTTGAAACTTTTAAGAATCGAATAAACGTGCTATGTGGTATATTGGTTATGCAAGTGTACTCACATAGTGACACATATAATAGGGAGTCGTTAGCGAGTCTCTATTACGTTGAAGTTTGGATGTTCTTGCTTGCAACCTAAGGTGAGTTTCACTACTCTTTTCTCAAAAGCATGCGTCTCGGGTTGAGACAACTTACTTAACGTTCCTAGTCCGGTTTGGGACTACTTTTTCACATCCCGGGTTTTGGGGTGCACGGTTCACGTGGTGAATCTATTTTTACTAATTCATATATATGTCCTTGATGAACTAAACCAAACACATCTTTTCAGTCCTTCAAAATACCGAATCAATTGCCGGTTGGGCAAGCGGGTTAATTAGTTGATAGCGCTATTAGGTCTAACAAACCTCACATCGTGCTGGGAGCACGGATGTGAACTATTAGCTTCAAACATAATCATTGTCGATGGACAATGATGCAAGGCATCCTTATCCCGGTTATGGGAACTTGTTCATTAGTAGTTCGGTATTCGCCGGTTTTAGTTATCATGAGTGGGCTAGCTACCCCTGACATTTGAATTAGCTATTGTTTACAGGGTCTGAGAGACCAACGCTATACACTTGACTTTTGGGGTTTTGAGAACCTACACTTTTATTTACATCGCTTACTTATATTGTGAACTCACCAGCTTTATGTTGACACACGATTTACATGCTTTTGCAGGTAGTTAGCTTCCGGTGCCAGGATTAGAAAGCACCGTACACTTCACTGCATTTGGGCTCTCAGGCATACACATAAATTATATATTATGCTTTCGTATGGTTTTAATTTGGGCGCATTGTTTTGCGCATAGTTTTTAAAAAGGTTTAAATTTGGTTTACGCTTCCGCAGCTTAACTAAACTTGGTTTTCGAAAACGAACTAAATGGTTTGGGCATTTAGAGTTCGTTCCTGTGACTTATGGCTATGGGATCCTAGTTTGTCATGCGCCTCGCGGTATAAACCCCGCAGTGGAAATTTGAGGGTATGACAGATTGGTATCAGAGCCATTGGTTATAGTGAACTAGGACTGCATGTTGAGTCTAGTCTATAATCATCATAGCATAAGTACACTCACAACTTAAGTGCACAACTAGCTATTAGCTACATATATCTACAACATATGATTTCGGGAGATATGTTATCTCCTAGTTCTAGACTTAATTCTTAACACGTCAATGGTGGGAACCTAGGGTTACACCAGGTGGCGCATTACTGGGAGTAATATCCTAACTAACCTCATGGACGAGGAGATAACAATAGTACAAGGGAGGGAGCCCTTGCGAGCGTTATGGCGCACGTACACAGGAAGCTGCACGATGCGCATGACGTGGTACCATTAAATCAACTATGAAGGAATTCGAATGCTGAGACTTATCTTTTTTCACTTAGCAAGGAGACAATTAGTTTCTGTTCCTTGCTACTTGATCTTTCTTACTCCCATTCGAAACTCAGACGGGACTGGGTTACGCATATAGAACTTATTTCTTACTTTAGTACCTTACGCCTAGTATGAGCGGGCGGATGTATGACTGCATATCCCTGTTACTCATAAGTATATGGTAGATTCATGGGAACACATTAGATCGGGACTTGTTACACACACTCTTGGGGAGTTACGTAAAGCCTGCGATGTAATGCAACATCACAAGGGAGGATGAAACCTACTAATGGCTGATAGCCACGATTGGAGGAACGAGTGGTACAGCTTACCACTAAACTGGTTCACATAGGACTAGAGAAGGAGATTATACGTGATGAGAACCATATAACACTGACATCGCAAAAGAGGAAGGATAAGAGATGAAAGGGGAACCTGAGCAGGACGAGCACACGGAAAGTGAGGATGAAGGCTCTACTATCTAGACAAAGCATGGCGATGATTGGCTCTTACCTTTTCTTACCTATCTTTTCTTTCATTTCCCTTGTTAACTTAGATAAGACTGAGTTTTTATGATCAACGATAGGGTGGTTGAGGCCCTCGCATCTTTCCAAGCTAGTAAAGATCTATTTTGCTAAATCATTCTTTTCCCCTGACTTCCACATTTGAACTTTCTTATACCTTGAACGTACATCGTATTTTCAAGTCTTTTATTGGTTGTAAACCTCGATAACTCCAACGGAACTGAAGGAGACCGTCTGGTTGCTTCGATAGCATAAGTCTTTGCCATGTGCATTTGTCCCAGGCAGGATGGAGTAATGTACACTACATGCACACTCGATGAGTTACAGATACCTGGAAGGAGAACGTAACACCCTGTGGTGAAATCTAGAAACTTTGTTATATAAAGACGGATGGGTCTGAGATCGACGCCTACACTGCCAAGCTATAGGAGATAGCCACTATAGGCTCAAATCTATTTAACCTACCTTACAAATGGATCGAACTTTATACCGAAAGGGTGGGCCCCTCAGATTCGTGGCTTGGCCACTGCAGCTCACCTACAAATCTTTCACTTGACTCGCAGACTCACAGATGAGACTGCTGATCATGGTACCTTTCTGAAGCATGGTGCTTCATTTTCTACTGTTGGTGATAGCAAGAGAACGTGGGATAGTGTGAAGTATAAGTCCTGCAACAACAACTACCACAACGGGAACAACAACAATGGGGTTCGTGGGAAAGCATTCGTGATTGGCATTAGGGAAGCTAGGACTGATAACAAGGTCGTGACGGATACGACACTCTTATGATACTGGTACGGACTATAGTTTTGTGTAATACCCGGAAATTCAAAGAACTTAGATTACTAAATATCGATTTATTATGTCGGATATTAAACGAGTTTAATTGTAAAATTGATTAAATGGTTAGCGAAGGTAACTGGACGTCTTTGTTTACTGGAAGCTAGTTAAAAATTTTGTATTCTTATTTTACAAATAATTATGTACTTGTAATCGATATTAACATATAATCAAGTTATATCTATTGGAAATTTAAACCAAATTAAATTAAATTACATGGTTAGCTTTATAATAATCTAAAGGCTAATAGTGAAAGAGGAAATTGAATAATCAATTCTTTAAATTATCTTTTCCTGTAAATCCGCATTCCACCATTTTTGTTAAGAAATTTTCGTAACCGCCGTGCTTTATCATTTAAAGAATGATTAGTAAGTTTTGTAATTGATAAGCTCTCAATAAAATCGAGATGTGTCTCGCAAGTTTTACACAAACAACTAACCACCATCTTTGACAAGCGCAAACCCGAACCATCGCACACCTTTCCGGTGTAACCAACAAACCACCGCCAATATTAGCCACCAACCGGCCATCTTACGAACCCGTCGCTTCATCGCCACAATGGCTGCCACCTTCAGTTTTGTTACCCGCATTCAGTTTAGGTCGGTACGATTCAAGGCGAGCCACCTTCATGCATTCGTGTACCATCGCTCTTGTCTAAATCTCTGATTTGTTTCGGTTCGACTATTACGGTATTAGATCGAAACCTCTTTAGATATACAAGTTTTGTCTTTCTTTCGGTTGTTCCGGCGACTAAAGTTTTTATACCTTAGAATTTAATTATAACATGAACAAAGGAGATGAATAACAACACTAACAATTCGATGCGATAATAAATTTTGCTCGTTCATGTTTAATGCTTCACTTTGAGATTTGATGATTGAAATCCTTGGTTTTATTTATATTTGTTTGCTAGGTTGAATCAAGCTTACACACACATATGATCTTTGTCATCAAATTTTTTTATATAACCTATGTATCTCATAAAAGAAAAATGGGGAACTTTTTAACACTTGAGTAAAAATATGCAGGTCACTATTATTAAGAGGGCAAATACATGTATGGTAATGAACTAATTTTATATCCTTTGCTCGTTTAATCCATGTATGTGAATACTTGTATTATTAAAACTAAATCCTTTAGCTTCATTAATTAGCATATATATATATATATATATATATATATATATATATATATATATATATATATGAAACTCAAGAAATAAATTTGGAAATGACTTACTCAAGGTAAAGATTTGATTGTATAATTTCTATAAAACGATATGAACCTATTTTAAACCGTTAAAGTGATTAGTCTAAGAGTTGCCGGGCAATCGATGAGTCAACGGATCTTATAGCCAAAATTAATTTTCATATATTCAATCACTAAAATATAGGTTTACGTACACGTTGAAGACACATGATTTTGTGGTGCCTTGCTAAATCTAAGGTACGGATTCTGTTTCCTTCTCTTTATAGTATCTTTATATTCGGTCCGTCACTTTGTAGTACGGATTCTGTTTTTCTTTTAATCATAGTATAACTTTCGTTTTCTTCCATGTGTACGGGTTCGTTAGTCGTATCATCATAGTATAAATTTATATCCGTTACTTTGTAGTACGGACTTACGTCTATGTTTCGAGTCTATTTGTTATCATTTTATACGTATCATTGGTTCGTTATTTGGATCGGTGTGTATTTGTCAGTTTGTTTGTTAGTGTGTCATAGCATGCCATGCCTCTGACTTGTACTCATGGTCGCATGTTCCAGTTAGTGTCATTTTTAGTTTGCCTGTAATTATTTACATGGCCTTAGGTTTTGTACTCTGTCACCCGAGCAGTTTGTTTTGACTTGTCGTTGGGGCGTCAGCGACATGAACACTTTCCGTGACAGTGCGTAATTAAAATCACGGCGTCTCTGACATGGTCCCTTAGAGGCGTATGGATATATCCTAGATCTGTTTCTGATTTCTGACATATGTTTGAGTTTGTTTTGTGGAGATTGGAATAATGGGTGTACGCCACACTCACCATCTCATAGGTGCATGGACTAGCTATCTGTGTACCCCCTCTGTTTAGGCTCGTGGGTGCTTCCGTTTGACGTGACTTAATTTATTTATATGAATAGTCACGTAGTTTGATGTATGTATATGTTCTGATAAGTTTCTAATATTGTTCTTATATGCTTCGGTATGTGTCTGATTATGTTCCGGTCAAGTATCAGGTTTTGCGTCAGATTTTGTTCATCAATTGTTTCGATATAAGTTTGGTTTCGAGTTTAAAATAGAGTTCGTTTGGTTTTCGTATTCCCTTCCGTATGTTCACTTCGGTCTCAGTTCTATTATGTCTTGCTTTTCCGCTGCGTTGAATTTAATTGTACTGTTGATTCCTCCGTTACTGGGCAATTTTTGGCTCAGCCGTATTTTCTTTTGTTGTGTTGTCTTATTTGTTTCGCAGGTAATATGGGATATTGGGGAATCAGTGAAGAGCGTTAAAAGAAGTTGAAGTTCTAGTTTCATTATTAATATCCGTAATGTTATATAAAAATGTAATTAGGATTGTTTTGTTTTAAATTTTTGGAATAGTTTTTGAATTTGATATCTATAATGGTGACACATCAGCCCTAGCCGGGTTGGGGTGTGACATTTTGTGTCATCAAAACTTAACAAACAACTAGGGATGGTTCCTACTTTTCTTAATACCCCGTACAACATGGAGTTAGCTGATGGAAAGCCTGTTGAGGTAACCCATATTCATCGTGACTGTAAGCTCGAGTTGGATGGGCAATCGTTTGCCATCAACGTTCTACCTATCACCCTTGGAAGCTTTGATCTCGGGGTTGGCATGGACTGGTTGTCCAAGCAACACGCTGAAATTCTCTGTCAGGAGAAGATTGTTCGTATCCCTCTCCCTAGTGGAGAATTCTTATTTGTCCAGGGTGATCCTGGTGGTGCCATGATGGGCATCATCTCTTTTCTGAAAGCCTAGAGGTGTATTCGGAAGGGCTACCCAGCCATATTGGCTAACATTTCTGATACTCGAGCGGAAGTTGAAACAAAAATTGAGGACATCCCTGTAGTTCAGGATTTTCCAGATGTCTTCCCAGAGGAATTACCCGGACTTCCACCTGTTCGACAAGTGGAATTTCAAATTGACCGTGCACAAGAGCCGCCCCAGTTGCGCGTGCACCATACCGCCTTGCACCAGTCGAACTTCAAGAACTATCCACCCAACTCCAAGAGCTATTGGACAGGGATTTCATTAGGCCTCGTTCTTCACCTTAGGGAACTCCAGTCTTATTTGTTAAGAAAAAGGATGGGAGTTTCCGTATGTGTATCGATTACCGGGAATTGAACCCTTTACCTCGTATTGATGATTTATTCAACCAGCTCCAGGGGTCGAGATTCTATTCCAAGATTGACTTGAGGTCGGGGTATCACCAACTGAGAGTCCGAGAGGAGGGTGTGCCAAAGACAGCCTTTCGAACTCGTTATGGGCACTATGAATTTTTGGTAATGCCCTTCGGGCTGACCAATGCACCAGCTGTGTTCATGGACCTCATGAACCGTGTGTGCAAACCCTATCTAGACAAATTTGTCATCGTGTTCATAGACGACATTCTGATCTATTCCAAGAGTAGGGGAGAGCATGAGCAACACCTACGACTGATCTTGGAACTTCTGAAAAGTGAGCAGTTATATGCAAAATTCTCCAAGTGCGACTTCTGGATTCGTGAGGTCCAATTCTGGGGTCATGTGGTGAACGAGGCAGGAATACAGGTCGATCCCGCTAAGATTGATGCGATTAAAAGATGGGAGGCCCCTAAGACTCCCACGGAGGTCCGACAATTCCTTGGCCTTGCAGGTTATTATCGCAGATTCATTCAGGGATTCTCAAAAGTCGCTCAACCCCTCACTGCTTTGACACAGAAGGGGATTACCTACAAGTGGGGAGATGCCCAAGAACCTGCTTTTCTGTTACTAAAGACTAAACTTTGCAGTGCTCCAATATTATCACTACCTGAGGGTACGGAGGACTTTGTGGTGTACTATGATGCATCTATCCAAGGTCTAGGGTGTGTTTTGATGCAACGCGAAAAGGTGATCACATATGCTTCACGACAACTAAAAGTTCATGAGAAAAATTTCCCCACTCAAGACTTGGAACTGGGAGCGGAGGTCTTCGCTCTCAAAATTTGGAGGCACTACCTCTACGGGACAGAGTGCACGATTTTCACAGATCATAAAAGTCTCCAGCATATATTCGACCAGAGGGTGCTAAGCATATGACAACGCCGATGGGTCGGACTCCTGAATGGTTATGACTGTGCCATCAAGTAACATTCAGGGAAGGCTAATGTAGTAGCAGATGCCCTGAGTCGTAAGGAAACAAAACCCAAACGAGTGCGAGCCTTGCAACTTACCCTACAATCTAATCTTCATGTTAAGATACGTAAAGCCCAGGGCGTGGCTTTGAAAGGGAAAACATCGGGCTTGAAACCTTGCACGGTGCTGATAAGCACCTGGAACGGAGGAAATAGGGTCTTCAGCACTTCATGAATCAAGTCTGGATTCCACGTGTTGGAGATCTCAGACAACTAGTGCTCGATGGGGCACACACCCCTCGTTATTCGGTACATCCTAGTTCGGATAAAATGTACCGAGATCTCAAACTCTTTACTGGTGACCAAACATGAAAGCTAAGAAAGTCACTTATGTTAGTAAGTGCTTAACGTGTGCCAAGGTTAGGATTGAATATCAGAAACCTTCGGGCCCACTTCAGCAACCGGAAAATCCCATGTGGAGATGGGATGGTATTTCCATGGACTTTATCACCAAACTTCCTAAAACGCCCAGCGGGCACGATATGATTTGGGTCATTATTGACCGTTTGACCAAATCAGCGCATTTCATGGCAATTAGAGAGGCGGACATGTTGGAACGTCTAGTCGCTTTTGTATTACGAAAATTGTCTCTAGGCATGGGATGCCTACTTCTATCATATCGGATCACGACGCGCGATCTACTTCCCATTTTTGGGAAACTCTCCAAATTGCTTTGGGAACTCATTTGGACATGAGCGCAGCCTATCACTCCCAGACGGATGGATAGAGTGAACGTACCATCCAAACACTAGAAGATCTACTGCGAGCGTGCGTGGTGGACTTTGGAAACAGTTGGGACAAGCACTTGCCTTTGATTGAATTCTCTTATAACAATAGTTATGACACTTCGATCCAGTGTGCACTTTTTGAGGCACTTTATGAACGGGAGTGCAAATCCCCCATATGTTGGACTGAAGTTGGGGATAGCCAACTGACAGGTTCCGAACTTGTGCACCAAACTTCTGAGAAGATAGTGCAATCAGAAAACGGATGGCTGCTACTCTTGAGCGACAGAAAAGCTACGCTGATAAGCGTAGGAAACTTTTAGAGCTCCGGAATGGGAACAAGGTACTATTAAAGGTGTCACCTTGAAAGGGTTGTGACACGCTTTGGAAAACGGGGGAAGATGACCCCGTGAAACGTTGGACCATTCGAGATGGTTGATGGGATTGGTCTGGTAGCTTACAGGTTAAACCTGCTTAACAAACTTGGTAGGATACACGATGTATCCCACATATCGTACCGAATCTATAGAAATGCCTGTTCGATACAACACTGATGGTGCCACTGGAGGAGATCCAGGTGGACGATCGGCTACGGTTCATGGAAGAACCAGTGGAGATTCTTGAGCGGGGCGTCAAGAAACTCAAACAGAACACTATACCTGTTATTAACGTACAACGGAATTCCCATCTAGGACCGGAATACACGTGGGAACGCATGGATCAAATACGGCTTAAATACCCATACCTCTTTTCTAAACCTGAACCTGAACATCGATCGAACGCTAAACAAAAAGCAGCTCTTTCAAAGTGAATTTCGGGGCGAAATTCCTTTCAACTTGGGGATGATGTGACATCCGGGAACCAAGCACACATTTTTATAGCTGGCTTTATTGTTTACTTGCTGAATTTTGGGACGAAATTCTTTTCAACTTGGGGATGATGTGACACCCCGCATTTTCAGGTTAATACTTTCACTGAACTCTAGTTAACTTACATGA
The DNA here is from genome assembly GCA_030844895.1 of Ambrosia x helenae. Taxonomy (NCBI): domain Eukaryota; kingdom Viridiplantae; phylum Streptophyta; class Magnoliopsida; order Asterales; family Asteraceae; genus Ambrosia; species Ambrosia x helenae. The sequence goes on from CM061234.1 coordinate 115,579,486, forward strand.
TACATTTTAGTTAACTTACGTTGTGCATGGATAGATACTTAACTAGGGGTAGTTAAGTAGGCCTAACACATGTTAGAGGTTATTAACATATGTGTTAAATAGGATAAGTATTGTTTAACACACACATGAGTCCTGTATCCCGAACGTTGGTGAATAATAAACTTATGTGAAAACCATACGTGATTATGTGAACCTAAACCGAACACGTTAATAAAAATCATTAAAAGTGGAGCATGAGGTTGATTAGGGTCTTAACGCATGGGGTTACACTTGTTACGGTCCGAAATAACGAAAACGTCGATGGATAACGCGTCGGGAGGCGAAACGAAGCAAAAGTGCGCGCCTCGGACCTGTGAGCGGCCGCTCACAGGCTCCGAGCGGCCGCTCGAACATCCCTGACGGGTCTAAACCGCCTCAAACTCATATTTAAGCATCCTAAACCCCCATGCAACCCCCATACTCAACCCTAATCGCCCCCTTACTGCCCCACACGAATATTTCACTCCAAAAACTCCTGCTAAGGCTCAAGATCATCAATTGGGAGACTCCAAGGCGCGCGATTGATTGATTTGAAGAGCTAAGGGTATAACTTATGATTTCTAACGCTTTTACCTTATGTTTTTACTATAAAAATCATATAACAAGTTTGTCCAGGTCTGAAAGTATTTTATAAAAGTTAAAACATGATGATTACGAAGATTAAAAGGGTCAACCACATTGTTACATAATGAATGTTATATGTTTTGCATGATTATGCATGTTCTTGATGTTTTAGACTTCTAGGGTTTGTGAATAATGATGGTTGTGATGTATAATTAGGGTTTTGATCAGATGTGGTTCTTACTAAAGTTGTATGATGATTATTAGGTGTTATTGATTGGTAATATGCAACTAGGGTTTGATATAATTGATAATATTGCATGATTAGAATCTGGACAGATTCTGAATGTCGACTTGTAGGGTCTGTTTCGTGGCTTGAAAATAATTGGTTTGATCGATTCTTTGCATGATTGTAATGTACAAGGTCTTAGCTTTTCATAATGGGCAAAACCATCGAATTTGGACGTCGTTTGAGTCGTTTTTGAAATTTTAATTGATTAGGGGTCATATCAGATTTCGGATTTGTAAATTGGGCTAACTTTAAATGGTCATAACTTGAGATTTACAAGGAGTTAGGTTATGAAATTTTTACAGTAGGTCAATACTGGAAAAATAGAGCTTTTCCAAGTGGATTCATCTCGTTTGGATAAATACACAATTTTTAAGAATTTTCCTACTAAACTGACCTGTTGAGGAAATTTTCTGAACACTGCTGTGTTTTACGAATTTTTATAATTTTTGTGTTTGGAATTAAGACAAAAAAAAAAAAAAATAGGTATTGTTGAGTGAATCCCAAATAAAATTCAGTAAAAATTTGGGACTCTAATTCATTCGTTAAGTATTTTAAATAAATTGTTTTTCACATCGCACAATCTGTCCTAAAAACACAGATTGTGTACGTGGTCTTTAAGTGGCTATTTGGAGTTCTATGTGGTGTGTAATTGACATGTACTTGTGTGAAAACTTGTATGAGATGTGTTTGATACGTTTAAACTTATAATAGTCACCACGATCACCAACGGGATACGTAGGACATACTTGTGCATGTAGAGTCACTAGGTGTCACTACACGATTTTGAAACTTTTAAGAATCGAATAAACGTGCTATGTGGTATATTGGTTATGCAAGTGTACTCACATAGTGACACATATAATAGGGAGTCGGTAGCGAGTCTCTATTACGTTGAAGTTTGGATGTTGTTGCTTGCAACCTAAGGTGAGTTTCACTACTCTTTTCTCAAAAGCATGCGTCTCGGGTTGAGACAACTTACTTAACGTTCCTAGTCCGGTTTGGGACTACTTTTTCACATCCTGGGTTTTGGGGTGCACGGTTCACGTGGTGAATCTATTTTTACTAATTCATATATATGTCCTTGATGAACTAAACCAAACACATCTTTTAAGTCCTTCAAAATACCGAATCAATTGCCGGTTGGGCAAGCGGGTTAATTAGTTGATAGCGCTATTAGGTCTAACAAACCTCACATCGTGCTGGGAGCACGGATGTGAACTATTAGCTTCAAACATAATCATTGTCGATGGACAATGATGCAAGGCATCCTTATCCCGGTTATGGTAACTTGTTCATTAGTAGTTCGGTATTCGCCGGTTTTAGTTATCATGAGTGGGCTAGCTACCCCTGACATTTGAATTAGCTATTGTTTACAGGGTCTGAGAGACCAACGCTGTACACTTGACTTTTGGGGTTTTGAGAACCTACACTTTTATTTACATCGCTTACTTATATTGTGAACTCACCAGCTTTATGTTGACACACGATTTACATGATTTTGCAGGTAGTTAGCTTCCGGTGCCAGGATTAGAAAGCACCGTACACTTCACTGCATTTGGGCTCTCGGGCATACACATAAATTATATATTATGCTTTCGTATGGTTTTAATTTGGGCGCATTGTTTTGCGCATAGTTTTTAAAAAGGTTTAAATTTGGTTTACGCTTCCGCAGCTTAACTAAACTTGGTTTTCGAAAACGAACTAAATGGTTTGGGCATTTAGAGTTCGTTCCTGTGACTTATGGCTATGGGATCCTGGTTTGTCATGCGCCTCGCGGTATAAACCCCGCAGTGGAAATTTGAGGGTATGACACAATCTTCCGAAAGAAGCGGACTATGGGCCCGGAGAAAACAAAAGCCATGAACGAGCAGGTCACCGAGCTGCTCAATGCGGGCATCATACGCCCCATGCGATACCAAACTTGGGTTTCCAACCCCGTCATGGTTGCAAAGGACAACGGGGACTGGTGCATGTGTGTTGATTACAAGGACCTCAACAAAGCGTGTCCCAAAGATTGTTATCCGCTACCAAAAATCAACTTAAAGGTGGATTCCTTTGCCCCTTATCGTTTCAAATGCTTCTTGGACGCGTATAAGGGGTACCACCAAATTCAGATGGCAAATGAGGATGAGGACAAGACGGCGTTCCGCACAGATACCGGCAATTACTGTTACACCAAGATGCCCTTCGGCTTGAAAAACGCGGGCGCCACTTACCAGCGCCTCATGGACACTGCTTTTGTTAAGGAAATCGGCGTACAGCTTGAAGTGAACATCGATGACCTTGTAATCAAGAGTAAAGAAGAACGGGACATGCTACGGGACATTCAACAGACATTCATTCAATTGCGCAAGGTGCACATGAAGCTAAACCCCAGCAAATGCTCCTTCGGAATGGAGGAAGGCAAATTTCTCGGCGTTGTTGTCACGCGGGATGGTTTCCGCGCAAACCCTGAGAAATTTCAAGCAATTGAGAGGATACCTTCACATGCATCAATCAAGGAGGTACAAACTTTGATGGGCCGCTTGGTGGCCCTCAACCGCTTCTTATCAAATTATGCTTCAAAGTCCTTTCCTTTCGTGGACACTTTGAAGGATTGCCTAAAGAAGAGCAACTTCCGTTGGACAGCGGAAGTAGAAACCGCATTTCAAGAGATGAAACAGTGCCTAATGAACCTCTCGACTCTAACAGCTCCGCTACCCAAGGAACCGCTCACACTCTACCTCTCCGTCAGAGAACGGGCGGTAGGAGCGGTCCTCTAAGTAAAACGCAAAGGGGTTCAAACGCCGATTTATTACATAAGCCGCGCTCTTTTAGATGCGGAAACAAGGTACACCATCATGGAAAAGCTGGTTCTCGCTCTCGTTCATGCATCTCGAAGGTTGCGCAAGTATTTCCAAGGTCATCCCATCAATGTCCTCACGGACTACAAAATTAGCAATGTCCTCCGCAAGCCAGAACTGACGGGCCGCCTCGCAAAATGGGCCATTGAACTTGGAGAGCACACTATTTACTATAAGCCCAGGCCCGCAATCAAAGGACAAGTGCTTGCCGACTTCGCAACGGAAATACCCGCCAACAAGGTTCGAGAATGTTTAGCCGAACAATCACCCGTGCCACCCCAAGACCAGTCACAAAAATGGTCCCTCTACACAGACGGGGCCTCAAACGACGATGGTTCAAGCGCGGGCCTCTGCCTTATCGGCCCAGATAATCACGAGTTCACATATGCCATCCGCCTGGACTTCAAGAGTACTAACAGCGAGGCGGAATATGAGGCGCTGCTGGCAGGCCTCCGCATTGCAGAAAAATGGGGGCCAAGCACGTCGGAGCGCACGTGGACTCACTGCTTGTCGCAAGACAGATAAACGGGACTTATGACGCACGAGACAAAACAATGGCCTTATACCTGGAACAAGCCAAATAGCTCATGCGCAAGTTTGATTCCTACACCATCGAACACATCAGGCGCAGCGAAAACAAACCCGCGGACGCGCTGAGCAAAATGGCATCAATGATGTTCGAACACGTGGCCAAAGAGGTCCGCGTTGAGGTACTCAGCCAACCATCTGTCCCTCTTAACCAAGTGAACGTCATCCAAACAGGAAACGCGTCCTGGATGACGCCAATAAAAGCTTACCTATCTTTCAGAACCTTGTATGACGACAAGTCAGAAGCCCGGAAGATCCAACACAAGACTCTACACTATCAGTTGACCGACAACATATTATATCGCAGCTCCTATCTAGGCCCTCTCCTCCGCTGCGGCGACTCCGCAGATGCCTCCTTCCTCATTAGAGACATTCATGAAAGTATTTGCGTTCTGTATGCGGGCCCAAGGATGGTAATCGCAAAGATGATGAACGCGGGGTACTATTGGTCGGGAATGTACTTGGACGCTGTCAAAGAGCTGCGCAAATGCGACAGTTGCTAGCGCCATACGCCAAATACCCCGCGCCCCAAAAATGACCCGGTGCCTATCACAGCCGCATGGCCCTTCCAAAAATGGGCAATCGATCTGGTCGACCCTTCCCAACAGCGCCAGGGAACGTCAAGTTCTTAATCGTCGCCGTCGATTACTTCACCAAATGGGTTGAAGCGAAACCCCTTTGCCAAAATCGACGGGGCGCATGTTAAAAAGTTCATTTGGGAATTCATCATTTGTCGATTCAGACTTTCAATGAAACTCGTGAGAGACAATGGTACGCAATTCACGGATCAAACACTACAAGAATGGTTGGCTCAAATGGGTGTCCAACAGATCTTCACCTCAGTCGCGCACCCGCAAGGCAATGGCCAAGTCAAAATGGCAAATCTAAGCATTGTAGAGGGCATCAAAATGCGGCTAGGAACACGGCACGCAGGGTGGGTCGATGAAATCCCGCATGTCCTATGGGCCTACCGCACCCTAACTAAAACAAGCAACGGAGAAACCCTGTTTAGCTTAACCTATGGGTCCAAAGCTGTAATTCCCGCCGAAATAGGTTGTCCCTCCGCAAGAGTTCTCATGGCCGAAAAAGGGAACAATGATGAAGAGCTCCGTTTAAATATTGACTTACTCGAAGAACGTCGTGACCTCGCGGCAATCAAAGAAGCATGGTACAAGACACAGTTCGAGCACTACTACAATCAGCGCGTCAAAAGTGTGCGTTCAAGATCGGAGATTATGTTTTCCGCAATAACGAAGCCTCCACCGCTGAAAAACCGGGAAAACTTTCTCCAGTTTGGGAAGGGCCATACAATATCCAAGAAGTCTTGGGAAAAGGCGCATACGCGCTAGAAAACACTAGATGGAACCCCTATCCTACGAACTTGGAATGCCGCACGGCTACGCGCATGTTACTTGTAGTATATTTTTCGGCTATTCACGCCATTGTACTTATCAAATCAATGAAAGTTTGTTTCCTATATCTGGTATTCTACTTGTTCGTCACATATACGTCTTCAAGACTAAGTTAACACCTACGTCGGGCTTAAACAGCTGTGTATTCACAGGCAGGCCGCGTAACAGTCTCCAAGACACATCTAATATGAGCCGGAGTTATAACATGCGCCTGACCATATACGTCGCGCTACAGTCTTCAAGAAGAGGTTCGCCTGTCGGGCTAATAAGTTGTGTATGTGAACGTGCGCCGCGCCTTAGTTTTCAAGGCATGTCTAACATGCCGGACTAAGCCACCGCGCATCTACCACATACGATGCACAACAGCCTTTAAGACATGGCTCCCCAATGCTTAAGTCGGACAAATGGCACAAGTTGTGTTGCGCTATCGTCTTCAAGGCAAAAGTCTAACACTTTAAACGCCGGACTGCGAAGCCATACACAAGCGCTAATTTCTACTTACACACCGGGTGACGACTTGGTTAAATAAGTATAACAAAAGCTAACGAAAGAATACAACAGGTATAACAAACAAAATTTTTCATTAACAGTTGGGAATTAACAACCCAATGAATATTTACAAAGCCAAACAAAAAACAAGGATTACAAGTTCCGCCTAATCATCTGAGCCGCAAAAGTCAACCTGATCTACGTAGGGGTCAGGTTGACTCCCAAAAAACCCCTCGCTAGAGGCTTTCTGGCGCTCCTTCAGTTGGCTCTCCTTCTCCTCCTGCTCCCTTGCTGCTTAGCTTCCTCGCCAAGCTTGTCGGATTTCTCAATGAAGTACTTGAGAGCAGCAGCGAGATCAACATGGCGGTTGTAGTCTGCCACCACCCGAAGGATGGGGAACTAGACCTCCTCGAACTTGGCCAGTTCCTCCTCATTCTCAGCCTTCAGGGGCTTGCCATAGTGCTCTGCATCATCTATGCACCCGTTGTTCTGGGCATGAAAGAAACCATCTTCAAAGCCCTCACCGTAACCATACGCACGTGCGGCAGCAGCTATGGCGACGACCTGGTCACCAAGCTTCGGCTCATTCCAGAACCATTTGAAGATCTGCAGAAAGGATGACAAGTGTTAGAAATATTCTATATGGCAGAAAGACTAAACATTAGGAATAAAAGCTTACCCCTTCACTGCCACTGGTCATCAACCAGCACATAGCCTCCTGCATCCTCTCTTGGGGAGCGGCCGAATCATCAAGGAGGCCCTTAGCACTCCCCGCCTCCTTCAACGCCGCATCATGGGCCTCCTCCATAGAGACCCTCTCCTCTTCCAATTCCTCCTTGGCCTTGAGGATGGAGCCCCTCTCCTCCTCCAGAACAGAGACATGCGAAGTCGCAGAGAGCAGTTTAGCGTCTTTCGTTTCCAAGTCCTTGCGCATCTCTACAAACTTCACGGTCTTTTCAGAGAGGGCCTTAGACTTCCTCTCCAACTCAACACAAACCTTGGAGTTCTCATCTTTTAACTCCTGAATGCGCTCCTTAAGCCGCATCGTCTCATCGTTTGTGCGCTTGCAAGAGTCAGTCCACCGCTTCTTGTCCGCCGCAGCCTCACGTTCAAGAACTTTAACACGATCTTCAGCATCGTGAGCGCGGCGGCGGTACCTGTCCATCTCAGACCTAAATTTAGCCTCCCTCTCAGACAGGGAGGCCTCCTCAGCTTGGAGACAGGCAGTGTCCCGCTGAACAGCGGTATCCCGCCTCCGAAGGGAATCAATGGCAGCAACCTGAGCTGCCTGATTCACACAGATAGCAGAAATCAGGTCAGGACGGTTCAGGTTGTCCTGATATTGGCGTTCATGCGGAGGCACAACCTCCGCCACGAACTCTTTGGACGTGAGGGGATTACTGAACAGACTGTTCTCCCTCACAGCCCAGCGGGGGCGCCAGATGGCATCGCCCGCCTCCCAACCCGCAGCATCGGATTTGCCTGACTAATCAACAGTGAGGCCCCTACCCCCCGTACCGGGCGGCGCACTCCCTACCCGGCTAAATGCACTAGAACCACCCCCAGCGTCCCCCGTTAGGGTGGCCATCAAAGACTTTGAAGCATCATCGGCCTTTTTCCTAGCCTCCGCTTCTTCCCTCTCCCTTTCTATGCGAGCCTTCTCCGCCTGGACCTTTTGTTTCTCCAGACGGAGACGCTCCCCCTCCAACACCTGCTCCACACGAGCTTTCTCCGTCGCGGCCTTCTTAGCGGCGACCTTCTCAACGGTGGCCTTTTCAGCGTGTTAGGACAAAGAGGATTGGTGAAACCACTTTTGTAAACCTTAGTCTAATTCACTTCTGTCATTTTGGCTAAGTATAGAAGTACTGAAGAGAAGACAAGAAACTGCTGATTAGAAGATATGAGAAGTGCTGAAGAAGCAGAAGTTCTGAAGTCCAAACCAGACAAGTTCACTTCAGATGTACTGAAGACAAAACTACTCTTCAGTAGTTTGTCCTTCATCAGCACTTAGCATCAGATATTTCCCACCGCCTTTTTGCATCAGTAGTTTATTGTTTAATATTACTTTTAGCTTTATTTGATTGATTCAATGTTGCAACTTGTGCAACTTGTTTCTGCTATTTCTGTACTTGCTTTTTGGCAAGATACATGTATGTAAACGTCTATAAATAGGAGGCTTCAACCTTCTATTTTAGACATTGATTTTAATAGAAAAATCCTTCAAACACTCTCACTGTTCTATTCCATTTCTGTATTTATTGTGAATCTCTCTAAGTATCTAATTCTCATTTACAGCTTAGATTCATAATAAATACTTTGTCATTTATTAGTTTCAAACATCAAGGGGGAGTTATAACTCTGCCTTTGTGTAAAAAGTGTTGCTTTAACTTATAACATTCCACTGTGCTTATAATCTGATTTACAAGGACTTGCTAAACACTTAAGTGTCAAGATAGCAAGTTCTTACTTAGCATAAAAGAGCAAACTGATCCAACAATTGGTATCAGAGCATTGGTTTATCTGATCACATATCAATCTAACAAATTGAGAATCAGACACAAAGCTCTTATTGATATTCAATAAAAAGATCAAAAGTTCACTTTTTATCAATATCCATCACTTAAAAGAGTCATCTGACAAATCTATACTCTTTAAAATGGATCCACATAATACTGGTTCTGCCACCAAACCTGCCATGCTTGTAAGAAATGAGTACAACATATGGCAAAAGAGAATGGCACATACCTTGTCACAAACCAACACAGGTTGTTGGAGATCTGTGATATATGGTCCTCACAAACCAGTAAATATAAATCTTGAAACTAAAGAAGGGATTCCAAAGGAACCCAAAGACTATACAGATGAGGATTTCCTAAAACTTGAGCTAGATGCAAAAGCATTCTCTATGTTGGCAATGGCTCTCCCAAATGAAATATACTCTGGCCTTTTACATTGTGAAAGTGCCAAAGAACTTTGGGACTGTCTTAAAGAATAGTTTGGAGGAACTGAAGAGGTGATTGCCAACACCAGAGAGATTTTAGCTCAACAATATGAAAAATTTGCTTATATTAATGGGGAAACTTTGACTCAACAATTTGAAAGATTCTCCTCATTAATCTCTGAGCTAAAGTTAAATGGTCAGACCTATACAACAGTATCTATGTTATATAGATTTTTAAGGTCTTTACCTGACAAATGGGAAACTTACTCCATTGTCTTAAGATCCTCACCAGATTTTAGCTCCCTCACTCTTACAAAACTCCATGGGAGATTACTTACTTTTGAGAGAGAAATTGATCAAAAGAAGAAATTACAAACTTCTGGTAAAACTGCTGATGACTACCTACCAGGTAGTACAACACTTTTGGGACAAGATTCACCAACTTGTTCCTATGGATCTTATGACAATATTGACATAACAACTGGGATCTCATCAGAAAGATCTTTCCCAGGTTATGACAATGATGACCAAAGTCAAACTGCTGATAATCTATGTTTTATCATGGATGATTTGAAAAATTTTAGCAGTGATGACTTAGAAGAAATGGACATTTTACACCAACTGGCCATGCTAAGCATTAAAACTAACAAGTTTTATAAAAGGTCAGGAAGGAAATTTCCAGGATTGACCAGTAATACAAAAATTGGTTTTGACAAATCTAAATTGAGATGTCACAAGTGTCAGAAGTTGGGACACTTTGCTAGAGAGTGTAGAAGCTCTAGCTTTAACCAATCACAATCTGGAAATAACTATAACCCCAATTATAATAGGAACAATGGAACTCAAGGGAGTGCTCATTTTGTACAGGCACAAGCTCCTCAACAGTAATATATGCCTCAAGTACAATATGTTCAAGTGCCTGCTCAACAGATGCAGAGCCAACAATCAATCCCTCCCTTTCCAGCTGCTCAACTTCCTCCACAGCCTCAACAACCCCCTCAACAAAGTCTCTTTACCTCAGGGTATGTTGACTGGAGCAGTCTCCCTTATGACACCACAGAGTGCAATCCTGATGCAGACAACAAAGTGTTTGACATCAACTGGGGAGAACCAGACAATGGCAGAAAGAACTTTGCCTTAATGGCATTTGAAGGCTGTACTTCAAAATCTGCATTGTCTCAGGTATCAAAAGAATCTTTGACAAAACTTTGCTCAAATTCTTGCAAAGAAACTTTTGCTCTCATAAGAGAGACAAATCTGCACCTACAAGGCAAAGCCAATGATTTAGAGAGAAAATACACACAGATAAAATGTGATTTAGAAAGAAAACTGTGTGCTAAAACAAAAGAAGTTTCTAAATTAACTGACTCTGCTATTGAAACCCAAGCACAAATCAAAATGATGCTAAATGACCTGGGAGATGTCAGACAAGAACTTGCTGACACCAGGATCACTTGTGAAAAATGGGTGGAATCTTGTAGGGGGTATCAATTATTGCTAAACAAACAAAGTGCTTCAAATGTTAAGTTTGGCATAGGATACCATCATGTTGAAACACCAACAGATTTTTCTCCCAAAACTACTGAAGATGGGAGAAGAATTGTTTCAAATGAAGCTTCTGAAGGGAAAGAATGCACATCTTTCCATGAAAACTTTCTAAACAGAAATCCTGGCATTTTTAAAGAAAGTACTTCAGAAGTATTTACAAAATCTGACAACAAGCCATCAGTAGTTTCATCTACATCAGGACTTGAGAACCTGAAAACTACTGATAAGCAAAATCTTTTCACAAATGTCAGAAATTTTCCTTTAGATCAAAAACAAAAGGCAAAAGAATGTGAAATTTGTGGCCTGTTCAACCACAAAACTAAATTTTGTAGATACAGAAAAGGAATTCAGTTCAATCAAAAATTTAAACAACAGGTTGTGGGAAATCAAATCAGAAATGATTATGAAAAAGTCTTTAAACCCAAGAAACAACAACCTGAAAACACCTTTTCTCAGAAAAAGATAAAATCTCAACCAAAATCTTTTTCTCAAAATTCCTTGTCAGTAGTTAGACCAGAATCATCAGCAGTTTCACAAACTGCTGAGATTCAAAATCTAAAGAACATGGTAGAACTACTGATGACCAAGGTTGATGGTGGTCCTAAAAAGGATACCACCATGGTTCTTAATGAAAAATCCATTGCCAAAAAGACATGGATTTCTCAACCTGGTCAAGAACAAACTGTAACTGTTCTCAAGAGCAAACCCAAAGCCAAACAGGCTTGGGTTCCTAAATCTAACTAATTTGCTTTTATGTGCAGAGAGTTTCCAGGGGCTTAAACAGCATATGGTATGTTGATAGTGGAGGCTCTATGCACATGACTGGATGCAGATACCTGATAAACAACTTTATCAGCCAAAGAGAAGGATCTGTATCCTTTGGGAACAATGCTAAGGGATATGTGCTAGGACATGGCAATGTCTCCTCTGGCAAAATACAGTTTGACAAGGTCAATCTGGTGGAAAACCTTGAATACAACTTGCTGAGTGTGTCACAAATGTGTGATAAAGGATATTCTTCTTTTTCACAAAGACAACATGCAAGATCATCTCACCAGAAGGCCAGAAGTTGATAGAGAAGATTATAGAAGATCATACTTTGCTGATTGCCAAAAGATGTGGCAATGTCTATGCAGTGGACATTGAGAAAGACAAAGTATTGAACAACACTGCCTGTTTCTTCTCAAGGGCATCAACTTCAGAAACAGATCTCTGGCACAGGAGACTTGGCCATGTGAACTTTAAAACCATAAATAAAGTCACAAAAATGGGCTTGGTCAGAGGTCTACCTTTGAAAGTATACCAGTGTCAAGAACACTGTGTATCCTGTTTAAAGGGAAAACAGCATAAGTCCTCCTATAAGTCTATTGAAGAATCAAAAACAACTGCATGTCTTCAACTACTCCATATGGACTTATTTGGACCTGTCAAGATTATGAGCCTTGGTAAAAAGAAGTACTGCTTAGTCATCATTGATGACTACTCAAGATTCACATGGGTATTCTTCTTATTTTCCAAGGATGAGGCTGCTGAAATCATCAAGTTCTTCATTCTACAAGTAGAGAAATAATATTCTCTATCTGTCAAAACCATTAGAAGTGACAATGGGACAGAGTTCAGGAACAAAACTCTGGATGAATTTTGTTTGTCTAAAGGGATTATTAGACAATACAGTGTTCCCAGAACTCCTGAACAAAATGGTGTAGTAGAAAGGAAGAACAGAACATTGATAGAAGGAGCAAGAACAATGTTAGCTGATTCTGGACTGCCATTATACTTTTGGGCAGAAGCAGTTAACACATCATGTTATGTTCAGAATAGAGTTCTTGTGGTCAAGAGACATTCCAAGACTGCCTATGAAGTTCTTCATGGCATGAAGCCCCTTATCTCCTTTTTCAGGGCTTTTGGGTGTCAATGTTTCATCTTGAACATCAAGGAATCTATTTCAAAGTTTGCTGCCAAAGTTGACTCAGGTTACTTTCTTGGTTACTCTTCAACTAGAAAAGCCTACAAGGTTTTTAATTCTCACACCAGGATAGTAGAAGAAACATTGAATGTCAAGTTCAATGAGTCAAAACACACTCTTATTCCAGCACATCCTGCTGAACTCTTTGACCTTGACAACTTTCACTTTGGACCTGAAAAGACTGTTACTTCTTCCAAACCTACTTATTATGGTGATCAAAGGTTTGAAGATGAGGATCCTACACCATGGACTCCTCAGACAGTCATTAAGTCAACTACAACACTATCAGAAGTTTTTCAAACTTCTGATCAAACAAATACTGAAGGCCAAACTCAAACATCTGCTTCAGCACCTGCAACTACTGAAGAAGCTGAAACTGCTGAACCAGATATTATAGACCTCAGTAGTTTGTTTGAAGAACAAGAGCCACCTACACCTGTCAGTGGTTTACAACAACTGATTGAACACAGAGATCATCCACTTGATCAAATCATGGGTGATATAGCTACAGGTGTTCTTACCAGAAACCAGCTCTCCAACTTTTGCCTATTCTCAGCCTTTATTTCACAGTTGGAACCAAAGAAGTACCAGGAAGCCCTCAAAGACAATAATTGGGTGCAAGCTATGCAAGATGAACTGCTTCAGTTCAACAAGCAACAGGTCTGGGAAATCTGTCCCTTACCTCAAAACAAGCAACCAATTGGTACAAGATGGGTTTTCAGGAACAAACAAGATGAAGCTGGTATGATAATCAAGAACAAGGCAAGACTGGTAGTTCAAGGGTACTCTCAAGAAGAGGGAATTGACTATGATGAAACCTTTGCTCCAGTTGCAAGGCTTGAGGCCATCAGGTTATTTCTGGCCTATGCCATTTCCAACAAAATTAAAGTTTATCAAATGGATGTGAAAAGTGCATTTTTGTATGGAAAAATCAAAGAGGAGGTGTATGTCTGTCAGCCACCTGGGTTTGAGGATCCTTCTCATCCTGAGTGGGTGTACAGACTGGACAAAGCTCTTTATGGGCTCAAACAGGCTCCAAGAGCCTGGTATGATACACTCTCCACCTTTTTACTCAAAAATAACTTTACAAGAGGTGCCATTGATAAAACACTTTTCATTAAACATGTTGGAAATCATGTCTTACTTGTTCAAATTTATGTTGATGATATCATTTTTGGTTCAACAAACACAAAACTGTGTGATGATTTTAAGAAACTCATGCAATCAAAATTTGAGATGAGTACCATGGGAGAACTGCAGTACTTTCTAGGACTGCAGATCAAACAACAAACAAATGGAACTTTTATACATCAATCAAAATATGTTAAAGAATTATTGAACAAATTTTCTTTAAATGACTGTAAATCATGTTCCACTCCCATGACACCAATCACACAAGTTGAACCTGATGATCAAGGAAAACAGGTTGATCAAACCATGTACAGATGCATGATAGGTTCCCTTTTATATTTAACTGCTTCTAGACCAGATATTATGTTTTCAACATGTGTCTGTGCTAGATATCAATCAGCACCAAGGGAATCACACCTTATAGCAGTCAAAAGAATTTTCAGATATCTGAAAGGAACTCCAACACTAGGAATTTGGTATCCTGCTTCAAGCAATACCAAGTTATCAGCTTTTTCAGATAGTGACTATGCAGGGTGTAAGATGACAAGGAAGTCAACATCTGGTGGTTGTCAATTCCTGGGTAACTGTCTAGTGTCATGGCAATCAAAGAAGCAAACATCTGTTGCAACTTCAACTGCTGAAGCTGAATACATTGCAGCTGCAAGTTGTACATCACAGATACAATGGCTCCAATATCAACTTCTTGATTATGGAATCAAAGAGACCAAGACACCTTTGTTTGTAGACAACAAATCTGCCATTAGCATCATTCAAAATCCGGTACAGTTCTCAAAAACCAAACATATTGAGATCAGGTACCATTTCATAAGAGATTGCTATGAAAAAGGCAAGATTGAGGTGAAGCATGTAGCAACATCTAATCAAATAGCTGACATCTTCACTAAGCCCCTTGACACATCAACATTTCAGAAGTTAGTATCCATGCTTGGAATGCTAAATTTGTAAGTGTTTACTTTATTTTTATTTTTATTTTTTTTACTTATATGCATATCAGTTAGAATCCAAGTTAACACTTGATTCTACCCAACTCTACATCAAACTTCTACATCAATCACTACTGTTATGCATAAAACATCAAAATTTTCTTTTTCCTTTTTCCATCCTTGATTCCATCCTGTTTACCTTGGTGGAATCCAAGTTAACCTTTTCCATCTTTTTTATGGTTTTCACTTACAAAAGACAAAAGTCTGCAACAAAACTTCTGAAAAACAAACTACTGATTAAACAAAAATCAGTATGAGAGAAACTACTGATGAACAAAATCATCAGTATGGGATAATTTTCTGAAAAAGTGTGTAACTTCTGATAAAATAACCTTCAGAAGTTATGAATAAAGTATTTATAAAAACATTTCTCATCAGATGTTAAAACTACTGAAGAGAGAATGGGAACTACTGATGAAGTAATCCTTCATCAGCAGTTTAAGTCAAAAGGGCAAATCTGACTTTTCCCATCATCAGAGGTTTGACCTAATCAGTTTAAAAACCTCTGATAAAGAGATTTTTAACCAAAGGCGGTTTTAAAACTTCTAATAAAGAAGATTCAAGCGGTTAAAACTTCTAATAAATACCTTTTCTACACACTTATCCTTTCAAACTCAAAAATATCCTTCTTTCTCTCTCAAAAACTCTCTCAACAACCTATACCTGCAAATCCACTGTTCGATCAAAAACCCAAACCACATGGCTCTAGTTCTAAAACAGGGACACAATCAAAGGGCCTTCCTTGAAAAACAAGAAGGCTGGTCCCAATACGATGAGATCATTGATCTTGTCGTCAAATCCCAATATTTTACTGCTCTCACAATCAACCCACCAATTCACACTGAAACTCTAAATGAGTTCTGGGCAAATGCTGAGACGGTTACAATGGGTGATGAGGTCATTTCCCTCAACTCAAGAATAAAAGGGAAACAACTGACCATCACACCAGCCACACTAGCAACAAGACTGGGTCTGGATGATGTAACTGCCCCTGACCATGTTGCTAACACTGATATTCATCTAACCATGACTGAGTGTGGTTATCAAGGTACTCTCTCCCATGCTACAATATTCAAAAAATATTTTGAACCAAAATACAAACTTTTGTTTCATTATATAATGCATAATAGGGGAACTGGGTAATGAGGTGCTTGTGGGAAAAATTTCAACTTTAAATCCTTTAACATCACAAGCATACTCAAGGCATAACAAACCGGCTGCCTGGCCAGAAGATGATCAGGGAGAACAACAACAAGTCCCCCTGAAGCCCACATCTTCCAAACTCACACCACCAAAAGCCAAAAAGCCCAAGCCAACAAAAACTGCACCCCACCAACCCAAAAGAAAAGTTGTTCAGGAGGTTGAGATGCCTGAACATGCTCATGAGCATTCTGCTCTTCAAATAGATGAGACTGAAACACCCTCTCAGTCTCATCCATCTCAAACCCCGCCAAGAGCACCCATAACAATTTTATTCAAAAGAAAAAGACTTAGAAAAACATATGAAACACACTCTTCTTTTGAAACTGCTGAACAACAACTTTCACCACCTATTGCCCAAACTACTGAACCAACCCCACAAATTTCTGAACAAGAGGCAATAGAAATTGCCAAACTTCTCTCTGGGCTAAAAGAGAATGTCCCATCTGATCATGTCAGTCCCCTACAACCACAACAAACAGGGGACATAACTACTACATCAGACATGGATGTGGACATCTCTAGCCCTATCCCAAGAGATGAGGGTGGACCAGAGTCTTTAAGCCCAATTTTAGAGACTCTTGGGGCATCTGAGGCTGCTACTACTCAGTTACCACCCAGTGGTGGATCTGAGGATAGAAGTAACATAGCTAAGACCTCAGATGTGGCAACTACTGATGAAGGCTTAATGCCTGAAGTAGGAAATCCTCAGTACCAAGAAAAAGAGGTTCATGAGAGAACTGAGTTGGGCTCAGCTCATGATTTAACTAAGACAGTCCTCATTGAGGGCAACATCAGGGATTCAGATGATTCCATTAGTTTGGATGATGTTTCACACACTCAAACTACTGAATTGACGGCACTTTCTGAAGGTCCTGTTTCAGGGGTATCCAGGCTCAAGAAGCCAGTCACCTCTGCACAGGTTAAAGCCCACTCAATCCCTAAAACCCCTAGAGTGGCATCCTCTGTACAACATGAGGATCTCCCAAAAACACCCCCTTTCACAACAAATGCCTACCCAATTCCCTGGACAAACAAGCATAGACCTGAACCAGCTATGCAGCCCAGAGGGTCCCCTGTACCACATGATGAATACACTCATCAGAAATCACTTCCAAACATATACAGCTGACTTGGAGCTGTCCATCAAGAACCAATTTGGAGTGATCAAGACCAAGATGAACGATCTGTCCAACAAAATAGACTTCAACAGCAAACAGATTGCTCATCTTCAAGGACAATTTTCCCAACCCTCTGCTTCAAGGGTTAAAATTGATGAATCCAAAAAGGGGGAGAAGATCAGGGAACCTAAGGAGTCATTCCAAGCCAGGATAAGGGCAAGAGTGGCACTCCTTGAAAGAGATCAAAAAGATCAGGCCAGGAAAGAAAAAATGGCCAAACAGTTTGGTGTCTCAATAGAAGAAATTGAAGCTGCAGAGAAAGAAGATGAGACCCAAACATCTGAAGAATCCCTAAGGCACAATGAAGAAACTTCTGATGACCAAACTTCTGATGAAGAATCAGAAAGTACTGAAGACAATCCTTCAGAGTTGACAAACCATCAGCAGTTGTCAGCACATCAGAAGTTAACACTTCCAAACCTCAAACAACTGAACCTTCCAGAACCACTGCTCCCATTCAACCAACATCTGATCCCATCAGGCCTACATCTGTTACAACAATGACTGTATTAAACCCTTCTCCTATCTCTCAATCAGCTGAACTATTAGAGAAGAGCTTAATTGCAGCCAACAAGAAGGCCAGAGAAGATCAGATTTGGAAATCTCTGGAAGAAAGGGATGATTTGGATTTAAGCCATGAAGAAAAACTTCAGGCTTATGCAGCTGAACTACAAAGGCAGGCTAGCCTTGATGAGATTGCTGAACAAGATAAAAGACAACAACTGGTGTCTTACATTACCAAGAACAGCAAGACCAAAGCCTTTACACTCAAAGGACTCTCTATGCAAGAGCTGACAAGAAGAGCACAACTGCTTGCAGACAAAGTGGCCACAAGCAAAGATGGAAAGGCCAAGAGAGCCCAGATAGTAGAAGAGTTAGTAGCAGAAGGATATGGTTCAAAAGCCTCAGTATCCAGATGGAAAGAAGAAAGACTGATGGATACTTATAGAAAATACTTGGCTGCCAAGGCTGCAAATCCTGAGAAGTTTCAAACTGCTGATCCTTCAAGATCAGTAGTTAGAACTTCTGGTGTATCTAGAAGAACTGCTACTCAGAAGAAGAAGGCAGAGGACAATGTCAAAACTGACTTCAAAATGGTACTACTTGAAGGAAGTTCAGTATTCCATTCAGATTTTGACATTGAGGAGAAACCTCTGTTAACACAATTCAGGGATCCTTCCACTTTTGCTTATCAAATACAAAAGACCATCAAAGAAAAGCTGCATACCAAAGTAGTGACTGAACACCATCTCCCAACTGTTCAGATGCCTGATATGCAACAACAACAAGGAATAGAATCCCACCTGAGGCTATCTGAAACTGAAGACATCCAGCACTCAGGACCATCAACCCAAGGGACAAGTCTGGTTCCCTATTCTTCTGACTTTAACAAGTCAAAGATCCCTATCATCAGATGGTCACTTACTGATAACAACTCAGTACTGTTGACAAGAAGAGACCTCTCAAGCAGGGCTTACAAGAAGATCAGTGATCTGAAGAAACTGTCAACACAAGACCTGCTCACAATTCAACATCTAGAACCACAGAGAGGATCTCTATCTGATGGTCAGTTCAACCAGCTCAAGAACACCATGTACAAAGAGATATGGAAGATTGTTCAAGACAGAAGAAACACATAAGGAATTAGTAAGGTTTTGGCTTCATCAATCCAGGGGGAGATTGTTAGGACAAAGAGGATTGGTGAAACCACTTTTGTAAACCTTAGTCTAATTCACTTCTGTCATTTTGGCTAAGTATAGAAGTACTGAAGAGAAGACAAGAAACTGCTGATTAGAAGATATGAGAAGTGCTGAAGAAGCAGAAGTTCTGAAGTCCAAACCAGACAAGTTCACTTCAGAAGTACTGAAGACAAAACTACTCTTCAGTAGTTTGTCCTTCATCAGCACTTAGCATCAGATATTTCCCACCGCCTTTTTGCATCAGTAGTTTATTGTTTAATATTACTTTTAGCTTTATTTGATTGATTCAATGTTGCAACTTGTGCAACTTGTTTCTGCTATTTCTGTACTTGCTTTTTGGCAAGATACATGTATGTAAACGTCTATAAATAGGAGGCTTCAACCTTCTATTTTAGACATTGATTTTAATAGAAAAATCCTTCAAACACTCTCACTGTTCTATTCCATTTCTGTATTTATTGTGAATCTCTCTAAGTATCTAATTCTCATTTACAGCTTAGATTCATAATAAATACTTTGTCATTTATTAGTTTCAAACATCAAGGGGAGTTATAACTCTGCCTTTGTGTAAAAAGTGTTGCTTTAACTTATAACATTCCGCTGTGCTTATAATCTGATTTACAAGGACTTGCTAAACACTTAAGTGTCAAGATAGCAAGTTCTTACTTAGCATAAAAGAGCAAACTGATCCAACACAGCGGCAGCCTTCTTCAAGGCTTCATCGGCCCTTGCCTTGGCCTCAGCCTGTGCCTTCTCTTCCCGCAGCCTAGCCTCCTCCCTCTTCCTATCCGCCTCAACATTTTGTTCGGCGGTAGGATGGGGACCAAGAGGAGTAACCGACTTTGGCGCAATCACTGAAACAGTTGACAAGAATTAAGTAAACAATTAAACAGAGGAAAGAAGCAAGGGAAGTGAGCAAAACTAACCTGTCGCCTTCTTCACAATTTTCAGGAAGACAGGCTGGCAGACAGGAGGGGGAGTAATATCGATAGAAAATAAGGGAGGCCCCTCCTTCCTCAATGTATCAGAAGTCTCAGCGGGGGATTTCCCTAAACCCTCGCTACCAGCGCCACCCTTCGACCCGCCACCACCTTGGGAGGTAGACTCCGTACGAGTTCGCTTATAGCGAGTCAAAGGGTCCTCGTGCACCTCCTCATCCTTGGAAGCAGGCCCATCTTTCCGCTTAGAGCGGCTCTTCACATATTCGCCTCCTGCACTCGAAGATCCCGTGTCAGAATGTGAAATTAATTTCTTCACCACATAAGCGTGCCTCCGCGGGGCATTCTTCCAACGCCCGCGCTCCCGGGAAGGTCGCGACTCGCGCGACAACTTCCCAGAGAAGCCAGTGGACTCAGAATCAGACAAGTTAACGAATGACGTGGAGGTAGGGTTTAAAGACTCACGAGTCACATGGAAAAGGCTGGGCGGATTATCCAAGTTTGGATAATGGAACCTATCCACAAACTCCTCCAAAAAGGAGACCTCCCCCTCGGGGATGCGCCTCCATTTCAACCTCACACTTCCGCGGGACGCGAAAGCGTTAAACTTGGACATTCCTACAAAGGCGGCAAACAGATAAGGAAATTTTTCTAAGTAAACATAATAAGATATAGGGAGGAAACAGTACCATCATCAGGAATATAGGGCTCTTTCCCCGGGCGAAGCCCCGAGCGACTAGTGCCCAGCAAGTTGAACATCTCCTCCATCAGACCCTTCAACCCCAGTTTGGTCTTGTGGGTTGTCAGGGCGATTAACCAGGCCTCCTCCTTGTAACCCCACATCACTTCGTGGTCCTTTACCCGCTCCTTACCGGTTACCACCTTCCATGGCATCGCCACCGGGATCACACCCTTCTTCACAAAGAAATATTTATACCTTCCACTCATGGAGGGACTTCGGCACCTCGCTAACCATAGGCGGCACCTTCGGCCGCGGCTTAAACGTAAACCATGTCTCATCCCGAGACATGTAGTAAAACACGTTGAACCGATCAATGGTCGGTTCAATATCCAACGCACAGCAAGAATTCTCAAACCACGCCAAACGCAGCATCCCAAACGCACTCATCTGCGTCACCGCCACCCCATATTCCACCAATGTATCCAACTGAAAGCGGGTGGCCGGTAGACGGAATCCACACTTAGTAAAGTGGGCTTCGTACAAGGCAATTTTGCCATTAGAAGGGGTCAGCACAGTCTGGTTCGGAGTGGGCAACTCCGGCTCCCACTACGGAAAGATCCCGTAACCCCTGCAAAACTCATTGAAGGTAGCAGGTATCCACTTACAGGGGGTGTTAGTCATCAACTTCCTTTCCTTTATCTTCCCCCCTGAACAGTGGGCTCCTCCACCTCCTCACTGCCAGCAACATCAACCTCTGGCTCTTCATTATGGGTGTCACCAGACAGTGCCCCACCAGTGGAGAGATCAGACATGATCAACTAAGTAAAGAAAAGGAAACGGTAACAAGAAAAGGAGGAAATCTGGGAAAATCGTTGAAGATTCACCGGAAAATTGGAAGTTTCAATAGGAAATCTTTAAAATCCGCCAGAAAGTTGGCTGGAATATTTGAAGATTGCTTGGAAACTTCAACAGTTGGAAGAGAAAGAAAGTGCAGGAGTGCAAAGAGAAGTTTGGAGAGTGTAAATGAAAAAAGGATATGCTTCAACCCCTTTTATACTCATCGCATTAATTGCGATGGGCCCCACTGGAAAAAGCAACCGTCACACCTTTTCGTCTGGAAAGCTCAGGATGATGACACGTGGCGAATTTGTCATCCAACGGTCCACACCTGTGCGTGTATCTGCACAAACAACTAGCACCCTCACGGATGGGTGACACATGTCGCCAGATCTCACGTTTTCGTTAATTAAGACACGTGACGGCTCATGCATCTGACACACCTCACTTGATCTTCAACACGTGGCACAATCCTGTTCACTCATCAATCAAGTGGCGCGCGTGGCCCACACGCGCCTGGCACCAGACGAAAAGTTGGTGCTGCACACGTCTGATGGGACAGACATCAAACAACCTGTCAGACAGCTGTCTGACACGTCTGCCCATCGAATTCTGCAAAACTTCCATCCGAAGTTAATACACATTCGAATTCCAGGCGCATTAATTTCAAATTATTGACGAGACATTAAATTCCAATGATTCAACATTTACTCCAACTCTAGAGCCGCATTAACTACGGGGGCATTTACTACAACTTCAGGCTCACGCCGGCGCAAGTTTTACGTCAAAATAAAGACGCTCTCCACCTAGCTCCTTCTCAAGACAAGGCATGACACGTCATCTTCAGCAGAAGTTTGACGTAAAGTGTAACATTACGCATTAATACTTGTACGTTACAATTATTTTGAATAAAACGTCAAGTTTCATCTTTTATTCGTCTTTTAAAAATATTATTGGGCAATTCGTACGCAATTCGTACACAATTCGTGTTTGTAAGTAATGTTTTTCTTGTGGGTTTTATTCTTCGGCATACATACAACAATAACTTTATGATTAATTGGGTTATTGTTATGTGAATCAATTGATTGTTAATTCTAGGGCACGATCGTATATAATTGGGGAAGAACACGTTCTGAACAAGGTTATTTATTTTAATCAAACACAAATCCAATACAACCACTGATCTAGATCAAGTGGTTGTGTCTGTTGTTGTTAAACGGAATCACGCGGGTTCGAGTCCCATACAAATGGTTTTTACCTTTTCTTTTTAAAATGAATATAAATCAGTTTCCCTTATATTATATAATTAAATTAATCAAAGATTAATCGTTCTCAGGGACCAGACCAGTTGGTCTGGGCTTGTGATTTAAAACACATGAACCGGCCAAGGGCCCGGGTTCGATCCATGGCATCAACAAACATTTTTTTTCATTAAGTATATATATATATATATATATATATTCCCTTGTATTTTTAAAATTCATTTTAAAATACTAAAACTATTTTATAAATTCTACAAAAATTATTTTATGTTATTCTAGTGGAAAAGTTTAACATACCATTTTTAGTTTTCAAAAATTTATTTATTTAATATATATAATAAATAATTCAAGTTTATTCTATTTTATTTATAAAATTCTATAAAAATATCAAAACAATTATATAAATTTCCACAAAAATTATTCTGAGTTTTTATAACATTAAGCTTTTCTGAAATGATTTTTATTTCTGAAAAATCATTTATTTAATATTTTTAATCAATTTTTGTTAGTTTTAATCATAAATAAATCATAATAAATTCATTTTTCAATATTTTTGCACCAAAATTTTATACAAATTATTTCTGATTATTTGGAACAGAAATACAATTTTTAAAATTAATAATTCTGTAAATTTAATATTTTTAAATATTAAAGTCATATTTTGACAATTTGAAATAAATAGATTTAATATTCTATTTTTAGGAAAATAATTTTATAAAAATTATTTTCATACTTAAAACTTTATATTTTGACCATCTTTAATTTAAAATTTACAAAAAGACTTTTGTTTATTTAATTATCAAATTTCTCTTATTTATTAAACATTTTATTTATTAATCCAACGAATGTTTGTCCCCAATTCGAAACCCTAGAAAATACTTGTAGACTAGATAGACTTAGACTTATTTGTTACCTTATACATAGGGTAATACTTGGCAATCTTTGGGGCTACACTTATACTTTTTCTCAAGACCTAATACTTTGTTAAGGTGAGTTTACGTAACCATGTTTATGCAATTCTTTATACTTGCAACATTATACTTAAGCAATTCTACATACATGTCTAGTTGTAAACTTTAATGCCTCATGATTTAGACAACAACAACAGTTTCAACAAGTTTCAACATTACATAATCATTAGCTATGGCCAAGCCGACGATACTCAATAATAGATCTATTGGATTGACAATCCCACCTAGATTCGTTGACCATCTTTTATGGGGAGCGCGGGTGAGTGTTATCGTTCCAACATATTATTAAGGTGAACCGTGGATGACGGGATGGACCTAAACTAGTCGGAGGTTTGATTATGTCGATTCAACATTCCATGGTTTTTTCATGTAGACTTAAACTTACGATAGACATATGAATTGCTAAACTTTTTTACTTAAACTATTTGCTTGACATGGCTTATGTATTATCACCAACTTCTAGTTGACCCCCCCCCCCCATTTGTACATCTCAACAGGAAATAATGATGCATGAAGACTAGAGTATTAACATGAGAAGACAAACTGAAGTCTATGCTTGTTTGGTTTTTGTGATGTATTAGATTTCCACTTAAAACTCATTATGTATTTTCATTTTTGGATATTTGCACTTTAAATTAATTTCAATTAAAATTTGATTACCATGTGCTACTGTATACTCATTCTTACGTGACACCTCGATGTTTCCGCCATCGGTTGGGGTGTTACAGATTGGTATCAGAGCCTTGGTTATAGGGAATTAGGTTATTAGAAAATAATCTAGACTATAACCTTAGGGACTTAAACAGTACTTGCTTCTCTTACTTGTAACCCTAATTGTTTCCCTAATCTTATCCCTATCTTATACTTATACAACCCTAAGCCTACAAGTGACTACTCTTATTCGTCTGCTGCAATCCTGATCCACCATTAGATTAATAGGACAAAATCCTCAGGTTTAACCTGAACCACCTTGAGATCTCGTCGAAGTTCTAGATTTTAATAACGAACACGTGCAATCTGGAAGGGTGAACGCCTGTATTCTGAGTCTTCTGTCTAGGCTGGCATTGCGCATATATCCCAATCAGACGAGGGACCCAGATGCCTACCTGGGAATTCTCGGGATGAGTGTTCACTTATAGGCTAAAGCATGTCTTCATTATGTTATTAGAATCTAGAATCTTTGATAAGTCAACGTTTTCGTTTATTCGTTTTAATTAATGAATAAATGATTACATTCCTTATATAAACTCATTCATTTCATTGTGTCTCTTACAGATCATGCCTCCACGTCGCAGCACTCACAATAGCAATGGAGAGAACCACGAGGAAGGTGGCGACAACCATAATCATAACCACGACGCTAACCACAACAACAACAACAACAATGGTGTTGATGCCCAACTGGCTGCGATCATTTCTCAACAAATGGCGCAGCAAATCGCGACTCTGGTTCCTAACTTACTGGCTCAAGTCATCCAGATGAACGGAAACGGTAACGGCAACGGAAACGGTAATGGAAACGGAAACGGAAATGGAAACCACAACGAGAATGGGAATGGTCTCCCACCTTGCACTCTTAAGCACTTTAATTCCTGTAACCCCCCTAAGTTCAGTGGAGAAGAGGGAGCTACGGGACTTCTAAAATGGTTCGAGGGTATGGAGAATACCTTCATTAACAGTGAGTGTCCCGATAACTTTAAGGTTCGTTACGCCATGAGTGTTCTTCACAAACGAGCACTCACTTGGTGGAATGAGGAAAAGCGCACTCGAGGAACTGAAGCTGCTTTAGCTATGACCTGGGATCAAGTCAAGGAGATTATGAAAGATGAGTTCTGTCCCCGCAACGAGGTTAAGAAACTAGAAGACGAGTTCCACACCCTTGCTCAAGATAGTGGGGAAAACCTTGCTTACAATACCCGCTTTCACGAGCTCAGTTTGTTACTGCCCCATAAAGTTACTCCCTTACCTATAGCCATCGAGAAGTATATCGGTGGTCTGCCCATGCAAATCCAGGACACAGTATGGGGAAGGAATCCTGCCACCTTAGAGGAAGCCAAACGTCTGGCGGCTACTCTCACCGATAATCATGTGAAGAACGGTACTCTCTTCCGCCAGAACACCAAGAAGACTGCTGCAAAAGACACTCCTCAGCCCGCTATTGAGGTTAAGCCCGAGACCTCAAGCAACAGGAAGCACAAGGCTAGGAACTACATGGTTGCTACCACTCCACCTGCAGCACAAAACCCAGCCAAGAAGCCGTATGGCGGGAACCACCCTCTTTGCAACACTTGTCAATTCCACCATCTTCCTGCCAGACCATGCCACCAATGTAATAACTGCAAGCGGTATGGACACTACACCAATGCTTGCCAAGCCCCTGCCACCCAAAACAACCCTGCCGGAAATAATCCAGCTCCTAATGCTCAAAATGGTAGGCCTGTTCGTGGCCAGTTCTATGAATGTGGAAGCACGGAACATTATAGGGATGCTTGCCCTAGACTTGGAAACCAGAACCGCAACCAAAATCAGAACCACAACCAAAATCAAAACCGCAACCAAAACCTGAACCGCAACCAGAACCAAGGTGCTCTAGGCCGCGCCTACAACCTCAATGCTAACCAGGCCCGCGACAACAACGAGGTGGTTAATGGTACGTTTCTCGTTAATAACCACTATGCATCCATATTATTTGATTCGGGAGCTGATAAGTCATTTGTATCACTAAAGTTCGAACCTTTGCTTAACTTACCCCAAACTAATCTAGAGGAACCTTTAGTGGTAGAGGTAGCTAATGGGAAGTCTATCTCGATCGATTCCATTATTCGTAACTGTGTGTTGAACCTCGACGAACATACTTTCTCTATCGATCTCATCCCTATGCATCTTGGGAGTTTTGATGTCATAGTAGGCATGGATTGGTTGTCAACCCATCGTGCTGAAATTCTATGCTTTGAGAAAGTCATTCGCATTCCTCTCGAATCTGGCGATATTTTGAAGATCTATGGTGAAAAGTCTTGTGGCGAGCTTAAGCTCATGTCTTGTACTACTGCCCAAAAATACTTACGAAAGGGGTATACGGCTTTCTTAGCTAACGTAATAGAAAAGAAGGACAAGGGCAAAAGTATCCAAGACATCCCAATCATTCGGGACTATCCTGAAATCTTCCTAGAGGATTTACCTGGTTTGCCTCCTGCTCGACAAGTGGAATTTAGGATTGATCTTGTTCCTGGTGCAAATCCTGTCGCCAAAGCTCCTTATCGTCTTGCACCCTCTGAGATGCAAGAACTTGCCAGTCAACTACAGGAACTTTCTGATAAAGGTTTCATTCGCCCCAGTTCTTCTCCATGGGGAGCCCCTGTCTTGTTCGTTAAGAAGAAAGATGGATCTCTCAGGATGTGTATCGACTATCGCGAACTCAGCAAACTCACCATCAAGAATCGTTATCCCTTGCCTATGATTGACGATCTTTCGATCAACATAAAGGAGCAACCCACTTCTCGAATATTGATCTTCGTTCTAGTTATCATCAGCTTAGAGTCCACGATAAAGATATTCCCAAGACAGCCTTTCGTACACGTTATGGTCATTATGAATTCATGGTCATGCCATTTGGATTGACCAACGCTCCCGCAGTATTTATGGATTTGATGAATCGGGTTTGTAGACCCTACCTTGACAAATTCATGATCATCTTCATCGATGACATTTTGATTTACTCAAAATCAAAGTCCGATCACGAACAACATCTTCACTCCATTTTGGGTCTCCTAAAGAAAGAACAATTGTATGCCAAGTTCTCAAAATGTGAATTTTGGCTTATGGAAGTTCAATTTTTGGGACATGTCATTGATATGAACGGAATTCATGTTGATCCTGCAAAGATCAAAGCTGTGAAGAATTGGAGTGTTCCTAAAACTCCAACAGAAGTCCGTTCCTTCCTTGGTTTGGCTGGTTATTATCGTCGATTCATTGCCAACTTCTCTAAGATCGCTGTTCCTCTCACTGCCTTAACTCACAAGGGTAAACCCTATGAGTGGGGACCAAAGCAAGAGGAAGCATTTGAAACTCTCAAGCTAAAACTCTGTGAAGCTCCTATCATGTCTCTACCTGATGGTAATGATGACTTCGTGGTCTATTGTGATGCATCAAACCAAGGTCTTGGTTGTGTTCTCATGCAACGAGGCAAGGTTATTGCTTATGCGTCTAGACAACTCAAGACTCACGAAAAGAATTATACCACCCATGATCTTGAATTGGGCGCTGTCGTCTTTGCTCTCAAGATTTGGAGACACTATCTTTATGGAACCAAATGTGTGGTTTTCACGGACCACAAAAGTCTCCAACATGTCTTCGACCAGAAAAACTTAACATGAGGCAACGACGTTGGGTTGAGTTACTTAACGACTATGATTGCGAAATTCACTACTATCCTGGCAAAGCGAATGTTGTGGCTGACGAACTCAGTCGTAAAGAGCGTATCAAACTTCATTGTGCGAGAGTTCGTACTGATCTTCAGGATCGCATCCTCCAGGCTCAACATACTTCAGTCACCCAAGGGAACATGTACGACGAAATGTCTTGTGGTGCTGAGACTCAATTTGAGACCAAACCTGATGGGCTACTCTATTTTCTTAATCGACTTTGGATTCCTGACCGTGATGATCTTCATACCTTTCTTATGAACGAGGCTCATAAGTCTCGTTATTTTATTCACCCTGGAGCTGACAAGATGTACCAAGATCTTCGTTATTCTTATTGGTGGCCTGGTATGAAGAAAGATATTGCTCTTTTCGTTGCAAAATGCCTCACGTGTTCAAAGGTCAAGGCTGAACATCAACGACCATCTGGTATGCTCGAACAACCAGAAATTCCTGTGTGGAAATGGGAGAGCATAGCAATGGACTTCATCACTAAACTCCCTCGTACACCCAAAGGTTTTGACAGCATTTGGGTAATAGTTGATCGTTTGACCAAGTCAGCCCATTTCTTACCTATTCGTGAGAAGTATTCTGTGGAAAGGTTGGCAAAGATGTACGTAAGCGAAATCGTATGTCGTCATGGTATACCTTTGGACATTATCTCTGATCGTGATGGTCGTTTCACCTCTCACTTTTGGGATTCTTTACAAGACGCTTTGGGTACCAAGTTGAACCTGAGTACTGCTTATCACCCTCAAACAGATGGTCAGACTGAACGGACCATCCAGACACTTGAGGATATGCTCAGGGCATGTGTCATCGATTTTGGTGGCGCATGGGATTCTCATCTTCCTTTGGTCGAGTTTTCTTACAACAACAGTTATCATGCCAGCATTAACATGGCTCCTTTCGAGGCACTCTATGGTCGTAAATGTCGTTCACTTGTCTGTTGGACTGAGGTTGGTGAAGCCCAGATTACGGGACCCGAACTGATCCAGGAAACCACAGATAAAATCAAACTCATTCAGGATAATCTTCTCAAGGCTAGAAGTCGTCAGAAGAGCTATGCTGATAAACGTCGTAAGCCCTTGGAATTTCAAGTCGGGGACCTTGTACTTCTTAAGGTATCCCCTTGGAAGGGAGTGATTCGCTTCGGTAGAAAGGGAAAACTAGCTCCTCGATACGTTGGCTCATTCAAAGTCCTTGACAGGATTGGAAAAGTGGCTTACAAACTTGATCTTCCACCCGAGCTAAGCAATGTTCACCCAACCTTTCATGTTTCGAATCTCAAGAAATGCTTAGCAGATGAGAACCTCCATGTTCCTCTTGAAGATGTGCAAATCGATGAAACTATGCACATTGTCGAGAAACCCGTCGAGATTGTAGACATTGGAGTCAAGAAACTCAAGCGCAGCCGTATTCCGATCGTTAAGGTTCGTTGGGAATCTAAACGAGGTCCAGAGTTCACTTGGGAACGTAAAGACCAGATGAAGTCTAAATACCCACATCTTTTTCCACCAGACTCTCCAACTCCAACTTGGGGACGAAGTTCCTAAAAGTAGGGGAGACTGTAACATTACGCATTAATACTTGTACGTTACAATTATTTTGAATAAAATGTCAAATTTCATCTTTTATTCGTCTTTTAAAAATATTATTGTGACGCATTTGGAACCCTAATACTATATTATTTATATATAATATACATATATATATATAGTATAATTGTCAAAAAATAAAGTGCTTGGGCGGGGAATCGAACCCGCGCCCAAGCCGGGTCAACCATCACAACAAGCTCAATCATCTGGTCTACACACACACTTGGTTTAATCCCAACATATTATAATTATATAACAAGTTTAGTTCTTCACAGTTGACTAGGAAAGTCAACTGTGATGTCAATCTACCAAAATTAACCAAATCAAACGCGTTTATATCCAAATTAGGAATGATTGGTGATTAAATGGTCGGTTACGCGTCCCTTACACGCTAGCTTGATGATCAAATCATGCCAATTATACACGATTACGCGTCATCACCATGAATACGAGGTCAACATTCCATTCGTGCAATCCAAACCCTCTCCCTATAAATTGGACCTCCCAAATCCTTCCCAACTCGCCGAAATCTCTCTCTCAATCTCCAATTTCTAGTTTAATTCAACTGTTCAAGAGTTCTTGTTCGAGTTTGACCTTTCTGTTTGACTGGGCAATTCGTACACAATTCGTGTTTGTAAGTAATGTTTTTCTTGTGGGTTTTATTCTTCGGCATACACACAACAATAACCCTATGATTAATTGGGTTATTGTTGTGTGAATCAATTGATTGTTAATTCTAGGGCACGATCGTATATAATTGGGGAAGAACACGTTCTGAACAAGGTTATTTATTTTAATCAAACACAAATCCAATACAACCACTGATCTAGATCAAGTGGTTGTGTCTGTTGTTGTTAAACGGAATCACGCGGGTTCGAGTCCCATACAAACGGTTTTTACCTTTTCTTTTTAAAATGAATATAAATCAGTTTCCCTTATATTATATAATTAAATTAATCAAAGATTAATCGTTCTTAGGGTCCAGACCAGTTGGTCTGGGCTTGTGATTTAAAACACATGAACCGGCCAAGGGCCCGGGTTCAATCCATGGCATCAACAAACATTTTTTTTCATTAAGTATATATATATATATATATTCCCTTGTATTTTTAAAATTCATTTTAAAATACTAAAACTATTTTATAAATTCTACAAAAATTATTTTATGTTATTCTAGTGGAAAAGTTTAACATACCATTTTTAGTTTTCAAAAATTTATTTATTTAATATATATAATAAATAATTCAAGTTTATTCTATTTTATTTATAAAATTCTATAAAAATATCAAAACAATTATATAAATTTCCACAAAAATTATTCTGAGTTTTTATAACATTAAGCTTTTCTGAAATGATTTTTATTTCTGAAAAATCATTTATTTAATATTTTTAATCAATTTTTGTTAGTTTTAATCATAAATAAATCATAATAAATTCATTTTTCAATATTTTTGCACCAAAATTTTATACAAATTATTTCTGATTATTTGGAACAGAAATACAATTTTTAAAATTAATAATTCTGTAAATTTAATATTTTTAAATATTAAAGTCATATTTTGACAATTTGAACTAAATAGATTTAATATTCTATTTTTAGGAAAATAATTTTATAAAAATTATTTTCATACTTAAAACTTTATATTTTGACCATCTTTAATTTAAAATTTACAAAAAGACTTTTGTTTATTTAATTATCAAATTTCTCTTATTTATTAAACATTTTATTTATTAATCCAACGAATGTTTGTCCCCAATTCGAAACCCTAGAAAATACTTGTAGACTAGATAGACTTAGACTTATTTGTTACCTTATACATAGGGTAATACTTGGCAATCTTTGGGGCTACACTTATACTTTTTCTCAAGACCTAATACTTTGTTAAGGTGAGTTTACGTAACCATGTTTATGCAATTCTTTATACTTGCAACATTATACTTAAGCAATTCTACATACATGTCTAGTTGTAAACTTTAATGCCTCATGATTTAGACAACAACAACAGTTTCAACAAGTTTCAACATTACATAATCATTAGCTATGGCCAAGCCGGCGATACTCAATAATAGATCTATTGGATTGACAATCCCACCTAGATTCGTTGACCATCTTTTATGGGGAGCGCGGGTGAGTGTTATCGTTCCAACATATTATTAAGGTGAACCGTGGATGACGGGATGGACCTAAACTAGTCGGAGGTTTGATTATGTCGATTCAACCCCCCCCCCCCCATTTGTACATCTCAACAGGAAATAATGATGCATGAAGACTAGAGTATTAACATGAGAAGACAAACTGAAGTCTATGCTTGTTTGGTTTTTGTGATGTATTAGATTTCCACTTAAAACTCATTATGTATTTTCATTTTTGGATATTTGCACTTTAAATTAATTTCAATTAAAATTTGATTACCATGTGCTACTGTATACTCATTCTTACGTGACACCTCGATGTTTCCGCCATCGGTTGGGGTGTTACATAAAGCGAGAAAATACGTTCTCCGCTAGCTCCTTCTTAGGACAAGGCATGACACGTCATCTTCAGCGGAAGTTTGACGTAAAGCGAGAAAAGATGTTCTCAGCCTAGTTCCTTCTCAGGACAAGGCATGACACGTAATCTCCAGCGGAAGTTTGACGTAAAACGAGAAAAGATGTTCTCCGCCTGGCTCCTTCTCAGGACCAGGCATGACACGTCATCTTCAGCGGAAGTTTGACGTAAAGCGAGAAAACACGTTCTC
Organism: Ambrosia x helenae; assembly: GCA_030844895.1. Lineage (NCBI taxonomy): Eukaryota > Viridiplantae > Streptophyta > Magnoliopsida > Asterales > Asteraceae > Ambrosia > Ambrosia x helenae. The sequence goes on from CM061234.1 coordinate 115,611,825, forward strand.
CGCCTCACTTCTTAACGAACCCAGAGGAAGCAACTCATTTTCTCGCCAGAATACCTCAATGAGCCCGAAGACCCAACAAAGCAAATGAGCTATCATCTGCGACTAATACTTTATTCAGTCTAGTGCTCCACCTACTCTTGAATCAAGATCAGGAGAAGCCCTAGACAAGGGGGACTTGAAGGGATAGGGAGCCCAATCCTTGCGGAGGCAGCATCCCTATCCCTCTTTAGAGAAATCCTGGCGTCAACTGCCACCAGCGTCAAGAAACATCTCCAGTTTTAAGATACGTTTTATACCTAACTGAGTTTCTAAAGTTCCGGTTTTGCCCATTTCGCTCATTTACTTTTAAAATACTAACTTTTTAAGTGCATATTTTTATGTACATGTTGGTATATATTCGAGCTGGTTTATGTTTAAATGTAAACTTTTTTTTTTTTTATTGGAAACGAGTTAGCTCAAATATAATATGTTTTCATGCTTATTTTACATACTTTTCCAATTGTTCTACGATTCATTGAAAATTTTGTTCCAAACCAAAGAGGTTAAACGTAATACATTTTCATTCTACGGTATAAATTCGCCAATAGGATTGTGCCAACCGACTAGGGCTGTTCTTTTTTATTCGAAACCTGAAACCCGAACCGAATTCGAAGCCACCCGAACCCGAAATAGACACTACCTGAAACCCGAACCGGAACCAAAACCCGAATAAAAACACGAACATATAATGTTTTTTTATATATGCGTTTAAGTTTAGATTCTTTGGCATATTAAACATCAAGTTTTAGGACTTGTAAACATAATTATATTATGTTGTCAAACAATGTTTGAATTTTAATAATGTTTTTCTAAGTAACACGATGAATTTTGATGATATTTTTGCAAGAAAAATAAACGACTTTCATATTACATCTAAACCTGAAAATCAAACAACCTAACCCGAACTAACCTGGACCCGAATAACCCCGACCCGACCAACCTGAATTTTAAATGGTTCGATTATCTAATCACTTTTTCTTGGCCAAAACCCGAACAACCCGACCCGAAAACCCTGAACCCGAAAAAATTAGTCGAGGAACACCCCTCCAACCGACATTGTTTCCCTTAAAGCTAACTAGGTGAAATCCCGTGCGATGCACGGGAAGACTATATCATTTTTAAGGACTGTTTACTAAAGACCAAATCAATAAGTCAAGCATCTGTTGCAAGCAAAGTCTGTTTACTAATGTTTGTTCTAGAGCAGTGGATCTGTTAAGGAGATCTGCCTGAAACAGCTGCTGCTTCAAACAGATTTTGTTTCAGCAGTTTGCTTCAAACAGTTGTTGCAAGCAAAATGTTGAAGCATCATATGTTTGAAGCAACAACTGTTTCAGACAAATCTCCTTAATAGACTCACTGCTCTGGAATAGACCTTAGTAAACAGACTTTGCTTGCAACAGATGTTTTACTTTTTGATTTGGAAAGATAATAAAACGCTCGTTTTTTTTTTTCGTTTTTTGTATAGCACTATGGTACTCGTTGGAAAGATAACAAAACGCTCGTTAATTTGGCGTAATTTTTTTTTCAAAAAAATGTCATTTAAAAAAGTTATTAACGTTTAAAAATCATAAGGGAAAGTGCATGTGCTATGCACATGAGAGAGAAAAAATAATTTAATAATAGATGGAGTATCCATGACCCATTTAATTGACCCGGTAAAATGAGCGGGAAAAAATTAGTAAGATGGCCTGAGAATATGCCATGTGTCCCACATTGCTTTCATTTATATATTATAGAAGATTAAAATGCATGACATCGATTTTGGTTCAAGTTGTAGGCATGTTGTGATGTCAACTTATTTGCATGAGTTCGATTCTCTTTGAGCAATGGTGTTATTTTTTGTTTTCTTTCATTCTTTTAACTTTTCTTTCAGGCCTCATGGTCATTTTATGCTTAATTTTTAGTCACCTAAGTTTTTTTTTTCAAATTCACAATGTGGGCGGTAACTTTGTATGGAGAAAAATAAAAATCATTACGTAAACTAACGCATTGCAGTGGGAGCAATAAAATATAACTATTGAAAACCTTACATAAAAACAAATAAAAAAAAGTTACCGCCCACATTGTGAATTCGAAAGAAAAAAACTTAGGTGACTAAAAATTAAGCATAAAAAGAACAAGAACACGAGGCCTAAAATAAAAGTTAATAGAAAGAAAGAAAAGAAAAAATAACACCATTGCCTAAAGAGAAGCGAACTCATGCAAATAGGTTGCCATCACAACATGTCTACAACTTGAACCAAAGTCGATGTCATGCATTTTAAGTAACTTAAAGGGAAACAAGGTCGAATGGAGGGGTATTCCTTGTGTTATTTTTCGGGTTTCAGGGTTTTCGGGTCAGGTTGTTCGGGTTTTGGCCAAGAAAAAGTGACCCAATAATCGAACCATTTAAAATTCAGTTTGGTCGAGTTGGGGTTATTCGGGTCCAGGTTAGTTCGGGTTGAGTTGTTCGATTTTCAGGTTTAGATGTAATATGAAAGCCGTTTATTTTTCTTGCAAAATATCATCAAAATTCATCGTGTTACTTAGAAAAACATTATTAAAATTCAAATATTATTTGACAACATAATATAATTGTGTTTACAAGTCCTAAAACTTGATGTTTAATATGCCGAAGAATCTAAACTTAAACGCATATATAAAAACATTATATGTTCGGGTTTTTATTCGAGTTTCGGTTCTGGTTCGGGTTTTCAGGTAGTGTCTAATTCGGGATTGGGTGGCTTCGAATTCGGGTAGGGTTTCTGATAAAAATGAACAGCCCTAGTTGGTTGGCACAATCCTAATGGTGAATGTATACCGTAGAATGAAAATGTATTACGTTTAATCCCTTTCGGTTTGGAACAAAATTTTCAATGAAACGTAGAACAATTGAAAAAGTATTTAAAATAAGAATGAAAATATATTATATTTGAGTAAACTCGTTTCCAATAAAAAAGTTAACATTTAAACATAAACCAGCTTGAATATATACCAACATGTAAATAAAAATACGCACTTAAAAAGCTAGTATTTTTAAAGTAAATGAGTGAAATGGGCAAAACCAAAACTTTAGAAACTCAATTAGGTATAAAACGTATGTTAAAACTTGATGGTTAATTTGTAAAACTTGTAAAATGGAGTAATAGTATAGGTACACTAAATATTTAAAATCTTATATAAAAAATGAAACAACAGAAAAAGTTACCGCACTCGCTACGAATTAACGATTAAAAACTTATTATGTAAATAAAACTTTAAAACATAAACAAAACATGAGGAAAACTAAAGAAAAAGCTATCGCACATGTTGCGGATTTACGAAAAAAGCTTACGTAAATAAAAAGCATAAAAGAATTAACGTGAGGACTCCAAAAATAAAAATAAAAAGAAAAAAAAAATAAAAGAAAAAAACTAAACTTAAAAACGAAACATGGCACATCTTGCCAAAGAGAATAACCGGATTCGAATTCACGTCAATGTTTCGAAATTATTGCATGTCATCACTTGGTCAAAAGTTAATTTGTGTTCATAACGCATTTTTAAATTACTTAAAACTAAATTCAACCTCGGGTGGCTCATGACTACCGACATTGGTTTTTAAGATATAAGTGCAGCGCGAAAGATTTCACGTCAAAATCTGATTTTGGCAATCCATGCATAAGGGGGCTATGCGCAGCCGCTTTATGGGGGTGCGAATGCCCCTTCCCACGCCCCTTCACGGCACCACTACACACGATCTTAGGATCTAGTTGTATTTTTTTATTCCCACTAGTTGTACATGCTACCAATTATTCAGTAGCTGGATGTTTTTTTGTCTTAATCACAAGGCTCACGAAGCGGTCTGTGATGGCCGTGATCATTGCAATCATCGCCCCGGCCACCTATCACGGTATCGTGATCATCGTGGTTGTGACTGCCATCGCACTCGCCAACTACCGAATTTCAAAAAAAATTACCTTATATATATATATATATACACACACACACATTCACCTTTTAACCATTTCCCATTTTAAATCTTCTCCAACCACATTCAAAACTTCAATTTACTATCACATTCAAACAATTTCAAATTCTTCCCCTACAATTTAAATATGGTGCTTTGGTCGGAGAGGAGGAACTTGCGTTAATCATCGCGTAAAATAACGTACATGAAGATGGCGCATCAATGAGTCGTGGTTGGGGTCGTGTACCACAATATGCTAAGGTTTTAGCCTAGTTTGGTGTTCTTGTCGGGAGAACACAACGTAGTTGTGATTCAATCTCCCACAAGTATAACGACCTCATGCCAAAGTGTGAAACATTTGACAAAATATTTAAAAAAATCAAGAATAACATCGAAGACCCCAACCTAGCCGAAAACACGCTCATAGACCTTGCTCAAATAGCGTATGTTTCTGAGTTTGGCCAAGATTTTTGACATGTTTAGGCGTGACAAATATTACGGCCAAAATTACGTTAGATTTAGATATATTTTCTAGTTATTTTATGTCTAAGTAATGTTATTTGTTTTAGGGAAAATTGCTCGAATAGTCCCTGTGGTTTGCTCAGATTTCACCTTTAGTTCTCAACTTTTAAAAATTACATCTGTAATCCTCAACTTTTGGTGTTTCTTAACTTGGATAGTCCCTAGAGTTAACGGAGGTTAGATTATCCAGTTAAGTGGGTGTAAAATTACTAAACTACCCCTACTTTAATAAAAATGAAAAAATCAATTAATTAATAAAATATAAAGAGACCTTAGGTAGTTAAGGTTTGTGTGTGCCCAGTTAGAATAATCCTATGTCTCCACTCACTCCTATCATGAACCATGTCCTCAGAGAGGTGCAACTCTATCAAATCATGTCTAACCTGCTCATCCCAAGATATTTTGGGTCTTCCTCTACTCCTCCGCCCCTCCACAGTGAGGGTTTCTATTATTCTAACTGGCTCTGTCGCCTGTCTCCTCTTCACATGTCCAAACCATCTCAGTCTCCCTTCCCTTATTTTGTCCGATATATTAGCCACTCCTAATCTTTGCCGAATAACATCATTCCTTATCCGATCCAACCTTGTGTGCCCACACATCCACCTTAGCATCCTCATCTCTGCCACCTCCATCTTGCGTGCATGCGTTTTCTTAATGGCCCAACAATTAGTTCCATATAACATAGCCGGTCGCACGACCCTCCTATAAAACTTCCCCTTTAGGCTAATTAGGAAATTCTTGTCGCAAAGTACCCCTGAGGCTGCCCTCCACCTACACCAACCTGATTGGACTCTATGTGCAACGTCACCATCTATGTCCCCATCTCTCTGAACAAAGGAACCTAGGTACTTAAACTTGGTTGTGTGCGGCACGACTTGACCATCGATGGAGACCTGAGTGTCGTCTTCGTCGGTTACACCACTAAAGCCACAGTGAAGATATTCAGTCTTAGAACGACTAATTCTCAAGCATTTACTCTCTAAAGCACCTTGCCACTCCCCTAGTCTCTCATTTAAGCTAAGTTTACTTTCTGCGGTTAACACAATGTCATCAGCAAAAAGCATGCACCATGGAACTGCCCCTTGGATCGACTTTGATAGCTCGTCCAAGACAACCGTGAAGAGAAAAGGACTCAACGCAGACCCTTGATGGAGGCCTATCTCCACAGGGAAGAAGGCAGTATCACCCACGGGTGCACGAACGCTTGTTTCAGTCCTATCATACATACCCCTAATTATTTCTATATACTTCTCTTGGACGCCTCTAACCTTCAAACTATCCCAAATAAGTCTACGAGGCACACTGTCGTATGCCTTTTCAAGGTCAATGAAAACCATATGCAAATCTTTCTTCTTCTCCCTATATTTCTCCATCAGTCTCCTAAGAATGTGTATGGCTTCCGTAGTAGATCGACCTGGCATGAAACTAAATTGGTTAACCGTAACTTGAGTTTCTTTTCTAATTCTAGTCTTAATTACTCTCTCCCATAACTTCATAGTGTGGCCTAGCAACTTAACCCCCTGTAATTCCCACAACATTGAGCATCTCCTTTGCTCTTATAGAGCGGTACTACAACACCCCTCCTCCACTGGTCTGGCATTTTTCCGGTTTTAAAAATAAGATTGAACAAGGTAGTCAACCATTGGATCCCTTCTACTCCCAAACATTTCCACGCCTCAATGGGTATGTTATCCAAACCAACTGCCTTACCTCTTCCCATCTTTTTAAGTGCTGTAGTCACTTCTCCTTGTGTGATCCGCCTACAATAGTAGTTATTCCTTTGATGCGTGACATTTTTTGTTTCTTGTTGTCCCACCCGCCCACCGTTGAAAAGATTTTGGAAGTAGGTTTGCCATCTCAACTTTATATCCTGTTCGTTGACCAACACCCGCCCATCCTCTCCCTTTATAAACTTCACAACTCCTAAATCCCGTCTCTTGCGTTCCCTAGTTTTGGCAATCTTGAACATATCATGTTCTCCTTCCTTCGTTTCTAGTCGCTCATACATACGTTTATAGGCTGCATTCTTTGCTTCTGTAACCGCCCTCTTAGCTTCCTTCTTTGCCTTTTTGTAAGTATCCCTTAGTCTCGCTTGCTCCTCCTCATCCGTGCTCCTCAGAAGCTCCCTAAAACTCTCGTGTTTAACTCTTAATTTGCATTGTATATCTCCACTCCACCACCAAGACTCCTTGTCCCATGACATCTTTTCCGTTGAGACTCCCAAAACCTCTCTCGCCACACAAGTAATAGTGGTCGCCATGGCCTCCCACATCTGGTTTGCGTTCCCACTCCTTGGTATTGAGGCCGCCAAGCCGACCTTATCTTTAAACATCATAGCCTTTTCACCCTTCAAGTTTCCCCACCGAATCCTAGGTCTAATTTTTTTTTTTTTGCTATCAGTTATGTTATGTCTTAAGACTATGTCTGCCACTAGTAAGCGGTGTTGTGTCACGGCCAACTCTCCTGGTATAACCTTACAATCCCTCCACAATTTTTGATCTTCTCGTCTCATCAAAAGATAATCGATTTGGGTGTTTCGACCCCCACTGCTAAACGTAATCAGATGCGATTCCCTCTTCCTAAAAAAGAGTTTATAATACCAAGGTCATGGGCCACCGCAAAGTCTAGAAGATCCCTACTGTCACACCCCAACCGATGGCAGAATACATCGGGGCGAGACTTGGGATAGATTGTTCAAAGACTTCATGACACTAGAATTCGTGACAATATAATTTAAAGATAAAATTTTCATTCATAGCATTTCATTGTCTAAAAGGAAACAGAATACAAATTGTCTCATAGAAGGGAAAAATACAACATAAAAACATAGAAAATTAAACTAGTTGCGAGTTTCTAGTCCAATCCTAAGTAGTTTTCTTGAAAATCCTGCATTAAACATTTCCTGCAACATGTATAAAATATCTGTCAACACATAAAACATTGGTGAGCATACTAGTTTGAGTATAAGTACATAGTATAGAAAAGTCTACTCGAATCATCATGTCATAGGCATATGCACGTAGAACCATACAAACGGCAACAACACTCGACAACACAAAAGACTTCATCTTATCATGACCCATAAAGGAGGCGGCGTGTCAACCTATAGCGCTATACATGTAAGGTGGGTTGTTAACTAATCGTACATTTGTATGTAAGACTTTGAATTCTAGCATGGCATAGCATAATAACATCTAGATTGAGCATAATAGTTTTTAAGAGTATGAAATCGTTTAAGTTTTGATAGTGATACATGTTGAGCCCCAAAGAGTAAAAGGGGGACAAGTATGAACTCACCTTTGGGTGCGTTTGATAGAGTTCCAAAAAGGTAAGTCTTGGAAGGTTTAGCTTTAGCCTTGGTTATCTAGAATTAAAGAATAAAGGGTCTTAGGTTCGAGTTTAGGTTATAGATTCACGAGAGTCATGCAAGCCTTTTAGGCAAACCAAACACAAATCGCCTTTAAGGCAATCCGGATGGTCATGAGAATGAGTTAGACCAAGCACAAAATCATCATAGATGATTCGGATGGTATAAAGTTAGGAATGTGAATCCATTTGATAGGTTTATGTCATAACCACTTCGCTTATGGAATAAACGTGGGTTTTGGACACGGGATTTCCCCTTTCTAGTGTGGATAAATCCGTAGCACAAGAAGGGTCTAGAGAGTTGGTAAGGTAGGGTGTAACCACAAACCTTCCAAAGATTAATAATAAGCTAGTAAGATAGAAACTTGAAAGTATATGTTTATATTATTATATAGTATAATTAAGAAAACAACCACCTTTGGGACCTCTTTTAGGTGCTCTACCCTTATCACACTTCTGTGGATAAATATGGGGAAGATCCTAGAGGTTTCTCCAAGGAGTTTTGGATAGAAAAGTGAAGGAAAAACTGAAAAGAAAGAAGGTTTGAGCTTGGAAAACTTACTGATGTGTTATCAGGAAGTATGCTCAAGAAACTTGAAGTTTAGAGAGATTTTTAGGAAGAAAAGAGATGAACAAGAGATTATGGAGTGGGGAGGGGTTGTATTTATAGGTGGGTTAAGGTGGTAGGGTATTAAATAGAGTTATTAGGGTGGTTAGAAGAAAATTAGGTGGGGTTAAATTTAATTATAGTGGTATGGTGGTGCTATGCTGTTTCTGTCGATGTTAACTAAAAGAAAAAAAAAATAATGACAACTTCAACACAAATGTTGTATGTTGTTGTTTGCCGTGTGACAAAAGTCAACCGACACAACTTAAGCTTTTCTTTTTTCTTTTTAATTCTAAAACTATATATATATATATATATATATATATATATATATATATGTTTTATTAAAAATAAATATATATTAAGATCTTAACTAAATGAGTTTCTAGTTATAACGTCTAAATTGATTAGGATAAATTATAATGACGACTCGTCACGAATTGGTAGAAGAAAAAAGAAGCATATAAAGGCGAACTTTGAATTTGTTAAACAAAGAATTTAAAATATATGTAAAAGTAACAAAAATTACGCGATGTTACACCTACCCGCCTCATTTCTATCCCCGAAACCAAAACCCCCATGAACTGACTGAAAACCTGCACTATCATTACCAATGTGGCCATTAAAATCACCTCCTATACAAATTCTCTCTTCCCGAGGTATATTCCTAATTACTAAGTCTAGGCAGTCCCAAAACTCTCTCTTCTCGTGATCTTCTAGTCCCACATGCGGTGCATAAGGACAAACCACTACTACTACTTCCTCGCCTAAAACTAACCTCAAGACCATAATCCTGTCGTTATGTCGTCTAACCTCTATTACATGTTTGTGCAATTCTATTGCTACAAGGAAACCTACGCCATTCTTTGAACCGTCCGACCCCGAATGCAACAACTTATACCCATTACACTCTGCCCCTTTGTGGCCTTTCCACCTAGTTTCTTGGAGACACACTAAATGGATCTTGCGCCTCCTAAGTGCCGCTACTACCTCTAGCAATTTACCACTTAGCGTTCCTACATTCCAAGAGCAAAACAAATAATGAAGGAAAACGAGAGCAACTTTTTTATCCAACTTTTTCTTTGATTTATTTTCACCCTTCAAAATGCATGCAATTACATACATGATTTAACAAATATATGAAAAGGAGAACGCAGTAGTTTTGGAAAATTAGGTTCTTTGATCGAACATAAAACACACGAGATTGAACGAACTCGTTCGACTCTTTTTATTATCAACCAAAGCACACCAAATACAATAGAATGACACATCTATTTATACTAACCTTATATTAATCCTAACTAAACTCAAACTCTCTTTAAATAATAAAATAAAACAACTAGATAAAACATATCTAGTTAAACCAATAATTATCCCTAGTTAAATATAAAAGACTTAAAAAATAATTCACCAAGAATTATCCATAACTGATAACCCGTCTTGATCTTTATCTCCTAATTCAAAATTAACGTCTACGAAAATGATGAAGTGATACGTATGATCAGGACACCCGTTAATGAGGAGGTTAGGGACAGCCTCAACACTTTAACATGAATGCTAAGTAAATACATAGTAACCAAAAAGAACAGCAAAAACTAAGGGCATGTTTAACTTATTACTTATCTTCTTTTCAATCTTCTTATCTTCTTTTTCAAAAAGTCACTCATTCGTGACTTATATCTTATCTCTTTTTTTCACATTTTTTCCACCTTATTCAAACCCAACAGTCCTTTTCAAACCATCACCCAAACACTTTTAAATAACTTATGACTTTTTAAGGAGGTGAAACTAAGGAGAGCCAAACACCCTCTAATAATTGCATATATGGTGTGTCTGATTGAGTTGGAGCTATAGTAGTCCTTGTTGATGCTTGGCTATGCCTATAACTTTCATTGAAGGTGTTTGAACTGTAGCTTTGAGTTGGTTCTTGTGGGGCTATAGCGCTTAGCATCGGTGCTTTGTTGTGTCTTACGGTACTTGAACCGTGTCTTTGAGATCGCTCTCGTGGAGCCATAGTGCTTAGCGACGGTGCTTCGCTATGTCCTTCATAGATGGTGCTTGAACCGTGTCTTTGAGTTCGCTCTCGTGGAGCCATAGCGCTTAGCGACGGTGCTTCGCTATGTCTTTCATAGATGGTGCTTGAACCGTGTCTTTGAGATCGCTCTCGTGGAGACATAGTGCTTAGTGACGGTGCTTCGCTATGATTTTCATAGATGGTGCTTGAACCGCGTCTTTGAGATCGCTCTCGTGGAGACATAGTGCTTAGCGACGGTGCTTCGCTATGTTTTTCATAGATGGTGCTTGAACCGTGTCTTTTTTGAGATCGCTCTCGTGGAGCCATACTGCTTAGCGACTGTGCTTTACTCTGTGTTCCAGTGATGTTGGTTGAACCGGGGCTTTGAGATCGCTCTCGTGAAGCCAGCGCACTTATGGACGGTGCCTTACTCTGTGTTCGGTGGCTTCGAGATCGTTCTCGTGAAGTCATAGCGCTTAGCTAGGGACGGTGCTTTACTATGTGTTTCAGTGATGTTGGTTGAACCGTTGCTTCGAGATCGCTCTTGTGGGTGGAGCTACGGCATTTAGCGGCGGTTCTTGGTGGGAAGGACGATTAGATCGGTAGTGTTGGTTCAGGCTAAAAACACACACTAATATGTATGAAACTAATTTGTAGAATGTTATCGAAAGAGAAAGGAAATAATATGGCTGCACCTTTATTGAATAAACAAGGGCTTTATATAGCCCAACATGAACAACTAGTGGGAATAAAAAATACAACTAGATCCTAATATCATATCGTGTGTAGTGGTGTCGTGAAAGGGCGTGGGAAGGGGCATTCGCGCCTCATAACGTGGCTGTGCACAGCCCCCTTGTGTGTGGATTGCCAACATCTGCCAATCAGATTTTGGCGTGAAATCTTTCATGCTGCTTCACCATTCATCCACCGATCGCAAATCAACAACAAATCTCCAACGGTAATATTAGATTTTGGAATAATAATAATAATAATAATAATAATAATAATAATAATAATAATAATAATAATAATAAAAAAAAAAAAAAAAGATAGATACAGGAACAGATCCAGTAGACCCGGTTGGCTGGACATTCTTCTACCACCCTCCATCGTAGTTTGCTACTTAAATAATAATAATAATAATCGGCGGCCACGAGTCTAGACTCTAGTACCGGAACTCATGGAAAGAGGAGAAGGAAAGTTGGTTTTTTGGTATTGGGTGTATGTGAGAATGTTTATGTTAAAAAGGTTTTGGAAAATGTATACAACTAGTATCTTGAACGTAGCGCGTTGTGGCGGCGCACGGCTGGTTAAACCGTGTAGTTACACACGAAATGTATAACTTAATGCGTAAGATATAATGCGTTTCACGCAATGCATCAATACGCACATAAAAAAGTTGGTATTTTTAAAGTAAAGGAACGAAAGGGGTAAAACCATAACTTTAGAAACTTAAGGAGGTCAACAACCAATTAGTTATTCAAAAGACAGATTAGCAAACGAAAGTTATAGAAGAAATTAATAGGTTAAAACCGTATATTATATATGGTATATGTGTAAAGTTAGAACATTAAAAACTTCAGGGATTAATTAGTAAAAGCTGTAAAATTGAGTTGTAGTCTAGGTACTAAAATTGTCACTTTATGAAACTTTGAGGGTAGTAAAGCCTAAAAGATGAAGTTGCAATTATGTGAAAGTTTAGGGGGTAAGCAAAGACGGTAGGACGTTAAACCATAACAAGTATAATGTCAAAACATTTAAAAATAGTATGTCAATTCCCCACGCATTGCGTCTCGCGCTTTCAGCGTTAACAGAACTCAGTTATCTATCATTTTTGTTGCATCGACATTTGTCATGAAAGTAAAAAAACATTTATACGTTGTGGCTCGTTAATCGCGAAATCAATCACGTTTTAAAAACTTTGTATGGAAAAAAATAAAAAGCATTACGTAAACTAACGCATTGCAGTGAGAGCAATAAAATATAACTATTGAAAACCTTACATAAAAATCAAATCGAAAAAAAATAAGTTACCATCCACGTTGTGAATTAAAAAAATAAAAAAAATAGGTGACTAAAAATTAAGCATAAAGAGACCATGAGGCCTGAAAGAAAAGAAAGAAAGGAAAAAATAAAACCATTGCCCGAAGAGAATCCAACTCATGCAAATAAGTTGACATCACAACATGCCTAGAACTTGAACCAACGTCGATGTCATGCATTTTAAGTAACTTAAAGGGAAACAATGTAGGGTTGGAGGGGTGTTTCTAGGGTAATTTTTTCAGGTTTCAGGGTTTTCGGGTCGGGTTGTTCGGGTTTCGGCCAAGAAAAAGTGATCCGATAATTGAACCATTTAAAATTCGGGTTGGTTGGGTCGGGGTTATTCGGGTCCAGGTTAGTTCGGGTTGGCTTGTTTGAATTTTGGGTTTAGATGTAATATGAAAGCCGTTTATTTTTCTTGCAAAAATATCATCAAAATTCATCGTGTTACTTAGAAAAATATTATTAAAATTCAAACATTATTTTACAACTTAATATAATTGTGTTTACAAGTCCTAAAACTTGATATTTAATATGCCGAAGAATCTAAACATAAATGCATATATAATAAAACATTATATGTTCCGGTTTTTATTTGGGTTTTGGTTCGGGTTTGGGTTTTCAGGTAGTGTCTAATTCGGGTTCGGGTGGCTTCAAATTCGGGCTGTGTAACACCCCAACCGATGGCGGAAATATCGGGATGTCACGTATTGATGATTGTTCAGTAGCTCATGGTAAATAATAAGTTTCATTAATTGATTTAAATACATTACATACAATTGTTCTCCAAAATTTGTACATCAAAATGAATAAATACTAGCTACGCATCTTCAAGTATTAACTCTAATCTTCAAGCAAGTAGAACCTGAAACATGTTAAGTTGAAAATATTTTGGGTCAACAAAAGTTGGTGAGAATTACATAGGTTTTGATAATCGAATAAAATTGTTGTGCAATTCATGTGTCATGGCAATCTAGTCCATATGTGAAAACATACTAGAAGTAAATCGTGTGCATAATCAACCATTGTGACTGTTGTATTGTGGTACATCCCATACGCTCATGGTTCACTCGTTTAAATTGCAGTAACAAACACCCACGCAACCTTTGTAGGAGGCACGTATCCGGGTGGGATTGTCAGTCCAATAGATCTATCAATGTATACCGTTTGGCTGATGAATGTTTATGCTAGAATTGTGCTTACCCTAGTCATGTTCAAGACATAATGCAACATAGAGATACACATAGACACATTGATGTTTGAATTGCATAAATAATGTTGTAACATGTTTCACCCCAAAAATGGTGATAAATAGAAAAGGGGCTATGTAAAACTCACCTTAGCAAAATGCTATGTCTCGTAAAAAAAAATAGAATAATGTGTTGTGAATGTATGCGAGGCGAATCCCAAAGACTCAACAACGTAGCTAGTCCAAATTGAAGAAAACGAAAAAGAAAGAATATCAAGCTTCCAATTCGCCAATTACAAGAGCTTATAATCAAAGCTTCAATTGTAGAAGTAATAGACTATAGAAGAAAGGTATGAGGGAAAGTTTAATCGGATTGAAACAATCGATTTAGAGGTGCAAAGTATAATGGGTCATAGGTGGGTTTTTATACTAGTTTTGGAGTCAATTAGCCATTAAAATTGGTCAACACCATAAAGTAAGGTTTTATGATGAATTGACTATTTGACTAAGACTTTGACTGTTTGACTAAGACTTTGACTAGGACTTTGACTATTTGACTCAAGGCTTTAAAAAAAATGTTGTATGTGAAAAAAAAAAAAAGAATTTAGAATCATATTATTATTATTATTATTTATATACATTTATGTATGTATATAAGTTGTGAGTTAGGATAAATAAAGACTTAGGCACATTTGTATAATATTAATAATAAAGGTGTAATAAAAAAAAATATATATATATAAGGGCTTTTTATGTATTAAAATTTTGGGGAAAATTTTGCGATGTTACAGTCTCCCCTACTTTTGGAAACTTCGTCCCGAAGTTTATTGAAAACACAGGGTTGAAGGTGATTGGGTAGAAATTAGGACAAGGGTGGTTTGGGAAGTTTCGAGTTAAGGCATGACATAAATTTATAGGTAACAGAATAAACTGTTTCGAATAATTTGGGTAAGAGTTTTGATATGTGTGAGTTTTAAGGGTTGGATTAGGTTCATCTGAAATAGCAAGGAGAATAAGAATCTTAAGTTTTAGGACTCCTAAAAGAAATGCATGAGTTGATTGACTATAGAAAGACTAAATGAACTACCAGGTAACTAGAGTTTATAATTGGTTATTTACTGAAAACCTTGATAGAATTTCACACTACCTTAACGTACCTGTAAATTCATGATTACGTTCTGGACCGCAATCACCAATTTACCTTACATTAAAGTTTTGCATCCTTCTATATCTTCACCGATTGTTGAGCAGGTCCGATAGCCTCCACCAGTCGTGGAGTAGGTTGTAGGGCCTCTCCCGACTGTTGAAAAGGCATAATTACCTCTACCAATCGTTGAGTAGGTTCGATAGCCTCCACCAGTCGTGGAGCAGGTTGTAGGGCCTCTCCCAACTGTTGAAAAGGCATGATGACCTCTATTAAGTGCAGCATTTATTATACACATAGGTTGCAAATTGATAACATGTTTATGCAAGCAAGTATACGAAGCACAATATATGAGTTGTAGTTGTATAGATTTATATAATTAGTTCACATTCAAACAATCATGCACCATGTAACAACTCTCAGACAAATATTTTATTACTTGAATCAAATAGCGTCAATACATAGAATAAAAGCAACCAATAGTCAAATGGTGAGACTTGCGGTTAGGTAGCTGGAGGATTTTGATCTTTGTTTAGTTTAGGGCATCGGTTACGGAAGTGATTTGGGTAATGAATGTTCAATAAGATATGGGTTGAATGAAGGACAATGAGGTAATATAAGGAATGTAATCATTTATTCATTTAATTAAAACGAATAAACGAAAACGTTGACTTATCAAAGATTCTAAATTCTAATAACATATGAAGACATGCTTTAGCCTATAAGTGAACACTCATCCTGAGAATTCCCAGGTAGGCATCCGGGTCCCTCGTCTGATTGGGATATATGCGCAATGCCAGCCTAGACAGAAGACTCAGAATACAGGCGTTCACCCTTCCAGATTGCACGTGTTCGTTATTAAAATCTAGAACTTCGACGAGATCTCAAGGTGGTTCAGGCTAAACCTGAGGATTTTGTCCTATTAGTCTAAGAGTAGATCCAATGGTGGAGAGCAACCTTCTTGTAAGGATGAAAGTAGGGATAAGAAGTAGGAGGGAGATAGAGAATGGCAAGTAAAAGAAGCAAATACTGGTTATAATCCTATGGTTATAGACTAGATTATTTAACTTGAGCCATTTGCAATAGGTTATCACGTAAAATTAGATTTTTCAACCCCGGGACCGTCCCGGGATAATCAGCTAGTAAGTTATAGATTAATAACTAGTATTTGATATGGCGTTGCCCCGCACACATGTATCTAACCCGGTAAAAATAAATATGGCAGGGGAAAACTGTAACAGTACTAATTTCTGGGAGATTAACATGGACCTTTGTATGACACCCTAGGCAAATCCCACATCGGTCGTGGCCAGGAGAGATCCTTGGTTCATAAGTAATCCAAAGCCTCTTAAATAACCAACGCGTTTTGGGCTTAATGCTAGTGGATGAGAAGAGAATTCCACAGTTAAGCGTGCGTAGGTGAGAGTAGTATCAGGATGGGTGACCTCCTGCTCCACCGGGGCGACCAAAAACAAATCCGTGAGCTCTGGATGGGCAACCCATCGGGGCAAAGCGGACAATATTGGTGGTGAGAGGGGTCGGATGTTACAAATGGTATCAGAGCCACTCCTGTGCCGTTCGGGATGGTGGGGCAAACATCATCGAGGACGATGAGTCCCTAAGGGGGGTGATTGTAACAATACTGATTTCTGGGAGATTAACATGGACCTTTGTATGACACCCTAGGCAAATCCCACATCGGCCGTGGCCAGGAGAGATCTTTGGTTCATAAGTAATCCAAAGCCTCTTAAATAACCAACACGTTTTGGGCTTAATGCTAGTGGATGAGAGGAGAACTCCACAGTTAAGCGTGCTCAGGTGGGAGTAGTATCAGGATGGGTGACCTCCTGGGAACTCTCCACCGGGGCGACCAAAAACAAATCCGTGAGCTCTGGATGGGCAACCCATCGGGGCAAAGCGGACAATATTGGTGGTGAGAGGGGTCGGATGTTACAAAAACGCCATTCATGAGACTTGAAATCGGCTTCGACAACCACCACCTCTAAACCAGACGACCGTTGAATCTGTTGGTGTATGTAAGTTTTAGCCCCCGCTTGTCGTCGTCTACAGTCGCCACTTCGGTCATCGGAGACAGTGGCTACCGCCGCACATCTTCAACCACCGCCACCATTGTTCTGGTTTAGACCGAGTTAGTCGTGACTCTCACTGTCGAAGACGCTTGTCACAATGTCCTCACTTTCAAGTCGTTGACCACCCCTTTAGCCGCCATCCACACCACTACGCGACCATCGCTCCCTACCCACCGCTACTCATGACCAAATAACAACCAACCAACTACGCAGGTTGTCGTAGTTACCTTTTTTTTTTATCTCTCTTAGAAGCCCCAACGCAACACCTCCGAAATTACTGTCGCAACCTAACCTGGTCAAAACCCAAGTGAAGAAGACAAAGTAAAAGACGAAAGCATAATGGCAATATCATAGTTACACGAAATAGGCAGCGTCTTTTATGACTTTTTGTCAGTGGCAACCCACCGACGTTACATTTTATGTTTGGTATTTAGGAACCATACACCCTATAATTAGGATTCATACACCGTGGCCCACATCACAGACCAACAGTAAGCTGCCACATACTCAAAATGTGATGTCATACCTCCCAAATGTGATGTCACAAGGTGTATGAATTCTAGAACCCTTTAAGTTTATATAGAATAGAATCTATATATATATATATATATATATATATATATATATATAGGGTAGGGTTCAAATAGGAACCAACCCTTAAGTAAGAACCATAGGAACCAATCTGAGCCATCCATCTTCAATGGCATGATTGTAAATAAGTAAAACTTTAATTAATTGTTATTTTAATAAAGGGGTATTAATGTCTTTTGTTCAATATCATTTATTAGATAATTAATAAGAAACTCATGTATATTTGGAAACAGCAAATTAGTGTTTATGGTATACCCAAACGTATTTATTGTATATACTATTAAAATTATATCTCGGTATATATGCGACAGTGTACATTGGTGTATATTCGTTTTTTCATTCATCATCATCACCAACACAAGATATACATTGGTGTATATTCGTTTTTTCATTCATCATCATTCAACATCATCAACACAGATATACATTGGTGTATATTGGTTTTTTCATTCATCATCATCAACACAGATATACATTGATGTACACAGATATACATTGGTGTATATTCGTTTTTGAAGTGTACATTGGCATGATTCAATCGAATTCAATCGAACGTGATTTTTTTTTTATTTGGGATTAGAGATGATAATAGGTTGAGAGATTTAAGGAAAGTAAAAAAAACTTGCATATTAATTGCAGGAAGATAATTAACTGCCATATATAAAACTTTTAATTAAATTAAAATATAATATTTAATTGTCTAATTACATAACTATCCCTAGATCAAGATCAAAGATGAATGGCTCAGATTGGTTCCTAAGTTCCTAACTAGGCTCTTGGTTCCTATTTGATCTTTTTCCTAAATATATATATATATATATATATATATATATATATATATATAAATTCTATAACTTATAATAAAAGAATTGAAAATTGATGAGTTGTCATTCAATGAAGGCCCTAAGAAAGCCATTTTTAATGACATGGCATTCAAAGAGGCATTCTCCTCTTTGAGTGTGTCATGTGTCATGCCATGTGGCAAATAAAAAAAAAATAATATAAAACCTAATCTACTAAATTTAAATTGAGTTATTTTAGGAAAAAATAATTTAAAAACAAATTTAAATTTTTCTCTCGTATGTTTCCTTCCATAATTTTTAAACGTTAATATCTTTTATATACGAGATTTTTTAAAGAAAAAAATTACAACAAATTAACGAGCGTTTTATTATCTTTCCAACGAGTACCATAGTGCTATATAAAAAACGGAGAAAAAAAACGACTATTTTTTGGGGGGTTTCGTTCATACAGGAAAAAAACACAAAGTGTTTAGGTTATTCATTAATAATGTTTTTTTCTTTTAAACCAGGTTCTTATCTATGATGTTGAAATTCAGCCCAATCGCCATGCTTTCATTGGAATTTTACTCTTTTAAAGATGCATAGGTATACTTCATCAAGAGAAGCTAGGAGAAAGAATCGCGCAACACTGCAACACATGGTGTCACCTTATAGCAAGGTTATTTTTTTATTTATTTAATTACAAGAGTAATAATTATTACTATTAGTATTAGTATTATTAGAATTGTTATATTTTTCAACCCCGGGACGCTCCCGGGATAAAAGCTAGTATATATATATATATATATATTGCAAAGGGATTAATCATACATGTCATACTCTTATGCAATCTCTCATTTGAGAGATGTCACATAGGATGTGTTGTGGCAACTCTAAACCAATTAAAAAAAAGAAATAGATATGATTTAACCTAATCTATTATAATCTTTAACCTAATATATTAAATACCTAATCTACTAAATCTAATATTAAAATTTTATTATTTTATCTCTCGTGTTTCCTCCCATAACTTTTAAACGTTAATATCTTTTATATACGAGATTTTTTAAAGAAAAAAATACACCAAATTAACGAGCGTTTTATTATCTTTCCAACGAGTACCATAGTGCTATATAAAAATCGGAGAAAAAAATGACTATTTTTTGTAACCCGACAGGTATTGTGTCGGGTTTGGGATTAGTTTAAAAAAAATTGTGGGTTTGGGTCGGGTCTGGGATTAGGTGATACCCGACCCGATTACCCGAAACAACATACCCAAATACCCGAACTACATACCCGATCATATACCCATGAATTTTTTAACGCATCACATAACCCTTAGACTAATGCGTTCGATATTTCAATAATTAACTATTTTTTTTTATTTCATGTTAGTTCTTTTTAGAATGATCGATTACAAACTTCCGAATTCGTTTGTAATGGCACTAGATTTATACCCGGCGCAGAGATTCGCTTTTTTATATTTGAATATGATAACTTATGGCAAATATTTGTTTAAAATAATAATATATTTTATTATTTTACATTAGATAATTCAACCCGGGACGCTCCCAGGATAAAAACTATTAATAATCTATACATATAATAAACCAAAGCCGTTTTAATGACATGACACTCAAAGATGCATTCTCTTCCTTGAGTGTGTCATGTGTCGTCCCATGTGGCATTGAGATATTTTAGGAAAAAAAATAATTTAAAAACAAAATTGGATTTTTAACCCTCATGTTTCCTCCCATAATTTTTAAACGTTAATATCTTTAATATACGAGATTTTTTAAAGAAAAAAATAATACCAAATTAACGAGCGTTTTATTATCTTTCCAACGAGTACCATAGTGCTATATAAAAAACGGAGAAATTTTTTGTGAGGTTTTGTTCATACAGGAAAAAAACACAAAGTGTTCAGGTAAATCATTAATCATGTATAGGCAAGTCACTAATTATGTTCAAATCAGTAAATATGATTTTTTTTACAACCAGAGTCGAATAAGTTAATAGAGTTATACGTTGTTTTAAGTTAGGTATCAATATTAGTATGTTAGAGTTGTACATTTGTTTAGTCTTTTAGGATAAGTGTTAATATTAGAGTTACATTAAAGTTCTACATTCTTTTAGGTTAGGTGTTTGGATTGGAGTTGTACATTGTTAACTTGTTTTAGGTTAGATATTAATATTAGAGTTATACATCAGTCTATTTCATATGTAAAATTGATGTATCATATTAAATTTCTTAACTTGGGACGCTCCCGGTGTATAATCTAGTAATATAGATAATAGATAATGAGTACTTCATCCATCACAAAGCAAAATTGGTCGAACGGTATGTTAACACATCAAAGACGGCCGTCCAAGTTAGAGGTGAGCAAAAAAAACCGGTTCGGAAACCGAAACCGTAAAACCAACCCGAACCAAAACCGGTTTCACGTGAAACCGGTACTAAAAAATTCTCAAACCGAACTTAAAACTGGCCTAAAACCGACGGAAAAACCGGTCAAAAGAAACTGAAACCGAACCGAAACCGTACACAAACCGGAACCGAACCGAAACCGGTGTCGCTAAAAACCGGCCGAAACCGATAAAAAATCAAAACCGAACCGAAACTGGTTTAAGAAAAATACATTTTTTTGGCCATAAACACAAATAAAACTTTGTTTTTTTGTATTATTATTCAATTTCCTTCTTTAAAAAGCCCTAAAAGTTATTAAAAGTTAAACTTTATGTAATTTATACGATTTTAAAAAGTGCGTGAAAAAACCGATTAAGAACCGAAACCGAAACAAACCGAAACTGATACCGAACCGAAACCGGTCTCCGAAACCGGTCTTACGAATCAACAAAACCGGTCCAAAACCGAACCGGTTTGGAACCGAAATCGGTTCGGCCAGGAACCAGTACTGTAGCGAACCAGTTTGGAACTGAAACCGGTTCAGAAAAAAAAAAACCGATTTGCTCACCTCTAGTCCAAGTACTTGTGATGGGCTGGGTGAAGTGATAGAATATTTCTCTTCAAGGTAAAGGGCTTTTGGGCCTAATACCTCCCGGGATGTTTCGTGGTTTTTTAGTGTTTATGGTATTGTAATTTTATTATTTGTATTAAATGAAATATTTGAATGAAATGTTATTTGTTTTAATTAAAAATAAAATAAAATAGTTATTGGGTGACCATTGGAAGGGAGGTTATGGGGCATTAAATCACCACACCTCATTTTCTTTTAAAGCCCTTATGCAATGCTGACTAAGACGCCACTTGTCGCAATTTGCCATTACAAATGCTCTAAAGAACCGTTACAAGATAGAGGACCCACTCTTCCAATCCGCCCAACTTACACTTTTCCAACTGTAATATGCAACGTCCTTGTTAGATAATATTTAAAATCTTTGTGTGATTTTGTAGTTTTGTAAATGTTTAGGTAACTAAGTGTAATTTGTTTTGCCTATATATTTTAACTGATGACGTAGGTAATTTAAACTCAATAAAATGATTAATATACAAAGTGGCTTAAAAGGTAAAAAGGTTCTAAAGCAAAGCAACTGTTACAAGCAGCAAAAGGAACAAAGCAATGTTCAGTCACATCACACTTTACGTGTGAACTCTCCCGCCAAGCAGTAGCCAACGCATATGTGGGAGTTAGCTCTATGATCCGTAGGTCAAAAGTATTCATTAACCAAAAAAGATAAGTCCCCCACTGCAGTCTTGGATCGACGGTTAAGCACTTCTCTTTATAGAAGATCTTCTTTCTATAAAACTCACATCACTTACCCTAACAACACACCCGTAATAATAAAAAAGAGTAACTTTGTAGAAATGTAACCAAGTTTGTTAATTGTTTCAATTAAGTCACTTAAACTTTTTTTGTCTCTCTAAAGTCACTCAAGTTTAATTTATTGTTTCAATACTATGTAATTATCAGGTTTGCAGGTTAAAGTGATGATGTGTCAGGTTTTAATATTTTTTAATAAATTTTTTAAAGGTGTAAAATTTAAAATAATATATATGTTTTTTTTGAAATCTTCATTTTATAAAACCCACCTAATAAAAATAATATTCACATAAGCATTAAAATGAAAGGAAAAAAAAAAAAAAAAAAAAAAAGAAGGTGACCTGATAACCTGGTAATTACATAGTATTAGAACAATAAATGAAACTTGAATGACTTTAGAGAGACAAAAAAAGTTTGAGTAACTTAATTAGAACATCAAGCAAATTTGGTTACATTTGTGTGCCATTTCTCCTAATAAAAACTCTAAATGCATTCTAGTGGGTTTGAAGATTTGTTCAAATCGGAATTCAAAACAAAAACAAACAAAAAAAATCCAACCCACGTACTACAAAAGTGGGGGACCCCACGACTTGCTTTTGGCAAATCGAAACCTTTAACATTTTTACCATGAAGATCCCACAACTATTTTTGGTCTCATATTTGTTATAGCAACTTAGTAGCTATCAGCACCGTTTGGAACATCTGGAACGCGAGGAATCGAATGGTGTTCGATGGAAATTTCGTTCCAGTTAGAAGAACTGTGGAGGCAATCAAGGAGGAAACTTTTATGTGGATTGCAAATAGGTCGAATCTCCCTGCCATAGCTTGGGAAAAATGGTCCGATTTTAACGTTTCGGATTTGTTGTAGTGGTTTTCGTTTCCTCGTTTGTTTTGGTGATTGTATTGTTTCGTTTCCAGTCTCTTGTTGGGGCTATATCTATTAATCTATTAATTAATATATATAAAAGAATTGAACATTGCTGACGTGGCATGCAATGGTGCCTTCAACCTCTCCATGAAACTGCCACGTGCATCATAATTGAAGGATTTTAGTGTTTTTGAATTATTTACTTTTTTAATTAAATTGAGTTATTTTAGGAAATAAAGAATTTAAAAATAAATTTAAAATTTTATCTCTCATATTTCCTCCCATAATTTTTAAACGTTTATATCTTTTATATACGAGATTTTTTAAAGAAAAAAATTACACCAAATTAACGAGCGTTTTATTATCTTTCAAACGAGTACCATAGTGCTATATAAAAAACGGAGAAAAAATCGGCTATTTTTTGTGGGTTTCGTTCATACAGAAAAAAAAAACACACAAAGTGATCATGTTATTCATTAATCATGTTTTTTTCTTTTAAACCAGGTTTTTTATCTACGATGTTGATAATCAGCCCAATCGCCATGTTATCATTGGAATTTACTAGGTATACTTCATCAAGAGAAGCTAGGAGAAAGAATCGCGCAACACTACAACACATGGTGTCAGCTTATAGCAATGTTATTTTTTTATTTATTTAATTACAAGAGTAATAATTATTACTATTAGTATTAGTATTATTAGAATGGTTATATTTTTCAACCCTGGGACGCTCCCGAGAAGAATTGATAGTTGCTGACGTGGCGTTCAACTGTGGCCTCAACCATCTCTTGATTATGCCACGTGGCATAATGAGATGCAATGTTTACGACTTGCAACTTAAGTGTTTTTTTAGTTGATTAGGTTAGGAATTATAAGAGCCATTAGAATATGAGAAATTAGAGAGATGTGATGAGTTTTTGAATAGTTGCAGCTTACATAAGTGATTCTTTAGATGATTATTGATTAGGTTTTAGATTAGGGAATATGAGTTATTACTGATTAGAATACTATGAACATGCAATGATAGAGAGATTTTGTGGTTAGTTAACTTGAGCCATTTGCAATAGGTTATCACGTAAAATTAGATTTTTCAACCCCGAAACCCTCCCGGGGTAATCAGCTAGTATTTATATATATAGTTTTTTCCAGTTCAAAAAAGAAAAAAAAATTTGTTATAGCAACAAGTTGGCACGCCATGAGGCTGCATCGATAAACACACTTCTAAAACGTGTAGTGTAATTGCAGATCTCAAGATCCACACATGTATCCCGGTGAGGTATACCAGATCCCGAAACGAAGCTTGAAGAAAACGTGTCTAGTCAACGGAGACCAAAAGAGGTTGACAGACATTATATATTTGTTTATTCTAACAAAAAGTACTTTTAAATAAGATTAATAATTACAAGTTGGCTTACGAGTTACGGCCTAGTAACGTCTATGACCTGGTCACGGTCAATACAAGATATTTTTCTAACAAAAATAGTTTTATATGAAAAATTATATTAAGAAAGACCTTTTTTTTTATCGGCGAACAACTGTGTGGCAACCACCCTTGCGGGGCGCCGTGTCCAAAATCGACTACTCGACCTCCAGCAGCCCCCGCATTCTCCCGATATATTAAGAAAGACCTAATCCATAGTGATGGAGTGGTGGAGAGGTTTTATGTTCACTTCGGTGCTACTTGTTTTTTCTGCAGGAAAAGGTCTGCAGTCTGCGGACCACATCTGCAGGAAAAGAGGTGGACCAAAGGTCTGCAGTCTGCAAGAAGAAGACTGTTTGTTTGTCAATGTCTGCAGGCTGCTGAAATGAACTGAAATTTATATAAACTGATTTTTTTACAGCAGTCTAGTGATAGACGGTGGTGGTGGACCGTGGTGGTGGTGGACGGTGGTGGTGGACGGTGGTGGTGGTGGGTGGTGGTAGGTGGTGGTGGTGGACGGTGGTAGGTGGTGGTGGTGGTAGACCATGGTGGTGGTGGACCGTGGTGGTGGTGGGTGGTGGTGGTAGACAGTGGTGGGTGGTGGTAGTGGACGGTGGTGGGTGGTGGTGGAAGGTGGTAGGTGGTGGTGGTGGTGGTGGTGGACCGTGGTTGGTGGTGGTAGACCGTGGTGGTGGTGGACCGTGGTGGTGGTGGGTGGGTGGTGGTGGTGGACCGTGGTGGTGGTGGTGGGTGGTGGTAGTGGACGGTGGTGGGTGGTGGTGGACCGTGGTGGTGGACGGTGGTAGTGGACCGTGGTGGTGGTGGAAGGTGGTTGGTGGTGGTGGACCGTGGTGGGGGTGGTGGACCGTGGTTGGTGGTGGAAGTGGTAGTGGTGGACGGTGGTGGTGGTGGGTGAGGAGAAGAGAAGTGGAGAAGACCTTTGAAGACCTTAAAAGACTTTGGAACAAGTCTGCACCAAGAAGAGGTCAGGAAGACCTTTTTGAGTGAAAGGTCTTCTAAAAAACAAACAATCTGCAGACCCCAAACGTCTGCACACGTCTGCGTGGTGCAGACAAAAGAGGTCAGAAGTACTTTTGAGCAAAAAACAAACAACACCTTAGTTGATCAAGGGTTCAATTCCTACTTCCAATATTTATAGTTGGATATTTTGCCGAGTGATGGTTGAGCCTACCCTCTTTGGAGGGGCCATGTTTGATTCTGATGGCCCCCCGGTTTTCTATTACCGTGCATTTACTCCAGAGAGGCTTGCCTTTTGTGGAGGGTGCAACATCTGTCAAGTGGCAGGTGGCGAGAAATTTTTCGGGTGGAAGCCTTAGTGCCCCTTATGCGCAGCCTCGACTCGCTTGTGGGCCGGCCACTCTCGCGTCAGCGTGGACCTAGTTAAGACAACATAATCTGACCATTGTAGAGTGGCTAGGGGATCCCTTTTGAGGGGTTGTGATGAACTCTGCCACAACATAGAAAATCACCTTCCAAAAAAAAATGTAAGAGAGAAACCAGGAGTATAAAATAAAAGGTTAAATGTCATTTTCACCATGAGGTTTGAACATTTTTACTAGTTTCAACAAAAAGTTTATTTTTTCTCATATGAATCCAAAAGTTTTCAAATTCTTGCTGGTTTCGTTCAACTCGTTAACTCCATCCATTTTTCTGTTAACTTTTTGTAAAAGGACCAAAATACACTTATAATTTATATTTTATAGTGTTTATAAACTCCATCCATCGTCCCTGAGGTTTTGTCCCTCTGTGTTTAGTCCTTCTATCTGCTCTCCCTCTCTTTACTATCTCTCTCTCTCACTCTCTCTCTGCCCACAAGCACTGCCACACCATCACTCCCAACCACCACCACCATCACCATCATCATCTTCTTCAACAAACACGACCCCGACCATCTAAGAGTTAGATCAGAGGAATGTTCAACAAACACGACCCCTGATCACCACCATTCCTCGTTACAAACAACCACAACTGCAACATATGTGGTTGATTAAGTGAGGACGATGGTGGCAGATCGTACAGTAAGGGGGCGGTTGGAGTGGTAGGCAACATAAGGGTTGGTTTCGGGGTGGAAGGTGATGGTCCAGTGCTGGTTCGTGGGCGTGGTCCAATCGTGTTAGATCTGGGGTTTTTGGCGTCACGGTGGTCGTGGTGGTTGTTGGTGACGTCGGGTTAGGTGGCCGATCGTGGTGGTTGGTGTCTTGGTGTGTCTCGATCGATGAAAGCCAATCCCAGGTCGTTAATTTTCTTTTATGTTTAGGAAGACCGTGAAAATATTTTACGAGCAAGGGCATCTGGAAAAGGAGTCTTGACATTTCCTTTTAAGCTATTACAATCAAACTGAAGAAACGAGTATAATAAGTGGTAAATGGCAGGGGTGATATATGGGATAATGACTCGTGTTCACAGCAGGGTATAATCCTTAGCTCACAACGATGGACGTTCTATGTTCATACACAACTGGTAAGCAATCATACGTAATAGGCAAAGATATAAGTGGTTCGATCTTGTAAGATCTACGTCCACTGTAAAAGGTGATCTTTATTGATGAATGATATGAATAACAATACAAGTGGAAATACAAGTGTGTTAGTTCTTATTGGCTGGTTTTTTCCCTCCTTTAGAAAGGAGGTCAAGTCTTCCTTTTATAGGAGATGTATGGGCCAAGGGTCGTCTAGCCCATTCATCGTTGGTGGGCCGGGCTTTGAGGATCGGGCCGGCCGGTTAGTAGGCCCACCTAGTTGGATCCTAACCTTTAGTTAGATAAAGTGATCCAAGTTGAGGAGGGCTTCCTTCGATTGGACCACGTGTTGCCTCGTGGTTGGCTGGCCGGGAGGTGCTTTGTCCTCCATACACGTGGCGTGTTGTGGATGGTCGGCAGGGGTGTCAGCTGTTAGGCGGCTGACTACTCAGCAGCTGACACCTGACGAGAGGAAGCCAGTTGAGTTCCAAGGGGGATGTTTCTCGGGTGCCGCCAACTGATACCTCCGCGCCTTTGGCGCTGCTGTGTCTTTGGAGTAATATTCCCGGCGGGGAGTAGGGTGCGCCTAAAAGCGGTACCCTACCCCTTCAAGTCCCCCAAGTCCAGGGTGTCTCCTGGTCTTGCTTAGAGAGCTGGTGGGGCGCTGGACTAAAATGTGTCCTTTGTTTGAAACTTTTATTTTGAGCGAAAGAGTGCGCGTTGCAACTCTTGTGACATGTGAAAAGATATTGGCGTCCCATTATCTTTGTACATGGCTCTTTTTTGATAAAAGTGTTGCCAAGAGTTTGGCGAGAGAATATATTTTTTTTTTTTTTGTAAAGTACGTTGTTCAACGC
This sequence comes from Ambrosia x helenae, assembly GCA_030844895.1. Lineage (NCBI taxonomy): Eukaryota > Viridiplantae > Streptophyta > Magnoliopsida > Asterales > Asteraceae > Ambrosia > Ambrosia x helenae. Next base: position 115,639,542 of record CM061234.1, read on the forward strand.
TGTGTTGACTCCGTGTGGAAAGTAAATTCCGACGGAGAACGTTTTTTGGAATTCACGTGAACCCAGCGCCAAGTGATGACGAAATCCGGCGGAGAACGTCTTTTGGATTTGACGTTAACCCAGCGCCAAGTGATGACGTGGCAGTCTGGGTGTTGGAATCTGAAATCCGGCGGAGAACGTCTTTTGGATTTGACGTTAACCCAGCGCCAAGTGATGACGTGGCAGTCTGGGTGTTGGAATCTGAAATCCGGCGGAGAACGTCTTTTGGGTTTGACGTTAACCCAACGCCAAGTGATGACGTGGCAGTCTGGGTGTTGGAATCTGAAATCCGGCGGAGAACGTCTTTTGGATTTGACGTTAACCCAGCGCCAAGTGATGACGTGGCAGTCTGGGTGTTGGAATCTGAAATCTGGCGGAGAACGTCTTTTGGATTTGACGTTAACCCAGCGCCAAGTGATGACGTGGCCGGCATATTGATGATGTATTAAATATGTTCCCCTTGTATTTAATTCATGGAATTTTGAAAGGTTTCCTTAATATTTAGGAAACGTGCTTCGGAAGATGAGACGGTTTGGTGGACGTGTCAGAGTGCAGAAAGGATGTCTGCACAGTTGGCCGTCACGTCAGAGTGTGGGTGGGGAGTTATCCACCATGTGTCAGGCGAGTGGCCGCCCACTCGCGCGAGTGGTGCAGTTGTCAGTCTGATTGCTGACGTTGGGCAGGTGAGAGACCGTCCTTTTGGCAGACGCGTGGCATCGTGTGCTGGTGAGTAACTGCTCATCCAGCTGTTTGTGCCACGTGTAGCGTCCAGATGTGTCCTTCCCTGGCAAGATGAAAGGTCTTCTGCCAGCTGTTCCTGTTCGCATTAAATGCGATGGGAATAAATACCCGAGGAGCCTTTTGGAGTTTCTTCCTATTACTCTCGAATCGTTTTCTTTCTCTGAAAAAACCTTCATCTTCTCCGGTGAAGCTTCAAGTTTTCCGGTGTCCTCTTAAAAATCTCTTTTTCTTTTTCTTTTTCTTAAAACTCTCGTCACCATGTCTGAGGGTTCTGATGTTGGGGGAAACCCTAGTAAGGCTGCCGAGACGTCTAAGAAGCTGTTGCATAACACCACCTGCAAGTGGGGCAAGAAGAGCTTTGCCAGATTTCTGGAAGCTATGGATTTTGATTCCTCCTGGGAGGTGGAGTTGCCATCTGCCCAGAATAATGCGTTGGCTCCTCCTCCGGGGAAGATGAGTTTGTATGGGGCCCACCTTGCTTTATGTGGGTTCCGTTTGCCTGCTACCAAGTTCCAGGTGGATACCTTGGTGAGGTATGGTGTTCACGTCACCCAGGTGAGTGGGTTCGGGATGCTTCGGCTTGTCCATTTCGAAGCCTGCTGCCGTGCTTTAGACATTGAGCCGTCTTTTGAGCGGTTCAATGTCTTTTATTTGCTGAACATGGAGGGTTCCTGGTTCAACTTTGTTCCTCGTCCCCATGTGCCTCCGTGTGGAACAACTGCTCCCAAATCACTCCATGACTGGAAGGAGAAGTTTTTCTACGTCAAGAGGGGTGTGATACCTGTGGACATGCCATGGAAGGTTGTGGCCGAGCGTCAGAGAGTAGGTGATCACCCGGTTATGGAGGGTTACAGGGATGAAGCCTGGTTCAAGGAGTTGGTGGCTCATGCTTCCCCGTTTGACACGGGTATGTGTTCCGAAGCCATGTTGGCTTTGTTGGGTATGAGCCGGGCTCAGATTGTGCAGGGGAAAGAGCCGGTGATTGTGGTACCTGGTAAGTGTGTTCCAAGCTTTTCAATCGTTATCTTTTTTATGTTGGACTAACTTATTTTTGTTTTGACTTTTAGGGATGTCAAAATTTGATGCTTTCTTGTTAAGGGATAAAGCTCCCTTGGAGTGGAGGGATCCTGCGGAGGGTAGGGTGTCCGTGATAGATGAGATGGTGGATAGGTTCTATTTTCCGTATCTGGAGTTCAAGCCAACCGTCCTTCTTTTTTCACGTGAGCATCCTATAAACCCTGACCCTTTATCTTCTGTTCCTCATGCGGGGGTAGACCCTTGTTTTGTCGTTTCCTCTGATGAGGAGTCCACTGGATCTTCTGTAGAGATGGTGGATCCAGCGCCTCCGCGTGGTCGTAAGAAGAGCGTGCCACGCTTTCATAAGAAGAGCGTGCCAAGGAAAGGGAGTATCAAGATAGCCTGCCCCGGTCGCAGTTGATCACTGATATCTGTGTTGGGCAGGCGCTTCAAGTTGCCGCTATTGAATCTTTAAAGCGGCGTGATGAAAAGCATGCCCGGGATATCGCGGAGTTCAATGCTCGGCGGGCTAGCCAGGCACAGAGGGAAGAAAAATTGAAGTCAGAGGTAGATAGGTACCGCGATAGGGCCTATAAAGCTGAGGACCGGGTGAAGGAGCTGGAGAAGGAGCATGCGCTGGCTCATCAAAGGTGGGTCGATGCTTGTCAAGTGACCAACCAGGATACTATGAAGCTGAAGGATCAGATCCAGACCTTGAAGAATGAGAATGCAAAACTTCGGGAAACCACGGAGGGCCATGCCAAAGTTTTGGCCGATAAGGAGTCGATGTTGGCGGGCCTGCGGTCTGAGTTGCGTGTCAAGGATGATGAGCTTGTGGGTGCCTCTTCTCAGCTGTCCGAGTTGGTGAGTGAGAAGGAGGCGTGGGTGAAAGAGAGCGGCGTTGACTGAGGAGAGGGCTTCTTTGGAAGAGGCATTGACCTTGGCACAGACGGAGGCGGAGAATGCCAAGACTTTGCTGGATGAAGCCAACGTTGTGCAGGAGAGAGCCCAGGAGTCTGTCCGTTGGGTGATGAGCGAGGGTATCGCCGGGGTAAGTGTGTTCCCATTTTTTCATGTCATTAGCGTATTCTCTTTCTAATCCTTGTTTTTGTGCAGATTTTCAAGCGGTTCTGGAACGAGCCCAATCTCGGCGATCAGGTTGCCGCCATCGCTGCTGCTGCGCGCGCTGCTGGGGAGGCTGAGGGATTCGACACTGGGTTTTACCATGCGCTGAATGGAGGGCGTATTACTGAGGGTGCGCATGATGGTAAACCCAGGGAGAAGGAGTATGAAGCTGAGCTCCTGAAGTTTGAGCAAGTCGAGTTCCCCATACTGAAGACGGTTGCAGACTGTAATCAGTATGCTGATCCAGTTGGCGCCCTCCGTTACTTTATAGAAGAATCCGACCGTTTGGGTGCGGAGGCGTAGCAGAAAGGGAAAGGAGCAGCAAGTGGTGGTGAAGGTCCGTCTGGGACGCGTCCGGAGGACCTTGAAGAACAGTTGGTGGACTTTGAGGAGTCCGGCGAGGAATAGGATTCCTTTGTATGTGTTATGATTCTGTTAGGTCTTGTAAAGCTTGAGGCAGCTTGAACGCCTCTTTTTGATGGCTTATATAAATGAAATTTTTGTTTTTTACTTTGTGTATTTTTGGATTGATTAATGAGTCCGGCGATAGTGATACATGGTATTTATGCCTTGAAGACCCAAGTTCCAATATTGCACACTTTCAGTTAGGCGATAGAATTTTCTTAGAATTCCCCAAAAAGAAAAATGGCTTAGGCATGTGTAGCCTAAGTCTTTACAAGGATTACATGTAACAGAAACGTAATTGTGCCGCGTTCCAAGAGCGCGGGATAGGCGTGCCATCAATTTTCTCTAGCGCGTATGCGCCTTTGCCCAGAATTTCTTGTATTTTGTAGGGTCCCTCCCATGTTGGGGCAAGTTTGCCTTGCTTTTCTGTGTTTGAAGCGCTATTGTTTCTGAGAACATAATCTCCAATGTTAAAGTTATGTAACTTAACTCTTTGATTGTAGTAGCGCTCCAGTTGACTTTTGTATCTGGCTTCTTTGATGGCGGCGAGCTCTCGTCGTTCTTCAAGTAAGTCGAGGTTTAGTCGCAGCTCTTTGTCATTTTGTCCTTTTTCCGCCATGAGTACTCTTGCGGAGGGGCATCCTATTTCGGCGGGAATGACGGCCTCGGAGCCATAGGTTAGACTGAAGGGGGTTTCGCCATTGCTTGTTTTGGTGAGTATGCGATTTGCCCATAGGACGTGGGGAAGTTCGTCCACCCATCCTGTCCGTTTGGTCCCCAACCTCTTTTTGATGCCTTCGATGATGCTTCGATTTGCTCTTTCGACTTGGCCATTCCTTTGGGGGTGGGCTACTGAGGTGAAGATCTGCTGGACGCCCATTTGCGCCAACCATTGTTGCAAGTGTTGGTCGGTGAATTGGGTTCCATTGTCGCTTACAATTTGATATGGCAAGCCGAACCTGCAGATGATAAATTCCCATATGAACTTTTTGGTGTGTGCGCCGTCAATTTTTGCTAGTGGCTTTGCTTCGATCCATTTTGTGAAATAGTCAATCGCCACTATTAAGAACTTAACGTTTCCTGGTGCCGTGGGAAATGGGCCAACGAGGTCTATTGCCCATTTCTGGAACGGCCATGCCGCTGTGACGGGGATTAAGTCGTTTTTAGGGCGCAAGGTGTTTGGCGCGTGGCGCTGGCATGAATCGCACTTGCGCAGTTCGGCCACTGCGTCTGGGTGCATGCCTGGCCAATAATAGCCTGCATTCATTAGCTTGGCCACCACCATTCTAGGTCCTGCATGTAGTCCGCATGTACCTTCGTGGATGTCTCGGATGAGGAAAGAGGCGTCCTCTTTGTCGACGCATCGCAGTAGTGGACCCAGGTATGATCGTCGATAGAGGATTCCGTCCGTTAACTGATAGTGCAAGGCTTTGTGCTAGAGCTTTTGTGCCTCCGCTTTGTTATCGGGTAACGTTCCGGATGTGAAGTAAGCCTTCAGTGGTGCCATCCAAGAGGTGTTTCCTGTTTGGATGACGTTGACTTGCCTTGTAGGAACTGATGGGGCTTCTTGTAGTTCGACGCGGACGTTTTTGGCCATGTGCTCAAAGACTGTGGAAGCCATCTTGCTTAACGCGTCGGCGGGTTTGTTCTCGCTGCGGTTGATGTGGATGACTGTGCAGGAAACGAATTTGCGTATGAGTAGTTTGGCCTGATGCAAGTATAATGCCATCGTGGCGTCCCTTGCGTCATATGTGCTATTTATATGTCCGGCTACTAGCAGTGAATCGACATGCGCTTCGATGTGGGAGGCTCCCATTTGATGCGCGATGCGTAGTCCTGCTAGTAGCGCTTCATATTCCGCCTCATTGTTTGTTGCGGCGAAATCTAATCGAATGGCATACGTGTATTCTTTTTTGTTTGGGCTGATTAGCCGCAATCCTGCACCGGCGCCATCGGAGTTGGATGCGCCGTCGGTGTAAAGCTTCCAGCTTTCGTTTTCCGGCGTTGGTGGTGCAGGGTCTTGTTCTGCTAGGCACTCCGCGATTTTGTCTGTTGGGATTTCAGTGGCAAAATCTGCGAGTACCTGTCCCTTAATGGAGGGTCTCGGTTTGTAGTTGATAGTGTGTTCGCCGAGTTCGATTGCCCATTTTGCCAGGCGTCCTGAGGTTTCTGGCTTGCGTAAAACGTCGCTGATCCTGTAGTCTGTTAGGACGTTTATTGGATGGCCGTGAAAATACCTGCGCAATCTGCGCGAAGCGTGGATGAGGGCTAGCACTAATTTTTCCATGGTGGAGTATCTAGTCTCTGCGTCTAGCAGGGTCCTACTGATGTAGTAGATGGGTGTTTGAACGGTTTTTCGATCTACTAAGAGTACCGCGCCGATTGCCCGCTCTGTTACAGAGAGGTACAGGGTTAGTGGCTCTTTAGGTAATGGTGCTGTGAGAGTAGGTAAATTGATAAGACATTGTTTCATTTCTTGAAAAGCTTTTTCCGCCACAGGGGTCCAGCGGAAATTACTTTTTTTGAGACAATTTTTTAGAGTGTCTACAAATGGGAAAGACTTGGAAGCATAATTTGAAAGGAAACGATTGAGGGCGACTAGGCGTCCCATTAGGGTTTGAACTTCCTTGATGGATGTTGGTGAAGGCATTCTTTCGATGGTGAGGACCTTGTCTGGGTTTGCGCGGAAACCGTCCCGCGTGACTACAACGCCTAGGAACTTTCCTTCTTCCATGCCGAAGGAACATTTGCTGGGGTTGAGCTTCATGCGTACCTTTCGCAGTTGATTAAATGTCTTTTGGATGTCTTCCAGCATGTTGGCTTCGTCTTTGCTTTTGATGACGAGGTCATCAACGTACACCTCCAAGCGTACCCCTATCTCGTGGATGAAAGCGCTGTCCATGAGACGTTGGTATGTAGCTCCCGCGTTCTTTAGACCGAAGGGCATTTTGGTGTAACAGAAAATGCCTGTATCGGTGCGGAAGGCTGTTTTGTCTTCATCTTCCTTCGCCATTTGGATCTGGTGGTAGCCTTTGTAGGCGTCGAGGAAGCATTTGAAGCGGAATGGTGCTAGGGAGTCTACCTTTAGGTCGATTTCTGGGAGAGGGTAGCAGTCCTTTGGGCAGGCTTTGTTTAGGTCTTTGTAGTCGACGCACATGCGCCATCCGCCTGTCGCCTTTCCTACCATGACCGGGTTGGCTACCCAGGTTTGGTAGCGTATTGGGCGGATAATGCCTGCGTCTAGTAGTTCGTTGACTTGTTCGTTCATCGCCTTTGTTTTCTCCGGTCCCATTTTGCGCATCTTTTGGGCGACTGGCTCCACTGATTTGTATGTGTTGAGTTTGTGTTCCGCGATTTCTCGTGGAACGCCGATCATGTCAGATGGTTGCCAGGCGAATATGTCTATGTTCTTGACTAATAGTTGCTTAAGGTGCGCTCGTGTGGTGTTGGAGATTTCATGGCCGATGATGATCGTTTGGTCCGGAAATTTAGGGTTTAGAACCCAGTTTTCCGGTTCCGATCGGGTTCGTGTTTTTTGAGGTTTTGCGACATCGATCGCGTGGCATTGCTTGTTGCCACGGATTATTGCAACGCCGGTTCGGGTCGGGAAGCCCACCATTTGGTGTGGGGTGGAGGCGTTGGTGTTGAACTTTGCCAGGCCTTCCCGCCCTAGTAGGACGTCGTGGCGGGATGTTGCTGGTAGGACCATGAAGTCGCATATTTCTGTGCGTTCATGAGTGCCATCCGTCAGGGTGACTGGGAAGCTGATTATGCCGCGCGGCATGATGACTTCGTCAACAAAGCCCGAGATTGGTGCGTTGACTGGGATGAGGCGGGCTTTGTCATCGGCGTCCAGTTGTTGGAAGCACTGATCGTAGATGATGTCAGTGCTGCTTCCGCCGTCTAGAAACATGGATTGAGTTCTATAGTGTCCAACGACACCGGTGACGATCAATGGTGCAGTTGCGGAGGGTCCGCCTCGTACCCGGGGGAGGAGGACATCCACCTCTTTCCAGGAGTCGTTTGCTTCTCTGGAGCGCTTTCCTTTATTTTGGCGTTTTCCCGCGTCGGAGATCATGTTGCAATGATGATGCGGAGTGTGCCTGATGTAACTTGTTTGTAGATTCCGGATTGGTTTCTTTCCGGGCTCTTCATGCTTGTCGTCTTGGTTGTTGCGCCCGCCTTTGTTAACGTTTTTGACAAGGTGACCGAGTTGGCCTGTCTTTAGTGCCGCCTCGATTTCTAACTTTAGGCCGTAGTAGTTGTCCGTCAGGTGGCCATAATCGTTATGGTACTCGCAGTATTTGGTGTGGTCCACGTTCTTTCGTTTGCCCAACACTTTAGGCTCTTTGAAAGTGACCTGCTCTGTCTTGAGTACCTGTGACGGAGTTTTGGTTAGCGGCGTCCAGTCGGTAGTCTTCTTGGATTGGGCTTTGTGGTCCCTTGATTGTTTGTTTGTGATCGTCTGGCGGGCATCTATGGAGGGCGAGTATTTGCCTTCGTCTGTTGGTCCTGAAATGGGCGACCACACGGATTGCTTGCCCTTGTTTCTGTTAGAGTTGTTGGTTTGGTTATATCCGCGCTGTTGTTTGATGGAGCGCTCCGAGGATGCGTATATTTTTGAAGCCTTGATGACTTCTTCCCAAGAATCAGGGACTCCTGTTTTCCCGGATAGGGTTTTCATCAGATCCTCGCTGCGTACTCCGTGGATGAAGCCTGCGCGGGTTAGTTCTTCTCCGCAACCGATTTGCAGCGCCTCTTTGTTGTAGCGCACGATGTAGTCGTCTATTGATTCGTTGTCTGTGCGCTGGCAAAGGAGGATGTGTGCCTTATCTCGTTTATGCCGTCTGAGATGGGAGAAGTGATCTTTGAATTTTTGGATGAGGTCATCAAAGTCTAAGATGCCCCCGATGGGGAGGTTGTCGAACCAAACTCTGGCTGCGCCGGTAAGGGTTTGTGCAAACAGGTGACACCAAACCTGTACAGGCCAGAGGACTGTGGTTCCGGCGCACTCGAAATCATGCAGATGATCTGTGGGGTCTCGCAGGCCATCGTATCTGCCGATGCTGCTAGGGAGTTTTGCTTGTTTTTCTATAGGTGCGGTGGCAATTCGTTGACAGAATTTTGAACTTAAGGCGAACGACTTAGGCCTGTACGGTCTGTTTAGGTCGTCGTCTTCTTTGTGGTGTGATGTTGCCGAGTGGGTTTTTGCTAGCTTCCGCCTTTTGGCCCTTGAGGCTGTTGCGTCTGAATCGCTGGTGGGTTGGTAGCTGTCGGATTCCGACGCGGAGTCTACTAGGTCCTGGTCGCGTGTGTTCTTACTGCGACCTACACCCTGAGACTTTGGGCGCGTGGTTTGTTTTTCCTTCCTCTTCCGGCTGTGTTTGGCGGAGGGGGAAGCCTTACCTTTAGATTTACTGTTTTGGATTTTTGCCAGCATATTCTGGTAGATCTTGGTGTTTTTGGGTTGTTTTCTAAAGAGCCACTCGTCGGGGTCCATGGGTGTGTTGGGTGCGTCCGATTCGGAGGATTCTGAGGCCGAAACCGCGCGGGGCGGTGTTTCCTCCCTTGTGGTTGCTGGTTGCGTGTCCTTGTTCGGAGTTTGGAGCGTTGCCGCTCTTGCGGTCTGAACAACCGTAGAGGGGGTTGCTCCCTTGCTGCCGACAGGGGTTAGATCAGCCATTGTGTGAGTTAAGGATGTGTTTTTGAAAAATTTAGGGATCTTTCAGCCGGTACGGATGGCGCCAATGAAGAAACAACGAGTATAATAAGTGGTAAATGGCAGGGTGATATATGGGATAATGACTCGTGTTCACAGCAGGGTATAATCCTTAGCTCACAACAATGGACGTTCTATGTTCATACACAACTGGTAAGCAATCATACGTAATAGGCAAAGATATAAGTGGTTCGATCTTGTAAGATCTACGTCCACTGTAAAAGGTGATCTTTATTGATGAATGATATGAATAACAATACAAGTGGAAATACAAGTGTGTTAGTTCTTATTGGCTGGTTTTTTCCCTCCTTTAGAAAGGAGGTCAAGTCTTCCTTTTATAGGAGATGTATGGGCCAAGGGTCGTCTAGCCCATTCATCGTTGATGGGCCGGGCTTTGAGGATCGGGCCGGCCGGTTAGTAGGCCCACCAGTTGGATCCTAACCTTTAGTTAGATAAAGTGATCCAAGTTGAGGAGGGCTTCCTTCGATTGGACCACGTGTTGCCTCGTGGTTAGCTGGCCGGGAGGTGCTTTGTCCTCCATACACGTGGCGTGTTGTGGATGGTCGGCAGGGGTGTCAGCTGTCAGGCGGCTGACTACTCGGCAGCTGACACCTGACGAGAGGAAGCCAGTTGAGTTCCAAGGGGGATGTTTCTCGGGTGCCGCCAACTGATACCTCCGCGCCTTTGGCGCTGCTGTGTCTTTGGAGTAATATTCCCGGCAGGGAGTAGGGTGCGCCTAAAAGCGGTACCCTACCCCTTCACAAACCATTTAGGAGTTGTGCTTACTTTTGCTGTTTATAAAACTCATCTTCATCCAGATGCTACACCAGAACAGCGTATTAAGACAACTGTGGGGTAGGTTTGCTGTTGAGACATCATATCATTGATTAAAGATTTAGCTTATTCTTATAGAAATGTAAACTATTTAATGTAGTCTCAATCTATTTAGAAACCTTTGAAATCTATTTTGACACCTTATGTATACTTCATATTGGTTTATATGAGGCATACTTAGATCAAAAAGCTGTACACAAACTTTAAATGAATCTCAGATCTGAAACTTCATGCCAATATATCACATATTGGTCAATATGAGGTATATCATAGCTAAGTATGCCTCATATAGATCAATATGAGGCATATTAGGGTCTTTTTATTATTTTTATTTTTATTGTTTTTAAATAACTAAAAATACTAAATTAACTTTAAGAAAAATCAAAAATTAACAAAAAGTTAGTTATATTCATTCCAATATTATTTTAACAAAATTACAACTTTTTGTTACTAGAATTATTTTATAAAATTTATTTCTTTTGTTTGGGTATGGATGGGTTTAGGTATAGATGGTTTGAATTAGGATTGGTTCACATTAAAATAGATTAAAATCTAAAAAAAATTTAAAATAACAATAAAAAAAATTAAAAAGTAAATAAAAAAAATTAAAATTAAAAAAAAAAAACACAAAAATAAACTTAAAAATAAAATTTTAAGGGATCTGAAATATTTCATTTTGAACCGGACCGGTTGGACCCTATCGGGCTGGATAACAACCCGGACTGTTACGACCCAGCCGGGCTGGGTAACGACCATAACAGTTTCGACATGACCCGTCCCGTAGCGACTCGGACCGTTTCGACCTGACCCGTCCCGTAGTGACCCGGACCGTTTCGACCTGACCCGTCCCGTAGCGACCCGGACCGTTTCGACCTGGGCGGGCCTGGTAACTACCGGACCGTTTCGACCCGACGGGACCGGTAGCGGCTCAGATCGTTTCTACCCGACCGGGCCCGGTAACGACCTATACCGTTTCAACCTGACCCGTCTCGTAGCGACCCGGATTGTTTCGACCCGGCCGACCCGGACCGTTTCGACCCGGCCGGGCCCGATAGCGACCCGGACCGTTTCGACCCGGCCGGGCCCGGTAGCTACCCGGTCCGTTTTGACCCGACGGGCCCGGTAACGACCCAGACCGTTTCAACGTGACCCGGACCGTTTCGAACTAGCCCCCGGTAGCGACCCGGACTATTTCGACCTGGCCGGGCCCGGTAACGACACGGGCCGTTTTGACTCGACGGAACCGGTAGCGACCCAGACCGTTCCGACCCGACCGGGCTCTGTAACGGACCAGACCGTTTCAACCTGACCCATCCCGTATCGACCCGGACAGTTTCGACCCGGGCTCTGGGACGGGTCAGGTATCGACCGAGATAGTTTCGACTCGGGCGGGCCCGGTAGCGACCCAGACCGTTTTGACCTGACCGGGCCCGGTAACGACCCAGACCGTTTAAAATAATATTGGATTAAAAATAACTAATTTTTTTGTTAATTTTTGGTATTTTTAATGTTAATTTAGTATGTTTAGTTATTTAAAAACAATAAAAATGAAAATATATAAAAAAAAACATAAAAAAAGACCCTAATATGGGTTGTAATGCCTAATATGACCCATATCTGGACACCCCCATATCACCTTCTAAGCCTAGTATTGGTACCAATACTAGCCTTGATATGCCACGTATTGCCCAATACTAGGTTTATCAGTGTTTAATACTACTCATGCCCAATACTAGGCATATCAAGGTTGTTTTTTTTTTAAATACAATATTATTGTTTAAAAATACTAAAATAACTTTTAAAAATCCCAAAAAATACAAAAAATAAAGTTTTATTGATTTGAACATTATTTTATAAAAATTAGATGTTTTTGTTACAAAGACTAGGCATATTCGTTTTTTTAATTGTTTGGTTTGTTTTTGTTGGTTTTGAAGATGTTTGTTTTCTTTTGTTTCGAATGTATTAAATACAACGATCAATCGATTAAAAAAAAACACTTTCTCAAACAAATCTTATAACTTCTTTAAACTTTTGTATTGTTTATATAACTTCTTCAAACTCACCAAAACAAAACAAACATCTTCAAAACCAACCAAAACAAAACCAAACAAAAGATAATAATTTTTATAAAATAATGTTGGTAACAAAAATTTGTAATTTTTTTAAAAATAATATTTTAATGAATATAATTAATTTTTTTCGATTTTTTAAGTTAATTTAGTATTTTTAGTTATTTAAAAACAATAAAATGAATATATATAAAAAAAATACAAATAGACCATAATATGCCTCATATTGATCTATATGAGGCATATTACTTTATAGTTTTTTGTGTTGGTCAACATTAATTAGCTAAAAGATAAAAATTGTACTTCAATATGTCTCATATAGGTCTATACGAGGAGTATCAACTTTATTGTTTTCTGTGTTAGTCAACATCAAATAGCTAAAAGACAAAAATTGTACTTACATATGCCCCATATAGGTCTATACGAGGCATACTTAAGGTGTCAATTTAATTTTTTAGGGTGTCCAAATAGCATGACGCTTAATGTAACAGGTACCTTGGTGCATCTTATGATGTCCATCACTCGTTGATAAGCCTCTACATCAGTTAGCAAGCAAACAGACCATTGTTGTGAATGTTTAGACTATAAGGAGTGGGGGGGGGGGGGAAAGAGGGGGATGAAGCGCCATGTGGCATTTGTGGGCCCCTTGTGGGGGGGAAAATAATTGTGGGGAGTGGAAGGGGGGGGGGGGGGGGGGAAGAGGTGGGGGGAAGTGACACGTGGCATTTTGTTTTTTTTTTTTAACTTTGATATATAAAACAATAATAATAATAAATATTTTTAATTAATAAAAACCTAGAAAAATACAAAAACAAAACCTAGAAAATTAAAAAAAATACAAAAGAAATCGAAAAAAATTAAAGACTAACAAATCAGTTGATATTATATTTTTCCATAATATCACGCTTCATTTGAAGCGTCATCTCTAACTCGGGCCTTTGAAGATGCTCGGTGTTCATGGCGAGAAATTTCATATCCTCGCGTTTTTCGTGCTGCTCTCTGATAGACAATTTGCGCTCTTTCATAGTCAACTTCTTTTCAAACGCTTCGCGAATATTTTTTTTCTCCTCGAGCATTTTTTCTTGAATCGTATTGAACTGAATCATGGTGGCATTTAAATCTTGCAAGTCAGCGCTGTAGGCGCCGGTTGATCCAGAACCCGAACCCGAGGCAGTAGATTTTTGCGCCCTCTTTTTTGACTTATCTCGACCGGGTGGGCGACTCAATTCCTCTTCAAACTCGTCTTCATCCAAATTAACGGCTTCTACGTTTTCAGGATCAGTTTGACGGTTTCTTGACGAATTTGTTTTCGACCTTTTTGCGAAGTTGCTTGCAGTGGGGACGTACGCCCATTTTGAATGGTTCTTGGCGACTTCCCAACAATGAAGAAACTTGAATTCGAGACCGGTTTTGTTACGATACGCTAATAGCGACCGGCTGAGGCTGTCGGTGTCCGTTTCACCGCTTTTTGGATTGTTGCTTGCGTAATAATAATGCGGTTGAAACGCGTTCATTGCCCTGTTTATCTCTGTCCACTTGGACGAGAGACTATCGTTTGCTCGATAGAACTCTCGTCCCATCAACCCATGGAACGCGGCGTTTATGTCGTTCCAAAAGTCGATTTTATGGCGACTAGTTCCTACAAAAAAAAAAAAAAAATATTAGCAACACCTTACAAATAAAAATCATGTTAAAAAAAATTATTACAAATACCTTCTTGTTTTTCCGACTCGCTTATCCACGCTTTCGTTATAGCGAGCTCTTCATCGGGTGTCCACTTAATTAGTAGGCGGTTAGCGGCGGCTATTGCTTTCTCCTCCGGTGTCTTCCTCCTGTGACTTCTTCTTGCAGGGGGGTTTTACCCGAAGATGATCCCGCGACATTTTGGGGTTGTGTTTCGGGTACGGTTTGGGTTAAAGGAAGTTGTGAAGGAAGTTGTGAAGGAACGAGAGAATCATTGAATGAGAAATTCGGATAAATTTGCCCACTAATGAAACCCGCATAACCCGCGTAGTCGGGACAAGGTGAAGGAATGGGTGGACGGTTTGGGATCGGGCGAACTGGTGGTGTATTCGGGTTTGGGACAAACGCGTAAGGGTTGTTCGGGTCGAAGCCTCGGTTGTATGGGTTCATTGTTGGTTGAGGAAGTGTATAAAATTTAGATGAAAAGTGTATAAAATTTGGTTGAAAAGTGTATAAAAATTGGTTAAAGTGGGTGTTTTGTAGTGAAATGGGGGTAATTTATAAATTATTTTTTTTGACCGTTGATTATAGCCGTTGGTATTTTTTTTTTTTATTCGACCGTTGATTATAAGCTTGGCCCAATAGGAGAGAGCCACGTGGCCACCCCACTTCCCCCACGCCAGTGGGCATCCTCCCGCCCCCACTCCCGCCCCTCTCCACGCTGCATTGCGACGGTGTTCCCCCCCCTTTCCCGCCCTCTCTCCCGCCCCCACTCCGCATAGTCTTATGACACAACAAATGTTTCTGCAGTCATTAGAATGTATGGTGATTGGTTGGATTGAATTGCTATTTTTATAACTCTTTTTAAAACAAAAATAATATAAAAAGGGTATTTTGGTCTTTTTACAAAAAGTTAACAGAAAAAAATGGACAAAGTTAACGAGTTGGACGAAACCAGCAAGAATTTGAAAACTTTTGGATTCGGATGAGAAAAAATAAACTTTTTGATGAAACTCCCAAACCTTAGGGACGAAAATCACATTTAACTCTAAAATAAAAGAGAAACATGATATTAATAAAAATGTAAAGGTACACTTTTTATTTATTTGGGAAAATTGTAGTACATGTATTGCGTACTAATTTTAACGAAAATAAAGTAAAATACAACATAAAATGATTCAGACCGACGTTTTCAACAAGAGTGTGAACCACGTTTTTTTGTACGATTTCCGCATCATCTTTAACAAGAACTTGAATCACGTGGTATGATCCTTCTTGTTCTTGCTTACAAGAATGAACAAAATTATGTTGATGATTGTGGTTGAGACACGTTTTCAACACGCTTCCCTTAAAACAGATAACGCACACACCTGAGGTTACATTGGAGTAAAATTTTAGTGTTTGAACTTTTGAAATGGATAAAGATGCAAAGGTGGTGGCATTGAGTAAAGAGTACTCATCTCTATTTATTTCCTAAACATGAGTCTTGTAAGTCCCAATCAAACACGGTATCAAGTGAAACACAAGAGATCGGCGGAATCAATCTATTGTGGTGATTGAAGATCAAGATCAATGATGAACAAAATACTATACTATGAATTATGCTTTTGTTTTTGTGCACACTAAAAAAAGTTTTTTTTTCTTGTTTTGTGTATAGCACTATAGTATTCGTTGGAAAAAATAATAAAATGTTCGTTAATTTGTTTTAATTTTATTTTAAAAAAGGTTGTATTAAAAAGTTATTAATGATTAAAAATCGTGAGGAAATGTAACAATATGTTGTTACGTGTCCGAGATTATATTAAATATGTAATTAATTAAGTAATAATAATAATGACTTATTAAGATTATTAAATAATAATTAAAATACAGTTCTCCATGGGCGATCATCGGACTTCCTTGGCTGACATCCGGCGAGGCCGTTCAACAAAGTTCTTCATTACAAATTTGCCGGATCGATGCAGTGGGGCTGATCTAGCTGGGTTCCTTAGAGAACACTGTGAGATATTTGACATTACATCGCAAGGAAGAGAGATAAAGAAGGTAGATGTAAATGCATATTTCATATACGTGTCTATAACGATTATTGACAAGTTAATGATTAATGAAAACTTTGAAAATGAATCTTTACGTGTTTTGACATCAATTTCTATCATTTTGCTCGATCGTCAGGGTTTCCGCACCTGACGGTTCATATATCGTGCTGATTACATGTTAATTGATTGAAATCCAGTCCTACAAAGTGGTATCAGAGTTTATGCTTAATCACACAATTGCAAATTGATAAAGATCTTGCCGATTTCTGTCCAAAATCATCAAAAGTTTTGATGTCTTCATAGTTTGACCTTTAAACATGGTTTTTGATTGATTTGGAAGTCGATTTGGTCTCCAAATCAAAAATTCTTTCATAAAAGTTATTCTATAACACGTCCGATCGAAATCCTCTCCATCTGTGATCCAAATTGAGATAATTTTTGAAAACTAGATCAAAATTGGGTGTTTTTGAAGTCAATATGAACATGAAAATTGGACAGGTCGAATGGCAGCTGACAACAGGTCGAATGAACATTTTTCAGACTCATTCGTGCTGAATTTGTGTAACACCCCAACCGATGGCGGAAACATCGAGGTGCCACATAGTGACGATTGTTCAATAGCTCATGGACTAAAGTGTAAATTTGAATACATTGATTAAATAATTTATTACATTGAAATGAAATACAACGATTCTAACGGCCAACTAAATTGAAATACAATGAATCAAAGTCTAAATATAAATCCGAAAGCTTAAAGAATGCATCTCAAAACAACCTGAAACATGTACAAAATAATTTGGTCAATACAAAATGTATTGGTGAGCATACCCTGTTTAAATAAATATAGTAGAAAAGTGTTTAGCAATTCATGTGCGGTACCATTTGCAATTATGTAATAAGTAATATCCGTTCAAAACCAAACCAGAGAATAATGACTAACCACATGACTAACCAATTGAATAATGAATTAACAAGACAATGACCAAGATTCTCTCAACAGAGTCTCAAGGGGGTATACCATAGTACTATTCATTGAAAAGCTAGGCCGCCCAGCGGTTAATGATTTTGACAAGTCATAGACACACCAATTAACATAAAGCAAACACACATGAGAATTGCATTTAGTAAAAGAAATAGAAACTTCATAGTAAGTACATGAGTCACCCCAAAATAGTAAAACAGTAAAAAGGGGAAAGATATACTCACTGTGATTGTGATGATGAACTTGCAAGGAAACAATGAGAATCAATGCATGATGCTTGAACCTAATTAAGGAGTGACGTTTTAGTATCTATAGTTATGGTGTTTGGGTAATGTATATCAATTTTGATTTATCTATTTTATTATTATTTAAATAATTCAATAATCGTTTTCTTAAATAACTCAATGATTTTTAAATGGTTAGTTTCCAAGTTTTAGCCTTACAAAATTAAATCTGTATAGAAAATTATGAATAAAACTTAAGATAAACGATTTATAAAACCTATAAAAGCCTTTTATGTAAAGTTAAACTAATGAAGGCCTTTAGTTATACATATACAAAATATGGGGTTATAATAGTTCAAGAAATAAAATTGTTTTGGCTTTAATACTAAAGTCACTGTGTGGATCCCAACATTTTTTGTAAAAGATTTATAACTTTTACTTAGCTATGCTTTTATAACCGAGAAAAAAATATATTTTAACTTTATATAAATAAGATATATAAATAAGCTAGTCATGTTACTTGTTGAGCTTTTTAAATCCCATTTATCTAATAACACATTCAGTTATGAAGGTAGATGATTCATTTGTTTATTAACCCACCCATTAAATTATATCCACTTCCTCTAACCACCATCCATCATGTCTACAAAATAACCAACGATTTTTGAATCACACTTCTATGTTCCAAGGATTAAACTATACCAACCTAGCTCACACCAGGTTCAAATACTTGGTTTTGTATTAATCTATTACTAGCCATAAACTCTCACGACAACTAGAGTTCCTGAACTTACCTCAAACGAGAAGTGGATTTCGATCGGAACACGATGGTTGAACACCCCAATCGATTATTCCACAGCTTCGCGGATCAAGGTCGCTTCAGACGTCGAACGGAGCTCATTTGTAACAAACGGCAAAAATGAGGTAATTTCGTACAAATTAATTATGTGTGATTAACTTAATTACGTGCAATTTCGAATTAATTATATTAATTTGGCATTTAGAGAATAGCAAATTCCCCATAAGATGCATAGGAATGCATGTGTTTAATTTGAAGCACGGCGAAATCGCGTGCAAATTAACTTGTGTTCAAAGACTGTGGAAGCCATCTTGCTTAACGCGTCGGCGGGTTTGTTCTCGCTGCGGTTGATGTGGATGACTGTGCAGGAAACGAATTTGCGTATGAGTAGTTTGGCCTGCTGCAAGTATAATGCCATCGTGGCGTCCCTTGCGTCATATGTGCCATTTATATGTCCGGCTACTAGCAGTGAATCGACATGCGCTTCGATGTGGGAGGCTCCCATTTGGTGCGCGATGCGTAGTCCTGCTAGTAGCGCTTCATATTCCGCCTCATTGTTTGTTGCGGCGAAATCTAATCGAATGGCATACGTGTATTCTTTTTTGTTTGGGCTGATTAGCCGCAATCCTGCGCCGGCGCCATCGGAGTTGGATGCGCCGTCGGTGTAAAGCTTCCAGCTTTCGTTTTCCGGCGTTGGTGGTGCAGGGTCTTGTTCTGCTAGGCACTCCGCGATTTTGTCTGTTGGGATTTCAGTGGCGAAATCTGCGAGTACCTGTCCCTTAATGGCGGGTCTCGGTTTGTAGTTGAAAGTGTGTTCGCCGAGTTCGATTGCCCATTTTGCCAGGCGTCCTGAGGTTTCTGGCTTGCGTAAAACGTCGCTGATCCTGTAGTCTGTTAGGACGTTTATTGGATGGCCGTGAAAATACCTGCGCAATCTGCGCGAAGCGTGGATGAGGGCTAGCACTAATTTTTCCATGGTGGAGTATCTAGTCTCTGCGTCTAGCAGGGTCCTACTGATGTAGTAGATGGGTGTTTGAACGGTTTTCCGATCTACTAAGAGTACCGCGCCGATTGCCCGCTCTGTTACAGAGAGGTACAAGGTTAGTGGCTCTTTAGGTAATGGTGCTGTGAGAGTAGGTAAATTGATAAGACATTGTTTCATTTCTTGAAAGCTTTTTCCGCCTCAGGGGTCCAGCGGAAATTACTTTTTTTGAGACAATTTTTTAGAGTGTCTACAAATGGGAAAGACTTGGAAGCATAATTTGAAAGGAAGCGATTGAGGGCGACTAGGCGTCCCATTAGGGTTTGAACTTCCTTGATGGATGTTGGTGAAGGCATTCTTTCGATGGCGAGGACCTTGTCTGGGTTTGCGCGGAAACCGTCCCGCGTGACTACAACGCCTAGGAACTTTCCTTCTTCCATGCCGAAGGAACATTTGCTGGGGTTGAGCTTCATGCGTACCTTTCGCAGTTGATTAAATATCTTTTGGATGTCTTCCAGCATGTTGGCTTCGTCTTTGCTTTTGATGACGAGGTCATCAACGTACACCTCCAAGCGTACCCCTATCTCGTGGATGAAAGCGCTGTCCATGAGACGTTGGTATGTAGCTCCCGCGTTCTTTAGACCGAAGGGCATTTTGGTGTAACAGAAAATGCCTGTATCGGTGCGGAAGGCTGTTTTGTCTTCATCTTCCTTCGCCATTTGGATCTGGTGGTAGCCTTTGTAGGCGTCGAGGAAGCATTTGAAGCGGAATGGTGCTAGGGAGTCTACCTTTAGGTCGATTTCTGGGAGAGGGTAGCAGTCCTTTGGGCAGGCTTTGTTTAGGTCTTTGTAGTCGACGCACATGCGCCATCCGCCTGTCGCCTTTCCTACCATGACCGGGTTGGCTACCCAAGTTTTGTAGCGTATTGGGCGGATAATGCCTGCATCTAGTAGTTCGTTGACCTGTTCGTTCATCGCCTTTGTTTTCTCCGGTCCCATTTTGCGCATCTTTTGGGCGACTGGCTCCACTGATCTATATGTGTTGAGTTTGTGTTCCGCGATTTCTCGTGGAACGCCGATCATGTCAGATGGTTGCCAGGCGAATATGTCTATGTTCTTGACTAATAGTTGCTTAAGGTGCGCTCGTGTGGTGTTGGAGATTTCATGGCCGATGATGATCGTTTGTTCCGGAAATTTAGGGTTTAGAACCCAGTTTTCCGGTTCCGATCGGGTTTGTGTTTTTTGAGGTTTTGTGACATCGATCGCGTGGCATTGCTTGTTGCCACGGATTATTGCAACGCCGGTTCGGGTCGGGAAGCCCACCATTTGGTGTGGGGTGGAGGCGTTGGCGTTGAACTTTGCCAGGCCTTCCCGCCCTAGTAGGACGTCATGGCGGGATGTTGCTGGTAGGACCATGAAGTCGCATATTTCTGTGCGTTCATGAGTGCCATCCGTCAGGGTGACTGGGAAGCTGATTATGCCGCGCGGCATGATGACTTCGTCAATAAAGCCCGAGATTGGTGCGTTGACTGGGATGAGGCGGGCTTTGTCATCGGCGTCCAGTTGTTGGAAGCACTGATCGTAGATGATGTCAATGCTGCTTCCGCCGTCTAGAAACATGGATTGAGTTCTATAGTGTCCAACGACACCGGTGACGATCAATGGTGCAGTTGCGGAGGGTCCGCCTCGTACCCGGGGAGGAGGACATCCACCTCTTTCCAGGAGTCGTTTGATCCTCTGGAGCGCTTTCCTTTATTTTGGCGTTTCCCCGCGTCGGAGATCATGTTGCAATGATGATGCGAAGTGTGCCTGATGTAACTTGTTTGTAGATTCCGGATTGGTTTCTTTCCGGGCTCTTCATGCTTGTCGTCTTGGTTGTTGCGCCCGCCTTTGTTAACGTTTTTGACAAGGTGACCGAGTTGGCCTGTCTTTAGTGCCGCCTCGATTTCTAACTTTAGGCTGTAGCAGTTGTCTGTCAGGTGGCCATAATCGTTATGGTACTCGCAGTATTTGGTGTGGTCCACGTTCTTTCGTTTGCCCAACACTTTAGGCTCTTTGAAAGTGACCTGCTCTGTCTTGAGTACCTGTGACGGAGTTTTGGTTAGCGGCGTCCAGTCGGTAGTCTTCTTGGATTGGGCTTTGTGGTCCCTTGATTGTTTGTTTGTGATCGTCTGGCGGGCATCTATGGAGGGCGAGTATTTGCCTTCGTCTGTTGGTCCTGAAATGCGCGACCACACGGATTGCTTGCCCTTGTTTCTGTTAGAGTTGTTGGTTTGGTTATATCCGCGCTGTTGTTTGATGGAGCGCTCCGAGGATGCGTATATTTTTGAAGCCTTGATGACTTCTTCCCAAGAATCAGGGACTCCTGTTTTCCCGGATAGGGTTTTCATCAGATCCTCGCTGCGTACTCCGTGGATGAAGCCTGCGCGGGTTAGTTCTTCTCCGCAACCGATTTGCAGCGCCTCTTTGTTGTAGCGCACGATGTAGTCGTCTATTGATTCGTTGTCTGTGCGCTGGCAAAGGAGGATGTGGGCCTTATCTCGTTTATGCCGTCTGAGATGGGAGAAGTGATCTTTGAATTTTTGGATGAGGTCATCAAAGTCTAAGATGCCCCCGATGGGGAGGTTGTCGAACCAAACTCTGGCTGCGCCGGTAAGGGTTTGTGCAAACAGGTGACACCAAACCTGTACAGGCCAGAGGACTGTGGTTCCGGCGCACTCGAAATCATGCAGATGATCTGTGGGGTCTCGCAGGCCATCGTATCTGCCGATGCTGCTAGGGAGTTTTGCTTGTTTTTCTATAGGTGCGGTGGCTATTCGTTGACAGAATTTTGAACTTAAGGCGAACGACTTAGGCCTGTACGGTCTGTTTAGGTCGTCGTCTTCTTTGTGGTGTGATGTCGCCGAGTGGGTTTTTGCTAGCTTCGCCTTTTGGCCCTTGAGGCTGTTGCGTCTGAATCGCTGGTGGGTTGGTAGCCGTCGGATTCCGACGCGGAGTCTACTAGGTCCTGGTCGCGTGTGTTCTTACTGCGACCTACACCCTGAGACTTTGGGCGCGTGGTTTGTTTTTCCTTCCCCTTCCGGCTGTGTTTGGCGGAGGGGGAAGCCTTACCTTTAGATTTACTGTTTTGGATTTTTGCCAGCATATTCTGGTAGATCTTGGTGTTTTTGAGTTGTTTTCTAAAGAGCCACTCGTCGGGGTCCATGGGTGTGTTGGGTGCGTCCGATTCGGAGGATTCTGAGCCCGAAACCGCGCGGGGCGGTGTTTCCTCCCTTGTGGTTGCTGGTTGCGTGTCCTTGTTCGGAGTTTGGAGCGTTGCCGCTCTTGCGGTCTGAACAACCGTAGAGGGGGTTGCTCCCTTGCTGCCGACAGGGGTTAGATCAGCCATTGTGTGAGTTAAGGATGTGTTTTTGAAAGTTTTAGGGATCTTTCAGCCGGTACGGATGGCGCCAATGAAGAAACAACGAGTATAATAAGTGGTAAATGGCAGGGTGATATATGGGATAATGACTCGTGTTCACAGCAGGGTATAATCCTTAGCTCACAACGATGGACGTTCTATGTTCATACACAACTGGTAAGCAATCATACGTAATAGGCAAAGATATAAGTGGTTCGATCTTGTAAGATCTACGTCCACTGTAAAAGGTGATCTTTATTGATGAATGATATGAATAACAATACAAGTGGAAATACAAGTGTGTTAGTTCTTATTGGCTGGTTTTTTCCCTTCTTTAGAAAGGAGGTCAAGTCTTCCTTTTATAGGAGATGTATGGGCCAAGGGTCGTCTAGCCCATTCATCGTTGATGGGCCGGGCTTTGAGGATCGGCCGGCCGGTTAGTAGGCCCACCTAGTTGGATGCTAACCTTTAGTTAGATAAAGTGATCCAAGTTGAGGAGGGCTTCCTTCGATTGGACCACGTGTTGCCTCGTGGTTGGCTGGCCGGGAGGTGCTTTGTCCTCCATACACGTGGCGTGTTGTGGATGGTCGGCAGGGGTGTCAGTTGTCAGGCGGCTGACTACTCGGCAGCTGACACCTGACGAGAGGAAGCCAGTTGAGTTCCAAGGGGGATGTTTCTCGGGTGCCGCCAACTGATACCTCCGCGCCTTTGGCGCTGCTGTGTCTTTGGAGTAATATTCCCGGCGGGAGTAGGGTGCGCCTAAAAGCGGTACCCTACCCCTTCATGTATGTAGACATTTATGTATGAGTTTAGTCTGACTAAGAAGTTCTAACTAATGGTAGTTGACTATGACTTAGGCGACTGGGTGTAGCTATATTAATATTAAATATATGAGGATATATTGTGTTGGGAGTATTGTAAGTCATAATTTAAGGATATACTGTGACTTCGATCAAGTAAGTTTGTAAACATGGAGATATAAAACAGATTGAATAATAAGTTTGGGAAAACATGTTCATTTTTAACTGTATGATGACGCAACTTTCCTAAAATCAGAATGTGGTCGAAGTTAAACACAGAGTTTAAAAACTTAAGTCGTGGGTAAAAATGTTTTAACGCAAAAAGAGTAATACCTTATAGTGTAAAAGTCTCAAAACATAAGTGAAATAGTGTAAGCTTTAATGTGATAATATAACGATAAAAAAGTTTTAATAATAATGATAAAGAATTCAAAAGCGAATGATCAATGAATAATGACATATGAAACATCAAGTGATTAAATTGAGTCTTCAAATGATAAACAAATATAAATATTAATGATATAAAACATTGGAATTATTTCCATAGTAAACTTTGACTAACTCGAGTATTTGAAATTTCCTAGTGACTTGTAGGGGTGTACTTTAGCCTATAAGTGAATGCTCATCCCTAGAGTTCTCAGGTAGATATACGGGTCCCTCGTCTGATTGGGATTTATACGAAATACCAGACCTAGACAGAAAACTCAGGATACAGGCGCTCACCCTTCCTGATTGCACGTGCCCCATCACTAGTAAATTCCAAAACCTTAGCGAGATAAAAAACGAGAGGCAGAAATAGATCCTTGAGATGTGTATTTCACTCCTAACTCAAAGATGTATTTCAAAATTGAAAACCATTGGTCAGAAACCAATCTCTAAGTTAAGGATATCACTCCCAGCTTAGTGGTTAAGTTTCTTTTTGAAGGAAATACTCTTTGAGGTGCGGATGTCACTCCCATCTCAAAGAAGTATTCCTACGATAAATAACATATAGAGGAGTGAAACTAATCACCAAGGTATGGATGTCATTCCTAACTTGGCGCTATCGTTTCGTTTATGAAATACGAGCGTATTCTTCACCAAGCAAAATATCGAAAGAATAAGGAGAAATAATCATAGCAAAAATACTTAGAAAGAAAATATAAGATTAAAGAGGAATACACACGAGAGGACTCGCGAAAATAAGCTTAGTTATAGACTAGGCTAAAAGGCATTCTAATAACCTAATTCCCTATAACCATGGCTCTGATACCAATCTGAAACACCCCAACCGATGGCGGAAACATCGAGGTGCCACATAGTGACGATTGTTCAATAGCTCATGGACTAAAGTGTAAATTTGAATACATTGATTAAATAATTTATTACATTGAAATGAAATACAACGATTCTAACTGCTAACTAAATTGAAATACAATGAATCAAAGTCAAAATATAAATCCGAAAGCTTAAAGAATGCATCTCAAAACAACCTGAAACATGTACAAAATAATTTGGTCAATACAAAATGTATTGGTGAGCATACCCTGTTTAAATAAATATAGTAGAAAAGTGTTAGCAATTCATGTGCGGTACCATTTGCAATTATGTAATAAGTAATATCCGTTCAAAACCAAACCTGAGAATAATGACTAACACATGACTAACCAATTGAATAATGAATTAACAAGACAATGACCAAGATTCTCTCAACAGAGTCTCAAGGGGGTATACCATAGTACTATTCATTGAAAAGCTAGGCCGCCCAGCGGTTAATGATTTTGACAAGTCATAGACACACCAATTAACATAAAGCAAACACACATGAGAATTGCATTTAGTAAAAGAAATAGAAACTTCATAGTAAGTACATGAGTCACCCCAAAATAGTAAAACAGTAAAAAGGGGAAAGATATACTCACTGTGATTGTGATGATGAACTTGCAAGGAAACAATGAGAATCAATGCATGATGCTTGAACCTAATAAGGAGTGACGTTTTAGTATCTATAGTTATGGTGTTTGGGTAATGTATATCAATTTTGATTTATCTATTTTATTATTATTTAAATAATTCAATAATCGTTTTCTTAAATAACTCAATGATTTTTAAATGGTTAGTTTCCAAGTTTTAGCCTTACAAAATTAAATCTGTATAGAAAATTATGAATAAAACTTAAGATAAACGATTTATAAACCTATAAAAGCCTTTTATGTAAAGTTAAACTAATGAAGGCCTTTAGTTATACATATACAAAATATGGGGTTATAATAGTTCAAGAAATAAAATTGTTTTGGCTTTAATACTAAAGTCACTGTGTGGATCCCAACATTTTTTGTGTTGGGTATATTTAAGTAGGTTTACGCTTGTCTTTATTAAGCCTATTTGTGTTAGTTAGGCTTAGTTTAGTTAATGGACTTGGGTTAGGCCATGTGGGCCAAGGGATTAGTGGACCCTATATATTGTTATGTTTGATTCATTCTTAGGGTCAGACCATTCATTTGATAAAAACAAAACATATATCTCTAGAGAGCTTCTCTAGAGATCATTGGTGATTGGTGTATTGTACCCGACGGTTTTCATACGTGTGCAATACAAAGCAGCGATTATTTGTGTTTTTCATCGTTTTAATCTTTTGTTCTTCACATTCAATCTTGTTTTCCGCACTCGATTGTTTGTTTGATACCCGGTAGAGAAGATCTTGGACTTACAATTGGTATCAGAGCCTAAGAAGTCTTTCGAAGGCTCGGTTTGGTATCATTCGAAGATCAAAAGAAGAAATTTTTGTTGCTGTGTTTTGGCCGATTCAACAGGTTTAAATCTCAATCCCGTTCAATAGTTTTATTTTACTAATCAGTTTAGTTTTGTGTCTTGTGTTTTGTTGGCAGATTTGATTTTGTTAAAAATTCTGAAAAACTTGAAGAACACTAAGAACGCGAAGAACATTTTGAATTTTTATTAAATTTTTTATTTTAATCCTTTGTTTGTAGTTTACGATGTGTTTGTGCAGTTTTTTAGCAAGTTTGTTACAAGAAGTTAAGGAAAATTAATACTTTCCTATTAACCTACAAGCTGGCATCGATAACATCAATTCAATTTTTGACTATTTAAAAAAGGAGGTGACAAAATTTGTTCTACTTGATATTAACATTTGTCGCCGGGTTTGACTTTGATAATTTGAATAGAGAGTGGGTTCGTTCCCTGCTGGACCACAGAAAGAGAAGACCTAAGACTGAAGGTCATCATATGAAGATTCCTACTAAGCCGTAATAAAGATAACATAAAACTAGGGGGATATTGTAAGGCCCAGAACTTGTATATGATGTATCAACACGAAGATCAAAAAGAAGAATTAGCACATTTTCGGGGGATGTATGTTCGTCGAAGGAGAGGTTGAATGGTTTGATATTGATTATCGGGTTGAGTTTGAATGAGTATGAATGCGTTCGTATATAGCCTATTGATAGATGGTATATTCTATTTTATGTTTGATTTGGAGATTCATTTGTTGCATTTACAATGGATTAAACTCCATGACTAGTCATTTTATTGATTAGATTATGGTTAATCAACGTAATAAGTTTTTTTTTTTGGGCCGAATCATAGTTTGTTGGTGGTATTGCTATGATGTTCGTATGATCCTCATGTAAGTTCTTGAAGCTCTAGCTTATTTTGGTGTTTAAGTTGGAATGAATATGTTGGTTGGATTTGATCGAATGAGGCTCCAGAATTTTGATCTGATTTGTTTATGATCCGAAATAACTTGGAAAGTTTTTAAAATTGGAGATCAACTTTTCTTAGTTTGATGCATAATATTTAGGAAGGTTGTTATGGTTTTTAATGGATCGATTGAGAAGGGATTGGTGCATTAATTCAAAATATAATTAATGGTCCGATTTTAAAGTTTGAATTTTGAGAATATGGGTTTTGGCATTGCCTTATTGCTCTTTTAAGACGTCCTGACTGTGCCTAGGTCAGCATATATCTGGATGCAGCAGAAGGGCAGCCAGGACATCCCCAGATGTATCAACAATTTAAAGACCTGAAATCTCAGATTTTGGCAATCTATCAACGCAAGATTTAAGACCATAAAATCATACGCCGATGATGTGTTCCCCACAAGTTACACAGTCCTTTATATTTATCATTAATTTTGGACTGAGCTCGTCGTGCAGTTTGCCTGCCAGTACATCATATAATGGAGCTGCAATCACACCTGATTTAATTTTCTTTTCGATTTTAAAGTGTGACAGTTCAACAGCTGATGTACTATCATTTCTTCTTTTTCGCACCATGAAATTCTCATTTTCTGAATTTTCTATTGTTTTTGTATTTTTCTGAGGATATATATCCCCCTAAATTTGTGCTTAAAATTGAAAATTTAAAGAACAAATTTACAACCTAAAACTTAAGAATTTTTTTTTTTTTTGTGTTTTTCTAAAACCATTCTCGATTCAAGGACCAATTACGTTCAAAATAAAAAGCATCAGGTTTTAAACGTACCTCTTTCGCTGATTTTACCTCCATTATCTCATTTAAAGGAAACATACTCACTGTTTAAGAAATTAACATAAATGTATAACAGAGAGATGTCACCTGTCATGTGCGTGGAACAACCATTATCAACATACCAGTGGTCGTCGACAATCCTCCTTGGATGTCCCTGCACTAAGAAAGGAGATTAGTTAAACATTGGTACCCAGGCCATCGCGGTCCTGGGCACTCCTGAAGCGTCAATGTAAGACACTTCTTTCAAGCGCATGTCCTTTTTCTCATTTAGGACTGGTGTAGCTGCCGCCTTTGCTTTCCAGACTTGTTTAGGCTTAGCACACGGTTTTGCCACTTTCGGAGTAGCAGCTTTCAGTTTCTCAGGTTGTTTAGACTTCTGTGGAGGAACAACCTTCCGTTTGCTCTTGGCAGCATTCCAGTCTCCATCAGATGGTTTAACTTTGGGATTCATGTTCTTCCTTGCCTTAGGTTTATCAACCTTCATTGGCTTGGAGTAGTAGTTATCCCTAGGTATAACCTTCTGATGTTGTCGATAATAGGGCACATAAGGACGACTTGTGCAATTTCTTGCAATGTGACCGGTCTTCCACAGTTGTAGCATGTCTGCTTCTTTGCATAAGGAGCAGATCCCGGTCTGTTCGATCCCACTGATGAATGTGAGTGATGGGATCTGTTGGATGATTTTTTTGCAGGTTTCTTAAAGTTTTTGCTCTGCTTAGAACATCTTGAACACCCGTGTGAACAAGATTGTGCTTGTGATGATGACTGTCCTTGAACTTTCTGTTTAAATTCAGGAACCTGTTCAGAAAAGTTAGCACAGGTAGTTTTTCTATGTGGTGGCACGTATTTATCGGTTGTGCCAATAACAGATAACTCGGAAACAGTCTTTTGCACATATGGTATAGCATCTGCAGACAAATTAGATTGTTTCACACAAACACCTGCATTGTTAGTGCAAACAATATCATCCCCCTCAACCTTAACTTCTACCTTTTCTAAATCTGCACATGAAGTAGAAGCATCAGTAATGTTCACACATTTAAATTCAGGGACTATTTGCTTTACCACACCTGTGCCAACAGTCATGGATGAGGATCCTCGCATTCTTGTTTAATCTCGACTGGCCTTGAGCACACAGATTTTTCAGATTCTGGCTCAGTCGAGGGTGTGACATTTGATTCAGACGAGCCACTTGATTCAGACACTTGTGGTGGCTCTACTGAATCCCCCGTTGACTCAGCTGCTCTAGAGGACTCACAGTTGGATTCACTCGATTCAACTGATACTAATTTCTCAGATTCGGTTGTTTCGGGTGATTCACATTTGGAGTCACTTTCAGAAGTTGGTGGGGCAGCTGGTTCAATGGTATGCTGTGCCATGTACTTTTCACAGAGATTTTTGAAAGTTTTCATTAAATCAAACTCAAATGGCACATTTGAGTCTGATTGGCCGGTCGGTTCAGTTTGCTCAATTTTTGGTTCAGTTTCAAAAACGGTTTCTTTTAAGACATCATTCAATTTAGTTGTGTCATTTGAAACTGGAACTTCATCTCTCCTCACATCAAAAACTATGTCAATTTCTTTCTTTTTCTCAAAATTTAACGTCTCGGTCTGCTTTGAAGCATCTTGAGACTTGACAAAGGTTTTTGATGGAGCCCGCTCCTGCTTAGGTTGTTTGTTCTTGGGTTTAGAGATTCGGACAGGGACTGATTTAGGTTTGGAGATCTTAACTTGATCCCTCGATGGTCGACTGGTTGGCTCTTCTATTGGAGGACCGTATCCTTTAACAGGCAGAGCCAACAATTCTTCATCCGACATGGGAATTGAGGAATAATTTTCATTAAAGGGTGGTGGAATTTCCACAAACCCAATTCCCTTATTCCTCACGTCATTTGGTCTGAACTTTAACTGGGTATTGATTATTTTTTCAACTTTGGGACTGGAACAATCGAATTTTTTAAAATGAAAATCGGCATTTTCAAATTTAGATTTTAAGTCGATCAATTCCGTAGTTAAAGTATCAGACAGTCGTTTGAAGTGTAAATATCGACACTTGTGATCACTCACCTCCTGATGCAAGCGCTTGATATCAAGTTTTTGTTGTTCGACCATTTCTTTATAAGAATTAAATTTCTTTTTAATGTCCCAAGTGGCCATTTTCTCGTATTCAAGCTGCTTGTATGCAAAAAGAGTTTCTTCTCTAAAACCCTTAATTTTTTCGTTTGCACCTTTCAGTGCAACATGATTCAGCTAAAGTTTCGGAAAATACCTCAGCTGCGGATGGCACATGGTCATTCTGTTGTGCCATGAAAGCTTGAGCAGCGTGAGCGGCAGGAGCAGCAGATGTGACAGGAGCAGCGGGAGCGGCAGGAGCAGCAGAAACAACATGAGCATCAGGAGCGGATGAGCAGCATGAATCAGAATTTGAAGATGTAGTATCAGAAGCGGACGAACTCACTGCAACAGAGGTGTCACTTTGGGTCTTCAGTGTGAGACGCTTATCTAACTCCTTGATGAATGAGATTAACTCATCCGGTGTCATTTTGGACCAGTTTGTTTCCGTAATGATCCGATTAACGTTCATAAACCAGCTGCATTTCGGCTCATCTGGAATTCTTTTCAAAGCATTTAGAAGACTCTTGTTGACCCCACGATTTGACACTACGATTTCAGCATTTTTTATGTCAGACAGTAGTTCAGTAAATCTGGCAAGCAGTGCATATATGGTTTTCACCATGAATGTAACCGAAATTCTTAAGTCTCTGCTCAAACACCTCACTTTGAGAAGACATTTTAATATTGAGTAGTGATCCCCCAAAAATCTAGACGTTAAAAAAAAATATTTCACACCGAACACAGGACGTCCAACCGTAGTCAACAGGTCAAGCCGTACTCAATAAGCGTTGATCCCCCCAAATTAAGCTTGTACACTCCAAATATTATTATTTATTATTATTATTATTATTATTATTATTATTATTATTATTATTATTATTATTATTATTATTATTATTATATGTTGAGTCCACG
The DNA here is from genome assembly GCA_030844895.1 of Ambrosia x helenae. Lineage (NCBI taxonomy): Eukaryota > Viridiplantae > Streptophyta > Magnoliopsida > Asterales > Asteraceae > Ambrosia > Ambrosia x helenae. Next base: position 115,669,913 of record CM061234.1, read on the forward strand.
TGACCAAGGTAATATAGTCAATGCAAATCACTTTTCCCTTTCAAATGTCTAGAGCCATATCTCTTTAACTTCAAATTCATCCAGCTCAATCCTCTTTCTTGAGAAACACAACCTTTTGTTCAGTCTCTATTCCTTCTCTCTCTCTCAATTGTCTTTATCACCTCGTCTCTCTCTCTTCCCTAATAAGAACACAGTCCACACAAATTAAGAGACAAACACCAGATCTAGAGCTGAATACAAGCAAGTATGTACGGGTCCCTTCTGGGTCCAGTGTGGAGACGGGTCGGGTTGGTGACGGGTGGAGGTAGGGTGGTTGTCCGTTGGGTTGGGTGTGGTTTGGTTTGTGGCTGGTCACAAAGGTGGAGGCGAGTGGTGGGTTTTTCGAGGTGGGTGTGAGTGGTCGGGTAGGTAAATGGAGCAGGGGGTCCGGGTGGTTGCAGGTAGGTGGCTCGGGTTTGTTTGGGGTTGGAAAGTATGTGGTGACTGGTGGGTTCCTAGTTGAACGTGGTGTTTTTCCGGTGATAAACTTCTGAGGTGGTGTGTCCGAGCTAGTGGCGGGTGTCCGAGTTGGTGGCGGGTGTCCGAGTGGAGTGTCCGAGGTGTGGCTTGTGTCCGAGGTGGTTGGGTGTCCGACGTAGGAGTTGTGTCCGAGTTGATGGTGTCCGACCGGTTGGTGTGTCCGAGTTGTGAAGGAGTGTCCGAGTTGAAGTCGTGTGTCCGAGGTGGGTTTGGTGTGTCCGAGCTGAGGTGGCGAGTGTCCGAGTGGAGTGTTCGACCAAGTGAGCTGAGTTCGAGTACAGATATGAGTTCGACCTCGAACAGTGCTGAGTTCGATGAAGATAGCTGAGTTCGATGTACGGCTCTGAGTTCGACCTTGAGAGCTGAGTTCGATGCGATGTTCGAGGTGAAGGTCACGTGTTCGAGGTGGGTTCTGGGATTCCGACGAGTTCTCAACTGAAACGGTTTTCTCGGATGACTGACGACTCTTCGAGTGACAAGGCTGTTCTCGAGATGGTGATGTCTTGATTGTAGTTTCCAATGGAAGTTCTTGGGACACTGTTGCTGTTACGATGAAAATATTAAAGCCATCTTTTGTGGTCCCTCCTTCTCCACTCCATGTGATTAGTTCGAAAATCAAGCAACTTTAATTATATGGAAAGATTGCAATTTTTGAAATTCAAAATTTCCAATCAATCTTTCACAATATTTTCCTAAAAATCCTGCAAACACAAACAACTTCTAAAAACAATAGATCAAACACGAAATATTTTAGATTTTTAATCGACTGTTCTTCGTGTTCTTGATCACAACTTCAAACCCGAATCAGAACAAATCTGCAAGACTGTTAAACATATAAACGGTTAGAAAAATTATAAAGCTAATAAAAACGAAAACGGAAACCGTTCAAACAACAAAACGCAGCAATGAATCCTTCTTCTTTTGATCTTCGTGTGATACCGAACCGAGCCTTCGAAAGACTTCTTAGGCTCTGATACCAATTGTAAGTCCAAGATCTTTTCTACCGGGTATCAAACAAACAATCAAGTGCGGAAAACAGGATTGAATGTGAAGAACAAAGATTAAAAACAATGAACTCGATAGTATTGCTGCTTCACCTTGCACACAATCTCTAGGATTGTCTAGTACAAGGTGGTGGCCAAAGAACTACAAATGAGAGGATTAATGAATGTGTTATGAAAGTCTAACCCTAACAATGAACTAAACAATACAATATATAGGAGCCCCTAGCCCATTAAATATAAACGTGTACAATAAAGATAAGCGTAAAACTATAACAATTTCTAGGCCCCAACATTTTGTAAAAGTTTTATAACTTTTACTTAGCTATGCTTTTATAACCGAGAAAAAAATATATTTTAACTTTATATAAATAAGATATATAAATAAGCTAGTCATGTTACTTGTTGAGCTTTTAAATCCCATTTATCTAATAACACATTCAGTTATGAAGGTAGATGATTCATTTGTTTATTAACCCACCCATTAAATTATACCCCCTTCCTCTAACCACCATCCACCATGTCTACAAAACAACCAACGATTTTTGAATCACACTTCTATGTTCCAAGGATTAAACTATACCAACCTAGCTCACACCAGGTTCAAATACTTGGTTTTGTATTAATCTATTACTAGCCATAAACTCTCACGACAACTAGAGTTCCTGAACTTACCTCAAACGAGAAGGGGATTTCGATCGGAACACGATGGTTGAACACCCCAATCGATTATTCCACAGCTTCGCGGATCAAGGTCGCTTCAGACGTCGAACGGAGCTCATTTGTAACAAACGGCAAAAATGAGGTAATTCCGTACAAATTAATTATGTGTGATTAACTTAATTACGTGCAATTTCGAATTAATTATATTAATTTGGAATTTAGAGAATAGCAAATTCCCCATAAGATGCATAGGAATGCATGTGTTTAATTTGAAGCACGGCGAAATCGCGTGCAAATTAACTTGTGTTGGAACGGACGTTGGTGATTACCCAGTAAAATTTAATAAACAAAAATTATCCCGGACACCCAGGATATAAAATAAAGGGTATTTTCACAAAATATAATAGGTTTTGGAACTCCAAAACCATAAGTGAAAACTTTCTATGCAAATCTCCCGGTAACGAATAAAGTGCGCGTACCGCACCCGGTACGCGTATAATTTATAATTTCACCCGACAAGAGCCTAAATAACCAATCAACACTTAAACTAGGCTATTTTAAGGGATATTAGCGGCACTTTTAATGTCCGAATAACACGCGATTAAAGCCCGAAAAATACCCGAACGACACCCGAACGACGAGGGATCAAACTTAACTAATATCTAGCAAATATTTTGCCCAAATGGACCCCACTTCATGGCTTCAAGAACCGGCCACCCATCCCTACTCACATCATATCTTCCTTTGTTGTACCATGAGATCTAGTTAGATTATGAATAAGCATGGTGTGGATTTTATGGTGATATTATAAGTGGATTTCATTGTCCTTAGAAGATTCATGTCAATCCTTCCTTTTCCTTACAAACTCTCGGCCAAACACCCACAAGAAATCCACCCAAGATCACTAACAATCTAGTGGTACAACATTTCCATTTATATTAGCTTTAAATCAAATAATGGATCTTGTCAAATCTTGAAGATATGGTGTGAGCTATAAGGAACACAAGGTTTAAGCATTTGAAACAAACCTCTCTTTCTTTTCTTTGTGGCCGTGGGTTATCAAACACCCACACACACTTTCATTTCAAGTTAACACCTCCAAATTACCTCTAAAACATTCATCCATCCAAACCCTTTGTGTGTTACAAGCATTGGAGCTTAACCCCTTTGGAAGAACACACTAAACCTCATCCAAATCAAGTGATTTTGTCTTCCCTAGCCTTGTGTTAGTTGTAAGTATCTATCATCTTGATCTTGCTTTTAAAAGTTTATGTTTTGATGTTTAAAGCAAGTTGTACACAATTGTTAACAAGGGTTTTAACATAAGATGTAATATGGTTTACCAAGTTAAAATGGATGTATAAAAGTGTGTGTGTGAGCCGTGGGGTAGGATGGTGATGGATGATAATGTTTTGAGTTTATAAAAGTAACATATTCAAGTTTAAAATGTTGATCAAGGCATAGATTGTTATGATAACTTGAATGCACTTGAAAGAGATGTTGATCACCTTAAAATAACTATCTAAAGCTTAATAACATGTTGATCTTGTGAGAAATGTTGAAATATAAAGTTTACATAACATAAGAAGCAAACATAATGTTAACATTTTGGGTAAATTGGACTTAATACAAAAAGCACACCTATTATTAGCCTTAAGTAAGTTATTATGGACTTTGGACAAAGTTAGAACATAATAATAACCTTCCATGACAAAGTTGATCTAATCAAGATTACTAGTTTGTAAGAAATTGTCACTTTTGGAAGCTTAAGGATGAAAATGAAACTTTTGAAAGTTTTGGGTGTCATGTGGAAGCTTTAAAAGTTAAAGGGTGTAAAGTGTCATTTTAGAAAGTTAAGTCCAAAAAGGTGACATTTGAAAGTTTGGTGTTAAAAATGTAACCTTGGATAGTCAAAGGTGGATTATGGAAAATATTTCCAAGACTTACAAAAATAATGTATTTTTGTATTAAATGTTATTTTTATAAAATTTGGGTTTTATAAAAATACAAGTTACCAAAGCTTTGAGGAAATAAAAACTAGAGATTTTATTACAAGAATTTGGTAATTTTAAAGACTTAGGGAAGTTTTATAAAAATGAACATTTTTATATTTATGGGAATATAAAAATGTTGGGACATTTTGGAGATAAAACAACTAAGTCTTGGTTTTGGAAAATACAAAAGTTATTTTATAAATTTCCAAATAAAAATATGGTGGAATTAATAGTGGATTAATTTCGAGTAAATCATATTGTCGGAAATTTGATAAGAATAACTAAATACATATATTTTCGGAAATGGGAAAATAATATTCGACGTGAAGTATTTATTCCTACAAATATATATATATATAACACTTTCCTAAGTGTTGGAACGTATTCGTGGGAGAACCTAATCGTAATGTGATCTCTAAAGATTGCGCACGTAAAACTAAGTTAAGTCCGAGAACTTAACAAGTTAAAAATATAAAAATCGAATCGACAAGACCTCAGTATATTTATTTGAATGGGAAAATAAATATATGGAACAGTGAGTCGAGTCGAAAGTTATAAAACAAAAAGTCGAATCGACAAGATCTTAGTATATTTATTTGAATGGGAAAATAAATATATGGAACAGTGAGTCGAGTCGAGGGAATATCAAATCGACAAGATCCTAGTATATTTATTAATGGGAAATAAATATACGGTAAAGTGAGTCGAGGCGAGTATTGGAAAACGAAATCTCGATCGACAAGATCCTAGTATAACTACTTAATGGGAAGTAATTATGCGGTAAAGTGAGTCGAGTCGGAGATAAGTTTATCCGAGTTAGTAAATATATTGAAAACACATATATTAAACAATAAGATCATGATGTGATAAAATCGGGAAATGATCTTAGTTCGCGGCGACGAACCTAACTAACTTCAAGGATAATGTGATATGTTTATTAAGCATAAGTTAAGCGAAACTTATAACGGGGGTAATCCATCACCAACGGACCTAGACACGTGTTTAAAACGGGGAATTGTATAACAATTGTGTTGCTGGGAGTTGGGTGTACAACTTGCCGGTAAAACACACATGACAAGCGTAGTGACTCATACGTCTAGGAATGCCTGTAGGTATTTGACCTTGGATACATGCTATTCTCTGGTATTTGCGCACGCTGAGTTGAGGTGAGTCTCACGGCCCCATTTTAAACTGTTTTTACGTTTTTGGGGGAAAGATATGTTTTGTTAAATTGCTGTAACATGTGGAAAATAATATTTAGCACGATGGGTACCTGGGTAACTGGAAATCACTTGGGGTAAGACCTCGCTGTTTACTGTAACCATTAATTCAAGGAATGAAACCAAAGGGATATCTGGGTAGTACTATCGGTGCCTGACAAGGCCCACCTCTGGTTGATAGCGTCAACCCGGTAAAGACAAGAGGTGCATGTATTCTGAACTGAGTTGTTGTCCAAGAAGCAACTCGCGGGGCAATCTGTTGTATAGTCTTGGTTTGGTTATGGGCCCGGGAGGGAGTCGCCATCGTCATGTAGGAGCTAGCTACTCCACATATATGACACTACTTATATTATATTTCCGTTACATGCCGGTATTGCAATGTTTTGCTTGTGAAATTAAAACCTGTGAACTCACCAATATGTATATATTGACGTGTCTTTTAAATGTATCTTTCAGGTAATTAGATTGCTGAAAGGAATGGCTAGTGCGGGGGAAACGGGGGACGTCGGTCTTTTGGGGGTTTTACTCTTATTTTCCGTTGGTTCGGAATATAGTCGAAAAACCCTTTTGTTTAAATTGAACTTATGTAGTTGTGTACGTTTGGGACAACGAAAACATCTTACGACGTCTTAATAATATGATCTTTTCTAATTAATTATTGTTTGTGTTAATCTTGACTTTGATATACTTTTCGAGCGTTGCGCCACGTGTTTCCGCCGTTGGCGTGGTGTGACAGAAGTGGTATCAGAGCCAAGGTTATAGCGAACTAGCATTTTTGTAAAATCTAGACTATAACCGGTTTTGGCTCGAAAACAAAGTTTTCAAAACAAAAACACAACAAAATATTTTTAGAAAAGAAAGAAATTTGTACATGGGATGTACAAGGGGAAATTCCGACCGACTAGCCATGTCGTCAATATAGGAAGTGTTAGAAGATAAAAGATAGAAATATGTGCTATTTGTAGATCTAATTTTCTAACATTAAGTTAATCAGTAACTCATATATATATAGTACGGTTCTTTGCCAGGATATGTCGCGCTCCAGTCATGCGATACCTGTCCCCAGTTTCGACAGTAGTTTACAGATTGTTGAGGTTATTCCTGATGATGTGGAGATCGTAGACCTTGACCCGATCGAGGATCATGCGGAGATGTCTGCCGAGTATGTACCTGAGAGCCATGATGATCACGAGGATGGCGGAGAGGACGAGGTAGCCGATGAGGCGATGTTATGGATGATACTGAGGAGGAGGAGGACCCGTCCATGGACGAGTCCGAGTCAGAGTCTGTTACAGCTCCGGCCGCTGTTGCCAGCGAGCCGCCTGCTATCACACCTCCTGTTGTTTCACCAGTTGTTCCCCCGGTCCCTGCTGTCAGGGATTTTCCCATTGGTTGTCAGGATCCTGTTGATCCCATCAGGGGCAGGGCTGTCCCTGCTACTTCCGAGTCAGTTGAGTCTCCCTTTGATCCGGATGTACCCGTTGATTACACACCTGTCCCTATCCCACATATCCATGTTCCTCGAGACGCATATTTAGCACCTCTTGTGAGAGGACTACCTGCTGGGTTACTGGAGCCCAGGAACCCTGCGCTCTGTGGTGGCCGATCTGACGGTCAGGAGTCCGTAGCGTCAGTTGTGCCTACAGTTCGTGGTTATGGTACTCTTTGGTACCGTGGTCCCAGTAGACCTCGGGTTGTTTTTGGCCTAGCAGCTATTGCACCTACTGAGCCCACTACACCTACTGAGCCTATTGCACCTACTGAGCCTACTACACCTACTGAGCCTATTGCACCTACTGAGCCCACTACACCTACTGAGCCTATTGCACCTACTGAGCCTACTACACCTACTGAGCCTATTGCACCTACTGAGCCTATCGCACCTGTTGTTCCTGAGAGCATTTTTGGCTCGGACGAGCCTGTTGCACCTATTGATCCCGTGGAGCCTATCGCTCCAGTCTCTGCCGAGGTGCCGGTTACACCTCTACCTCCTGTTACTCCTTTACCACCGGTATCCCCCACACCTCCTGTTGTGACTGAGCCTGTAGCCGACGGTCACGTTGGTTTTATTCTTGAGGGTAGTTCTGCTCGTAGCTCAGACCTTAGACGAGCGGGTATGAGAGCTTACCCATCTGATAGTCCGGATGCCCCCACTACTGATACACCTGTTATACCCGAGGTGACAGTCCCACCTCATACCACTGTTTCACCACTTGAGGAGGCCCTGTTACCCTTCCTCACATCCACAGTCCCACCAGCTGATCCTGTTATTACTACACTTACCACTGCTCCTGTTGTGTCTATGACCCCACCTTCTATGCTATATACCTTGGGTGCGGGTGACCCTTATTTGGTTGGTTCACGTATTGCTCATGGGGCGGCAGACCTGCCCCAGCCGTTTGCACCGAGACCTTATCATGTACCAGATATTATTGGTCCTTCGCAGCCTACTGTTCCTGATATGACTGGGCCTTCACAGCCCTTCGAGGCAGCCCGTTTGCCAGCTGCGGCTATGACCACCCTACTTTCACTTGAGCATGATTTTCAGAGCTTATCGGATATGATCCATGGTACGGTCGTACACATGGATTACCAGGTACGGGTTATGTGGGCTCGCATCATTGATGCGAGCTCAGCTTTGACGCACTATGCTGATGAGCTTCTGAGGATGGATGCCTTGCGTGGCATCACAGGTGATGATCACTTTGCTCACATGCAGTACTTGTATGATCGCATTACGGCGATCAATATCGCTATCAGTCTTTATGCCCCACAGTACTCCTACCAGCCCCCACCTCCTCAGTGATCGGTTTATGTAGCAGCACGGCAGTATGGTAGTAGTAGCAGCAGCATGTGATGACAGCCTTAGTTATAGCGTTTGTATTAGATGATGGACTTTTGTATTTTGCCTAGCCTGGCGGGATGTGCCAGCTTTTTGGTTATGACATGTTGTTAAAGTTTCAAACGATGTATTGGGAAGTTATGACCCACTTTTGTTGTCATAGGAACAAATGATGTACTCGTTGTATTGAAAGTTAATGAAAATCATGTTGTAAATTATGGTAAAATATATTGTCGTTATTTTATGCATTCTCTATTTACTTATTGTGGTTGTGTATTGATGTGATGATTGTATGCCATGGTATTCCGTAACCTTGTGATTATGGAGATAGTTTGTGATGTTGTGGTTTGATGAGTTGTATCTTCTGTTGTGATGCTTACTTATGCGTTGGGTGTGACAATATTTTGATGGAAAATTTGTCTGACTAACATTTAATATTTACTATTGAAGTTTAAGTAATGGCACCAGCAACAAGAAGTACCGGCAATTTGGACGGTCTGCCTACCTCGCAGGCCGAACTCGAGCGAATCATCGCGGATCGTGTCGCGATTGCTGTAGCAGAAATGGAAACTAACCGCACTCGTCACAGCGGCGGGCAGGGCGGATCTGGCGGAAGTGGTGGAAGCGACCGACGTGAACGGTCCCACACTGGTAAGCAGCTTCAATAGGTGGAACGTCGGGATGTTGTCCCGATACATTTTCAACTATTACTAAATGCATTTATGTCATTTCAGAAACGATCACTCCAGAACGTGGCTGTACGTTCAAGACCTTTTTAGGCTGCAAGCCTATTAACTTTGGTGGAACTGAAGGTTCGGTTGGCCTGATTAAGTGGTTCGAAAAGACTGAAGCTGTGATACGCATCAGTGGCTGTACTGCCACACAAGCTGTTATGTATGCCACCAACTTATTCCTGGATCAGGCACTGACATGGTGGAATAATCAGGTGCAGTCACTGGGTGAAGATGCTTCTTATGCCATATCTTGGGTGGATCTCAAAGAACTGATGATTCGTGAATACTGTCCTGCCAGTGAAGTTCAAAAGCTTGAGACAGAATTCTGGAAGCATACCATGATCGGTGCTGACATAGAGGGTTATACCTCTCGTTTTCATGACCTTGCACGTTTAGTTCCCCGGCTAGTGACGCCAGAGAACAAACGAATCGAGCGATACCTGTATGGATTGGCCCCACAGATCCAAAGCATGGTTACCTCTTCTAAACCAACAACCATGCGTGAGGCCATTGATCTAGCTCTAAGCTTAACTGAAGATGCAATTCGCATGGGTACACTCGTGCGCAAAGGGTCTGCTTCCAAGAATGTTGAACAGAAAGCGTCTGACGGGAAAGTGTCTGGTGTTAGTACTGGTTCGAGCGAGCGTCCAAACCGCTCTGGGTCTTGGAAGAGGAAGAGAAGCGATAGTAAAAAGAATGGTCCTTCTGAAAATCAAGCTTCTCAGGGGAAAAAGGGAAAAGGTTATGTTGCTACGAGACAGTCAGGAGAAAAGAAAACTGGTGCCCAGGGAAGGAAAAATGATCAAACGTGTTGGAAATGTCGCCGTACTGGCCACAAAGGCGAAGACTGTAGGTCGGGAGTGCCTAAGGCTGGAGAAAAACAACCGTGCTTTGGCTGTGGATCCTTCGATCATTGGAGGAAGGATTGTCCTAAAGTGAACAACCAAGCACATGGGAGAGCGTTTGTCATTGGTGCTGGTGATGCGCGTCAGGACCCGAATGTGGTCACCGGTACGTTCCTACTCAACAATCATTATGCTTCAGTTTTATTTGATACCGGTGCCGATTTTAGTTTTGTATCTATAGATTTTAAACGATCTCTTGGGTTGGAGACTAGTGAATTAGATACACCTTACTCCATAGAGTTGGCCAATGGTAAAACAATAGAAACGGGTGAAGTAGCGAAAGATTGTAAGTTAAATCTTTGTGGGCATGAGTTTAGCATTGATCTTTTACCGGTTACTTTGGGTAGTTTCGACATAGTCGTGGGCATGGATTGGTTATCTACACAGAGCGCCATTGTTATCTGTAATGATAAAATAATTCAAATCCCTCTTGCGAATGGTGAAATTCTTTCGATTCAAGGGGAGAGGCGTGGGACGCCATTGAGAATTATTACTTGCATGAAGGCCCGGAAGTGCTTGCGGAAGGGTCAGGTTGCGTTCTTGGCACATGTGGTAGATAAAAAGGCTGACGAACAGAAACTCGAGAGTATCCCGATTGTGAGAGATTTTCCTGATGTATTCCCTGAAGATTTGCCGGGGTTGCCACCCCTCGACAAGTCGAATTTCGTATTGACCTTGTTCCTGGAGCCGCTCCTGTAGCACGATCGCCGTATCGCTTAGCTCCATCAGAGATGCAAGAACTGTCCAATCAATTGCAAGAATTGTTGGATAAAGGTTTTATAAGACCGAGTTTCTCACCTTGGGGAGCTCCAGTCTTGTTCGTGAAAAAGAAGGATGGTACCGTTCGTATGTGCATAGATTATCGTGAGTTGAACAAATTGACCATCAAGAATCGTTATCCCCTTCCCAGGATCGATGACTTGTTTGATCAACTCCAAGGATCTAGTTATTACTCCAAGATTGATTTAAGGTCTGGCTACCATCAACTTCGTATCCAAGAGGAGGATGTACCGAAAACTGCTTTTCGTACTCGCTATGGTCATTATGAGTTCTTGGTGATGCCGTTCGGATTGACCAACGCTCCAGCAGTTTTCATGGATTTGATGAATCGTGTGTGCAAGCCCTACTTGGACAAATTCGTAATCGTGTTCATTGATGACATTTTGATCTATTCTCGCACCAAGGGAGAACACGAAGATCACTTTCGTTTGATTTTGGAGTTATTACGTAAGGAGAAGTTGTATGCCAAGTTCTCTAAGTGTGAATTCTGGATTAGAGAAGTTCATTTCTTAGGCCATGTGGTAAGTGAAAAAGGTATACACGTTGATCCTGCCAAGATCGAGGCAATCAAGAATTGGGAAGTGCCTAAAACTCCGACTGAAGTTCGACAATTTCTTGGACTTGCGGGTTACTATAGGAGGTTCATTAAGAATTTTTCCAAGACAGCGCAGTCTTTGACCCTGTTAACCCAAAAGGATAAAAAGTTCGAGTGGACGGAGAAGCAAGAGTCGGCGTTTCAGTTGCTGAAGAATAAGCTGTGTGAAGCGCCTATCTTATCACTTCCTGAGGGCACTGAAGACTTCGTAGTCTATTGTGATGCATCGCATCAAGGATTGGGTTGCGTGTTGATGCAACGGAACAAAGTGATTGCATATGCTTCCAGACAATTGAAAATTCATGAGAAAAACTACACTACACACGATTTGGAATTGGGTGCAGTGGTGTTCGCTCTCAAAATTTGGAGGCATTATCTCTATGGCACTAAGTGCAAGATCTTCACGGATCATAAGAGTTTGCAACACATTTTCGACCAAAAGGACTTGAATATGCGACAACGGAGATGGGTGGAATTATTGAATGATTATGATTGTGAAATAAAATACCATCCCGGAAAGGCGAACGTCGTAGCGGATGCCTTAAGTCGCAAGGAACGGGTTAAGCCGTTGCGAGTTCGATCCTTGGGTCTGACTATTCACACGAATTTGACGGATCGGATTCGTGAGGCCCAAAGTAATGCGCTTAAGCCCGAGAATTTCAGGAAGGAGAGACTACGAGGCATGTTGGACTCATTGGAGTCTAAGACGGATCAGAATTTGTACTTCATGAATAGAGTCTGGGTACCTCTGTATGGTGGTATACGTGAGCTAGTTTTGGCTGAAGCTCACAGTTCTCGATATTCGGTTCATCCCGGGCAGATAAGATGTTCCATGATTTAAAGGAACATTATTGGTGGCCGAATTTCAAAAGAGATATAGCGGCTTATGTTGCGCGTTGTTTAACGTGTTCAAAGGTTAAAGCCGAGCACCAAAGGCCATCTGGTTTGCTTCAGCAACCAGAAATTCCAGAATGGAAATGGGAACAAATTTCCATGGATTTTATTACTAAATTGCCCAGGACATCGAGTGGCCATGATACAATCTGGGTAATCGTGGATCGTTTGACGAAGTCGGCACACTTCCTTCCAACCCGCGGGACGGATAAAACGGAAAAATTGGCCCAATTGTATATTAAGGAAGTGGTGTCGAAGCATGGTGTGCCTGTCTCTATAATTTCAGACCGTGATAGCCATTTTACCTCTAGGTTTTGGCAAAGCTTGCATGCTGCTCTAGGTACTCGTTTGGATATGAGTACTGCTTATCACCCCCAAACCGATGGTCAAAGTGAACGAACCATCCAAACCTTGGAGGATATGTTGCGAGCATGTGCGGTTGATTTTGGTGGTAATTGGGACACACACCTGCCACTCGTGGAATTCTCGTACAATAATAGCTACCATACGAGCATCCAGGCTGCACCATTTGAAGCACTATACGGGCGTAAGTGTCGATCTCCGCTATGTTGGGCTGAAGTCGGAGAGAAACAGCTTACGGGACCCGAGATTGTTCAAGAAACTACTGATAAGATTTTTCTGATCAAGGAGCGCTTGAAAGCGGCTCGTGATCGACAGAAAAGTTATGCGGATATGAGGCGTAAGCCTTTGGAATTCCAAGTCGGTGATAAAGTTCTGCTTAAAGTCTCACCCTGGAAAGGTGTTGCACGTTTTGGGAAGCATGGGAAGCTGAATCCCCGGTATGTTGGTCCTTTCGAAATTTTGGCAAGGGTAGGCCCGGTGGCCTATAAGCTCAAGTTGCCACAAGAGCTTAGCGGAATACACGATACATTTCATGTATCAAACTTGAAAAAGTGTTTATCTGACGAGACCCTGATTATACCTGCGGACGAGATCCACATCGACGATAAGCTTCACTTTGTCGAAGAACCAATCGAGGTGACTGATTGGAAGGTTCAGAAGCTTAGACGTGGTAAGATCAGGTTGGTCAAAGTACGTTGGAATGCCAAACGTGGACCGGAGTTCACGTGGGAAAGATTGGATCAAATGAAGCAGAAATATCCTGACCTGTTCAAGAAGACCCCAGTACCGAGGAACTTGAACTGAATTCCGGGACGGAATTCTCTAAACGGGGGGAGAATGTAACAAACGGCAAACATGAGGTAATTCCGTACAAATTAATTATGTGTGATTAACTTAATTACGTGCAATTTCGAATTAATTATATTAATTTGGCATTTAGAGAATAGCAAATTCCCCATAAGATGCATAGGAATGCATGTGTTTAATTTGAAGCACGGCGAAATCGCGTGCAAATTAACTTGTGTTGGAACGGACGTTGGTGATTACCCAGTAAAATTTAATAAACAAAAATTATCCCGGACACCCAGGATATAAAATAAAGGGTATTTTCACAAAATATAATAGGTTTTGGAACTCCAAAACCATAAGTGAAAACTTTCTATGCAAATCTCCCGGTAACGAATAAAGTGCGCGTACCGCACCCGGTACGCGTATAATTTATAATTTCACCCGACAAGAGCCTAAATAACCAATCAACACTTAAACTAGGCTATTTTAAGGGATATTAGCGGCACTTTTAATGTCCGAATAACACGCGATTAAAGCCCGAAAAATACCCGAACGACACCCGAACGACGAGGGATCAAACTTAACTAATATCTAGCAAATATTTTGCCCAAATGGACCCCACTTCATGGCTTCAAGAACCGGCCACCCCATCCCCTACTCACATCATATCTTCCTTTGTTGTACCATGAGATCTAGTTAGATTATGAATAAGCATGGTGTGGATTTTATGGTGATATTATAAGTGGATTTCATTGTCCTTAGAAGATTCATGTCAATCCTTCCTTTTCCTTACAAACTCTCGGCCAAACACCCATAAGAAATCCACCCAAGATCACTAACAATCTAGTGGTACACACATTTCCATTTTATATTAGCTTTAAATCAAATAATGGATCTTGTCAAATCTTGGAAGATATGGTGTGAGCTATAAGGAACACAAGGTTTAAGCATTTGAAACAAACCTCTCTTTCTTTTTCTTTGTGGCCGTGGGTTATCAAACACCCACACACACTTTCATTTCAAGTTAACACCTCCAAATTACCTCTAAAACATTCATCCATCCAAACCCTTTTGTGTGTTACAAGCATTGGAGCTTAACCCCCTTGGAAGAACACACTAAACCTCATCCAAATCAAGTGATTTTGTCTTCCCTAGCCTTGTGCTAGTTGTAAGTATCTATCATCTTGATCTTGCTTTTAAAAGTTTATGTTTTGATGTTTTAAAGCAAGTTGTACACAATTGTTAACAAGGGTTTTAACATAAGATGTAATATGGTTTACCAAGTTAAAATGGATGTATAAAAGTGTGTGTGTGAGCCGTGGGGTAGGATGGTGATGGATGATAATGTTTTGAGTTTATAAAAGTAACATATTCAAGTTTAAAATGTTGATCAAGGCATAGATTGTTATGATAACTTGAATGCACTTGAAAGAGATGTTGATCACCTTAAAATAACTATCTAAAGCTTAATAACATGTTGATCTTGTGAGAAATGTTGAAATATAAAGTTTACATAACATAAGAAGCAAACATAATGTTAACATTTTGGGTAAATTGGACTTAATACACAAAGCACACCTATTATTAGCCTTAAGTAAGTTATTATGGACTTTGGACAAAGTTAGAACATAATAATAACCTTCCATGACAAAGTTGATCTAATCAAGATTACTAGTTTGTAAGAAATTGTCACTTTTGGAAGCTTAAGGATGAAAATGAAACTTTTGAAAGTTTTGGGTGTCATGTGGAAGCTTTAAAAGTTAAAGGGTGTAAAGTGTCATTTTAGAAAGTTAAGTCCAAAAAGGTGACATTTGAAAGTTTGGTGTTAAAAATGTAACCTTGGATAGTCAAAGGTGGATTATGGAAAATATTTCCAAGACTTACAAAAATAATGTATTTTTGTATTAAATGTTATTTTTATAAAATTTGGGTTTTATAAAAATACAAGTTACCAAAGCTTTGAGGAAATAAAAACTAGAGATTTTATTACAAGAATTTGGTAATTTTAAAGACTTAGGGAAGTTTTATAAAAATGAACATTTTTATATTTATGGGAATATAAAAATGTTGGGACATTTTGGAGATAAAACAACTAAGTCTTGGTTTTGGAAAATACAAAAGTTATTTTATAAATTTCCAAATAAAAATATGGTGGAATTAATAGTGGATTAATTTCGAGTAAATCATATTGTCGGAAATTTGATAAGAATAACTAAATACATATATTTTCGGAAATGGGAAAATAATATTCGACGTGAAGTATTTATTCCTACAAAAATATATATATATAACACTTTCCTAAGTGTTGGAACGTATTCGTGGGAGAACCTAATCGTAATGTGATCTCTAAAGATTGCGCACGTAAAACTAAGTTAAGTCCGAGAACTTAACAAGTTAAAAATATAAAAATCGAATCGACAAGACCTCAGTATATTTATTTGAATGGGAAAATAAATATATGGAACAGTGAGTCGAGTCGAAAGTTATAAAACAAAAAGTCGAATCGACAAGATCTTAGTATATTTATTTGAATGGGAAAATAAATATATGGAACAGTGAGTCGAGTCGAGGGAATATCAAATCGACAAGATCCTAGTATATTTATTAATGGGAAATAAATATACGGTAAAGTGAGTCGAGGCGAGTATTGGAAAACGAAATCTCGATCGACAAGATCCTAGTATAACTACTTAATGGGAAGTAATTATGCGGTAAAGTGAGTCGAGTCGGAGATAAGTTTATCCGAGTTAGTAAATATATTGAAAACACATATATTAAACAATAAGATCATGATGTGATAAAATCGGGAAATGATCTTAGTTCGCGGCGACGAACCTAACTAACTTCAAGGATAATGTGATATGTTTATTAAGCATAAGTTAAGCGAAACTTATAACGGGGGTAATCCATCACCAACGGACCTAGACACGTGTTTAAAACGGGGAATTGTATAACAATTGTGTTGCTGGGAGTTGGGTGTACAACTTGCCGGTAAAACACACATGACAAGCGTAGTGACTCATACGTCTAGGAACGCCTGTAGGTATTTGACCTTGGATACCTGCTATTCTCTGGTATTTGCGCACGCTGAGTTGAGGTGAGTCTCACGGCCCCATTTTAAACTGTTTTTACGTTTTTGGGGGAAAGATATGTTTTGTTAAATTGCTGTAACATGTGGAAAATAATATTTAGCACGATGGGTACCTGGGTAACTGGAAATCACTTGGGGTAAGACCTCAGCTTTATTTATTGATCTTTATTCCTCATCAGACTTTCTCTGATTTGACCTTTGAATTGTAATTCAAAGTTCAGAGCAAACAAGTCTTCTTCATCTCTTTCTAGGTCCAGATTTAGCAATGTTTGGTGATCTTCTGCACATAGGCTGTAAGCATCATCCATGTTGATCTTCTGAACCCTTCCATCTGACTTGAGCAATGTCAATTCGTGGTTGTCTTTGTTGACTTTCCACTTTAGAATTTTTGAGTCAGTGGATTTGCTGAGCTGAAGCTTTATTCTTGATGAGTTGGGTGAAGGTGGTCTTCCAATGAGTTCTCTGAGCTTCTCTGTTGTAGGATCAGAGAAGAAATGGACTTGATTGAAGAGCCCTTCCTTGATGAATGTATCAGCAAACTTTCTTTGATCTTCCTCTGATATTTCCTTCTGTTTCTTGTACTGTCTTCTTGCAGCAGTTGTTAGGTCAGAGGTGTCAAGTAAGCTGTCCAAGGTAAAGGTCTGTTGGGGTCTCTTCATCATTGGTTCATCAGTGTAAATTGGTTTCCTTGGCAGGCTGGGATCCTTCTTCCTATTTTCTTCCAGACTTTTGTAAGTTTCAACCAACCTTAACTCAGACCATCTGGAAACTGACCTCATCTCCCCATAGTTGGCAGCTACAATCTCTTGCCTCATCCTTTTGAACTTCAAGGCTCTGACTGGGTCTCTGCCTTTGCCAAAGTTAGGAGTAGAGACTTTAGCCTTGGGGTCTTTGGCCATTTCTTCAATTCTGAGTAGTTCTTCTCTCAAAGCATGTGTAGTCCAACCATTGAACTGCTTTTTGTTTGCTTTGTAAGGCTTGGTTGCCATAATCTGTTCAAGAAGAGATTCCCTTACCTCCTTTTTCAAGTCTACACTGAGAGGCATGGAGGACATGGAATTGCTCAGGGTCTTAGCAAAGTCTTCAATCCTTCTGAGTTTGCTAAGCTCTGCTGAATGGATGCCCTGAGCAGTCCTGTCATCCTTCCCTTTGCATTTCTCCCTGATGATGGCATCCACCTGTTCACCCTTGTATTTTAGATAAGTATCAATGTTGAGAGGAACAGGGAAGTTTGGGAGAGATGGGAAGGATCTGTCTGATGGCTGTTCAGTATTGTAGAAGGATTGTAATTCCCCTTGAGTAGATCAAGTTCAAGGGGATACTGAACAACCAATGGTGTAATGGTTGGTGGTGGTCTATGGGATCTGAACTTGGATGTGTGTGGTGAGAATGATGTGATTGGAATAGCTGTGATAGGAGGAGTGGATTGTGCAGTTGAGATGGTGTTTGGTGATGTGTGTATGTTTTCATCATGTACAACAAAGGTTGATTTTCTCTTCCTTGTGTACATGATTTTAGGTGATGGTGATTTGGTAGCAGTGGTTGGATTAACATCTGTTGGCCTTTTAGTAGAACCAGCAGATGTTGGGGTTTTGGCTGGTGATGTAGGTTTGGTGGTTGTTTGTTCAGGTGTGTATGTTGGTTTGGGTACAGTGGTTTGTGAAGCAGTGTTTTGGGTAGTTTCAGTGTTTTGGGTGGCAGTGGTTTCAGTAGCAGTGGTTTTGTCAACAGAGGTGTTTAACTTAGATGGTGGTTTCTAACATGCTTAGCAGGTCTTTTCATCCTTTTAGAGGATCCCACATCTTCAGTTTCCTGCTGTTGTTTCTTCTTGAGTTCTATTAATGACTCTGCTTTAACTTCCAAGGTGTCAGCTCTTTTCTGTTTCTCTTGAGCAGCCTTTTCAGCTTCTATGTTTGCAGAGTCATCAACTGCTTTGTTCTTGTCAGTGGTTTGTTGTGGTGCTGTTGGTGTTGCTTGTTGTTGTTGTTGTTGTGGAGCTGATTTGGTAGACTCTGGTTTCTTGGCAGACTTGGCTTGGCCTTTTTGAGAAGGAGGACAACCAAAAGGATCTAGTTTTGGTAGCCTATCTCTGCCACTCTCCCCCTTTTTGGCATCATCAGCCGTGAAAGCATCATCATTTTCATCCCTGAGGATGGTGGTAGGGGCAGAGCCAGTAGTCTTCAGCAGGTGGTCCTTGATGGCTTTGATATCAGCATGGGTATCTTTGTACCTTGCATCTACCATATTCCTGATCTCAGCCATGTAAGTCTCATGTGTCTGATCAGCCAGTTTTCTGTGAGCTATGATGATGGGGGAAACTGATTTCCATAACTCACTGGCTATATCAGCTGTTGATGGTTGACTCTTAGAAAGGTCTGCAATTGAGCTCAGTATAAGCTTGACATCAGATTTGATGTCAGCTACAGAGGTTTCAATTTCAGAAACTCTGTCCGTCAATTCTTGGTATTTTGACCCATCTCCTAAGTTAATAGGATCATCTGAGTCCCTACCAGTGGTAGTTCTACCTGATTCAGTCCTAATAGGTGAATCAGATGCCCCTTTTTCTTGGTACTGGGGACTTCCAACTGTTTTTGGAGACACTATAGTGGCTTCAACAGTTGTTGCCTTCAAGGGAGTCTTAGCTATGTAATCACTTTCCTGATGTGAGACAGTGGTCTCTACATCAGTAGTGGCTGCTCCACTTGAAAACTCACCTAGAGTTTCATTGAACTCAGGTGGTGTAACCTCCTCTTCTGTTTGTGGGATAGCAGATTGTATATTCTCAGGACCAGTCACTTGTTGGAGTATACTCTCAGTGACAGGTGGAAGAGAGGAACTGGGATCTTCCTGAGATTTAGCAATTGCTTCAAACAGAGGTTGCATTGTTTGTGGGACATGATGTGATGGTGAGGGTGGAGGAGTAACAAGGGAATTAGCCCTGGGAGAGGGGCTTGTGAACATTTGGTCAAGTGACTCAAATGTATCATGATGTGTGTCCCCTTGGCTTACAACATGATCCTTTTGAGAGGATTCATGAGGAGTTTGGTCAGGTGGAGGTATGTCCAACTGTTGTGAGGAAGTAACAACAGTGGTTTCAGGTTGCTTTTGTTGTGCAACAGAGGTTTCTTCTGGTACCTCAACATCCAGAAGCCTCATTTGTGGTTGAGTGGTGGTTTTTGTGGATGGATGTTTCTTTTTGGAAGTGGCTGGTGTGGGTTTCACAGCACTGGATGTAGTGCCATGATCACCAGGAGTAGTGGGCTCAACAACAGAGGTTTTGACAACAGTTGTTGCCTTTGTCCTCTTTGTTTGTGTTTTAGAAACTTTTGACACTTTAGACACTTTTTCTTGGGTGCTTCCACCCAGCATTCTTGTGAAAGTTTCATCATTTAAGCTTTTCATTTGCATAGCCTCACCCTTTTTGAAAACTTTTTCTGGTAAGGCTTTTTGTAAGATTACACTAAGAATTCTTGGGTAAATAAGAAAAGCATTGTTTGACCCAGACTTGACTGCTTTCACATTTGATACCAAGTCCATGAACAATCCCTGGGAAAGATTGAAGTCAGAGTTTGACAACATGGCATAACCCAGATATTGCATCCTTAATGGGATTTCATTAAAGGATGTGGACTTAGCAGAGACACAAAGAAGAAGAGTATGGAAGAAAAATTTCATGACTGGAGGGAAAAACTTTTTGAAAAGAGTTGATCCAGTCATCTGACCATCATACCCTCTTTCTTGGAACTCAGTGTGAAGCTCTGTTTTAGTAAAGGAATCCTTACCTGCCAGGTCATTCAGTGTGAAGGTTGTGGATATGGTTTCAGGGGTAATGACGATACTGGTTTCTCCAATTTTGGAAATAATGGAAGTAGGCTTTTTGTCTTGTAGTAGAAACTCAACATTCAACCAAAATTCTTGGAGTGTATCAAGATAAATGGGGGCGTTAGCGGTTAGGATGGGTAAGTATTTGGAGTTAAGGAAAATGTCGATGGTGGAATGAAATGGAGCGTTGTCATCTGTTTTAATCAGATAGGGGAGACAATTGTGTGTAGCTTTGGCTTGAAGATCCATTGTAATGGATTTCGAAGGTGAAGATGATTGAATATTGATGGAGGGTTTGAGAATGAAGAGGGCGGTTTTCAGTATTTTGAATACAATGAGACAGTGTAACGTCTGTTGTGGTAAAACAGGGTTTTTATAGGCTCAATGAAACCGCTGATGTGGCCAAACCTCTGCTTATATGAGCAGACGTGGCAATCATCAGATGGATGAAACATCTGGTGGAGAACAGCTGTTTTTGGCAAACAACTGATACAAACAGCTGTTTTTGGGCAAACAGCTGATACAAACAGTTGATGGATCCAACTGTTTTTTTTTTTTTTTTTTTAGATATAGTATATATATATATAAGGAGACAGTTGTTTTATCTGAACAGATGTTCTGAAACAGATTTTTCAACTAACAGTTGTTTTATCTGATCAGATGTTTTGAAACAGACTTTTCAACCAACAGTGGATATGAATGAAACAGTGGTTGTTTTATCTGATCAGATGTTATAAACAGATTTTTCAACCAAACAGCTATTTAAAAATTTGATTTGCTGAAACATTTTATTAAGATTTATTGAAAATTTATTTGTTTAATCCATGTTTAACATACCAATTCTGGAAATCAGGTTTGTAAAGGTAGATGTGTCTAAAGCTTTTGTTAACACATCTGCCAACTGATCCTCTGTTGGAACATGGTGTAAGGAAATCAAACCTTTTTCATAGCTGTCTTTGACAAAATGATGTCTTATGTCAATGTGTTTGGTAGTGGAATGAGAGACTGGATTCTTGATGATATTTTCAGCAGCTTGGCTGTCCAACATGAGTGGAGTCCTAGGTGTAGTTATCCCAAAATCCAGTAGTTGATTTTGAAGCCACATGAGTTGGGCTGTACAGCTTGCAGCAGCAATGTATTCAGCTTCAGCTGTTGAAGTTGAAACAGCTGCCTGCTTTTTGCTTTGCCATGAAACTAAGGCATTCCCTAGAAATTGGCACCCTCCTGAAGTGGATTTTCTTGTGGTGTGACAGCCAGCAAAGTCACTATCTGAATAACCTGAAAGCTCAATGTTTCCATTAGCAGGATACCAGATACCAAGTGTGGGAGCACCTTTGAGGTATCTGAATATCCTTTTCACAGCAATAAGGTTTGACTTTCTGGGTGAAGCCTGGGATCTGGCACAAACACAGGTAGCAAACATAATGTCTGGCCTAGATGCAGTTAGGTACAATAAAGACCCAATCATACATCTATAATGTGTTTGATCAACCAGTTCATCCTTGTCATCAATAGTGAGCAGCTTGACTGTACTCATGGGTGTGCTACATGGCTTACAATCATTCATCCCAAATCTGGTTAATAAGTTCTTTACATATTTGTTTTGGTGAATGAATGTGCCATTTTGCAGTTGTTTCACTTGAAGACCAAGGAAACACTGAAGCTCACCCATGGCACTCATCTCAAACTCTGCTGTCATGAGTTTTCTGAACTCTTCACACATTTGGTTACATGTGGATCCAAAAATGATGTCATCCACATATATTTGAACAATCATTAAGTGTTTCCCTTTCCATTTAAGAAATAAAGTTTTGTCAATTTTACCTCTTGTGAAGCCAATGGATAAGAGAAATGTGGAGAGAGTTTCATACCAGGCCCTTGGTGCTTGTTTAAGTCCATACAAAGCTTTGTTGAGCTTGTAGACATAATCAGGATAGAATGTGTCTTCAAAACCAGGTGGTTGACATACATAGACCTCCTCCTGAATTTTGCCATAAAGGAAAGCACATTTGATGTCCATCTGATACACCTTTATGTTGTGGTTGACAGCAAAGGCTAAAAAGAGTCTGATGGCTTCTAGTCTTGCTACAGGAGCAAAAGTCTCATCATAATCTATTCCTTCTTCTTGTCTGAAGCCTTGAACCACAAGCCTGGCTTTATTTTTGACAACAATACCCCTTTCATCAGTCTTGTTTTTGAAGACCCACTTTGTTCCTATAGGACAAACATCCTTAGGAAGTGGTACAAGCTCCCATACTTGTTGTCTTTTGAATTGAAGGAGTTCTTCCTGCATGGCTTCTACCCAACTGTTGTCTTTCAGTGCCTCTTGGTACTTGACAGGTTGTGTGAGGGATAAGAAACCTGCAAAAAGACAGATATTTGAGGATTGGCTTCTTGTGAGCACACCCTCTCCGATGTTGCCAATGATCTGGTCTGGTGGATGAGCTCTTAAGTAAATAAGATCTCCTTGATATGGAACAATGGCATTTTGAGGTGATGGACAGAGGTTTGGTGACTCTGTTGGTGTAACATCTGTTGGTACTTCTGTAGTGCCATCAGATGTTTGGAATGGTAATGGAGGAATGAGTCCAAGTGGTGTGAAACTTGACTGACTTTTGTCAACAGATGATTGACTTTTGTCAACAGATGATAGGTCAGTGGTTGTGAGGGGTGAAGCAGTGGTTTGAGGATAAGACTGGCCAACAGTGGTTGACACAGCTGTGGCAGAGTTTTGACAATTGTTTTGAACAGCTGCTTCCTCTGAGGCAGAATAGACTTTGTAGTGACTGGGGATCACAACATCTGTTCTGTAATCTTGTTGTGGAGACTGTGGAATACCTGCATTGTTAGCTTTAACAGTGATATCTTCAAATTTGAATTTATCTAAATCAAATAGTTCAGCAGGGTTTGCAGGGATTTTTAGAGATGAAAGTTCATTGAACTTTACATTCAGAGTTTCTTCTATTGTCTTAGTCCTTGTGTTAAACACTTTGTAGGCCTTAGCAGTAGAAGAATATCCCAGAAAATAACCACAGTCTACTTTGGCTGCAAATTTTGAAATGGAATCTTTGAGATTTAAAATGAAACATGGGCAGCCAAAGATTTTGAAAAATTAGATTAATGGTTTGATTTTGAACAAAATTTCATAAGCAGTTTTTTGATGTCTGGGGTTGATCAAAACTCTGTTTTGAACATAGCAAGCAGTGTTTACAGCTTCTGCCCAAAAGGACAGTGGCAAGCCAGAATATGCTAGCATGGTTCTTGCAGCTTCTATAAGAGTTCTATTTTTCCTCTCAACCACCCCATTTTGTTCTGGTGTTCTTGGGATGCTGAACTGCCTCACAATCCCTTTTGACACACAGAAGTCATCCAACTCCTTATTTTTAAACTCTGTTCCATTGTCACTCCTGAAGACTTTTACTGGCAAGTCATATTGCTTTTCAACTTTGGTGACAAAGTCCTTCAATATACCTGCAGTCTCATCCTTAGAATGTAAAAAGTAAGTCCATGTAAACCTAGAAAAATCATCAACTATGACAAGACAAAATCTCTTTCTTCTTAGACTCATGATTTTAACAGGGCCAAACAAGTCCATGTGCAACAGTTGTAGACACTGACTAGTTTTGGACTCATCAATGGATTTGTAAGAGCTTTTATGTTGTTTCCCTTTTAAGCAAGAAACACAATGCTCATCACATTTAAATTCTTTTGATGGTAAGCCTCTGACAAGGCTTTGTTTGGAGAGTGTGTTGATAGTATTAAGGTTGGTGTGACCCAATCTCCTATGCCACAATTCTGTCTCCTTAGTGGAGGCAGCAGAAAACAGACAGACATTTGCCATAGGATTGTCCTTTAACATATCAACAACATACACATTGCCACTTCTATGAGCAACAAGTTGTGCTTTGCTCTCAGCAATAATGGTATCAATCTTTTTCACCACTTCTGGCTCAATAATCTTACAAGTTTTCTTTGTGAAAAATGAGCCATAACCTTTGTCACTCATTTGTGAAACACTCAGAAGATTAAACTTAAGATTATCAATAAGATTGACATTTTCAAACTTGAGTTTTCCAGCCTGTACAGTCCCTGAACCCAACACCTTACCTTTTGAATCATTACCAAAGGATATATCACCCCCTCCATGAGCCAAGAAGTCCAGAAGAAGGGCTCTACATCCTGTCATGTGCCTGGAGCCTCCACTATCTACATACCAAAACTATCTAAACAAGCAGAAGCTCCCTGCACATCAGTAAATGATTAGTTTTGGTGAGTGTCCAAAGCCAAGTTGGCTTTGGATGGGTCCTCAGACCTTTCAGACTCAAGCTTTGGAAGGTGATCAGTGGTTTGGACCAATTTCTGAATTAAGGTCAACAACTGCTGCTGACCATTTGCCAGTGCTTGGATGTCAACACTTGGGGCAACAGTTGTTTGATCACTTCCTGACAGATGATAATACCCATATGGATTTCTGTTCACTCTTGATTTAGAGGGTCTTTTTGGCTCCTCATAAACATGTGGCAGACTGTGACATGGAGGTTGACCATAACCTCTTGGGTATTTGCTTGTGGGTGGAGCATCTGTTACTTGGACATCTCTAGAAGCAGATGTTTCAAGCCTTTTTGTAACAGATGTTTGGACAGGGGTGAAGGTCTGTTTGGGCTTTCCTTTTGAAGTACTAACCACAGGGTTTGCAAGAGTTTTAGCTTTGTATTCTTGTATTTTAACATCAAAATTTTTGAGATACAAGCACTCTTTGGTCTTGTGATTCTTTTTCCCACATATTGAGCATGTGGCTTTGGAATCACATTCACTTGTTCCTTTGTTAATGTCATATGCTTTTAGAAGAAAACAGTTTTTGGTGACATGATTCTTCTTTTCACAGAAATCACAGAACAAGTTGACAGTCTTTTCTTTCTTCTTCCCCTTTTCAGCCTTCTTTTCAGCAGATGTTTTGAGCATCTGCTGGAAGATTTTTCAGGGGAATTACTTTAGCCAATGGAATGACCTTTGCCTGAGGAGCTGTCTTTCCCTCAGGTGTTTTGAAGTCCACAGGTTTGAAATTCTCAAGAGTATCACACTCATCAGACCAAGTAGGTTTAAATTCATACTTTTCAAGTTCAGTAAAAGATGAGGAACCTTCTGGTTTTTCAAGAACAATTTTCTTACCATTTGGTTCAGTGATTTTAATCTCTTGACCCTGCAGGTTTGTTGGTATTACCTCAACAGACTTTTGACTCTTTTTGTCAGTGTTTTCAAAAGCTGGAGCAGTGGTTTCAAAACCAAAGCCAAACTTCACATGACTTTTAGTTTGTTTGTTGAGTAACATTTCAAAACCTCTACATGATTCCACCCATTTCTCACATTCAACTTGGGTGGACTCTAGCTCACTTTTGCAACTTTGATATTTTGCTATCATAGTTTGGAGCTGGTCTTTGGTTATGGTTGCTTCATGTTTTAAGCTGCTAATTTCAGACTCTTTTGCAGTTAAACTTGTTTTCAAATCTTTTGTGAGTTTTTCAAATTTAACTTCATCATCCTAAATTTTCTTTCTAAGGTTTTCATTCACCTTTTTGATGTTAGCAAATGCTATTACACATTTGTCAGAACACAACTCTTTAAGAATTTGAGGAGATACCTTAGCAGCAGCCATCAATGCACAATCACACTTGCACTCACAGTCATCAGATGCACCCCAGGGATCTGTGAGATTCACAACCTCTTCTTCAGGTTTTTCATCTGTAATAACTTCACTAACAACATCATCAGTCACAACATCAGATTCAGTTACCACCTCCTCAGATTCAATCTCATCCACCATAGCCATGAAACAAAAATTTTCTGGTTCATTTTCAGTCACAACATCAGATTCAGTTAAACAAAAATTGTTGGGTCTGCTGACCTGGAGAAGAACAGATGATTAGAAAGCCAAAACATGCTATCAGTTTGATCCTTGAATAAACAGTCTTTACAACTTACTTCTCCCAAAAGACTGCTGACCCTAACTACTGTTCTATCCAAACAACTGCTGATACAAAGAACTACTGAATAAACAACTAATGAAGAACAACTGCTGACCAAAGGTCTGATGAAGAACAACTGCTGATACAAGTACTGAAGACCAAAGCACTGCTGGAACCAACAACACTTAGGCTCCAGCAGTGGATACAAGACCATCAGAGTTTTCCTACAACAGCTGTTTAATATCAGTGCTTTCAATGTAACAGTAGTTTGTAATAGGCAGATGTTTATGTTTGTTATTCTGTTAGAGGTCACTGTCTTAGGTGACGTCAGCCTAGGTCATCAGTGCTTTGAGTCTGTCTATAAATAGAACAGTGCTTGTACTGTTCTATTGCAACACACACACAAAGATTCTCTCAAACAAACACTGTGTGATCAGGCTGAGGGGGAGTAATTGTACGATTGTAATCTTTTAGATAAATGAAAGCTTTCGATCTGAAAACATTTACTCTCTTGTTTTGATTTACAGTTTATTATTCCGCTGCACTTTCATTCTATTCTCATTTCATTATTACCATATTTAGTTAAACAATCAAAACAAACAAACTCAGATCCTAACACTACCGATTGTTGAGCAGGTTCGATAGTCTCTACCAGTCGTTGAGCAGAATATTAGAACCTCTACCGACTGTTGAGCAGGCATGATGACCTCTACCAATTGTTGAGCAGGTTATTAAGTACTCTACCAACTGTTGAGTAGGTACTTCATCCTCTACCAGTTGTTGAATAAATGTAACAATTGTTTTCAACAAGTAGGTTGCAAATTGATAATACATGTATGCAAGCAAGTTTGTAAATGCAACAAGTATCAAGTATCAAATATAGCATGTGAGTTGTAATTGTATTTTTCTAGACAAGGTTAATGGGTCTAGGGGTGATTTTAGTAACTAGTTTATATTTAGTTATCCATGTTTTAAAGTATCATGAATAAAAAGTTCAAATATGGTAGATAATCAAATCCTCATGTATCACTAAGAATCAAGTTTCATGTAATAAGAAATCATGATTTTAGAAAAAAAATTCAAGTACCAAGCTTTCAATGGTTTGGTTGTGATCATGAAAATCAAGTTCATGTTAAAAAAAAGGTGAAGATTATACATTTAATCCTTAAGAGAATGATGAAAGTCCATAGTATTATCAAGTTGCATGGATGTGAAAATAGTGGATAAACGGTTTAGTTTATAAGTCAAGAAAAGGAAGAAGGTAGTCAGGCATGTTTGTGGTAAATTAAAAATGTGGATATTCAACCTATATTGAGTCAAATGAGATTGCGGGCTGTGATCTGAAGAGGATTTTCTTTATTTAAAGACGATTTTTAGATAAAGCTAGCATGATCGATTTATTGAGGATGCAACTAATCGAGCGAAGTTGGATATTTCAAGTAGTCGAGAGATTTTCAAAGTTTAATTGAGCAACTGGTACGGAAACCCTGATCATTTGTTCGGAAATAATTTTGTTAGTATCTTTGTGTAAGTATGCCGATTAAAATGCAAATAAAAAAATTAGGGGGGGGGGGGTAGGTTGTATAATTAGATGAAAAAAAAAATGGTGGTGGTTTTGTACAGTAGGCGAAAATTTGGGTATGGGCGTTTAGGACTAAATCAATAGTTTTTCAATTTAATAAGGTTCAAGTATTTGAACTTTAATCAATAGGTTTTCAAATAAAAGAAACACAAAATTTTAAGGATATCATGAAGCATAGGTAATTTAAATAGTGCGTTGTAACAAGTACGGGGTGAATCAGGAGGTTTGAATCAATGTTATAATCAAACGTACGAGAAAACATGGAATCTTCACAAGTAAAGCATGATTGTGGTTAATGCAAAGGTCATAAAAGTTCAAACTGGTTTAAAACAAATAGGAATCAATGGAAATTTGAAGGGTTAAATTTTTCCATGGTTGGAAAGATTGCACATTCAAAATTGGTTTTTGGCAAAAGCAATGATGGGTTTTTTTTTTTTTTTTTGGTAAATATTACAAACTAAATGGATTTAGATCTGAATATTTCGGTGAGTCGAAGATTTCAAACACGATTCCGGATTTCAAAAACAAAGATTTTGTTGAGGTGCTTTTTTTTTATATTAGACTTTGAGTAATCTATAAAAGAAGTGATTCTTAATAGATTGAAACATTTTTATCAAAAATCATTTGTTATGCCAATAAATTGTTACATAAACACTGGAAATTTAGAAAATAAGTTTGTGGAAATAAAAGACTCTTTGACAAAATATTTATTTGCTATAGTTTGTGAAATTCCGAGGTGATGAAAGTTTGACAAAATTCGGTACTCTTTGGTTTTGGTGCTAAAGTATCTACTATGCACTGGTTATGAGATTATAGTCTGAACAAGGATTTTAAAATCTCGAATATGATGAAATTTTATGGTTAAGGGTACCTTAAAAATATAAATAAAAATGTAGGGGGAAGTTTAAAATAAAATTGTCTAGAAACATCAAAGATAATATATTTAAGAAGTAATATATTTAAGAAGTAAAATATGTAATATGTTGTAAAGAGAGACATGATTTGGGTTAGATGTTGAAGATAAGTAAATGTAAGGATAATATTATAAATTTGTAAAATGAAGTATAATTGTGAAATCCACAAATGATTCATGAAATTTTAGCTAATGAGGGAATTATACAAGGAAGAAAATAGATTTGAATTGCAAAAATTTTAGCATTCAAAACTTAGAAATTAAATGAGAGTGAGGGGGTATAAATAAAAATGAAACACAAAGATTGTAATAATTTATCCATTAACGAAAACGTTGACTTATCAAAACAGATCAGACATAAGCCCAAGGATGCCCTAAAAATCTAAGAGTACGTTAGGATTGCAACAAGTGATAGAGAGTAGATAACTCGTAGGACTAGGGTAGTATAGGGTGTGGGATAGGGATAAGAATAAGGAAACAAGTAGGATTGCAAGTAAGAGGAGCAAGTACTGGTTAAAATCCCTAAGGTTATAGACTAGATTATTTTTCTAATAACCTAATTCCTTATAACCAAGGCTCTGATACCAATCTGTAACACCCCAACCGATGGCGGAAACATCGGGATGTCACGTATTGATGATTGTTTCAGTAGCACATGGTATAAATTGAATTTTAAATAATTTA
The DNA here is from genome assembly GCA_030844895.1 of Ambrosia x helenae. Taxonomy (NCBI): domain Eukaryota; kingdom Viridiplantae; phylum Streptophyta; class Magnoliopsida; order Asterales; family Asteraceae; genus Ambrosia; species Ambrosia x helenae. The sequence goes on from CM061234.1 coordinate 115,699,267, forward strand.
TTCATAACATAAATATCCAAAATGAAATGATGTCTAGAAATCCAAATACATGATAATAAATAAAGCAACAACTTCAAATAACTTCAAACAAAAACTTCATGATAAATCCTCATGCATACTCAAGCCTCAGCTTCATTGTTACCTGAAACATGTTAATTTTGAAAATATTTTTGGGTCAACAAAAGTTGGTGAGAATTACATAGGTTTTGATAATCGAATAAAACTTGTACAATTCAAGTGTCATGGCAAGTCTAGTCCATATGTGAAAACATACTAGAAGTAAATCGAGTGCATAATCAACCCTTGTGACTGTTATATTGTGGTACATCCCATACGCTCATGGTTCACTCGATTATGTTATGCGATAACAATCACCCACGCTACCTTTGTAGGAGGCACGTATCCGGGTGGGATTGTCAGTCCAATAGATCTATCATTGTATACCGTCGGCTGATCAATGTTAATGATTATTCTAGAATTGTGCTTACCCTAGTCATGTTCAAGACATAATGCAACATAGAAAAACACATAGACACTTTATGATTGAATTGCATATAGAATGTTGTAACATGTTTCACCCCAAAAATGGTGATAGATAGAAAAGGGGCTATGTAAAACTCATCTTAGCAAAATGTTATGTCTCGTGAAAAATTAGAATATGTGTTGCCCAACAATGCCAAGTATTACCCTTAAAACATAGATTTGAGTTTGCCACACGCTTGCATTGAAGCAAATGAATCAAGCTTGAGACTTTGCTTGCGAGATGACCACAAGTGGAGATGATCGAAACTAGTTATATCACAATTTTTTTAGGATGTTTCTAAATGGGTTATGAGTCGATCGGTTGTTATGATTGGAATTTATAGGAAAAACAAAAAGACTTGCTTCATAAAATAATTACTCGAACAAAAGAAGGTTATTTATCAATATTTATCACAATTTATTTCTATACCATATGAAATTCAATTTGACAGTCAAACATTCGGTTATTATTTTTAAAGCATATAAATTATGTGGTGGAAAATAATAAATTCACACCTCATAATATTCGATTTCATTAACAACCTATTAATATTGTTTCAAAACATAAATTAGTTATCCATTATGCTAAAAGTTATTTAGTTATGTTTATTATCATCTTGTTTTTATTATACATTTGAACGTCCAAATTAATACAAAGAGAAACAAACTAACCAAATTTTTAAAAATTATTATTATTATTATTATTATATATACATTTATATATATATATATAAGTTGTGTGTTAGGCATATTTTATATAAAGATGTATAAAACGGGGGCTTTGTGTATAAAAATTTGGGGAAAATTTTGCGATGTTACATTATACTCGGCTGCATGATGTCATGAGTGCAAGCTCATGGAATGTTGGTAACTTACACCAATTTGGACAATAAAACAGACCTCCATCCCACCCCTTGATGAGTCAACACTACCCTTATGTCTATGTTTCACACCAATCGGCTAAGATCAAGAAGAATCATGCTCTTAAGTCGCTATCTTTCATCCTACCATGATTAGAAGTCCTAAACAATGCCTCATCCAAGAAGCCTACCCTTTACTCAATTGCTTTTGTCCACATCTTGGCCGATCCCCTATATAAGGAGGCCTCATTCCATTCTCAAATGCCACACCAAACACTACTTCCTACCTCTAAAAACTTTCGGGTACTACCTCACCATAGCCGAAGCTTTCCAAGCTTTAGGAGAAGATTAGGAAGCCATCTGTGACACCCGCCACTTAGCCAGATCAAAATCCGTACACTATCTAGTCAACGCTTAATTTTACATGCATTATTCATGACATTTTATATGCACAAGTCCCCCGAGATAGTCTAGCAATGTCCGAACAAGTATAATTTCACCCGTATCAACGAGTCTTGGTGACATAAGTCTATATGCTTACAAGAGATCCTTCGAAATCATGTATGGATGCCCATTTATTTTATAACACAATGGAAAACATCATGGATTTTTATGTATAAAGCCTAGTATTTATTTAACTAGCATAGTCACACATATGTGAATATGTGTACACGACACTCACACATATACATATACATATATATATATATGAACATGCAAGTGTATTTTTAACTAGCACTACATATTCGTTTTGTTCCATGAACTAACTAGTTCTTTTTATAAACTTAACCATATATGGTGAAACAAGTGATCAACACTAGTATTTATGAAAACTACTAGCCAAAGATGATCAGCACCTCTTAGTATAATGTCTTACTTTTTATTAAACACTTGGAACATGATCAATGTAGTGTCATGTCTTAATATTCTTTCTAGGACTATTAAATACAAGATTTAGTGGTTTAACTATATAAGGTAATATTCCATAAACACCTAGAATCAAGAATGTTGGATTACCCCATTTGCTAAAGCTCACTTTTCCTTCCCCTTTCCTTTCTTTTTTGGCCGAAGACCCCCCTGTTTTTTTCATTTCAACACATGCTTGTTTAGACCTCTAAGAATTCCCATGTATTGTCACATTAACTTTAGTCTTGTTAAGTTAAACATCATCATGGAGGAGTAGTCAACCTTAAGATGTGATTAAAGACCCATGATATGTTAGTAAGATTTGGGACAAAAGCAAGATCATTAGCCATACATAGTAAGATTCCTTAATCACCAAGAACCATGAAAGATCATTACCACATTTGGAGTCACCTCCCTTTCCTTGCACCACTCCAAATCAAGAGATTAGTGACTTCTTAAAGTTTGATTTGGACCTTGGATATGCTAGGAGGATATAGAACAGTTGGAGATTTCTAACCATATTAGGAAGGATTCCCTAATCACCTAAATCCATAATAGTTGACTTACCCTAAGTGTTAATCACTTTCCTTGAACCTTCTCATTCCCACCTCTATATAAGGAGGTCTTGGGTGCTCATTTCATCACACCACAACTCTTCCTTGCTCTCCCTCTCTACTCGCAACACACACACACACACACACACACCACACAAGCTTAGGAGCAACCAAGGAAGTGCTAGTATTTTGCCTCCTATCTTGGATCCACTAGGAGGTATACACCTTAACTTAGTTACTTCTTTACTTTATTGATCATCACATGGTTCACCTTAGTTCCTAGTAATTATTTTCAATAAAACAACACCTTAGATGGTAATGTATGTATGCGTGACATACATGTATACATGCACGTGTGTATATGTGTATGTATAGATGTATAAGGAGCTAAGTATCATGTTACTTTACTAAGGTAGTCAAACAAGGTCTATTTGTATACATAAATACATATGCATGCTTGTATATATGTGATGTGTGTGTATGTGTAAATCAAACTCATAAGCATAAATAGAGATGTGTATGGACTACCAAGATGCATATGTATATGGGTATGTATGTACAAGTGTAGATCCCATAGACATCCCTATATATGGTTGTGTGTGGAAATACACATATATATAGACACAATTATAGATGCATGCATGAGTAGGTATGAAGATAAGTGTATATGATTATTTGAGTATAGATCAATGTGTTTAAGAACTAAATAACTCTTTTTCAAGGAAACATATACTTTATGAGAAAGTATTACATGTTGGGAAAATAAGATCTATTTTCTTATACAAACTATTATCTTCAAGCAATATATAGTTATCACCAAGAAAAGCTAAACTAGTGTACCACTAAGGATTGAGTGAACCACGAGTACCAAAGATCACATATTTGTATGAATCTAAGGTACCATGTATGTATATAGGACGAGATATCTAGTTGTCGGACATACACTTTTTCTAGACTACACGCGGACTTGAGGTGAGTTCTCACGGCCCCTCTTTACTGTTTTATGTTTTGGGGAAAAGCATGCATCATTACTCATTTTTAGATGGAATTCCTAGCCTACGGTGTACATGAGACAATGTGTATAAGAGTACTCGCTAAAGCCCTCGTATATTAGTTTATCATAACCATTAACTATGGATATAGCCAGAAATGCATGAATAGATCTATTGGGTTGACACCTCCACTCTCGGTTATTCGCTCTAACCGGTATATGTGATATATGAGAGTGCTTGCATTTCTTTTATGACGATTCATTGCATTGATATGCAATGTGCGAGGCATCACTCGTCGAGGCTTGGTTATGAACTCATGATGGTTTATCATCATTGCTACTAGCTAGGCAATGATGGGCCATTTAAGGAATTCATTAAACTTTTCATTTTACAAAAACCCGTGAACTCACCAACATTTTGTTGACAAAGTTTTCATGCATGTTTTTCAGGTAACTAAAATCATGGATGGAACTTGGGATATTATTGGGCTTACATTCACGACCACCACACAACGTGTCCTTAAAACTTTTGATCCCGCAAAGGGTTTTAAACTGTATCTTGTGAAACTTGTTGTCATTGAACACGTGTGGTACTTTTATAAATAAATAAATATGAATGTTTGCTCATATCTTGTGCTTGAAAACCTTTCGTGGTTACACCTCGTGTTTCCGCCTAGGCGGGGTGTGATAGATTGGTATCAGAGTTCAAGGTTATAGCGAACTAGTTTTCTCTAAAAACTAAACTATACCTACAACGATTTTCAAACGGAAAGTTTTCCTTGTATGAAAAATGTTTTCATCACGATGCACTGCCTAAGTTCCATGCCCTTTTTCTACATTGCATTCACGCAAGTATATCACATGAGTTCTTAACGCTTATCGATGTATATATGTGTACTTTGGATTTTGACAGGCTCATGGCTACCCCTACTTATGTGATTGTTATTTCAGATTCACAGGATGATTCCTCTGTAGTCCCCGGGACTTCTATTGATAGCGACATTGCTGGTTACTTTGTGGATTCGGAGCCCGAGGAGGATGAGTATGTAGACATTGTAGGAGATAGCGTGCCATTAGGTCCCGTCGTGTCGGATGATGAGCCTGATGTTCCCGTCGTTGAGGCTTAGGGCGATGCTGCGGATACCGCTGTCCCAGCCCCTATGGCTGCGGAGCCGCCAGCTGTGCTCCCACGTGTAGTGAAGCCGCCCGCCAATGTGCCAGAGTCTTCCCGCTCTCGTCGCCCGTTTCTTGGTGGTATGCGCACTGTATGCACCACCAGGAAGCATGTGCGCAGGCCCCAGCCTGTGGAGCCTGTGGCACTAGCCCAGCCTAGCCATGCTGCTGAGTCTTCCGAGCCCCCTCGGAAGAAACTGCTTTGGAGGTCCCAGGCCCGCAAGCGGACTACCTACTGTAGCAGGCTACTTGGCCCATAGCGACGAGGATTCTGACGACGACATCTATATTACTGTGCACGGTGTCGAGTCCTCCCAGCCCCCTACTGACCCTCCTGTACCTGGTCCCCTTGGTACCTACCTATGCATCGCACCCTCCACTCGGTGCGTGGCATGATTGGTACCCATGACGATCTGATCCATGATCTTTGGGATCGTACGGATGCGATGGAGACCGATGCACAGGCTGAGGGTTCTGCGAGGGTCACCATCATCGACCACCTCACTACTTTTCGAGCTCGATTGAAGGAGGCCGAGCGCGGACGTGCGGAGGCTGAGCGTGGGCGTGCGGATGCCTGGAGACGTTTAGACATCCTTGATCAGAGGATGAGTGAGTTGGACCATGGGATGAGGGCTGCCCTAGCTGCCTTAGTTGCTATTTTCCCTCCACTTCCCCAGTAGTTAGGCTTTAGCCGTGATAGTTGTAGCTTTTGATACCTAACCTAATCTATGGTAGTATCTTTTGGGTCATTTCATTGTATGGTTTGGGTTGTAGCGATCTACTTATTTTGTATCATTATCACCAACCGATGTACTGAAAGAAAAATGAATTAATGAAATGACAATGTTATGTTTTATTTATGTCTCTTTACTATTATCTGTTTATGCCATGGTTTAGTTAGTTATTCCTGATATATGATTATACGTGTATGCATTGCCGCTATTATATTCACCGGTTGGGTGAAAACGCTTGTTACGGGAATCGTAATGTCCATGGTTGTTCATTCGAGCGCACATGATTGACAATATTTTCGATAAATATGTTTCTCATTCTTTTATATCTTTTATGATAGAAAGAAGTCATGCCACCTCGAAAGAACACCCGCAATACCGAGGACAACACATTCCCAACCACGTCCGAAGAGCTAGCCCGCGTGATTGCGTAGCACGACGCTAACCGCACAGACTCCAGTGGTGGATCTGGCGGAAATGGCAAGCGAAGGACGAGTGACAACAACACTGGTAAAATATCAATTCGATATGCTCCCTATGACCTTGTGATCACTATTGTTGTTGATGATGTTTCATTATATATGACACAGATGGTGAGAACATGGTTCATGGTTGTTCCTACAAGACTTTCATGGCTTGTAAACCATGGAGTTTCCGTGGGACGGAAGGAGCGATCGGTATTTGTCGCTGGATCGAGAAAATGGAATCAGTTCTGGATATCAGCGGATGTGCTGAAGACCAGAGAGTCAAGTACCTGCACCTTCCAAGAAGAGGCTTTGACTTGGTGGAATCTGCAAGTTCAGACTCTGGGAAGAGATGCTGCGTATGGTCTCTCGTGGAGCGATTTGAAGTCCACGCTGATGGAGAAGTACTGCCCCCGTAGTGAGCTACAGAAGCTTGAGTCAGAGTTTTGGAGTTTGACGATGTCTGGAGCGGAGATTTCCACCTACACTACTCGTTTTCATGAGGTGTCACGTTTAGTACCCCACATTGTCACTACGGAATACAAACGGGTTGAAAGGTACATATGGGGTCTCTCCCCTAAGATTCGCAGTATGGTAACTGCTGCTGAACCCACCACCATTTAAGGAGCCGTCACCCTCGCTCATAGTCTTACAGATGACGCAATGCGTATGGGCGCATTGCTTAAGAAGGAGGTTGAGAAGAAAGGAACCGTGGGTGACAAAAGAAAGTGGTCGGATACCAAGAAAGGTAGAAATGGTGGAAATAGGTCTGACAAGAAACCAAAGATGGTTCAGGCATTTGTTGCAACCACTACTGCTGCGGCTGAGCCCCGCAAGAAGTATGGTGGGCCGCACCCACTTTGAAACAAATGTAACTACCATCATGTCGGGTCATCTGACAGCATTCGTTGTGACTACTGCAAGAGGATTGGGCATCAGACTTCCCGCTGTCGTGCTAAGGCTGCTGGTAACCCTCCGGGAAACCAGGATGCTTTGAGTGTGGTGTTGCGGATCACTTCAAGAAGGATTGCCCGAAGTTGAGGAACCAAGCTCGTGGTAGAGCTTTTGTGATTGGAGCTGGTGAAGCTCGTGAGGATCCCAATGTTGTTACCGGTACGTTCCTCATTAACAACACTTATGCTTCCGTACTTTTCGATACCGGTGTCGATTTAAGTTTTGTGTCGACCAACTTTAGAAAGACCCTTGGGGTAGGATCTAGTAAGTTGGGCACACGTTACTCTATAGAATTGGCCAACGGTAAGGTTATTGAGTCGGAAGAAGTCGTTGAAGGATGTACCCTAAACTTGGGAGATCATGAGTTTCCCATTGACTTACTACCCATCAAGTTGGGAAGTTTTGATGTGGTTGCTGGCATGGATTGGTTGTCAAAGAACCATGCGGAGATCGTGTGCTGAGAAAAGATTGTTCGTATCCCTCTCCCAGTGGTGAAGTTCTCTCGGTCAAAGGAGAGAATGGTCGAGCCACGGTACGGATTTTATCTTGCATGTAAGCACAAAAGTGCCTTCGCAAGGGCTATTGTGCCTTTCTAGCACACGTGACGGAGAAGAAGTCGAAGGAGCTGAAGATCGAGGACATCCCTGTCGTGAGAGATTTTTTGGAGGTCTTTCCTGAAGAGTTGCCAGGATTACCGCCTCCGAGACAGGTGGAGTTCCGTATTGATTTAGCTCCGGGAGCTGCACCTGTCGCTCGTTCGCCATATCGTTTAGCGCCGTCTGAGATGCAAGAGCTTTCAAGCCAATTACAGGAGTTGTTGGACAAGGGATTCATCCGCCCGAGTTTCTCTCCGTGGGGTGCACTTGTGTTGTTCGTGAAGAAGAAAGATGGATCCTTCTGGATGTGCATAGACTACCGTGAACTGAACAAGCTTACTATCAAGAACCGCTATCTTCTCCCCATGATTGATGATCTGTTTGATCAACTGCAAGGCTCTAGTTACTACTCTAAGATTGATTTGAGGTCTGGATATCATCAACTTCGTGTGCAAGAGGAAAGCATACCTAAAACGGCTTTTAGGACGCGTTATGGTCATTATGAGTTTTTGGTGATGCCTTTTGGATTGACCAACGCACCAACAGTATTCATGGATTTGATGAATCGAGTCTGCAAGCCATATTTGGACAAGTTCGTGATTGTCTTTATTGACGACATATTGATATATTCACGAACTCAAGAGGAGCATGAGCAGCATTTGAAGTTAATCCTTGAGCTATTAAAGAATGATAAGTTATACGCTAAGTTCTCCATGTGCGAATTTTGGATTCGCGAGGTTCACTTTCTTGGACATGTAGTGAACGAGAAAGGTATTCATGTCGATCCAGCAAAAATTGAGGCAATTAAGAATTGGGAAGTGCCCAAGTCGCCAACAGAAGTGCGACAATTTTTAGGATTTGCTGGATATTATCGACGGTTTATTGAGAAATTCTCTAAGATAGCTCAATCTCTAACCATTCTAACTCATAAGGATAAGAAGTTTGAATGGGGTAAGAAGCAAGAAGCTGCCTTCTAGTTGTTAAAGCAAAGGCTGTGCAGCGCTCCTATTTTATCTTTGCCCAAAGGAACGGATGACTTTGTGGTCTTTTGCGATGTTTCACACCAGGGTTTGGGGTGTTTGTTGATGCAAAGAGACAAAGTGATTGTTTATGCCTCTCGTCAACTCAAGGTTCACGAGAAGAATTACACTACGCATGACTTGGAATTAGGAGCTGTAGTTTTGCACTCAAGATTTGGAGACATTACTTGTATGGAACCAAGTGTACTGTCTTCACAGACCATAAGAGCTTACAACACATCTTCGACCAGAAGGATTTGAACATGAAGCAGAGAAGATGGGTTGAATTGCTGAACGATTACGACTGTGAGATCAAGTACCACCTGGGAAAGGCAAACGTCGTAGCGGGTGCCTTAAGTCGAAAGGAACATATCAAACCCCTACGTGCCCACGCACTAGGATTGACGATCCATTCGAATCTCACAGACCGCATTCGTGAAGCTCAACAAGAAACTCTTAAGGAGGTCAACCTCAAGGAGGAGGCTTTGCACGCCATGGTTAGGCTATTGGAACCCCGGACCGACGGAACGTTGTACTTAGCTAATAGGATTTGGGTTCCATTGTTTGGAGGATTGAGGGAATTGGTACTCGAAGAGGCCCATAAGTCAAGGTACTCGGTTCACCCAGGAGCCGATAAGATGTATAAGGATTTGAAGGAACTATATTGGTGGCCTAACATTAAAGGAAGTATTGCCATGTACGTGGGAAAGTGCCTCACGTGCTCTAAGGTTAAGGCCGAGTACTAGAAACCCTCCAGCTTGTTACAGCAACCTGAGATACCCGTGTGGAAATGGGAGCAGATTTCGATGGATTTTGTAACTAAGTTGCCAAGGACGGTAAGCGGTCACGGCGCAATTTGGGTAATTGTGGATCGTTTGACCAAATCTTCTCACTTTTTGCCAATCAAGGAAACTGATAAATTGGATAAATTGGCAAAACTCTAGATCAAGGAGGTTGTATCTAGACACGGTATCCCAGTCTCCATCATTTCGGATCGTGATAGTCGGTTTACTTCTAGGTTCTGGCAGTCGTTGAACAAAGCCTTAGGTACTCGATTGGACATGAGTACGGCTTACCATCCCCAAACTGACAGTCAGAGCGAGAGAACGATCCAGACACTTGAGGATATGCTTCGTGCATGTGTGATTGACTTTGGAGGTAATTGGGATGCCCTTCTACCTCTAATTGAGTTTTCGCACAACAATAGTTATCACACTAGCATCAAAGGCGCACCGCTCGAAGCTCTCTATGGACGTAAGTGCCGATCGCCATTGTGTTGGGCAGAAGTTGGGGACAAGCACTTGACTGGCCCGGAGATCATTCAGAAGACGATCGACAAAATCTTTCAAATCAAGGACCGATTGAAAGCTACCCGGGAATTTCAATCCGTTTCGGTAGGCGACAAGGTCCTACTGAAAGTTTCTCCTTGGAAAGGAGTACCTCGTTTCGGTAAACGCGGCAAGCTAAATCCAAGATATATCGGCCCATTCGAAATCTTGGCAAGAGTTGGCCCAGTCGCGTATAAGCTTAATTTGCCCGACGAGCTAAGTGGAGTTCATGACACATTTCATGTGTCGAACCTCAAAAAGTGCTTATCGGATGAATCGTTGATCATTCCGCCCGAGGAAATTCAGATCGACGATCAACTTCATTATATTGAAGAACTCGTCGAGGTTATGGACTGAAAAGTCCAAAAGCTGAGACGTAGCCGAGTAAAGCTCGTTAAAGTTCAGTGGAATTCCCGAGGGGGACCCGAGTTCACTTGGGAACGCGAGGACCAAATGAAGCGAAAGTATCCCTCTATCTCCAAGGATTCTCCGGTACCAAATAGGTCACATCGAATTTCGCGGACGAAATTCCCTCAACAGGGGGAAAATGTGACACCCGCCACTTAGCCAGGTCAAAATCCATACACTATCTAGTCAACGCTTAATTTTACATGCATTATTCATGACATTTTATATGCACAAGTCCCCCGAGATAGTCTAGCAATGTCCGAACAAGTATAATTTCACCCGTATCAACGAGTCTTGGTGACATAAGTCTATATGCTTACAAGAGATCCTTCGAAATCATGTATGGATACCCATTTATTTTATAACACAATGGGAAACATCATGGATTTTTATGTATAAAGCCAAGTATTTATTTAACTAGCATACTTACACATATGTAAATATGTGTACACGACACTCACACATATACATATATATATATATATATATATGAACATGCAAGTGTATTTATAACTAGCACTACATAATCTTTTTGTTCCATGAACTAACTAGTTCTTTTATAAACTTAACCATTTTTGGTGAAACAAGTGATCAACACTAGTATTTATGAAAACTACTAGCCATAGATGATCACCACCACTTAGTATAGTGTCTTACTTTTTATTAAACACTTGGAACATAATCAATGTAGTGTCATGTCTTAATATTCTTTCTAAGACTATTAAATACAAGATTTTGTGGTTTAACTATATAAGGTAATATTCCTTAAACACCTAGGATCAAGAATGTTGGATTACCCCATTTGCTAAAGCTCACTTTTCCTTCCCTTTCCTTTCTTTTTCGGCCGAAGACCCACCCCCCATGCCTTATTTTTTTTTCATTTCAACACATGCTTGTTTAGACCTCTAAGAATTCCCATGTATTGTCACATTAACTTTTGTCTTGTTAAGTTAAACATCATCATGGAGGAGTAGTCAACCTTAAGATGTGATTAAAGACCCATGATATGTTAGTACGATTTGGGACAAAAGCAGGATCATTAGCCATACATAGTAAGATTCCTTAATCACCAAGAACCATGAAAGATCATTACCACATTTGGAGACACCTCCCTTTCCTTGCACCACTCCAAACCGTCGCCCCCCCTAAGTGCCCTCTAATATTTGTTTTTTAATCTAAGTCAACCCCTATATTAACATGTGTTGATTAGTTCCATAAGTTGACTCCATGTAGTGTCACTCATGCTTGGAATCTTACCAACATAATCAAGAGATTAGTGACTTCTTAAAGGTTGATTTGGACCTTGGATATGCTAGGAGGATATGGAACAGTTGGAGATTTCTAACCATATTAGGAAGGATTCCCTAATCACCTAAATCCATAATAGTTGACTTACCCTAAGTGTTAATCACTTTCCTTGAACCTTCTCATACCCACCTCTATATAAAGAGGTCTTTGGTGCTCATTTCATCACACCACAACTCTTCCTTGCTCTCCCTCTCTACTCGCAACACACACACACACACAATCTTAGGAGCAACCAAGGAAGTGCTAGTATTTTGCCTCCCATCTTGGATCCACTAGGAGTTATAAACCTTAACTTAGTTACTTCTTTACTTTATTGATCATCACATGGTTCACCTTAGTTCCTAGTAATTATTTTCAATAAAACAACACCTTAGATGGTAATGTATGTATGCATGACATACATGTATACATGCACGTGTGTATATGTGTATGTATAGATGTATAAGGAGCTAAGTATCATGTTACTTTACCAAGGTAGTAAAACAAGGTCTATTTGTATACATACATACATACATATGCGTGTGTGCGTGTATATATGTGATGTATGTGTTTGTGTGAATCAAACTCATAAGCATAAATAGAGATGTGTATGGACTACCAAGATGCATATGTATATGGGTATGTATGTACAAGTGTAGTCCCATACACATCCCTATATATGGTTGTGTGTGGAAATACACATATATATAGACACAAGTATAGATGCATGCATGAGTAGGTAAGAACTAAATAACTCTTTTTCAAGGAAACATATACTTTATGAGAAAGTATTATATGTTGGGAAAATAAGATCTATTTTCTTATACAAACTATTATCTTCAAGTAATATATAGTTATCACCAAGAAAAGCTAAACTAGTGTACCACTAAGGATCGGGTGAACTACGAGTACCAAAGATCACATATTTGTATGAATCTAAGGTACCATGTATGTATATAGGACGAGATATCTAGTTGTCGGACATACACTTTTGCTAGACTACACGCGGACTTGAGGTGAGTTCTCACGGCCCCTTTTTACTGTTTTATGTTTTGGGGAAAAGCATGCATCATTACTCGTTTTAAGAATGAATTCCTAGCCGACCGGTTTACATGAGACGATGTGTATAAGAGTACTCGCTAAAGCCCCCGTATATTAGTTTATCATAACCATTAACTATGGTATAGCCAGAAACGCATGAATAGATCTATTAGGTTGACACCCCCACTCTCGGTTAGTCGCTCTAATCGGTATATGTGATATATGAGAGTGCTTGCATTTCTTTTATGATGATTCATTGCATTGATATGCAATGTGCGAGGCACCACTCGTCGAGGCTTGGTTATGAACTCATGATGGTTTATCATCATTGCTACTAGTTAGGGAATGATGGGTCATTCAAGGAATTCATTAGACTTTTCATTTTACAAAAACCCGTGAACTCACCAACATTTTGTTGACAGTTTTCATGCATGTTTTTCAGGTAACTAAAATAATGGATGGAACTTGGGATATGATTGGGCTTACATTCACGACCACCACACAACGTGTCTTTAAAACTTTTGATCCCGCAAAGGGTTTTAAACTGTATCTTGTGAAACTTGTTGTCATTGAACACGTGTGGTACTTTTGTAAATAAATAAATATGAATGTTTGCTCATATCTTGTGCTTGAAAACCTTTCGTGGTTACACCTCGTGTTTCCACCTAGGTGGGGTGTGACACCATCCAACACCAACCATCCTTTGGTAAGATCCCTATGCCTCTAAACTTCGAATTTATCTACTCCACCCGACTCTACTCAGCCCATGGTTCCATACTATTGCGCACTTACATTAGTTGCACACATTGTTTTGATTTATAGTTATTCTAACTTTTTAATAATCACATTGTCCAAACACATCAACAATCGGATCTTATGATTGCTAAGAGAGATCGAGCCATCTTTTTAGAATCCACACATAACTTAAATCATCAATTAGAAACCAGTTTTCATGATTAAAACTCACTTGGTTTATATTCGAAGCTAAGGTAACTCATGAACATATCTTATGGTAACCTTACGAGACCTTGTCAAGCACAAATCAACCAAGTTTAGTCCATTATACAATCGGATTCAAGGCTTATGAAGTGTGTTTTTGTAACACCCCAACCGATGGCGGAAACATCGAGGTGTCACGTAGTGACGATTGTTCAAAAGCACATGGTACTAAAATGTAAATATATTATTGAATAATTTAAATTGTCTTACATGGATGAAATGGGAAAAATACATAAGTCTGAACAAAACATGAAATTTGAAATAAATTATTAAAAGCAAGCACTAAAATCCAATGCTATTTAACTAAGATCAAACTGCACCTGAAATATGTACAAAATAAGTTTTGTCAACATATGAAATGTTGGTGAGCATTCCTAGTTTTAATATATATAGTAAGTTGGAAAATGTTATACAATTCAAGTGCAAGCTACAGTGCAAATATGTAAACTATGTATCATACAAATGAGCGAAATCAACCCTGTGACTGTATAATGTACTAAATGAACGGCGGTGTACTTATCCAATAAATGGATAAAAAATTAACAATGACCACGGATTCTCCGATGAAAAAGGGGAGAATCAACCTAGGCGGGTTGTCAATCCAATAGCGCTATCCAATGTTAAGGTCGGCTTGTACAATGTTAATGATTTCACTAAGTACAAATGTATTCTACATGTAATGTCTAAGCATAAAGCACGTTTGTAAGCAAATGCACATAGTACTAGAATTGTATTGTAAAAATGTGAACTTGTATTTGTAATTTGTATAAGTGTACATGTAACACCGCAAAAATGAATAAAAGCAAAAAGGGGATAGGAAATACTCACTTTCGCCAAATGACTAGATGACTAAGCGAGCGTGAATTAACTATTTGACTAGGACTTTGACTGGAATTTTGACTGAGACTTTGACTAGGACTTTTGACTAGGACTTTGACTGGAACTTTGATTGTCTTAGCGGACCGCGAGGGCTAAAAAATAATTTTTCTAATTTAATCAATTTTTAAGTTATAGACTTGTTTCCTTCTGTTTCTAAGTTGTTTTAGGACAAAAAACTAAGGACTTTGAGTATCAAGGTCTGAAACATACGTGCTCGGGTGTAGATGTGAGTATAAAACGTGCATACTTTTACTTATAAAAATTATAGTTTTATTAAATTGTGAATTTTGGTCCTATTAAAATACGAGGGTTAAAAATAAAAATTTTGAAATAGTTGAGGAACTAATTATGCACATTTATGAAAAGTGAAGGGTGCAGGTTGTCACAGTTTTAATCGGCTATCACATATTAACACATGTTAAGTGAAGCTAGAACATGTGTTAGCATTTGCTTGAAAGATGTAATGGACTAAACATATGTTAAAATACTTATTTTATCACAAATCAACCACACGCGATGGATTGGGGACTACTTGAACCCATGACAACTTGAAAAAGGTTCATTTTATCTATTATCACTATCAATATTTCCAAACACTTTACAAGCACACTAAGGGTCATCACATGTACCAAATCATGGCCGACAAACACAAAAGCTGGGTCCACAAAATGTCGGGTAAACAACTTGTATGATAAGCAACGACGACTTGTGATTTACCATGCTCTTAATAACTCATAGGGCAACAGTGTCGGGAACGGTATCTATCTCATAGTTACAACTTCACTAGACCACACGTGACATTATCATGTGAGTTTCACGGCCCCATTTTACTATTTTACATTTTGGGGGATAAACATGCTTCAACTCTAGTACCATTTACAAGTGTGTGTGTGTGCACATTCTATCGTGACTTCCATGTGGAACATGAGACATCCGGTTCATGAGCTCATTTGTCCTCGTACAAAATTTATTGTAACCATTAGCTATCAAAAGCCGTGGAACACTTTAATAGGTCTATTGGGTTGACACCCCCACTCTTGGTTAGTCGCTCTAACCGGTTAGATATAAAAGAGTGTTAGTATTCTACTATACATACATTGTCTTTAGTGTACAATGCGCGAGGCACCACAGTCAACAGGTTTGGTTACGGGACTCATGGTTTGCACAGAAATCATTCGCTCAGCTAGCCTATGATTGGTCATACACGAATTACACAAATGTTTTACTTGTTACATTCAAACCTGTGAACTCACCAACATTATTGTTGACAAATCTTTCATGCATGTTTTTCAGGTAACTAATGGAGAGCAACGGGGATTTGAGAGAGGGGTCCAAGCAGGCACTGGGTGGTATCATCATGGGTTGGATTTTAATTATTCCATAGTATTGTGGTTCATGGTTATTCAGATAATGCACTCGTTTTCAGACAATGTTTCTCCACTCTATTAAGTTTTATGACAATAACCATCCTATGATGGTATCTTTTGAATAAATCTATGTGTGTTTCTTGTACCTTGTGCTTGAAAACCTTTCGATGGTCGCATTCCCACGTTTCCGCCTTGGCGGGGTGTGACAGATTGGTATCAGAGCATAAGGTTATAGCAAACTAAGATTCTTTCGAGTCAACTATAACCTAAAACTATTTTCGAAACGTTTTCACAAAGTACCACACTGCCTCTTCATGCACCTCTCAAATCTCAAGCTGCTCCACGACGATATACGGGTATGATAGTTTATTTTGTTTACATACAGGTTTATTTACATACATGTACATGCATATGACAGGATCATGGCTATTACTGTTGACCTCACCATATTGTCCGACTCTGAGCCTGATTATTTGGTTGACGACACACCCGAGGTGGATCTCCCACTTACCCAGTGTTGGATCAGTTTCTTGTTTAACAGGTTCTTATCACGAACACTTGTATATTTAAACTATCAAAGTATGTTGCACAACGGATTAAAAGTTAAGTGTTCAAGTTTAAAGTTGTACTTTTAAACAGTAGTAAATACTCCCCCTTGAGTTATGAAACTAAAGCAGTAAGTGAGAATCTAAAAACAGTTAATGAATAAAACAGTAAATGCTTCAATGATTCTCAGATATATTGGAAATAATAACTACAAAAGGAATGTCTAAAATAGTGGGATGAACCCATCTATTTATAGACTAAAACTAAACGTACAAGAGAAGTATTGAAGCAATATAATATGTACAAATACTACAACAGGCTGCAGCATTGGTACTTGTACAAAAGATCTAAGAATACTAATATTAAACTAAACTACTGAAGTACAGGTGGGAAGTTTCTATCAAAACATCTGATGAGTGACAAACTACAGATGAGTAGTTTATCTTCAGCAGTTCTTCAGTTGACTTGTCTGGTTTGACTTCAGAACTTCTGATCATTACTCTTCAGCACTTGATGTCTTTTTCTTTAGTACTTTGAATCTTGTTCTTCAGCAGTTTCCATACTTAGCATTATTTGCAGAAACAGGAATTAGACTAAGGTTTGTAAAAGTGGTTTCTTCAATCCTTTTTGTCCTTATAATCTCCCCTGGATTGATGAAGCCAAAACCTTATCTAATCCTTTATTCTCATTTTCTGCCATCAAGCATCTTCCATATTTCTCTGATCATGGAAGTCTTGAGTTGATGTAGTTTTTGTCTAGTAAGAGATCCTTGTTCTGGTTCACGATGCTGGATTGTGAGCAGGTCTTTTGTAGATAGATTCTTCAGTTCATTTATAGACTTGAAGACCTTGCTTGAACGATCTCTTCTTGTGACCATCACTGAGTTGGAATCAGTGAATGACCATTTCACTTTGTTCACTTTAGATTGGTCAAAGTCTAAAGTGTAGGGGACCATGCTAGTCTCCCGGGTTGATCCTGATTGTTGGATGTTTTCTATTTCAGTGACCCTCAGGTGGGATTCTCTTCCTTCTTCAGCATGCACAACATCAGGTATATTAAAAGTAGGGAGATGATGTTTAGTGATTACCTTAGTGTTATTTTTGTCTGTTATGGTTTGTTGTAGTTGGTAAGCAAATGTAGAAGGATCCCTGAATTGTGTCAGCAGAGGTTTCTCTTCAACCACAAAATCTCCTTGAACAACAGTATTGCCTTCAAGCAACACCATCTTGAAATCAGCTTTGATGGTTTCCTCTGGCTTCTTCTTGGTAACAGGCTTTGATGATGGTTGTTTTGCACCAGAAGTTCTAACTACTAAAGTTTGTGATACTTCATAAGTTTTAAACTTCTCTGGATTTGCAGCTCTATCAGCCTTGAATTTCTTGTAAGTGTCATACAAAGTATTTTCTCTCCATTTTGACACTGAAGCTTTTAAACCAAATCCATTGGCTACCAACTCTTCTATAATCTCAGCTCTCTTTGCCTTTCTGTCTTTTTCTGTGGCTAGCCTGTTAGATATAAGCTGAGCTCTTCTTGTCAGTTCATCTATAGAGAGCCCTTTGAGTGAGTACTTCTTAGTTTTGTTGTTCTTGGTGATGAATGTCATCAATTGTTGTCTCTTGTCTTCTTCAGCAACTCTCTCTAATTCTTCTAACTCACCCAACTTTTCTTCATATTTTCAAGTTTTTCATTGTAGCTCAAGTCATCCCTTGCTTCTAGGTTGTTCCAATCTCATCTTCCTTAGCCTTCTTCTGTGCTGCCCTTAAGCTCTTCTCCAACAGTTCTTTAGACATTGATATGGGAGCAGGGTTTAAGACAGTTGTTTGAGTAGGTGCAGGCCTTGGAATTTGAGCTGGAGTGGGTTCAGTTGCATTAGAAGGCTGTTCCGTTTCAGTATTGGAAGTGTTAACTACTGAAGGGTTGATTAGGCTATCAACTACTGAAGGATTGTCTTCAGTACTTTCTTGGACTTCAGCAGTTTCTTCAATTTGGCCTTGGGATTTCTTTTCAGATGCTTAGGAGTCTTTCTTGTTGTTCTTTTTGCTTTTGGGCTTCCCTTAGAAGTTGTGCCACTCTTGCCTTTTTACTGGCTTCAAGTAACACCTTTGGTTCCTTAGACTTCTCCCCCTTTTTGGCTTCATCCATTTCTGGAAACCAAGGAGGTGGAGGAGTTACACCAGATAGATGTGCAAGCTGTCTTCTGTTATCTTCTACCTTTCTTGACAGCTCACCAAGTTTATGGTTAATGGCATTATTGATCATCTGAAGCTGAGTTTTATTCTTCAACTCCATAGCATGTAACACCCCAAAAACGTTTAAGTAATAATATGGTAGAAATTAATATATGTAGGTATGAGTATGTATGTATGCGTGAAGATATATATATATATATATATATATATATATGTATGTATAAGTTTGTACCCCTAGTTGTAAGTAGTGCATTGGTAGTTGTACATTTAACAAACATGAAATTTACCAAGATAATTACTTGGGTAAAATGGTGGAAACTTAATTGATAATAGGGAGGGGTTAAACATGAGCTAACACCCATCTTGAGGGGTGGTTTTAGAAAGATTGAAGTGGTAAATAATTAAGGGTTAGAAGGAAAAAAAATGGGGATACTTGGAAAAGAAAAGAAAACGCAGAGAGAGAGAAGGGAAGGGTGACCAAGAGAGCTCTCCATAACAACCCTCCATAGCTGGAAATCTAGTGAGAAAAACACCCTTAAATCCCTGCATGTTCTTGG
The DNA here is from genome assembly GCA_030844895.1 of Ambrosia x helenae. Lineage (NCBI taxonomy): Eukaryota > Viridiplantae > Streptophyta > Magnoliopsida > Asterales > Asteraceae > Ambrosia > Ambrosia x helenae. Next base: position 115,718,638 of record CM061234.1, read on the forward strand.
ATTCCTAGTCATCTAGTAGTACTAATCTTCTTGGTAAGTTGTAGAATCAATTTTAATGGGTTTGAAAGTGGTATGATGGGAATTCATGGTTATATTATGATGATTATTTCTTGTGGTATAGGAAGAATGTGATTACTATGTGTGGTAGTGTAGAATTGATGAGATTGTAGGTTAAATTGGGTATGTTAGGGTTGAATTGAAAATTGATTTAGTGGGTGTTGGAATGAAGGTTCTTGTTGACTTTTTAAAAGTCAAACAAGACCTCAACACCAAGGAAACTCAATTAAATATGTATTGTTGTTAGTTATAAAGTAGAATGTAAATGTTAGTGTAGAAAGAGGAAATTCTTGCATCATGGGATGGTATGATAACTGGAATGTATGGTAATGCACACCAATTGTTTGATGAAATGTCTAAGACTAGTATGATGTGTAAATTTGTATGCAAGACTTGACAAATGTGAAGTAAGGTGATAATAGATATAATTAATAGTGGGTTAACATGAGGATTTCGTCTTAGGGAGAGATCATGTGGGAATTAGTTGATTGTATGAATTGGTAAGAAGTATGCATTAGTAGTATGTACACTATGCTTAAATATTATGATGTACACGATGTGTTGATTAATTGGGGTGACGAATGATCTTGTATCTTAACTGAGATGTGAATATGATGTCTATGGTGAATCTTGTATGATCTAGTACATCAATATGGACATATGTTTCTAAGTAGGATGTTGGTATAGTTGGAAGTTGACTTTCTAGAAAGTCGACAATGTAGAATAACATGGTTAGGCTCCCAAACTTGATTGTGTGATTAGAACACTATGAGACGCATAATATGTTAGAACTATGAGACATATACGATAGTAAGTGGTATTGCATGATGTGAGAATAAATGTGGTTGTGAATGTATGTTTTAGACATGATAGAAGTTGACTAATAAAAGTCAATGTGATATTTGGTTGAGGAGAGTTGTTAGTGTGATATGATCATGAATGCTAACAATGATGTGAACATGATGATATGAAAGGATAGGAAGGATGGACTCAACCATGGGAAGCTAATGGGTCAAGAGGAGACAAATAAACAAGCATGAACTTGGAGGACTTGAGGTAAGTGATTCCCGAACTTAACTCGCATCTATGATATTGAATTATGTTCACATAGAATGGGAATCTTGAAGGAGTACATGGTTTTGGTTATGGGTCAAGGATTCACATGGTAGTTAACTTGGATATTGTCTTTTGTAAATGTAACTAGTGTAGACAAGGTTTGAGCGAATCAAGTATAGTAGGTACTTGAACTCAAACCGGAAGCTCGTAGGGGCGTGCATTCGATCCGAGACTTGATCAAGGTATGTGTGGAATAATGGGTGGGAGAGTTAGTCAATGAGCTACTAGAGTGTCGGGAATGGTGGGTAAGAATGGTGTGAAAGGAATGGCATTGAAAAAGGAAAGAATTGACCAACAACAGCAGTTGGCGTATCCTACGCCAGTTTTGGCGTAGGATACGCCAAGACCAGCATGCCTACGCCATTTCCCTCTGTCCTACGCCACCTTGTCCCTCCTTGCCTACGCAAGTGGCGTAGGCTACGCCACTTTTGGCGTACCCTACGCCAAAACCCCTTTCAGCCCCGGATGTTGATTTTTCAGCTTGTTTATGCTTCCGTACCTTGCCCGAGCAACTCCAAACCTCATTTATAGTACATATGTGTACTCATGCTCGGGTTTGAGAGAGAGCTTCATGTATGTAAGGGTTGGTAGTTATATGTAGATTGAGTAGAGGATTGGAAACGTCACATTTGTCTTAGAGATTGGCGAAGAAAGAGTGACATGACGGGTGAATTAGGTTATACGAGGGAATTGTATGCTTGTATGTAAAGTAGGTTATATGAGAATTGTACGCTTGTATGTAAAGTAGGTTATATGAGAATTGTACGCTTGTATGTAAAGTAGGTTATATGGGAATTGTATGCTTGTATGTATTGTGGGGTATTGAGGAAATTGTATATTTGTATGAATTGTGGGGTTATTAACCTTGTTATGCGAATGGTAATGAAGATGCAGGTATATAAGTGTGAATGCATGAGACTTGTAGGTTTGGCTCGGGGTGCCACACCCGAACTTGCAAAAAGGCGTTGGAACGAGATCATGGAGTATCTATGGATATTATCTCCGCATTTTGAGTAGTGTGCATTAAGTCACTAAATGAACTAACGAAACGGTTATTTGGTGATCGCAGGTTGTCTTGGCTACCTAATAGAGTAAGGAAAGGATGGAGATCGAGCAAGGAGGCGGATTGTACGAGGACACAACCCCATAATGTGGTATAGAAGGGCCACGTTTAATGTAATAGAACATATTTAAGAGAATGTAATACCTAAAATGCTTAGTGGATTTGGGTTCTAAACATCTAAGGTTGTTTTTAAAACAAATGAATTTTTCGGTCGGTATTTCCGCTGCACGTTTTCTGTAGATTGGTTTAGGGCGTTACATAGCAGTTGTAAAATCCTTGAGATGTTGAGAAATTAAGGTATGTATCATCTAGTATAGGGGACCTGTCACACCACGACAACGGCGGAAACACGTGGCGTGGATTCGAAAGAGAAATGTTTCATAGCCAAGATTAGCCAAACACACAATTTAGATAAATAAACATTCATTAGACGACGGAAAATATTTTGTTTAAGTACATGTCCCAAAATGTATTTTTTTTAACAAAATAAGGATTTTCGACTATTTCCCAATTCCATAGGAAATATTAGCAAATCCTTAGCAAAAGTCCGTCTTGTCTTTAGATCGCCCGCCCTAGCCATTCACGCCTCCAACATTCTTAATTACCTGAAAGATATGTTAGGGAAAACGTCAATATAAAAATATATTGGTGAGTTTCACAGGTTTCGACACAAACAAAATACCATTTATTTGTAAACAAGTGCGCATAACAAAATAAGAAATGTGCTACATATGCTATTAGGGTTACAAGTCCTAATGCTAGTGGAATCCCCATGAGCCCGTAACCAAACCAGACTACTTACTTTTGCCCCGCAAGTTGTTTAGAGGAACAACTTAAATTTAGAATATCAATCGCACCCCTTGGTCCTTCCGAGTTGACGCTAATCAACCAGGGTGGGTCTCGTCACGATCCAATAGTACTATTCGTAAATTCTATGGCTACATTACTTTGTATAAATGGTTACAGTTAACTGCGGAGACTGCACGTCCCTCTAGACTTTACCGTTACCCATGTGTTCCATCTTATGTACCATTTCACATGTTACCGCACGTTTCATACTTACTTTCTTCCATATCTTTCCCCCAAGTTTAAAACATTAAAACATAAAAGGGGTCGTGAAAACTCACCTTGAAGTCCGTGCAAAAGCTAGCAAATAAAAGTCCGTGAATAGTAAAGGTCCAACCTACTTGTGTCCTAAATCATAAAAGAGACACCTTAAGGTCTATGAAACGTACTCTAGTGTATGCGTTGGTTACGACCACGTCATCCCACTAGTTAGTTACTCGTTTCACGTTTGTTACGACACGCCGACCCGTTGGTGATATATTTCCAATATTTGAAAATAAATATATATAAGAATTATTGTATGCATTCTTAACGCTCTGTTATCTAATAAACATACGCATAACTCCACCCAGATATCTTATCAATTTAGAAGTGAACAAACACTCACCATGCTACACGCACACACACTGACATTCCAAACTTACACTATATAAATGTGAACACACACTTGTATTTTATATACATACTAACTCACGCATACCACTCATATTAGTATATTATGGTTTCTTCAAACTCACACACACTTCACACCATTTAAAACACACACTCACACTTACTGTACACACATTAAACTCACACCAACAACTCCATGCACACATGAACCTTCATGCACTCACATAACTAATTATAACAAAAATTCTTAACACACACACTAAACCTTAATACACACCTGAAACTACACACTTTGTACACACACGGCACACACTACACCTACTCGACACCATCGTCGTACTTGTACTCGAAAGTTTGTCGGCAAAACAAACGGAACAGGATAACTTAATTCGGGTCGCAACCGTAACAAACCGAAACCAGGTTTAAATGAAAAGAAAAGGGTTAGATTGCTACCTTAAGTTGCGAAAGAAGACGCGGTTGTGGTTTCCAAAGATGAAGGTGGCTTAGGCGGTCCTTGCGGTTGGTCACGCAGTGAAGTTCGAACTAGACGGTGTCAAAGACGATCAAGTTAGAATGATATTAATTGAAATCGAATACTAGAGTTTTGTCTTTAAGAACTTACACTCTAGCGAGCTTAGGATGAGACTTGAAAGCTTGATATGATTTGAGATTTCGGGGTGAGCCGTGAGTGAGATATAAGGAGTGTCCTGGGCTCGAGATGGAGGGAGTGGTAGAGTATTAGAGAGTAAAGTTCTAAGGTGCTATGGTGTGAAGTGAATTTGTGTCATCGTTGATCATTATATAGGCTAAATAGGATGGAGTATTTGGCTCAAGTGAATTTTCTTTTGAGGAGTTTGGTTCTCAACTGACCAATTTTGGTGAATTCACAACTATTTAGTTTGTAAGGGAATCATTGTGCTTGCTTATCATGTGCACGAAAGTCATGACATGAATATCATAAAACTTGAAGCATGCAAGGTGGTTGTACTTGTTGAGTTGACAAATCATGCCCCTCCATTGCCATGCTTGTACGCTAATAAATAAAACATGGGAAACACAAATTGGTTTGATGTTTCATGGGGTGGGTTTCTTTTCTAGGTGATAGTTTTGCGGCTCAAGAAAAAAGGTGTAAGAGAAAGGTGGCGCATGGGTTTTTGTTTAGATAAAATGTGTTTGTACTTGTTGTCCAAGGTTGCAAGTCATAATGGAATTTGTATTGGACAACACAACCCAAGCTTTGAAAGGGGTGCTGGACCGATTTTGTGTTGGCAAGACTCACGAATTAGTGAAATTTTATGACAAATTAATTCCATCATGTCTCACACTAGGAAACATAAGACTTGAGTTGTTATGGGTTTTAAGCAAAGGGGTATATTAATGCATTTAGTTGGAGTGGCGCAATGATGTGAAACTCGGGAGTTGAAACATGACACCAAAAAGATTAGGAAGACTAGATTGGAGTTTTATATCATCATGGTTTAGAATAATCACTCAAACTAGAGTCGTTCATATAGAAATAACGATTATAAATTTTGATTAATCAAAATCAAAATATATAAATTTGGTCGAACTATGTGTCACGTTCATATGTATTTTTTTTATACGTATATGTGTAAAAGCCTACTCGCTTGAAAATTTAGATTATAAAATGTGACGTTGGGCACATTAATAAATACATAAAAACATATAAAGGTATGCTAGAAGCGATCTCAGAATGTTGAGATTCCGCTAATATGTTTTTCCAAAAAAAAGTAATGATTCGGATTTTCAGATTTTATCTTTTTCACCATCACCAACGCTGGCGCTCGTTTATAGATATATTAACTTCATATCGGCAATCCTCACGAACTACCGAATGTGAACACAAAATGCCCAGACTTTGCTAGACTTTATGGACTAAATTAGATCTAAATAAATTTTAAATTGCACTAAATCAATTATATAATATGTACGGATTTACCTCAATTTCGCCGAATGTCACATTCTTCCCCCGTTTAAGGAGTTTCGTCCGCGAAACTCGGCCTGAGCCACGTGTTTTAGGAGTTTTCCTAAACAAGGCGGGATATTTCTGCTTCATTTGATCTTCCCTTTCCCATGTGAACTCCGGTCCACGCTTTGCGTTCCAACGCACTTTCACCAACTTGATTCTGCTACGCCTAAGCTTTTGAAATTTCCAGTCCGTTACTTCTATCGGTTCTTCGATAAAATGAAGCTTATCGTCAACATGAATCTCATCAGCGGGAATGATCAAAGTTTCATCCGAGAGACACTTTTTCAGATTAGACACATGGAAGGTATCATGGACTCCACTAAGCTCTTCCGGCAACTTGAGCTTATAAGCAACGGGACCAATCCTAGCCAAGATTTCGAAAGGACCAACATATCTAGGATTTAGCTTCCCGCGCTTTCCAAAACGAACTACACCCTTCCAGGGTGAAACCTTCAACAGGACCTTATCACCGATTTCAAATTCCAAAGGCTTGCGCCTATTATCCGCATAGCTTTTCTGTCGGTCGCGAGCCGCTTTCAAACGATCTTTTATCAGAAAGATCTTGTCAGTCGTCTCTTGAATAATTTCTGGTCCGGTTAATTGCTTATCGCCGACCTCAGCCCAACACAACGGAGATCTACACTTACGCCCATACAGAGCTTCGAACGGAGCAGCTTGAATACTTGAATGATAACTATTATTATATGAGAATTCAACCAAAGGCAAGTGTGAATCCCAGTTACCACCAAAATCAATTGCACAGGCTCGCAACATGTCTTCCAATGTCTGAATGGTCCTTTCACTTTGACCATCAGTTTGAGGGTGATATGTTGTACTCATATCTAAGCGAGTACCCAGAGCATGTTGCAATGTTTGCCAAAATCTTGAAGTAAATCGGCTATCACGATCTGAAATAATAGATACAGGCACTCCGTGCCTAGATACCACTTCTTTGATGTACAAACGAGCCAATTTTTCCATTCGGTCGGTTTCACGAATAGGCAAGAAATGAGCGGATTTTGTTAAACGATCAACAATTACCCAAATAGTGTCATGACCACTTGGTGTTTTGGGCAACTTTGTAATAAAATCCATTGAAATTTGCTCCCATTTCCATTCAGGAATTTCAGGTTGTTGGAGCAATCCAGACGGTTTCTGATATTCAGCTTTTACTTTCGAGCAAGTTAAGCATCGTGCCACATAAGCCGCAATATCTCGTTTAAAGTATGGCCACCAATAAAATTCCTTCATATCTTTGAACATTTTATCAGTGCCAGGATGAATCGAATACCTTGATTTGTGAGCTTCGTTCAAAACTAGCTCACGTAGGCCACCATACAGAGGTACCCAAACTCGATCCATAAAATACAAAGTTCCATCCTTCTTAGACACCAACGAATCAACCATACCGCGAAGATTTTCCTTCTTCACGTTTTTAGGTTTTAGCGCATTATGCTGGGCTTCACGAATGCGGTCGGTCAAATTGGTATGGATCGTCAAACCCAATGCACGAACACGTAACGGCTTGGCCCTTTCTTTCCGACTTAAAGCATCCGCAACAACATTTGCTTTGTCGGGATGGTACTTGATTTCACAATCATAATCATTTAACAATTCCACCCAACGTCTTTGCCTCATGTTCAGCTCTTTTTGATCAAAGATATGCTGCAAAGACTTGTGATCAGTGAAAATTGTGCATTTGGTACCATAGAGATAATGCCTCCATATTTTTAGTGCAAAAACCACGGCACCAAGTTCCAGATCATGTGTCGTGCAATTTTTCTCATGCACTTTCAACTGTCTGGAAGCATAAGCGATTACTTTATCACGTTGCATTAATACACAACCCAAACCTTGATGCGAAGCATCACAGTATACCACGAAATCTTCCGAACCTTCAGGTAGGGAAAGAATTGGAGCATCACATAACTTTTGCTTCAACAATTGGAAAGCTGACTCCTGCTTATCGGTCCATTCAAACTTCTTGTCTTTCTGGGTTAGCATCGTCAACGATTGTGCTATCTTAGAAAAATTCTCAATGAATCTTCTGTAATAACCCGCAAGACCAAGAAATTGACGCACCTCAGTGGGAGTCTTTGGTGCTTCCCAATTTTTGATCGCTTCGATTTTCGCTGGATCGACATGTATGCCTTTTTCATTAACAACGTGGCCCAAAAAGTGAACTTCTCGGATCCAAAAGTCACACTTAGAGAATTTGGCATACAATTTTTCATTCCGCAAGAGCTCGAGAATTAACCTTAGGTGATTTTCATGCTCCTTTTTGGTTCGCGAATAAATAAGAATATCATCAATAAATACGATAACGAATTTGTCCAAGCAAGGTTTGCACACCCGGTTCATCAAATCCATGAAAACAACAGGAGCGTTCCTTAGTCCAAAAGGCATGACAGGAAACTCATAGTGGCCATAGCGAGTTCGGAATGCAGTCTTCGGTATATCTTCTTCCTGAACACGCAACTGGTGATACCCGGACCTTAGGTCAATTTTCGAATAATAACTAGAACCTTGAAGTTGATCGAACAAATCATCGATTCTAGGCAAGGGATAACGATTCTTGATGGTAAGTTTGTTCAACTCACGATAGTCAATACACATGCGAAACGTACCATCTTTCTTCTTAACGAACAAGACCGGCGCTCCCCAAGGTGAGAAGCTTGGTCGAATGAAACCTTTGTCCAACAATTCTTGCAACTGGTTGGACAATTCTTGCATTTCGGAGGGAGCTAGTCGATATGGCGATCGCGCCACGGTAGCAGCTCCAGGAATAAGATCAATACGAAACTCAACTTGCCGGGGAGGCGGTAATCCCGGCAAATCTTCAGGGAAAACTTCAGGAAAATCTCTTACCACGGGAATATCTTCGAGCTTACGCTCTTTGGACTTCTTATCAACAACATGCGCTAAGAATGCATAACAGCCTTTCCGCAAGCACTTCTGGGCTTTCATGCAAGTAATGATTCGCAAGGGCGTTCCACGCCTTTCCCTTGAATAGAGAGAACTTCATCGTTCACTAGAGGGATTCGAATTAACTTTTCGTCGCATACCACGACTGCACGGTTTGTTGACAACCAATCCATACCAATAACGATGTCGAAACTACCCAAGACGACCGGTAAAAGATCAATACTAAACTCATGCCCACAAAGACCCAATTTACAATCTTTCGCTACTTCATCCGTTTCTATAGTTTTACCATTGGCCAATTCTATGGAGTAAGGTGTCTCTAGTTTACTAGTCTTTAAACCAAGAGAGCGTTTAAAATCAATAGAGACAAAACTAAAATCGGCTCCGGTATCGAATAGAATAGAAGCATAATGATTGTTAAGGAGAAACGTACCGGTGACAACATTAGGATCCTGACGTGCTTCACCGGCACCGATAACAAAGGCTCTTCCTTGGGCTTGATTTCTAAGCTTCGGGCAATTCTTCCTCCAGTGGTCAGTCGATCCACATTCATAGCAAGGACGCTTGTCACTAGGAACCACAGGCGTTCCTGTGTAGCATTTCTCACCACTGTGACCAACCCTTTTGCACTTCCAGCAAATAGTCTGATTTCCACCACCATTACCTTGAGAATTTTGTCTTTTACCACCGTTTTGAGTAGTGGCAACATAACCTTTGCCCTTTTGATTAGATCCAGATTTATTACCAGTAGAGTTGTGGTTCTTGTTCCCAGAAAACTTTCTTTTACGGCCAGAAGACTGACCTTCAACCGTAGTATTCTTAATCTCAGAAACTTTTACATCAGAAACATTACCACCAGTAGCCTTTTTCGACAACGTGCCGATACGGATAGCATCCTCTGTCAGGCTGAGAGCAAGATCAATCGCTTCACGCAAAGTAGTAGGGTTTGATGAAGCCACCATGCCACGAATTTGAGGAGCTAGGCCATAAAGATACCTCTCAATTTTCTTTGACTCGGGAGTGACAAGAGGGGTACCAAACGAGAAAGATCATGGAATCGAGAGGTATATGTAGCAATATCCGCTCCGATCATGGAAAGATTCCAGAATTCCGTTTCCAGTTTTTGAATTTCGCTTGCCGGACAGTACTCTCTGATCATTAGTTCCTTTAAATCCAGCCATGAAAGAGCATAGGCTGCTTCATCGCCCATAGATTGCACTTGACTATTCCACCAAGTCAGTGCATAGTCCAGGAAAAGGTTCGTAGCGTACATGACTTTTTGCTCATCAGTACACTTGCTGATACGAATCACAGCTTCGGTTTTCTCAAACCATTTCAGAAGACCAACGGATCCTTCAGTGCCGTTGAAGTTGATTGGCTTGCAATCAAGGAACATTTTGAAAGTACAGGGGGAACAGGATTGCCAGATTCTGCAACATTACACAATAATGCCATCATAAGATAAGTCAATTTGGGACGTAACCCAACATATACGACATTTCAATGATATATACCTGACGTGGATCTTTCACGAGTATTGTCGCCTCGGCTACCAGTTCCGCCAGAGCCCCCGCTTTGAACGGTGCGGTTGGCCTCGAACTGGGCCAGGGCGGCAACAATTTTGTCAGCAATTAGTTGGTCTAGTTGTGCCTGAGAAGTAGGCAACGGGTCTTGCGTTGTTTGTCTTGTCGTAGGCGGCATTTTTATACTTCAATATAAAATATCAAAGAATAATTAGACATCTATTTAATCGATATTGTCATGCACGTCATACTAATAAAATAAACATCCCACAAGACTCGTAACTCATCACCAAATAATCACCACATCAGAATATGGGAATCACAAGGAAAGAATAAATAATAGTTGTAATCATAACAATAATAACAACCATAACGGGAAAATAACAACAATACAATTTTACCATAATACATCATGATTTTCATTCATTTTCATTAATAACGATTACATCATTTGTTCGTACAACAAAAGGCGGTGATATCTAATCCCACATACATCGTTTGAAAATAACAAAATATCATAACATACTACGCTAGTCATAACTAGTCTAGCTAGGTAAAATACAAAAGATACAACATCCATCACTACTACAACCATCTCTAACATCTACCACGATCCATCATCAACTGGAAACTTGACTAAGGCTGGGAAGGAGGCCGACGAGCGTACTGTGGAGCATTAAGCCGAATGGCTGCATCCACGGCAGCAATGTGATCATAAATCCGCTGGGCGCGATCCATATGCTCACCAAAAGGAAGACCACGTAAGCTATCCACACGAAGTAGATCATCAGCGACGCGAGTCAACATAGAGTTCGTCTCAATGATGCGTGCCCAAATGGACCGCATCTGTGCATCAACGTGGGAGACAGTGGAAGAGAGCGTCTCTGTCAGGGTCAAAAAGTCTTGCTCAAGAGCGAGCAAAGAGGAAACAGCAATAGCAGGCATACGTGCCGCCTCACGAGGCGGACCGGGAGAGAAGCTAGCTGGTTGAGACGGACCTACCATCTCAGGGACACCAGGAATGACAGGAGCTGGCTGGGAAGAACCAGCCTCAAAAGGTACACTGGTAACCACAGGGGTAGTAGGGACAACTGTAACAACAGGGACAACTGGGATAACAGGAGCAATAGGGACCTCAACTGGGTTGACAACAGGCAACACGGGGGAGAGAGGTGGTGCCTCCACCTCGGGGCTGGCAGGGACAACATCCCTGGATGCATCATCGCTATCAGTAGCATGGGCGCGCATCCCCGCGCGTCTAAGCTCGCTACTACGGGCAGGACTGCCCTCCAGAATAATAGCAGGATGCTCACCCTCCATGGGCTCATCCTCGTCATCCGAAACGAATGGACCATGAGACACTATAGACACACTACCAACAACAGGAGAAGGCTCGACAGGAGCCACAAGAGTAGGGGCAGGAATCGGCTCGATAGGAGCCTCAGGAGTAGGTGCAACAAACGACTCGTTAGGAGCCTCAGACACTACAAGCTCACTCGGGCCAGCCTGACCCGATGGCCCAACACGAGAAGCTGGATCGATAGGATCCAAGAATCCAGGTGGGAAGGTACGAATAGCAGGGACAGGGTAAACAGGGAATGTGGGTGCGGGAGCGACAGGTGGTGGGGAAGTGACTGACGCCTCAGACATCGCATCCTCCTCACTAGGGTCCTCCTCCTCATACTCACTGTCGACCATCATCTCGTCCGGCTCGACCTCATCGTCCGAACTCAATACCACAACCACATGGGCGTTGGGAATGTTCTCCACGATCTGAACACTGCTATCGGAATCAGACATGAACTCGGAGTCTGACATATGCTCGGAATCTTCAGAAGCAGACATTTTCTTTCCTGGCAAAAGCACCGTACTATATATACATAAATATTTAATTAACTTAAGAGAGAATATTCATACTATCAAGATTTACCATTTACTTTTTCTTACTTCCCTTGGCGTGCTTGGCTAGGCGATTCGGGACTTCCCACGCACAATTCCTTTGTACGATTTTCCTTTTCTTTTCTTTTCTAAAACACATTTTTTTTAGAAAATATATGTTTTTTTTTCTTTCAAATCGAAAACCGGTTATAGTCTAGATTTTTATTTTCTTCAAAAATACTAGTTCGCTATAACCTTGGCTCTGATACCATTTCTGTCACACCACGACAACGGCGGAAACACGTGGCGTGGATTCGAAAGAGAAATGTTTCATAGCCAAGATTAGCCAAACACACAATTTAGAAAAATAAACATTCATTAGACGACGGAAAATATTTTGTTTAAGTACATGTCCCAAAATGTATTTTTTTAACAAAATAAGGATTTTCGACTATTTCCCAATTCCATAGGAAATATTAGCAAATCCTTAGCAAAAGTCCGTCTTGTCTTTAGATCGCCCGCCCTAGCCATTCACGCCTCCAACATTCTTAATTGCCTGAAAGATATGTTAGGGAAAACATCAATATAAAAATATATTGGTGAGTTTCACAGGTTTCGACACAAACAAAATACCATTTATTTGTAAACAAGTGCGCATAACAAAATAAGAAATGTGCTACATATGCTATTAGGGTTGCAAGTCCTAATGCTAGTGGAATCCCCATGAGCCCGTAACCAAACCAGACTACTTACTTTTGCCCCGCAAGTTGTTTAGAGGAACAACTTAAATTTAGAATATCAATCGCACCCCTTGGTCCTTCCGAGTTGACGCTAATCAACCAGGGTGGGTCTCGTCACGATCCAATAGTACTATTCGTATATTCTATGGCTACATTACTTTGTATAAATGGTTACAGTTAACTGCGGAGACTGCACGTCCCTCTAGACTTTACCGTTACCCAAGTGTTCCATCTTATGTACCATTTCACATGTTACCGCACGTTTCATACTTACTTTCTTCCATATCTTTCCCCCAAGTTTAAAACATTAAAACATAAAAGGGGCCGTGAAAACTCACCTTGAAGTCCGTGCAAAAGCTAGCAAATAAAAGTCCGTGAATAGTAAAGGTCCAACCTACTTGTGTCCTAAATCATAAAAGAGACACCTTAAGGTCTATGAAACGTACTCTAGTGTATGCGTTGGTTACGACCACGTCATCCCACTAGTTAGTTACTCGTTTCACGTTTGTTACGACACGCCGACCCGTTGGTGATATATTTCCAATGTTTGAAAATAAATATATATAAGAATTATTGTATGCATTCTTAACGCTCTGTTATCTAATAAACATACGCATAACTCCACCCAGATATCTTATCAATTTAGAAGTGAACAAACACTCACCATGCTACACGCACACACACTGACATTCCAAACTTACACAATATAAATGTGAACACACACTTGTATTTTATATACATACTAACTCACGCATACCACTCATATTAGTATATTATGGTTTCTTCAAACTCACACACACTTCACACCATTTAAAACACACACTCACACTTACTGTACACACATTAAACTCACACCAACAACTCCATGCACACATGAACCTTCATGCACTCACATAACTAATTATAACAAAAATTCTTAACACACACACTAAACCTTAATACACACCTGAAACTACACACTTTGTACACACACGGCACACACTACACCTACTCGACACCATTGTCGTACTTGTACTCGAAAGTTTGTCAGCGAAACAAACGGAACAGGATAACTTAATTCGGGTCGCAACCGTAACAAACCGAAACCAGGTTTAAATGAAAAGAAAAGGGTTAGATTGCTACCTTAAGTTGCGAAAGAAGACGCGGTTGTGGTTTCTGAAGATGAAGGTGGCTTAGGCGGTCCTTGCGGTTGGTCACGCAGTGAAGTTCGAACTAGACGGTGTCAAAGACGATCAAGTTAATTGAAATCGAATACTAGAGTTTTGTCTTTAAGAACTTACACTCTAGCGAGCTTAGGATGAGACTTGAAAGCTTGATATGATTTGAGATTTCGGGGTGAGCCGTGAGTGAGATATAAGGAGTGTCCTGGGCTCGAGATGGAGGGAGTGGTAGAGTATTAGAGAGTAAAGTTCTAAGGTGCTATGGTGTGAAGTGAATTTGTGTCATCGTTGATCATTATATAGGCTAAATAGGATGGAGTATTTGGCTCAAGTGAATTATCTTTTGAGGAGTTTGGTTCTCAACTGACCAATTTTGGTGAATTCACAACTATTTAGTTTGTAAGGGAATCATTGTGCTTGCTTATCATGTGCACGAAAGTCATGACATGAATATCATAAAACTTGAAGCATGCAAGGTGGTTATACTTGTTGAGTTGACAAATCATGCCCCTCCATTGCCATGCTTGTACGCTAATAAATAAAACATGGGAAACACAAATTGGTTTGATGTTTCATGGGGTGGGTTTCTTTTCTAGGTGATAGTTTTGCGGCTCAAGAAAAAAGGTGTAAGAGAAAGGTGGCGCATGGGTTTTTGTTTAGATAAAATGTGTTTGTACTTGTTGTCCAAGGTTGCAAGTCATAATGGAATTTGTATTGGAAAACACAACCCAAGCTTTGAAAGGGGTGCTGGACCGATTTTGTGTTGGCAAGACTCAAGAATTAGTGAAATTTTATGACAAATTAATTCCATCATGTCTCACACTAGGAAACATAAGACTTGAGTTGTTATGGGTTTTAAGCAAAGGGGTATATTAATGCATTTAGTTGGAGTGGTGCAATGATGTGAAACTCGGGAGTTGAAACATGACACCAAAAAGATTAGGAAGACTAGATTGGAGTTTTATATCATCATGGTTTAGAATAATCACTCAAACTAGAGTCGTTCATATAGAAATAACGATTATAAATTTTGATTAATCAAAATAAAAATATATAAATTTGGTGGAACTATGTGTCGCGTTCATATGTATTTTTTTTATACGTATATATGTAAAAGCCTACTCGCTTGAAAATTTAGATTATAAAATGTGACGTTGGGCACATTAATAAATACATAAAAACATATAAAGGTATGCTAGAAGCGATCTCAGAATGTTGAAATTCCGCTAATATGATTTTTCCAAAAAAAAGTAATGATTCGGATTTTCAGATTTTATCTTTTTCACCATCACCAACGCTGGCGCTCGTTTATAGATATATTAACTTCATATCGGCAATCCTCACGAACTACCGAATGTGAACACAAAATGCCCAGACTTTGCTAGACTTTATGGACTAAATTAGATCTAAATAAATTTTAAATTGCACTAAATCAATTATATAATATGTACGGATTTACCTCAATTTTGCCGAATGTCACAGGACCAGCTGGGCTGTATAAGTGGTTCAGGTCTATGCTTGATGACCTAGTGAATTGGGTAGGCTTTTGCTGTGGAGGGGGTGTTTTTGGGTGATCTTCAGTATGAACTGACGATGCCACTCTGGGGGAATTAGGGTTCAAGTGGTCTTTAACCTGATCCTTTGTGACTAGCTCTTTGAGCTTAGATACATCAGATTCAGGACCTTCACAATGAGCCATCAATTCATGTTATGGAGAGTTTGAATCATCATCCAAATCAATGGAATCATCTGAATCCCTGGTGACATCCTCAATGAGGACATCATCAGTTATACCATGAGCTAGGCCCAACCTAGTTGTCTCATGAACCTCTTTGTCTTGGTACAGAGGTTTTCCTACTTCAGGCATAAATCCTTCATCAGTAGTTGCCATATTTGAGGTCTTAGCTATGTTACTTCTATCCTCAGATCCACCACTGGATGGTAAATGAGTAGTAGCAACCTCAAATGCACCGAAAGTATCTAAGTTTGGCCTTAGACACCTTGGTTCATCCTTATCTCTTGGGATAGGGCTAGTAACATCCACATCCATGTCTGTTTTTGTTGGTTTATCCCTAGTTTGATGTGTTTTTTGGGGATTGACGTGTTCAGATGGGACTGTTTCTTTTAGCCTAGCGAGAAGTTTGGCAATTTCTATGGTGGTGTGTGATATTTCTGGTTCAATAGTTTGGGGTAAAGGGTTAGCAGTTATGATCTTTTTAAATTTCTTCCTTTGAAATAAAATTGTGATTGGTGCTCTTTTGGGGGTTTGAGATGGATGAGGCTGAGAGGATGTTTCAGTCACATCTTTGACAAGTGCAGATTGCACATCAGCAGTTTCAGGCATCTCAACTTCCTGAACTGCCTTTCTTTTAGGGTTGGTGGGTTTTGATTTGTGTTGTTTGGATTTTTTGGCCTTTTTAGGTGAGGGTTTGGAAGATGTAAGTTCCATGGGGACTGTTGCTTGTTCTCCTTGGTCATCTTCTGGCAAAGTTGTCGGTTTGTTATGCCTAGAGAATACTTGTGATGTTAAAGGATTTAATTTTGAAGATCCACCAACAAGTATTCCATCACCAAGTTCATTTATTATGCATTGCATAACAAATCTTGGGTACAACAAAAATTTCTTTAGTATTTTGGTGATGCAACACCAACTCATTAAAGAAAAGTGCTGACGCCCTGAATTTTGTTTCATTCACAATGAAATGAAAAATAGGTTGAAAAGTAGAGGGCATTTGATCATAAGAGCCAGTTTTGGGACTTAAACACATGATTATGTAATGAAACAAAAGTTTGTATTTTGCATCAAAAGATCTTTTATAGATAGTAGCATGTGAGAGAGTACCTTGGTAACCACACTCTGTCAGGGTTAGTTGAATATCAGCATTGGGAATGTTTTCTGGTGCATCAGCATCATCTAGACCAAGCCTTATTCCCAAAGTAGCCGGTGTGATTGCCATAACTTTCCCTTGGATAGTTGATTTGACGGAAATCACCTTGTTGTTCACAGTCACCGCCTCGGTGTTTGCCCAGAACTCATTAAGAGTTTGAATGTGGATTGGAGGAACAATGGTGAAAGCTGTGTAGAATTGGGATTTAACGACCAAATCAATGATTTCATCGTATTGAGACCAGGCTTCATCCTTCACGAAGTAGCCTCTTTGATTATGTCCCTGTTTTAATACGAGAGCCATGGTGTTTGTGGATCGAACAGTGTTTTTGATGTTGTAGGGGAGGGTTTGTGAGAGAGAGAAAGAGGGAATTTTTGTTTTTTGAAAAGATAAGTATGAGAAAAGGTGTTTATCAGAAGTTTATAACCACCCTACGTCTGAAATGGGAAATGACTGATTTACCTTTATTGACCAAACTGCTGATGAAGTAGATTATTCATCAGTAGTTCCCATTTCTCTTTAGTAGTTTGTTAAAAACTGATGAGAGCAATTTATAAACACTTTATTCATAACTTCTAAAGATTATTTTATCAGAAGTTAATCATTTTTCTGAAAATATCCCCATTCTGATGTTTTGTTCATCAGAAGTTTCTCTCTTTTTGTTTATCAAAGGTTTGTGATAGATTAGTAACAATGTAAGTGAAAAAAAATATGTGCAGGAAAAATGAAAAACACTTACAGTACTTATTCCAAATTTAGCATCCCAAGAATGGATACTAACCTCTGAAATGTTGATGTGTCAAGGGGTTTGGTGAATATGTCAGCTATTTGATTAGCTGTTGTCACATGTTTCACCTCAATCTTGCCTTTTTTCATAGCAATCCTTTATGAAATGATACCTGATTTCAATATGTTTACTCTTTGAAAACTAAACAGGATTTTGAATTATGCTAATGGCAGATTTACTGTCTACAAGCAATGGGGTCTTGGTCTCTTTGATTTTGTAATCAAGTAATTGATACTTAAGCCATTGAATCTGTGATGTACAACTTGCAGCTGCAATGTATTCTGCTTCAGCAGTTGAAGTTGCCACAGATGTTTGCTTCTTTGATTGCCAGGACACCAGACAATTTCCCAAGAATTGACAACCACTAGATGTTGACTTTCTAGACATTTTACACCCTGCATAGTCACTATCTGAAAAAGCTGTTAATTTGGTATTGTTAGAAGCAGGATACCAAATTCCAAGTGTAGGAGTTACTTTCAGATATCTGAAAATTCTTTTGACTGCAATTAGGTGTGATTCCCTAGGAGCTGATTGATATCTACCACAAACACATGTTGAAAACATAATATTTGGTCTAGATGCAGTTAAATAAAGTAGGGAACCTATCATACATCTATACATGGTTTGATCAATCTGTTTTTCTTGATCATCTAGTTCAACTTGTGTGGTTGGACTCATGGGAGTGGAAGCTGATTTGCAGTCTTTTAAAAAAAATTTGTTCAATAATCCTTTACCATATTTTGATTGATGTATAAAAGTTCCACTTGTTGTTTGTTTGATCTGCAGTCCCAAAAAGTACTGTAGTTCTCCCATGGTACTCATCTCAATTCTTGATTGCATGAGTTTCTTAAATTCGTCACACAGTTTTGAATTTGTTGAACCAAAAATAATGTCATCAACGTAAATTTGATCAAGTAGGATGTGATTTCCAACATGCTTTATGAAAAGAGATTTATCAATGGAGCCTCTTCTAAAGTGATTTTTGAGTAAAAAGTTGGAAAGTGTTTCATACCAAGCTCTAGGAGCCTGTTTTAGCCCATAAAGAGCCTTGTCAAGTTTGTACACCCACTCAGGATGAGAAGGATCCTCAAACCCAGGTGGCTGACAAACATACACTTCCTCTTTTATTTTTCCATATAAAAATGCATTTTTTACATCCATTTGAAAAACTTTAATTTTGTTGGAAATTGCATAAGCCAAAAATAACCTGATGGCTTCAATCCTTGAAGCTGGAGCAAAGGTTTCATCATAGTCAATTCCTTCTTCTTGAGAATAACCTTGTACCACCAGTCTTTCCTTGTTTTTGATGATTAAACCAGACTCATCTTGTTTGTTTCTAAAAACCCATCTTGTTCTAATTGGTTGTTTGTTTGGAGGTAAGGGACAAATTTCCCAAACCTGTTGCTTCTTGAACTGTAATAGTTCATCTTGCATTGCTTCAACCCAACTGTTGTCTTTGAGGGCTTCCTGATACTTCTTTGGTTCCAACTGAGAAATAAATGCTGCGAATAAGCAGAAGTTGGAAAGTTGGTTTCTTGTAAGTACCCCTGATGCAATATCACCTATGATTTGATCCAATGGATGATCTTTGTGTTCAATCAGTTGTTTTAAACCACTGATCGGTGTAGGCTCTTGTATTTCTTCAAACAAACCACCGAGGTTGATAATATCTGGTTCAACTGCTTGAACATCTTTAGTAGTTGCAGGAGCTGAATCAGAAGTTTGAGGTTGTACATTAGCAACTGTTGAATCAGAAGTTTGAGGAACTTTTGATGGTTTGAAAGTTGATTTAATGACTGTATTTGGAGTCCATGATGGAGAACCATCATCATCAAACCCTTGATCACCATAATAAGTGTGTTTAGATGAATCAACAGTCTTTTCAGGTCCGAAATTAAAACTGTCAAGGTCAATGAGTTCAGCAGGATGTGTTGTAATGAGTGCATGTTTTAACTCATTGAACTTGACATTCAGTGTTTCTTCAACTATCATGGTTTTGGAATTGAATACCTTGTAGGCTTTTCTACTTGAAAAATAACCAAGAAGGTAACTTGAATCAACTTTAGCAGCAAACTTTGAAATAGAGTCTTTGATGTTGAGGATAAAACATTAACATCCAAAAGCCTTGAAAAAGGAGATAAGGGGCTTAATGCCATGAAGAATTTCATAAGCAGTTTTGGAATGTCTCTTGGTGATTACTCTATTCTGAACATAGCAAGCTGTGTTGACTACTTCAGCCCAAAAATAAAGAGATAGGCCTGAATCGGCTAACATTGTTCTTGCTGCTTCAATCAATGTTCTGTTCTTCCTTTCTACCACACCATTTTGTTCAGGAGTTCTGGGAATGTTGAATTATCTAACAATCCCTTTAGACAAACAAAATTCATCCAGAGTTTTGTTTATGAGCTCTGTCCCATTGTCACTTCTTATGACTTTGACAGAGAAAGAATATTGTTTCTCTACTTGTAGAATGAAGAACTTGATAATTTCAGCTGCCTCATCCTTGGAAAATAAGAAGAAGACCCATGTAAATCTTGAGTAGTCATCAATGATTACTAAGAAGTACTTCTTCTTACCAAGGATCATGATTTTGATTGGCCCAAATAAGTCCATATGGAGTAGTTGAAGACATGCAGTTGTTTTTTATTCTTCAATAGACTTATAGGAGGACTTATGCTGTTTTCCCTTAAGACAGGATACACAGTGTTCTTGACAATGGTATACTTTCAAGGGTAGACCTCTGACCAAGCCCATTTTTATGACTTTATTTATGGTTTTAAAGTTCACATGGCCAAGTCTCCTATGCCAAAGGTCTGTCTCTGAAGTTGATGCCTTTGAGAAGAAACAGGCAGTGTTGTTCAGTACTTTGTCTTTTTCAATGTCCACTGCATAGACATTGCCACGTCTTTTGGCTATCAGCAAAGTATGATCTTCAATGATCTTCTCGATCAACTTTTGGCCTTCTTGTGATATGATCTTTCATGCTGTTTTGGTGAAAAAGGAAGAATATCCTTTATCACACATTTGTGAAACACTTAGCAAGTTGTACTCAACGTTTTCAACCAGATTGACCTTGTCAAACTGCATTTTGCCTGAGGATACATTGCCATATCCTAGCACATATCCCTTTGCATTATTCCCAAAGGACACAGATCCTTCTCTTTGACTTATGTAATTGTTGATCAGGTACTTGCATCCAGTCATGTGCATTGAGCCTCCACTATCAACATACCAAATGCTATTTAGGAACCCAAGCCAATTTGGCTTTAGGTGAACTCTTAGGAATTGTAGCAGTTTGTGTTGGAGCATTTTTAGAAATCCATGGATTTTTGGCAATGGATTTATTGTTGAGAACAATGTTGGGACCTTTTTGAGGTTCACCATCAACTTTGGTCATCAAAATTTTAACCAAGTTTATCAAATCTTTCACCTCAGTAGTTTATGAAACTGCTGATGGCTTAGGTCTAACTTCTGAAAGAGAATTTTGAGAAGAAGACTATGGTTGAGATTTAGTCTTTCTCTGAGAAGAGGTGTTACTCGGTTGTTGTTTGGTGAGATAGAAAGTGTTTTCATAATCTTGTTTGATTTGTTTTCCCACAACTAGTTGCAAAATCTTCTTGTTATACTGATATCCTTTTCTATATCTACAAAATTTTGTTTTGTGGTTAAACAGACCACAAATTCACAAGATTTTGCCTTTCCTTTTAGAGTTTCAAGAGTTTTGGAAGGCAAAGTAGTGACAGTTGTTAAATTTAGAATTTGGTCATCAGCAGTTTTCAGGGTCTCAACTCCTGATATAGATGAAACTACTGATGAGTCAATGTCAGTCATTTCTACTTCTGCAGGACTTTCGTTTTCATTTGTAGGAAAGTTCTAATGAAAAGATGTGCATTCTTTCATATCAGAAGTTTGTTTTTGAACTATTCTACTCCCATCATTAGCAGTTTTGGGAGTAAAATCAGTTGGTGATTCAGTATGATTGTACCCAATGCCAAACTTAACATTTGATGCAGTTTGTTTGTTAAGCAGCATTTGGTAACCTCTACATGACTCTACCCAATTTTCACAATCAACCTTGGTGTCAGCAAGCTCTTTTCTGACTTTTCCTAGGTTTTCTATCATGCTTTTTATTTGTGCTTGGGTTTCAATAGCATTGTTAGTCAATTTAAAAATTTCTTTTGTCTTTGAAGAAATTTTTCTTTCTAAATCACATTTCATTTTAGTGTATTTTCTTTTAGAGTCATTGGCTTTGCCTTGTAGATGCACATTGGTCTCTCTTATTAAAGCAAATGATTCTTTGCATGATTTTGTGCAAAGTTTTAAAAGAGACTCTTTAGATACCTGAGATAAGGAAGCATTAGAGGAGCATCCCTCAAATGCCATTAAGTCAAAGTTCTATCTGCCATTATCAGGTTCACCCCAGTTGATGTCAAACATTTTGTTGTCTGCATCTGGACTGCATTCAGTTGTATCAATAGGAAGACTGCTCCAGTCAACATACCCATTTGTGAAAAAACTTTGTTGAGTGGGTTGTTGAGCTATTGGAGGTTGTTAAGCAGCAGTAATGGAAGTCATCTGTTGTTGGCTCTGCTGTAGATGAGCAGACATCTGAACATATTGTATCTGTGGCACATATTGGATTTGTGGAGCTTGTGCCTGTACAAAATGTGCACTTCCCTGTGTTCCAAAGTTCCTATTGTAACTAGGGTTTGATTAGTTTCCAAACCGTGATTGGTTAAAGCTAGAGCTTCTACACTCTCTAGCAAAGTGTCCCAACTTCTGACACTTATGACATCTCAATTTAGATTTGTCAAAACCAATTTTTGTAAAACTGTTCAGTCCTGGAAATTTCCTTCCTGTCCTTTTATAAAATTTGTTAGTTTTTATGCTTAACATGGCCAGTTGGTGTAGTATATCCATTTCCTCTAGGTCATCACTACTGAAATTTTTTAAATCATCCATTATAAAACACATGTTATCAGTAGTTTGACAGTTTTCATCATTGTCATAAGCTGGATATGACCTTTCTAATGAGATCCCAGCAGTTATGTCAATGTTATCAAAAGAACCAAAATCACTAGAACAAGAAGGTGAGTCTTATCCTAAGAGTGTTGTGCTACCTGGAATATAGTCATCAGCAATTTTTCCAAAGTTTTGTAACTTTTTCTTTTGATTGATTTCTCTTTCAAAAGTAAGTAATCTCCCATGTAATTTTGTGAGTGAGAGAGAATCAAAATCTGGTCCTGACCTGAGAACTATAGAATAAATTTCCCATTTTTCTGGTAAAGACCTTAAAAATCTATGAAGTATAGATGAGTTTGTGTAGGTCTGACCATTTAATTTTAACTCTGATATTAATGAAGAGAAGCTTTCAAATTGTTGTGTTAAAGTCTCTCCATTAACATGAGTAAAAGTTTCATATTGTTGAGTAAGGATTTCTCTGGTGTTGGCTATCACCTCATCAGTTCCTCCAAACTGTTCTTTAAGGCAATCCCATAGCTCTTTGGCACTTTCACAATGTAAAAGCCCAGTATAAATTTCATTTGGGAGAGCCATAGCCAACATAGAGAATGCCTTAGCATCCAGCTCAAGTTTTAGGAAATCTTCTTCAGTGTAGTCTTTTGGATCTTTAATTCTTTCCACTTTAGTTTCTGGATCTGATAATACTGGTTTATTTGGTCCATACATGACAGACTTCCAACATCCAATATTTTGTAGAGATAAAGTTTTTTCCATCCTCCTTTGCCAAATATTATATTCATTTCTGACCAGCATAGGAGGCTTATTGGCAGATCCAATATTATGAGGGTCAATTTTTAAGAAATTTGATTGATCAATGATTTCTTAAAGTGATGGATTGTTTAAAAAGTAAACTGCAATCCTATAATCAATATCAATAAGAGCCTGTGTCTAATTCTCAATTTGTTAGATTGATATTTGATCAGATGAACCACAGCTCTGATACCAATTGTTGGATCAGTTTCTTGTTTAACAGGTTCTTATCATGAACACTTGTATATTTGAATTATCAAAGTATGTTGCACAGCGGATTAAAACTTAAGTGTTCAAGTTTAAAGTTATACTTTTAAACAGTAGTAAATACTCCCCCATGAGTTATGAAACTAAAGCAGTAAGTGAGAATCTAAAAACAGTTAATGAATAAAACAGTAAATGCTTTAATGATTCTCAGATATATTGGAAATAATAACTACAAAATGATCATCTAAAATAGTGGGATGAACCCATCTATTTATAGACTAAAAGTAAACGTACAAGAGAAGTATTGAAGCAATATAATATGTACAAATACTACAACAGGCTGTAGCATTGGTACTTGTACAAAAGATCTAAGAATACTAATATTAAACTAAACTACTGAAGTACAAAGGCGGTGGAAGCTTCTATCAAAACATCTGATGAGTGACAAACTACTGATGAGTAGTTTGTCTTCAGCAGTTCTTCAGTTGACTTGCCTGTTTTGACTTCAGAAGTTCTGATCATTACTCTTCAGCACTTGATGTCTTTTTCTTTTAGTACTTTGAATCTTGTTCTTCAGCAGTTTCCATACTTAGCATTATTTGCAAAAACAAGAATTAGACTAAGGTTTGCATAAGTGGTTTCTTCAATCCTTTTGTCCTTACACCCAGCTTGACCCTGTCCCATATGACACTCCTGCCTTCCCCCATCACAGAGGAGGTTGGATTTCAGATTCTGAGATGGACATAGACCCGGCACCCCTAGTTAGACGTAACTCGGATGAGGACACCAATGATGACATCCCACTTGCTGACCGGACGTCCATCATCCGGTGATTCCTTCCACCACCCCTACTACCTCGAGCCATGCTCCGTCCTTCCTCCTTGACTGTACGAGTAGTACCATTCAGCGGTATACTCCCTGTAAGAGAGTCGACGGACTATGGTCATAGCCCTCCCTGCTCGTACTCCGGTTTTTACCCGACCCGCTGACCTTGTCCCTACTAGCAAGCTTGTTTCTGCCCGCTGTTCCCCTACCGGAGTCACGTATCATGATGGCACTTGTACCGATGGTCAAGCCCTCGCCGAGACTGAGGAGGTGCTTACAGGCGACCTGGCCCATCGGGACGAGGAGGATGACCATGAGGCCATGACGTTGGGAGGATCATCCGGGAGGCGTCATCTTATTTATATTCAGTGACAAAGCGTGGCGTCATCTTGTACCACGACGCGCAACTTGAGATTTGGGGTTTCGTGTTCTTGAGTTGGAGGCTCGTGTAGAGGAGGCTGAGCAGGGGAGATTGTCGATAGCCTTGGGGAGAGCAGACGCGGATAGACGCATCAAGGCTATGGAGATGAGACTGACCGAGATGCCGCAAGGGATGCGAGGACGTGATTTCTGCTTTGGCTGCTGCATTCCCATCCTCATCTTTTTCTTAGCTTTTTTCTGTGGTTGTATTGTGATGATACTTTATGATATTTGATGTTGTGTTACGACTGTTATGTTATGTTGCCATGTTTAGTATTATAACTTAAAACTGTTGCGGTTGTCCGCCATCTTTTGTATTAACTCTTATGTATCTGACTTTATGGTTGTTATTGATGATATATTATGGTTACTATATGTTACATATGCTTTTGTTTTATAGTTGTGATATTTCCACTACTCTATTGTGGTTGTGATTGTTCTCTGTAAGGTCAAAGAGGATTGACAAGCCAGTATAAACCTTAGTCTTACATCCTCTCATTGTTTTGTATTAAGCTGATGAAGTAAATGATCATGAAATCCTGAAGAAGCTGATAACAAAGTCCTGAAGAGTAAAGAATCAGAAGATGAACCAGACAGACATAAGAAGAACAACTCCTGAAGACAAACTCCTGAAGTTTACTCATCAGAATTTTTTCTCTCATCAGCACTTTCATTGGAAGCTTCCCACCGCCCTTGATCTTCAGTAGTTTAGTTTTATATTCTTATAATGTTACTTTATGAACAAGTTGCAGATACTACGCCTGTTGTAGTATTAGTTTAATCACTTGTATTCATCCAATGTTCGTACTCTTTGGCCTATAAATAGATGGGTTCATCCCTCTATTTAGACAATCTTTTGCAGTAACATGTTCATATATACACCTTGAGAATCATTCAACAGCTTTTACTAGTTTTATATACTTATTGCTTTGATTCTCATTTACTACTTTAGTGCATTAACTGAAGGGGAGTAATAACTCGTGTTAAAAGTGGAATCTTAACTTAGAACACTTATACTTTTCCGATGTGCTAAACACTTTGATAAATCCTAGCAAGTGTTCTTGATAAGAATCTGTTTGCAACTGATCCAAAAATTGGTATCAGAGCTCTGGTTCATCTGATCAAATATCAATCTGACAAATTAAGAATCATACACAGGCTCTTATTGATATTCAATAAAGGATTCAAGTTCACTCTTTTATATATCCATCACTTTAAGAAACCATTGATCAATCAAATTTCTTAAAAATGGACCCTCATAATACTTGATCTGCCAATAAGCCTCCTATGCTAGTCAGAAATGAATATAATATCTGGCAAAGGAGGATGGCACATACTTTATCTCAATAAAATACTGGATGTTGGAAGTCTGTCATGTATGGACCCCATAAACCAGTAATAACAGATCCAGAAACTAAAGTAGAAAGAACAAAAGATCCAAAAGACTACTATGAAGAAGATTTCCTAAAACTTGAGCTAGATGCTAAGGCATTCGCTATGTTGGCAATGACTCTTCCAAATTAAATATATGATGGGCTTTTACAGTGTGAAAGTGCCAAAGAGTTATGGGATTGCCTAAAAGAACAGTTTGGAGGAACTAATGAGGTGATTGCCAACACTAGAGAAATTCTTGCTAAACAATATGAAACTTTTACTCATGTTAATGGTGAAACTTTGACACAACAGTTTGAAAGATTTTCTTCATTAATATATGGGTTAAAATTAAATGGTCAGACTTACACAAACTCATCTATATTGCATAGATTTTTAAGGTCTTTACCAGAAAAAATGGGAAACTTATTCTATAGTCCTCAGATCTGGACCAGATTTTGATTCTCTCTCACTCAAAAAATTACATGGGAGATTACTCACTTTTGAAAGAGAAATCAATCAAAATAAAAAGTTACAAAATTCTGGTAAACTGCTAATGACTATATTCCAGGTAGTACAACACTTTTGGGACAAGACTCACCAACTTGTTCAAATGATTTTGGATCTTTTGATCACATTGACATAACTTCTGGGATTTCATCAGAAAGGTCATATCCAGGTTATGACAATGAAGAAAATAGTCAAACTACTAATAACATGTGTTTTATAATGGATGATTTAAAAAACTTTAGTAGTGATGACCTAGAAGAAATGGACATACTGCATCAACTGGCCATGTTAAGTATTAAAACTAACAAATTTTACAAAAGGTCAGGGTGAAAATATCCAGGGATGAACAATTCTACAAAGGTTGGTTTGACAAATCAAAACTGAGATGTCACAAGTGTCAGAAGTTGGGACACTTTGCTAGAAAGTGTAGAAGCTCTAGCTACAATCAACCACTAGGGTTGTGCAATGGGTCTGGAACCGACCCGACCCACCAGAACCATATACCCTTTTATTGTTGAAATTAGGAACCACGAACCGAACCTTAAAATGCTATGTGGTTCCGGGTCCTAAAGGTTCTGATGGGTCAGGTAAAAGGGTCTGACCCTCTAGAACCTTTTAATGTAATAGCCACTTTTAGATGATTACATATTCCTATTCTTTTACCATGGTCCTAAAATAATTCCTCCATATGGTTCTAACAATGGCCCATGAGTTCCTTTTTTAAGTCACTTTTCATTTCTCGACTTATGTTTTTGTAACAATTTTGTCATTCTCATCACTAGAAACATTATGTGAATCTATTATGTATACATAATAAATACTCACACACACATCAGAGCGACTATATAAATATTTACGTCAAATTTATATATAATTTATATTATATAATATATCACATCTATGCATATCCATCAAGCCGAAAAAACATTTCAAGAAAAATACATTGTTATTATTATAAATAATATTTTTAATATTGTATTAACATTACATGAAACCGATTACAATAAAACGTAAAAACGAATAGTGAAAAGACTAAAAAGATTATTTTTTTTATTTTTTAATTAAAATACAAACGGTTCTTGCGATTCTTATATTAAAACTGTGGGTTTAGAACCGACCTGACTCGGAACCGATAATTCATATAAATCTAGAATCGGAAACCGACCCATATATTTAAAAAGGTTCGGGTCCAAGGTTCTCGTGGGTCGTGTCCAAGGTTCCTGTGGGTCCGAACCACAAAATGCTCACCTTGTCAACCACAGTCTGGAAACCAAACTAACCCCAGTTATAATAGGAATGTAGGGACTCAAGGAAGTGCTCATTTTGTACAGACACAAACTCCACAAATCCAATATGTGCCTCAAATACAATATGTAAAGATGCCTGTTCAACAACAGAGCCAACAGCAAACGCCTTCCAGTCCTGCTGCTCAACCTCCACAAACTCAACAACCTTCTCAACAAAGCTTATTTACTTCAGGTTATGTTGATTGGAGCAGTATTCTGTATGACACAACAGAGTGCAGTTCCAATGCAGACAACAAATTGTTTGACATCAATTGGGGTGAACTTGATAATGGCAGAAAGAACTTTGCCTAAATGGCTTTTGAAGGATGCTCCTTTAATGCTGCCTTATCACAGGTATCAAAAGAGTATCTTTTAAAACTTTGCTCAAAATCATGCAAAAAATCATTTGCTTTAATAAGAGAGACCAATGTGCATCTACAAGGCAAAGCCAATGACTCTGAAAGAAAATACACTCAAATAAAATGTGATTTAGAAAGAAAACTTGCTTCAAAGACAAAAGAAATTTCTAAATTAATTAATAATGCTATTGAAACCCAAGCATAAATAAATAGCATGATAGAAAACCTAGGAAATGTCAGAAAAGAGCTTGCTGACACCAAGTTTGACTGTGAAAATTGGGTGGAGTCATGTAGAAGTTACCAAATGCTGCTAACAAACAAGCTGCATCAAATGTTAAGTTTGGCATTGGGTACAACCACACAGAATCACCAACTGATTTTACTCCCAAAACTGCTGATGATGGGAGTAAAATAGTTCAAACTTCTGATATGAAAGTCTGCACATCATTTCATCAGAACTTTCTTAAAAATAAAAAAGATAGTCCCGCAGAAGTAAAATCACTGACATTAAGCCATCAATAGTTTCATCTACATTAGGAGTTGAGACTCTGAAAACAGCTGATGACCTAATTCAAAATCCTAATACTATCAGTACTTTGCTTTCCATAACTCCTGAAAATTTAAAAGGAAAGGCAAAATCATGTGAAATATGTGGTCTGTTTAACCACATAACAGAATTTTGCAGATATAGAAAGGAAATCGGTACAATAAGAAGATCTTACAACTGGTTGTGGGAAAACAAATCAAACAAGATTTTGAAAATACTTTCTATCCCAACAAACAACAACCATGTAACACCTTTTCTCAGAAAAAGACTAAATCTCAACTAAATCCTTTTTCTCAAAAGTCTTCAGTAGTTAGACCTAAATCATCAGCAGCTTCATGTGACATCCGTCACTTTTATCATTATATATATATATATATATATATATATATATATATATATAAAGGGTAAAATGAGAACATGCTTTTCGTGAAAGAACAACGAAAACCATTTACATCCATTGATCTATCATGATCTTATGGATATTATTGTGCCACATCATTTTTTGTCATCTTGCACCACTTGCTATATTATATTATATAGATAATATTAAAATACACTATAAGGGGTATTATTGTAATCTACTACTCACCCTCTCTCCTCCATTTTCCTTTATCCCTGACATCCATCTCCCACATTAAATTTCCTTTTTCTCTCTCTCACCAAACAACCAGGCATGCTTAAGAATAAAACACACATACTCAAAAACCGATTACACATCCTCCTCTCTCTGTCCTTTGATAATCTACAAAAACCAATTGAGGATCGATTGATTTTACAACCACAATACGTCTACAAACACGAATCGGAAAAAGAGAAAATGTAAGTGGCGGTTTTTTGTACCCTAATTCTTATTTATATCATCTATGTTTCGATTGTTTTTTTTTTGTGTTGTGACGTTTTTAAGTTAATTGTTTTACACTATTGTCTGTCTGTAACCCTAGATGGGCAGGTTGTTGCATTGGGGGGGGGGGGGGCGTGCGGGGTGCAACACCAGTGACGATAAATCAAAGTCGAAGGAGGAGGGCAGCTGGCATTCACTAAGTTTGCGCCAAAGGATTTGAGCATTGGGGTTGAAAAAAGCTAAAGTCACCGGTGAAGCAGATAATAAAACATATTGAAAAGGTGGTGAGAGGTCGCATCGTGGGAACAAAGGTGGATACATCAGGGTGAAGGGGCGCGAATAGAAAGGAGGAGACCATTGAGAAAAAAAACAAGTTTGTAGTCGTGGATAATATGTTCTGGCTAGGGGGGTTACTGTTTGTGATGGTGTTTTTTGTTTAAAAAACATCTACTTTCTATCTCCGTATATCTTATGTATTGTGTGTTAGAAACCAATGGTACTAGGGGTGTTTTTACACCGACGTAAACCATGTGCTTATATTTTATGACGATATGTGTGTGTTTGAACAACAAAAAAAGGTAGGGATGCAATACTTTTTCCCTCCTTCCCATTTTTTTTCCTTAGCATCGACGTATCAACAGAAAGTGTGTGGAAGACAGAAAATAAGATGCAATATCACGTAAAAAAAACAGATATATTTTTTTCGGTCAACATATACTTAAAAAAAACCTATTGTGTACTTAATATACTTAAAAAATCCTACTGTGTACATATGATGTGTTTTTGAAACTGTTTACCTTGAACGTTATTTTACACTGGTGTTTTTGGTCCCTAATCTGTTTTATGTTTTTTTTTTTACTTCAATATTCAGATACAAAATGACTCGTGTAATTAACTTGTGTTTGTTATTACACTAGTGTATGGTAGCCCCCAATTTGAAAATATTAACCGAGCTGTGCTTTTACACTGATGTTAAATTTTATCATTAGTTAATCAGTCAACCTAATC
This sequence comes from Ambrosia x helenae, assembly GCA_030844895.1. Taxonomy (NCBI): domain Eukaryota; kingdom Viridiplantae; phylum Streptophyta; class Magnoliopsida; order Asterales; family Asteraceae; genus Ambrosia; species Ambrosia x helenae. Next base: position 115,749,369 of record CM061234.1, read on the forward strand.
CAAAAATTCAACGTTTTGCAGCTTCAATGTAGTATAAACACACAAATACATATCGTGCTTTTTTGGTGCGGGTACCATACTTTACTTAGCTTTTACACTGATGTAAGACCCAAACGTTTTTGACCATACACCATAAACAAACAAAAAAACGAGAAAAAAATAAAGTATCCGAAGGGGTGGGGGTAAACTTTCCACATGCATGCACCTACTCTTCTACATCTTGCTTCGTCAGTGAACAGTTCCTTAAGTCATGGTCGGTTACGTATTCATAGCAGGTTTTGCATTGGCGGGGTGCTTCTTTGCTCACAGCCAATTACACGGCTCTTTTGTTCCATATCCCTTGTTCCTAAAACACAGCTTACACCTGTAAAAACACAGTTTACACATTAAGATTAATGTAAACAACAACTAGAATAAAAGAATATGGTAAAATTTGGTGTACAAATATTATGTGCCTACGTTTGATAATATGGTAAATTTGATAATATTACACCATGTAAAACAATAAAAATCACATTCCAAAAGATAATATTTTGATTGATAAATTCCATTCACATTACAAAAGATAAATATGGTAAATTTGGTGTACAAATATTCCCACAACAACCTTACACCATGTAAATCAACAAAAATCACACCCCAAAACAAAAACATCATACCTTGTCCACGACTTGTATTCTGTGCCTACGTTTCTTTAGTGGATTCACCCATCCATCCATCCTATAATCTTCATTCTGTAACACACAATAATCATGGCCCTCTCTAAACAAAATCACCGCCTCCCCCTCACCACCGCCACCATCTCCTTCACCACTACCGCCTTCTTCGCCACTGTCACCACCATATAGACGCCGCCTCCACCACTGTCACCACCATATGGTAAATTTGGCTTTTCCCCTTTTCTGCAAAAAATAAATATATCAAATTTGTTCATCCATTAGCAATTAGTTATACAATGGAACTATACTATAAACCCATCAAATTTGTAAAAATTGCAATCCCTTTAAATAAAAACCCACATCTAAACACCAACAAATCACCTAAAAAAACCCAAAATTATTAAGATATTATTATAAATTAAAAAAGAAAACAGTTGGAAAGAGATTGTTCAATTGCTTCCCTAAAAACCCAAAAATAGTAAGTTATTATTTGATTCACCTTCGTATTCAACATCCACTGCAGCTTCCCTAAACGACATGAACACGAGACCAGCTCCACACTTTTAGCTTCTTCAATGGCTTTCGAAGCCTTCACAGACAAAAACCCGTATTTTCAATAGCTCAATCACCACACCAGTACCAGATCCACAGCCCACCATAACCACCTCTGTCACCGTCATATCCACCGTTACCATCGTCTGATCCAATAGCCAAAGCAAAGAAAAAAGCAGCAATCAATTTTCAATTCGTTTGTTTCTATTGTGTTTATGATAGAGAAAGAGAGAGAGAGAGAGAGAGAGAGAGAGAGTGAGAGAAAGAAAGAAGAGAGGAGATTGAGAAAGATGAAGATCAAAATCAATTTTGAATTGTAGATAGACAGAGAGTATTAAAAGAGAGAGAGTGTGTGTATTAAAAGATCTGCCACATAGTACATTCATAATATTATTTTAATGTTTTAAAGTTTGGATCATAATACTTAATGGTGAATTACCACTAATACCCTCCTACAATACAAACAAAAAAGATAACACATGGCATAATCCTATTGGTCACATTGGGTTCTCTAGTTTTTTCACGAAAGGTAGGTTCCCGTTGGAACCTAATCATATATTATATATATATATATTTATATTATTTCGTACCTCCTATCTTGTACGTCGCATTTTATCCTTATCAATAATAATAATAATAATAATATAATAATAATAATAATAATAATAATAATAATAATAATAATAATAATAATCATAATAATAATATCAAACACTACAAAAAAAAAAACTAAATCTCTAAAACCATAACATTGCAACCAAACTAACCCAACCATTTCTTCTTTTCTTAAATTTTTGGAGCCCAAGGACCCAGCCCAGACAGCAGGCCCAGTACCCGGCCCACCTTTCCCTTGCCTTTCCCTCTAATCTGACACAAACACCCTCTTTCTCCTTCTCCTTGCTGTGCGAAATTTGCAGCAACTCGACAGAGAGAGTTGACCACGAAGTCTTCATCCTTGACCATTGACTGATCTAATTTTGGTTAGGTTGAACCCTATTAACTGCTGCTGACTCGATTGAACGATTATCACACGTCCTAATGAGCATCAATTGCTCGGTTTGACCAAGCCTTGGTTAAAACTTCATAACTTGCCAATTCTGCGATGGACCTATAAATTGAACGCCCCTTCCTGTCCTAAATGTGCCGAAAAACACACACCAACATTCAATTATCCTCTCAATTCATCCTATTCGCATAATTGTGCTCAGTTTGACTTTTCGGTTGACTTGGCGATTATCACGAAACCGTGCATTGTAAGTTCAATTTCTGTATAGGTTTTGTTTATCGGCCCCTGACAACCATTAACCCCATGGTTAATCAGCCGTTGAATCCGTTATTGATCGGATTGGAAAAACTAGGGCTCCACCTAGTCTTTGGGGAAGACGACTGTTCGTGACCTCTTATAATTATTTCAAAACGAAAATATCAACCAACTGATCCACAGATCAGTTGGTTATGTTTGTGGTTCGAAAGTTTTGAACCGGCCAAAGGGCCTGGGTTCGAGTCCCACTATAAACGTTTTTTCCTTTTTCTTATAAAAGCCTTATAAATCAAGATTCAATATGAACATATAATCAATTTAAATCCAGAATAATTCGTTCTCGGGGTGTGGCTCAGTTGGTGGCCACGCTTGTGATAAAACCCGAACCGGCCAGAGGCCCGGGTTCGACTCCCATAACCAACAAACAATTTTTTTCCCTTTTATATATATGTATATATATATATATATATATATATATTTTACATAATAATCTTTTAAAATAGTTTTTAAATACTAAAAGTGGTTTATAAATCCTATAAAAAATTTCTATATGATCTCCTAATGGAAAAGTTCATCATACAATTTTTAGTTTTTCAAAAATAATTTATTTAATATATATTATAAATATTACAAGTTTATTCATTTATAATTATAAAATTCAATAAAAATATCTAAACGATTTTATAAAATTCCACAAAAATTATCCTAAACTTGTATAGCAATAAACATTTCAGAATTCATTTTTATTTCAGAAAAACCGTTCATTTTATATTATTAATTAATTTTTGTTAGTTTTAATCATAAATAAATCATAATAAATTCATTTTTCAATATTTTTACACCAAATTTTTATATAAATTATTTCTATTTATTTAGAACAGAAATACAATTTTTAATCTAAAAATTCTTTAATTTTAATATTTTTAAATATTAAAGTTATATTTTGACAATTTGAAATAAATAGATTTAATATTCTATTTTTTTTAAGAAAATAATTTTATAAAAATTATTTTCAAACTTAAAACTTTATATTGTGACCATCTTTAATTTTTACAAAAAGACTTTCGATTATTTATTTATCAAATTTCTCTCATTTATTAAACGTTTAATTTATTAATCAAACGAATACTTATCCCCAATTCGAAACCCTAGAAAATACTTATAGACTAGATAGACTTAGACTTATTTGTTACCTTATACATGGGGTGATACTTGGCAACGTTGGATTACACTTATTCAATTCCACAAGACTTACCACCTTGCTAAGGTGAGTATTACTTATCCCCTTTTTCGCTTTTACAACTTTTGGGGTGATTCATGCACAAGTATACAAAACTTTCATATTCATTTATACATACATTTTTATTCATTTACAATTCATATACGTGTCTTGTTTATCTTTGTGCTTATGTTTGAACATGAACGTAGCTTACATACAAAATCATACATCTATACATAACTTATGTTATGGAGCTCTTTACATATAGACGTAACTTATGTTACGGTGCTCATTTAGACATAACGTATGTTATGGTGCTCTTTTAGACTTGACACGTGTTAGGGTGCTCATTATCAATTTCATCTTATTCACTTTACATTTGATCTTTGTCTTGTTTGGTTACTTGCGTGTTTACATAATGCCTTGGTGATGCTAGACACATGAATTGTACTACTTTTCAAACTTATACTATATGTACAAAGCTAGGTAGTACTCACCAACATCATATGTTGACAAAATTTATTTTCGTGCATGTTTCAGGATAAGCTGCTTGACGCTTCACATAGAACTTGGACTTAGATTAAATCAATCAATTATCTTTAATATTGTTCTCATGTATTTATTTTTCATATGTTGTAAAACAATATTCAATAATCCAATATTTACATTTTAGTACCATGAGCTTTTGAACAATCGTCATTACGTGACACCTCGATGATTCCGCCATCGGTTGGGGTGTTACAGATTGGTATCAGAGCCATGGTTATAGGGAACTAGGTTATTAGATAAAATGGCCTAGACTATAACCGAACTTCAACTTTCATGCATAGTATTCCATAGATTCCCATTTCCCTCTACATTCTTTCCTCTATCTTTCCCTTCTTCTCCATTTCTTCTCATCTTTCATCATGGTGCATAAAGATGGTGTCCTACAAGGAGTGGAAAGTCCACATCATCATGGAACGGGAACAGTACCTTTCATGAAGACACTCTTAGGCATAATGCCTACCCTTATTTTACTCCTTCAAAGTTGTTGAGCTTTAATGAGTGTGATGGAACACGTGCAATCTGGAAGGGTGGATGTCTGTACACTGGGTTTTCTGGCATAGGCAAGCATAGCGCATAAATCCAATAACGGACCTATTATGCTTACCTGGGGATTCCTGGAGTGAGTGTCCACTTATAGGCTAAAGCATGTCTTCTTTGATCACCATTGGGTTCAATTCCTTTGAAAAGTCAACGTTCTTGTTGGGCTTTACAGCTAGACAAGGGCTCCAAGCATTTTATGCAAGTTTTTCAATAATACTCTCTCGTTTCATATACAATATTTTGTATTTCATGATTTCCATATATTGCTTACAAACTCATACTTTCATAATCACCTGTACGGCTATACACTTACATTTTCTAATCTCATGATTATTCATTGACTGCCTCATAGATGTCTGCTCGCCGCATGCTCCGTGATGCCAGCCAACGCACTGTTCGTGCTCCTGGACAACGTTCTGATCGTCGCCTCGCATCTTTAGTCGCTGAGCAAATTGCTGCAGTGATCCCAAACCTTGTTAGTGAGATAACCCAGAATAGTAACAGTGCCAACACAGGGAGTACGACTCAATTTCGGTGCACTTTCAAACACTTTAACTCCTGCAACCCCACAAAATTCACTGGCGAGGAGGGTGCTACTGGCCTCCTCCAATGGTTTGAAAGCATGGAGAGCACCTTTGTGAACAGCGAGTGTCCTGATGAACTACGCGTTCGCTATGCCACCAGTGTCCTTCAAAAGGGGGCATTAACTTGGTGGAACGGCGAAAAGCGCAATCGGGGCGCTGATGTTGCTCTATCTTTGTCTTGGGCTGAGGTTAAGGAACTCATGATCGCCAAATTCTACCCTAGGAACGAAATCAGGAAACTAGAGGAAGAGTTCCATGGGTTGAAACAAGACAGTGGTGAGAATCTTGCGTATAATACTCGATATCACGAACTTAGCATACTGGTTCCACACATGGTCACCCCGGTCTCTCGAGCAATAGAGAAATATATCGAGGGATTACCTGACCTGATTCAAGACGTTGTCACTGGAGGCAAATCCACTACGGTGGAAGAAGCCATCCAGCTTGCAGCCACTTTGACAGACAAACACGTAAGGAAAGGAAACTTGGTTAGGAAGGGCACCAAGACGACTACTGAGAAAACCACCAATGATGTTGAACGATCTAAGACTGTTTTAGCAAAGGCCGCCACTACTTCCTCGAACTCTAAGAAACGAATGGGCGATAATCAGAACCATGCTGTTGTGGATCCTGTGACTCAACCCCCTATCAAGAAAGCCTACACGGGAATCCATCCTCAATGCAACACTTGCAAGTATCATCACCCATCAAATCTTCCATGCCGTCAATGCACTAGATGTGGAAGGTTTGGACACTTTGTCACCACTTGTCGTGTAATGGTTAGGACACAAGATGATCATCAAACAGCTGCCCGGGAACCACTACCGATTACTAACGGTCGGGCATGTTATAATTGTGGAGACCCTAACCACATGCGACCTCGATGCCCTAAATTGAATAATGTAAACCAGGTGGCACATGGACGAGCCTTCAATATCAATATCAACGAAGCAAACGGTCAGGGTGACGTTAATCCCACTGGCTAAGCTATGGATGAAATCTTCTTAAGACTCGAGAATCCAATACTTGTGTTTTCATTTTCTTGATCCTATCATCATTTTGTACCCAATTGTCATACTCATAAGCATATAACATCTAGAAATTCCTTGCATACTATTGTGTACGAACGCAGGTTGGAAATTTATCATATCTGGTGACGTTTATTTTAATCATAGAAGTTTAAAACCCTACCTTACATTTTATTGAAACATTTGGACTTGATTTCCATGAAAATCAAATTACTAAAAAAACTTGATACTTGATCCTACAGAGCTTTGTTTGTCATATGAAACTTGATTGTTCCCTTAATTTGACTATTCATTGAACATTTAATTATTCATGATACTCGTAAACATGGCTGGCCAAATATGAACTATCTCTATAGGCCACTAAGATAACACTTATACTTAATGGTTGCTGTACTTATAAACTTGCTTGCATGTGTGTATTATCAATTTGCATGTTGATCTATGAAAGACAACTACTACATTTATCCACTCAACTAAAACAAACATTTCACTTAAAGGGCTCCCCGGATGGGTAGTCGCCCATACTTAAATTTTGTTATGCTTGTAAGTCGTTGCAAACCAATGTAATTGACCTCATTATTACATAGCCTCATTTCGTTGATAACGTCTCATTGCAACCCAACGTGTTTGTTGTGTCACATTCTTGTGAAACTTATTTGCTTTAATGTGTTGTTAGATTAGGATCATAGAAGGACATAAAACCCTAATGTAAGGTAAATTAATGATTCCGGTCCGGAACGTAATCATGAATTTACAGGTACGTTAAGGTGGTATGAAGTTCTATTGGAGTTTTTGGTAGGCGCCCAGTACGTTTTCAAGGTATTAAAGGTGTGGTTGGTTAGCTGCTGTACACCCTATATATAAACACTAATGATGCATTGAAAGTGAGACTGGAAGTCGTACCAGGAACAAACTCTAGTTACTTGGTAGTTCATTTGGTCTTTCCATAGTCAATCAACTCGTACATTTATTTTAGGATTTCTAAAACTTGAAGTTTAGTGTTTTACTAGATCCTTATTCTCCTTATTATTCGAGACGAACCTAACCCATTCCTTAACTCACACCTATCAAACCTCTTACCCAAATCATTCGAATTTTTCCAAACCACGGTTATCTTAGTTTCTACCCAACATCCGAAACCTTATGTTTCTAATAACTTCGGGACGAAGTTTCTAAAAGTAGGGGATGCTGTGACATCCGTCACATTTATCATTATTATATATATATATATATATTATAATATTATTATTTCGTACCTCCTATCTTGTACGTCGCATTTTATCCTTATCAATAATAATAATAATAATAATAATAATATTCAATAATAATAATAATAATCATAATAATAATAATAATCAATCACTACAAAAAAAAACTAAATCTCTAAAACCATAACATTGCAACCAAACTAACCCAACCATTTCTTCTTTTCTTAAATTTTTGGAGCCCAAGGACCCAGCCCAGACAGCAGGCCCAGTACCCGGCCCACCTTTCCCTTGCCTTTCCCTCTAATCCGGCCCAAACACCCTCTTTCTCCTTCTCCTTGCTGTGCGAAATTTGCAGCAACTCGACAGAGAGAGTTGACCACGAAGTCTTCATCCTTGACCATTGACTGATCTAATTTTGGTTAGGTTGAACCCTATTAACTGCTGCTGACTCGATTGAACAATTATCACGCGTCCTAATGAGCATCAATTGCTCGGTTTGACCAAGCCTTGGTCAAAACTTCATAACTTGCCATTTCTGCGATGGACCTATAAATTGAACGCCCCTTCCTGTCCTAAATGTGCCGAAAAACACACACCAACATTCAATTATCCTCTCAATTCATCCTATTCGCATAATTGTGCTCAGTTTGACTTTTCTGTTGACTTGGTGATTATCACGAAACTGTGCATTGTAAGTTCAATTTCTTGTATAGGTTTTGTTTATCGGCCCCTGACAACCATTAACCCCATGGTTAATCAGCCGTTGAATCCGTTATTGATCGGATTGGAAAAACTAGGGCTCCACCTAGTCTTTAAGGAAGACGACTGTTCGTGACCTCTTATAATTATTTCAAAACGAAAATATCAACCAACTGATCCACAGATCAGTTGGTTATGTTTGTGGTTCGAAAGTTTGAACGGCCGAAGGGCCTGGGTTCGAGTCCCACTATAAACGTTTTTTTTCCTTTTTCTTATAAAAGCCTTATAAATCAAGATTCAATATGAACATATAATCAATTTAAATCCAGAATAATTCGTTCTCAGGGTGTGGCTAAGTTGGTGGCCACGCTTGTGATAAAACGCGAACCGGCCAGAGGCCCGGGTTCGACTCCCATAACCAACAAACAATTTTTTTTCCCTTATATATATATATATATATATATATATATATATATATATATTTTACATAATAATCTTTTAAAATAGTTTTTAAATACTAAAGGTGGTTTATAAATCCCATAAAAATTTCTATATGATCTCCTAATGGAAAAGTTCATCATACAATTTTTAGTTTTTCAAAAATAATTTATTTAATATATTTTATAAATATTACAAGTTTATTCATTTATAATTATAAAATTCAATAAAAATATTTAAACGATTTTATAAAATTCCACAAAAATTATCCTAAACTTGTATAGCAATAAACATTTCAGAATTCATTTTATTTCAGAAAAAACCGTTCATTTTATATTATTAATTAATTTTTGTTAGTTTTAATCATAAATAAATCATAATAAATTCATTTTTCAATATTTTTACACCAAATTTTTATATAAATTATTTCTATTTATTTAGAACAGAAATACAATTTTTAATCTAAAAATTCTTTAATTTTAATATTTTTAAATATTAAAGTTATATTTTGACAATTTGAAATAAATAGATTTAATATTCTATTTTTTTTAAGAAAATAATTTTATAAAAATTATTTTCAAACTTAAAACTTTATATTGTGACCATCTTTAATTTTTACAAAAAGACTTTCGATTATTTATTTATCAAATTTCTCTCATTTATTAAACGTTTAATTTATTAATCAAACGAATACTTATCCCCAATTTGAAACCCTAGAAAATACTTATAGACTAGATAGACTTAGACTTATTTGTTACCTTATACATAGGGTGATACTTGGCAACGTTGGATTACACTTATTCAATTCCACAAGACTTACCACCTTGCTAAGGTGAGTATTACTTATCCCCTTTTTCGCTTTTACAACTTTTGGGGTGATTCATGCACAAGTATACAAAACTTTCATATTCATTTATACATACATTTTTATTCATTTACAATTCATATACGTGTCTTGTTTATCTTTGTGCTTATGTTTGAACATGAACGTAGCTTACATACAAAATCATACATCTAGACATAACTTATGTTATGGTGCTCTTTACATATATACGTAACTTATGTTACGGTGCTCATTTAGACATAACGTATGTTATGGTGCTCTTTTAGACTTGACACGTGTTAGGGTGCTCATTATCAATTTCATCTTATTCACTTTACATTTGATCTTTGTCTTGTTTGGTTACTTGCGTGTTTACATAATGCCTTGGTGATGCTAGACACATGAATTGTACTACTTTTCAAACTTATACTATATGTACAAAGCTAGGTAGTACTCACCAACATCATATGTTGACAAAATTTATTTTCGTGCATGTTTCGGGATAAGCTGCTTGACGCTTCACATAGAACTTGGACTTAGATTAAATCAATCAATTATCTTTAATTCTATTGTCATGTATTTATTTTTCATATGTTGTAAAACACTATTCAATAATCAAATATTTACATTTTAGTACCATGAGCTTTTGAACAATCGTCATTACGTGACACCTCGATGATTCCGCCATCGGTTGGGGTGTTACACTTCACAAACTGCTGAGGTTGAAAATCTCATGAATATGGTCAAACTACTGATTACCAAAGTTGATGGTGAGCCTCTAACAGACTCTACCATGACATGGATTTCTAAAATTGGTCCACAACAAACTGCTCTTCCTATTCTCAAGAGTAAACCCAAAGCCACAATGGCTTGGGTTCCTAAAACTAACTAATCTACTTTTTGTGTAGAGGGTCTCCAGAGGTCTAAATCGTATTTGGTATGTTGATAGTGGAGGCTCAATGCACATGACAAGATGCAGGTACCTGATCAACAATTTTATAAGTCAAAGAGAAGGATATGTGTCCTTTGGGAACAATGCCAAGGGATATGTGCTAGGATATGGCAATGTATCCTCTGAAAAAATGCAGTTTGACAAGGTCAATTTGGTTGAAAACTTGGAGTACAACTTGCTGAGTGTCTCTCAAATGTGTGACAAAGGATATTCTTCTTTTTTCACCAAAACAACATGCAAGATCATATCACCAGAAGGCCAGAAGTTGATAGAGAAGATCATACAAGATCATACCTTGTTAATTGCCAAAAGATGTGGCAATGTCTATGCAATGGACATTGAAAAGGGCAAGGTATTGAATAACACTGCCTGTTTCTTCTCAAAGGCATCAACTTCAGAAACAGACCTTTGGCATGAGAGACTTGGCCATGTGAACTTTAAAACCATAAATAAAGTCACTAAAATGGGCTTGGTCAGAAGTCTACCCTCGATGGAATATCAGTGTAAAGAACATTGTGTTTCCTGTCTTAAGGGTAAGTAGCATCAGTCCTCCTATACGTCTATTGAAGAATAAAAAACAACTGCATGTCTTCAACTACTCAATATGGACTTATTTGGGCCAGTTAAAATCACGATCCTTGGTAAGAAGAAGAATTGCTTGGTCATCATTGATGACTACTCAAGATTTACATGGGTCTTCTTCTTATTTTCCAAGGATGAGGCAGCTGATATTATTAAATTCTTCATTCTACAAGTAGAGAAACAATATTCTCTCTCTGTCAAAGTCATAAGAAGTGACAATGGGACAGAGTTTAGGAACAAAACTCTGGATGAATCCTGTCTGCCTAAAAGGATTGTTAGACAGTTCAGTATTCCTAGAACTCCTGAACAAAATGGTGTGGTAGAAAGGAACAATAGAACATTGATTAAAGCAGTAAGAACAATGTTAGCTGATTCAGGCCTACCTCTTTATTTTTGGGCTGAAGAAGTCAACACAGCTTGTTATGTTCAAAATAGAGTCCTTGTCAATAAAAACATTCCAAAACTGCTTATGAGATTCTACATAGCATTAAGCCTTTGATCTCCTTCTTTAGGGCTTTTGGATGTCAATGCTTTATTCTGAATATCAAAGACTCTATCTCAAAATTTGCTGTAAAAGTTGATTCAGGTTATTTTCTTGGTTACTCTTCCACAAGAAAAGCCTACAAGGTTTTCAATTCAAGAACCAAGATAGTTGAAGAAACACTGAATGTCAAGTTTAATGAGTCAAAACACACTCTCATTCCAGCACATCCTGCTGAACTCTTTGATCTTGACAATTTTAATTTCGGACCTAAGAAGACTGTTATTACTTCATCTAAACCCACTTATTATGGTGATCATGGGTTTGATGATGGTCCTCCATCATGGACTCCCAATACAGTCAAGTCAACTTCTAAACCAACAGAAGTATTGCAAACTTCTAATTTTTTAGACCAAACAACTGCTGAAACACCACAATCTTCTAATTCAGTTACCAAAACTTCTGAAGCTGTACAAACAGCTGAATCAAACATCATCAATCTCAGTAGTCTGTTTGAAGAAGCTCAAGAGTCCACTCCTATGGGCTTACAACTGATAGAACACAGAGATCATCCATTAGAACAGATCATGGGTGACAATGTTGTAGGGGTAGTTACAAGAAACCAGCTCTCCAACTTTTTCTTCTTTTCTGCATTTATTTCACAGTTGGAACCAAAGAAATACCAGGAAGCCCTTAAAGATAACAATTGGGTAGAAGCTATGCAAGATGAGTTGCTGCAATTCAAGAAGCAACAAGTTTGGGAAATTTGTCCTTTACCTCCTAACAAGCTACCAATTGGCACAAGATGGGTTTTTGGAAACAAACAAGATGAGTCTGGTTTAATCATCAAGAACAAGGCAAGACTTGTGGTTCAATGTTTCTCACAAGAAGAAGGAATTGATTATGATGAAACTTTTGCTCCAGTTGCAAGGCTTGAAGCCATCAGGTTATTTTTGGCTTATGCAATTTCCAACAAAATCAAAGTTTTTCAAATGGATGTAAAAAGTGCATTTTTATATGGCAAAATAAAAGAGGAAGTGCATGTTTGTCAGCCACATGGGTTTGAGGATCTTGCTCATCCCAATTGGGTGTACAAACTTGACAAGGCTCTATATGGGCTAAAACAAGCTCCCAGAGCTTGGTATGATACACTTTCAACATTTTTACTCAAAAATCACATTACAAGAGGTACCATTGATAAAACTCTTTTAATTAAGCATGTTGGAAATCACATTCTCCTTGTTCAAATCTATGTTGATGATATCAATTTGGTTCAACTAATACAAAACTGTGTGAAGAATTCAAGAAACTCATGCAATCTAAATTTGAGATGAGTACCATGGGAGAACTGCAATACTTCTTAGGACTGCAGATCAAACAACAAGCAAATGGAACTTTTATACATCAATCTAGATATGTTAAAGAATTATAGAATAAATTTTCTTTACATGACTGTAAATCATGTTCCACCCCCATGAGTCCAAACACACAAGTTGAACCAGATGATCAAGGAAAACAGGTTAATCAAACCACCTATAGATGTATGATAGGTTTCCTTCTTTACTTAACTGCTTCTAGACCAGATATTATGTTTTCAACATGTGTGTGTGTGCTCGATATCAATCAGCTCCAAGGGAATCACACCTTATGGCAGTCAAAAGAATTTTTAGATATATGAAAGGAACTCCTAATCTAGGAATTTGGTATCCTACTGTCAGCAGTACCAAATTAATAGCTTTTTCAGACAGTGACTATGCAGGGTGTAAAATGTCAAGAAAGTCAACATCTGGTGGGTGTCAATTTATTGGAAACTATCTAGTGTCATGGCAATCAAAGAAGCAAACATCTGTGGAAACATCTACTGCTGAAGCAGAGTATATTGCAGTTGTACTTCACAGATACAATGGCTTCAAAATCAATTGCTTGATTATGGGATCTAAAAAACTAAGACACCATTGTTATTAGACAGTACCTCAGCCATTAGCATAATTCAAAATCTTGTTCAGTTTTCAAAGACAAAACACATTGAAATCAGGTATCATTTTATTAGAGATTGCTATGAAAAAGGCAAAATTGAGGTCAAATATGTGTCAACAGCAAATCAAATTGCTGACATTTTCACAAAACCTCTTGACACAACAACCTTTCAGAAGTTAGTATCCATGCTTGGGATGCTAAATTTGGAGTAATTTTTGTAAGTGTTTTCATTATTCTGCACATACTTCAATTTCACTTATTTTTGTTACTCATATCACAAAAACTTCTGTTTATCACAATGCGAGAAAGTACTGATGTACAAAAACATCTATATAGGAAAATTTCTAAAAAAAGAAACTCCTGATGATAATAAAATCATCATAAATTAATTTTTGGGTACTATCAAACAAATCTCACCAGCTGTTCAAAACTGCTGAAGAACAAAACAGGAAAGTGCTAATGAACAATTGTTCATCAAAAGTTTCACTTAAAAAGGGCAAATCTGCCTTTTCCTATATTCAGAAGTTTAACCTAGAACGGTTATTAAACTTCTCAAACCCATCTTTTCATTATTATCGTTTCAAAAACAAAACTTCCCTCTCTCAAACTCTCTCTGAAACCTGCAACTGTTTTATCAAACTCAAATGGCTCTACTTGTTAAACAGGGACACAATCAAAGAGGCTACATCGAAAAGCATGAAGCCTGGTCCCAATATGATGAAATCATTGATTTGGTCGTAAAATCACAATATTACACGGTGTTCACTCTTGACCCACCAATCCATACTGACACTCTCAATGAGTTCTGGGCAAACGCTGAGACTGTTACGGAAGATGGAAAAGTCACTTCCCTGAAGACGAGGATCAAAGGGAAAGAAATGGCAATCACACCGGCAACCCTGGGAAATAGACTAGGTCTTGATGATGCTGAAGCGCCTGATCAAATTCCCAGTGGAACTATCCAATCAACCATAACTGAGTGTGGTTACCAAGGTACTTTATCACATGCTACTATTTACAAGAAATATTTTGATCCAAAATATAAACTTTTGTTTCATTATATCACCATGTGCTTAAGTCCAAAAACTGGATCGACTGATCATATGCCCTCAACTTTGCAACCAATCTTTCATTCAATTGTGAATGAAACTAAATACACGGCATCTTCATACTTTTTCTATGAGTTAGTGTTGCATCGCCAAAATGAGAAAAAGAAATTGTTGTTGTATCTAAGGTTTATCATGCAATGCATAATTAAAGAACTTGGAAATGAGGTGCTTGTGGGTAAAACATCACTTTTAAACCCATTAAGCAAACAATCATACTCAAGGCATAATAAACCGGCACTTTTGCCTAAAAATGACCAAGGGGAACAAGCCACAGTCCCCAAGGAACCAACATCTTCAAAAGCATCTTCCAAAAAGCCTAAACAACCCAAACAACAAAAATCCAAACCCACCAACCCAAAAAGAAAAGCAATTCAGGAAGAAGAGATGCTTGAAACTGCTGATGTGCAATCTGCACTTTTGAAAGATGTGACTGAAACTTCCTCTCAGTCTCATCCATCTCAAACACCACCAAGAGCACCTATATCCACTCGTTTTGCTAGAAAGAAACTTAAAAAGACAATAACTCCTGACCCTTCTTTTGAAACAACTGAACCAAATCAAACCGCTGAACCCATAACTACTGACCAAGAAACATCTCAGACAGCAGTTGAGATAGCTAATATTCTCTCCGAGCTGAAAGAGAACAATCCATCTGATAATGTCAATCCCCAATCACCACATAATTCAGGGGATCAAAACACAGAAATGGACATTGATGAGAATGTTTTCAGCTCCAACCCAAGAGATGTGGAGGAACCAAAGACTCTAAGCCCAGATTTGGAGTCTTTCGGTATATTTGAGACTGCTACTACTCCTATACCATCTAGTGATGGACTTGAGGACAGTAGTACCATAGCTAAGACCTCAAATGTGGCAACTACTGATGAAGGCATTGTGCCTGAAGTAGGAAATCCTCAGTACCAAGAAAAAGAGGTTCATGAGACTACTAGGTTGGGCCTAGCTCATGGTTTAACTGATGACATACTCATTGAGGATGTTACCAGGGATTCAGATGATTCCATTAATTTGGATGATGTTTCAAAATCTCCGCAACATGAATTGACGGCTAACTGTGAAGGTCCTGAATCCAATGTATCTGTGCTCAAAGAGACTGTCACAGAAGATCAGGTTGAAGACCACTTGAACCCCAATTCCCCTAATGTGGCATCCCCAGTTCATACTGAGGATCACCCAAAAACACCCCCTCCATAACAAAAGCCTACCCAATTCCCTGGGTCATCAAGCATAGACTTGAACCATCTATGCCAGCTGGTCCCCTATACCAGATTGTACATCAACTTATATCTGCTCATCTCAAAGATTTTATGACTGCTATGGAGTTAAAGAATAGAACTCAGATTGAGATGATCAAGAATGCCATAGACCACAAACTTGGTGAGTTGTCAAGAAAGATGGAAAACAACAGAAGACAACTTGCTCATCTATCTGGTGTAACACCTCCACCTCCTTGGTTTCCAGAAGTGGATGAAGCCAAAAGGGGGGAGATGTCAAAGGAACCACAGGTTGTGTCGCTTGAAGCCTCGACACGTTAAGACCTGTTTATTTTCGTGTCGTGTTCGTGTTTACCTGTTTCGTGTTCGTGTTTATCGTGTTCGTGTCTTAACAGGTCTTATCGTATTTCTTATCATGTCTTGTCATGTCTTATCGTGTCTTATCGTGCCTTATCATGTCTTGTCATGTTAACTTATTTTACTAGGTGTTCCTTATCGTGTCTTGTCGTGTCTTATTGTGTTAACCTGTTATACACAGGTTCGTGTTCGTGTTTGAAAAAAAGGACACGATTAGATTTCGTGTCGTGTTCGTGTTTACAAGTTTCGTGTTCGTGTCTTAACAGGTTCGTGTAACCTTTTATGCCAGCCCTAGTCCAAGCAGGCACTGGGTGGTATCATCATGGGTTGGATTTTAATTGTTCCATAGTATTGTGGTTCATGGTTATTCAAACAATGCACTCGTTTTCAGACAATGTTTCTCTACTTTATTAAGCTTTATGACAATAACCATCCTATGATGGTATCTTTTGAATAAATCTATGTGTGTTGCTTGTACCTTGTGCTTGAAAACCTTTCGATGGTCGCATTCCCGTGTTTCCGCCTTGGCGGGATATGACAGAACCGACCTAACACGACTCAACAACAACCACCGATGAATCCCTGGGCATTCGGAACAGAGAAAGGGAAGCAGGTTATGATTATATCTTAGAGTATAATCCGGAAATAGACACACCAGTTTAGAACTTAGTTATATGGCAGTTAGTTAGGGCGGACGAGATGGTCCGCGATGGCCACCTCATGATGGCTGCGATACCGCGAAACACTGTCTCCCTAAAATTATCGCGGGCATGATAGACAAATACCGTGAGGTACATCACGGTGAAAAAGCAACAATGGTCACATCATGTTCTCTCTCTGACCAAGAAAAGGTAGCAACCTTCCAAAAAAAATGAGAAAAAAACAAGATGGTGTCCCATCGTTCTCTTTATTTTTATTAAAAAAAATAGTTTTGGGTGTGATGGAATGAGGTGTCACAAGGTGATTGTGTGATGGTTTTAGTGATAATTGTGAACACCACCACATGGGTTTAGTGATGAAATGGGATGAAATGAGATGGCACAAGATGATTGGGTCTGATAGTGTGATGGATTTCTTACCACCCCATGTGCCCTTATAGTGTTCATCAACTGGTATGTCGGCTACAATACTCCCGCCAGTTTGTATGAATAAATAGGTTAGTATGTACATCATTTGTATGTCATTCAGTTTGTATATATTTAAAGTTCCCTCCAAAATTCTCTGCAATTATATAAACACTATTGTCAATTATTCAAAGATACCGAATAGATGTATCTACAAAATCACATAGCCTAAATTTACATTAAACCTAGCGACCAAAAAATATAAATCGAGTGATATAATATTCAAATGATTGAAATAACCTTGCAAACGCTGATAACCACAAAAAATACACAAAAATAGTATTGCCAATAATACGAGTTCAACATTTACATTGGTCTTTTTCATCAAGTATTATATCAACATTTCTAAACCGGGTCTAACAATTGTATCTTCATCGTCAAATATTTACAATGTGAAACAAGGTCTAACAATCCTAAAATATTGGTTTCTTAAGCATTCTCCTGTCCCTTTGGAATAGAAATCTAGAACCATTCAGAAAGCGACCAACAGATGATAAAAATCGGTATCCATTTAAGATTGTTTTGATAAAGTAGGAAAAAGTTGATGATAAATGTTAGGATCATGGTCGTTATCGAGATGAAAAGTGATGCTAGACATATCATCAGACGTTGGGGTAACGAAATCATGAAATCGTGTTCAGTGTAATCAGACCTGAGGATGCACAAGACCATGAGGATAGAGGTTGCCGCGGTTATGAATGACAAACAATCAAAGATTATGAAAGTTTTGGACAGGTCCTTTCTGAGGAAGATAGGTATACAAGTTACTTGGCCATATCCGCCTATGAAGGACGCAGGATCGTTTGAGGGTGAAGGGAATTGAGAGAGAATTTGTTTATGTGAAAGAAAAACAATACATACTAAAATGAATAAAGTGTTGGGGTATTTATACATGTGAAGGGGTGTGACCCCTTTGACTCCAACTGACATGATGGTTGGTATATAACTGACGTGACTATTCTAACTTAGGATAAAGTATATTATGTAACATATGTATAATACTTAGGATATATTGGAAATCAAGTAATTATGTCTAACATTCTACCCCCTAATTCTTGATTTCCCCAAGATCTTCAACTCCTATGAGACTTCACATCTCTATGAACTTTATCCTTGGTAGTGCCTTGGTGAGGATGTCGGCTTTCTGCATCTCTCCACTGATATGATCAACTTGTATCTGCTCGTTCTCTATGCATTCTCTGATGAAATGATACCTTGTGTTGATATGCTTTGATCTTCCATGAAACACAGGATTCTTCATGAGTTGTATCGCTGACTTGTTATCTACTCGTAGACTTATCTTCTTTGGTCTTTCACCTGTGAGTTCGCTTAGTACTCCTTGTAGCCATATTGCTTGACATGTTGTTGATGTTGCTGCCATAAACTCTGATTCACATGATGATAAAGCTACTGTGTTTTTCTTCTGACTTGTCCATGTGATAGGTGAATCTTGGTAGTAGAATATCGTTCCTGTGGTTCCTTTTCCATCTTCTTGGTCTCCATGACTACTGTCGCTGTAACCAATGATTTCTGCTTCTTTTCCTTTGCTATATTGGATTCCATAATTCAATGTGCCTTTGATATATCTTATCAAATGTTTAACTGCCTTCATGTGAGTCGTCTTCGGTTTCTCCATGAATCTGCTCACGTATCCAACTGCGTAGGTGATATCTGGTCTGGTATGTGTAAGGTACCTTAAGCTTCCAATTAGCTTTCTATATTCTGTCTCATTGACTGGTTCACTCTCATCTTCTTTAATGAGCTTCAGACCTGGTTCCATTGCTGTCTTTGTTGGATTGCAGTCTTCTAGTCTAGCTTCTTTGATAACTTTCTTGGCGTAGGCTGATTGCTTCAACTGTATCCTTCCTTGTGCTTGGCGTACTTCTATTCCTAGATAGTATGTGAGTGGTCCTAAATCACTCATCTCAAACTTGCCTTGCATTTCCTTCTTGAAGCTTGATATGTCCTTTATTGAACTTCCTGTCACTATTATGTCATCGACATAAACTCCTATAATGATTATTGACTATCTTGAAGTTCTTTTGTACACTGCTTGTTCTTGCGGACATCTTATAAATCCTATCTCCTTTAGGATGTTGTTCAGCCTTATATTCCATGCTCTTAGTGCTTACTTCAAACCATATAGAGCCTTCTTTAGCTTGTAGACTAAGTTCTTTTTTCCTTTCTTTATGAATCCATCTGGTTGTGATACATAGACATCTTCTTTTAATTCACCATGTAGGAATGTTGATTTTACATCCAAATGATGTACTTCCCATCCTTTCTGTGCTGCCAATGCTAGTAGTAGCTTGATTGTTTCCATTCTTGCAACGGGTGCAAATACTTCATTGTAGTCTATACCTTCTTTTTGTACATACCCTTTTGCTACTAATCTGGCCTTATGCTTGGTGATCTGTCCACTTGCGTCTCTCTTGACCTTAAATACACATTTTAGACCTATTGGTTTCTGACTTGAGGGAAGTTTAGTCAGTGTCCAAGTGTCATTCTTCTCTATGGAATCTATCTCGCTCTCCATTGCTTCTATCCATTGTGGGTAATCTGCTGCTTCTCTATAGTTTGCAGGTTCTTCATCATATGCTAGATAAAGATGTTCATAATCTTATGGTCTAAGAGGTTCTGTGGCTGCATAGATGTCATTAAGTGATCTAAGGGCTCGAACTGGTCTATGTTGGGAGCCTGGTGAGTCTTCTAACTCTTGAGTACTTGTCTCAACTGCTGGATCACTTATCGGTGTCTCTTGTACCGTTATTGGAGTTCTTGTAACTGTGATTGGACTGCTGAAGAATTCATTATCACTTTCTTGATCTTCACTGTCCTCATTATTTTCTTCTTGTACAGCTTCACTTTCTGAATCTCCATGTATCTCAAATCTCGTCCAAGATGGTTCATCTTCGCTTCCTTCTTTCAAGTAGTTGTCCCAATCCCATGGTTCATTCTCTATGAATTGGGCATCTCTACTGATATGTATCTTCTCTTCTATGGGATCATATAATCTGTAGGCTTTGGAACCATTCTCGTTTCCTAGATGTACCATTTTCTTGCTTCTGTCTTCTAACTTCTTTAAATGGGGCGTTGTTACCTTTGCATATGCTGTGCATCCAAATACTCTAATGTGCTTGATATTGGGTGCCTTTCCATTCACTGCTTCGTAGGGTGTCATTCCCTATAGTGCTTTAGTAGGTAACCGATTTTGTATATAAATAGCTTGTCTTGTTGCTTCTGCCCATATGTTCTGTGGTACGTTCATAGCCTTTAACATGCTTCTTGTCATGCTCATTACTGAACGGTTTTTCCTTTCTACTACACCATTCTTCTGAGGTGTGTAAGGTGCTGTAAGCTGTCTAAGGATTCCTCTGTCCTCACAATACGTGGTAAGTGCTTTAGAAGTAAATTCTCCTCCACGATCCGTTCTTAATCTCTTGAGCTTTTGACTCGTCTCTGTCTGAGCTTCACTTAGGAATTTCTTGAAATTCTCATAAACTTGATCTTTTGACTTAAGCATGTAGATCCACATATATCTTGAATAATCGTCAACTATTAGGAAGAAATAGTTGTTGCCTGCTAATGATGTGGGTGTGATCGGTCCACATAAATCTGCATGTACGAGTTCTAGAGGTCTTGTAGATCTAAAACTTGCCTGAGAGGGAAACGGAAGCCTGCTTTGTTTTCCCGTAATACATGCATCACATACTTGAGATGGGTGCTTAATATTTGGTATTCCATGTGCCATTCCTTTAACGCTTAACTGTCGTAATGAATCGAAATTTGCGTGTCCCATACGTGCATGCCATAACCATGCAGGTAAATCTATTCTGGCTTGTAAACAAATCGGATTTGTTATTCTGAGCCTTACTTTGTAGAGTCTATTCTAAGCTCTTGGGACTTTCATCAATAGATTGTTGTAGGCATCATAAATCCATAGATAATCATTCTCCATAATCACTTTACATCCATTTTCTGTAACTTGCCCGAGGCTTAGGATGTTGCTTTGGAGTGTTGGAATGTAGTAGACTTCTGTAACTAGTCTTTGTTCTCCATTGTTGCATTCCAATAATATTGAGCCTTTACCTTTGATGTTGACACATGATCCATCTCCAAACTTTACACTTCCTGCTATCTTTTCATCTAACTCTGTGAAATAGGAGCGTCTTCCCGTCATATGATTGCTTGCTCCGTTGTCTAAATACCAAATCTCATTTCCATTATCTTCACTAAGATAATGTTCTGGTATGACTTTCTTCTCTTCTAGAACTACACTTCTTTCTTCACCAACTGCCATAAGTAATGTGGGATCCTCTTCTTCCATTACTAGGTGAGATTCTTCTTGCTTACTTCGAGGTTTAGGACATCTGGGAGCTATGTGTCCTAATTCATTGCAGTTGCAGCATCTTACACTGCTGCCATCCTTCTTGGGCTTGTAACTACTGTCGTCATGACGATTCTTAGTGGGATTTCGATCACTTCTCTGATCTTGATGGCCATTTCTGTCAAAGTTCTTCCTCTCATTTCTTTGACTTCTATTGAACTTCCTAAAGTTCTGTCTACCTCGATTCTGATTGTAGTTCCTGTTGTTGCTGTAAGGCCATCTCTCTTGCCTTGTAAATAACAGCTTCTCTTGACCGGCTGGTCCATATTTCTTCTCATCTCTTGACTTAAGGCGTTCCACATAAGCTTTAAGTCTACCAAGCGCTTCATCTAACGTCATGGTATCTATATCTGAATATTGCTCTATGGATGCAATAATCTGTAGGAACCTCTCTGGTACGGAGTCCAGCAATTTTCGTACCAACATCGACTCTTCAATTGTCGTTCCTAGGGTTTTTGACTTTGTACTAATCGCACTTAACCTACCAGCAAACTGGTCTATGGTTTCTGTCTCTCTCATTGATATCATCTCAAATTCTGTGCGTAATGATTGAAGTCTTGCTTTCTGGACTCAGTCAATTCCAATAAATCTTGTCTTTAATGCTTCCCAGATTTCTCTCGCTGTAGGATGTGATGCCACCTGCATCACCATATCCTCTGGAATTGCCTGAAAGAGATAGGCAATCGCTGTCCTATCCTTCTTTACATCTACCATTGACGTGCCTTTTGTGGGTTCCACTACTTCCCAAAGACCATTTGCACTCAATATTGCTTTAACACGAACAGCCCAAAACGTGTAATTTGTAGATGTCAACATCGGTGTCTGGAGGCTAAAAGTGAGAGTCTCCTTCGTGACTGTCTCCTTTGTTGTCATTGTGGGTTTAACGGCGTCTTCTGCGGACTTTTGTTCTTCTTCTTCCCTATTGTCCAAATCTGTTATGGACTATCCCACGCTTCAATGGAACTCTTGTTTGACTACCCTTTGTCAAACTCTAATATGATATCTCGAAAATACTATTTGCTTAACAAAGTTTTGATATTTGTGGGCGCCTTTTACAAAGTACCAAGATCTTTGTTATAATATTCTCGTATACCACTATTGTTCCTCTAACCAAATTCTAAAGTCAATCCTATGACTTGATAATCCTCCGACAATGATTGAATAGTGTCTTTCAATAACACCTTTTCTCAATCCTAAACACCTTTCTAAAACAAATCACTTTGTTTTTCTACTTTGCTTCAATCCTTTTTCTTTTCCTTTTCTATTTTTTTTCTCGATCAGTGAACAAACCCGTAAATAAACACTGATAAATAATCTTCACAATACACCCTCAAAATATAACTATTATAAGTTTTTCTTTTCAAAAAAAACCTTTTTTTTTCGTGAGTTGACTTCTCAAAAGTCAAATGCTTCTTCTTTAAATTTTTTTCTTTTTCCCACGAAAACTTACTGCCTAAACAAACACACTTCGTTTTTCTGTTTTTTCTGATCAATCACAGATTGATTCGAACAGACTTCGATCCTTGATTTCTTACAAGAATCGGACAATCGAATACAAAAAAAAACAAAGACTTCGGTCAATTCTTGATCCAAAAATAAACTTAATCCTTCTGAATGATACCAATTGTTGGTTTCTTTAAAAGGATTGATTCCGTTCCTATATATGTTGTTCGGAATCAATGTTCAGATAAGAACAGATTTTATTTTTAGAAAAAAAATTTGGCGGGAAAAATAATTTTGATGAACACGAAACAGAATAATCTCTGAAACTTGTTGATTTTGGTTTGGATTAAGGTTTGGTATTCGATATTGATTTAAGAACGAAGGGTAGGGTTAGATATAACCGAATGATTGCGTTTAAACGCCTTTCTGTGATTTCCGGTGTCTCGCCGGAATCTCTGTTCTGGCCGGAATCTTCTTTTCCCGGTTCCTTTTCTTTCTTGAACGGTTATACCAATTGATGTATTGATCTTCTACTTTACTCCTATTTGGCCTTGATGATTGTTTCCGACTATCGATCGTATTCTTGTTCGTCTATGTTTTCTTCGGAAACAGGGATCAAAAATGATCTTCGTCTTCTTCTTCGTATATTGTAATCGGTGAAACAAACTTGATAATTGAACCGCTCTGATGCCAAATGAAGGACGCATGATCGTTTGAGGGTGAAGGGAATTGAGAGAGAATTTGTTTATGTGAAAGAAAAACAATACATACTAAAATGAATAAAGTGTTGGGGTATTTATACATGTGAAGGGGTGTGACCCCTTTGACTCCAACCGACATGATGGTTGGTATATAACCGACGTGACTATTCTAACATAGGATAAAGTATATTATGTAACATATGTATAATACTTAGGATATATTGGAAATCAAGTAATTATGTCTAACAGCCTGGAAATGTAAATGTTGCAGCAAATGAGATGGTGGCTATCAGTGATGCAACCACCATCAGTTGACCTGCTGTTTCTTTTATCCATTCCTCACCTTTTGAAAATAGTTCTTTGTGCTCTTTTCGGAATACTTCATGTGGTGTTAGACCCGCTGCATTCTTCTTCTCTCGAAAAGGAGGAGGGAGCATGGCTTCTACTTCCTATCAACACACAGATTACATCATTATCATGTGCATAATGTATATCAACACGTCATGCTAAAGTAGATGAGGAAGTTCTGACCCGTTTAGGAATGTAAAAAAGGCGAGCCGCTCGTGAGGTACAATAGAAAATGTCGATAAAACTCGAACGAGGCGAGCTTAGATGATGATGATGACGATGACGGTGATGGTGACGGTGATGGGGACGGGGACGGCGACGGCGGCGGCGGCGACGACGATGAGATCTACAATTCATGTGTCATGATTCATTCAAGGAAAATATGGAAAACACGTAAGTACATAATACGGGTCAAAATCAAACCTCTTATGTGACAAAGTTTAAAGCATTAAGAATGACCTAGGACTTCCCACACACATAGGTACCTTCCACTAGGCGGGTTGTCAATCCAAACGAAAATGATCGTGATCGTTTGTGTTTACATGTTAATTTTAGGTACCAGACACAAACAAACGTTTATAAATAGAAACGAAAACAAATGAACATATAATAAATTTCGTATGAAATTGGCATCTTTCACCTAGGGGTGTAAACGAGCCAAGCCCAAGCCTGACTGGTCTCGAGCTCGGCTCGTCATGCTTTTATGAAGCTCAAGCTCGGCTCGAGCCTAATACTTTGAGCTCCAAACTTGGCTCGAAAGTATAACCCAAGGGCTCGGGCTCGGGCTCGGCTCAAAAGAATTTTAGAAGTATTATAAAGGAGCTAAAAGCTTGGCTCGAGCTCCCTTCGATAACTTAAACGAGCCAAAGCTTGACTAGAGCTAGGCTCGCCAATGGTAAATAGTAGGTATACTATAAAGAAAATAAGAATAATATAAAATTTGTTTCGGCTCGTTTAGGCTCGCGAGCCTAAACGGCCTTTGCAAGAAAAGCTCGAGCTCGGGCTCGATAACTAAATGGTCATTTTTCAAGCTCGAGTTTGGGCTCGTTAAGGCTCGGCTCGTGTGAGCTTTTTACCGCATCATTCACACCCCTATTTTCATCACAAACTATACGTAGATCCGCTCAAATATACTAACCCATTTATCCAGACATACTTGACATAATCTTAAGGAAAAATTACAGAAATCGTCCTTTATGTTTACCTGTTTTTTCAGTAGGTGTCCTAAAACTTCAAAAGTGATGAGAATCGTCCTTTATATTCTAAAATCTTTCAAAACTAGTCCTTTAGCACTAACGTGGTTAGATTTTCTTGTTAAGTTAAGTCACGTGAGTGGCACATGAGGGTATTACTGACATTTCACCTCCTCTCCTCTTATAATTTCCCCCCATTTATAACCATTCCCTGATCACCAAATGCCCCATTCGATCAAAGACGAAATTAGGGTTCCATCCTCAAACGATCAGATGTCGAGGCCAGTGTTCTGTGAATGTGGTAAACCAGCAATCATTCTCACATCCTGGACTGATAGAAACCCAGGTCGCCGTTCTTGGTGTTGTATGTTTAAATTAGGGTTCTATGTAAACATCGATTTCTGATACAATGTTGTATGTTTAAATTAGGATTTTATGTAAACATCGATTTCTGATACAATGTTGTATGTTTAAATTAGGGTTCCAGATGTAGATTCATTGGGTGGTGTGAAGACAACTGCCAAAGATGTGTGGACATCATACCTGGTTTGTTAAGATCCAAAAACAACTTGGAAATGAGTAACACCAATCTGATGCTTGAAAAAATCCAGCTTCAACAGGATATCAAAGCTACAAAGGATCAGGCTATCAAACAGAAGAGGTTCCTGGCTATTAGTTGGATAGGATTTTTGGTGTATGTGTTCATGAATTAGCAGTGTATGTATTAGAAGCAGTATATGTAGCAGATGGATAGGGTAGCCATCTTAATGAAGCAGTATAGAAGCAGTGTATGATGCTGCTTGTTTTGTATGAAGTTGTTTTTGTAAGAACCTGTTTTGTAAGAATCTATTGTGGCAATGAAAGTGCATAAAATGCACATTTTGGTATTAATATGTAGATAATGGGTCAAATGCAGATAATAGGTCAAATGTACAGTTTTGATAATGGGTCAAATGGTTTTGTATAATGGCTTAATGGACAGTTTTGACAATGGGTCAAATGGTTTTGCATAATGGCTTGTAAGAATCCCTTGTATTATCCAAAACACATATGGGTCAAATGGTTTTGATATTTGGACAGTTTTGACAAACCTGCACAACCATATTAAACAACCAAATGGGTTAAATGGACAGTTTTGACAAACCACACCATAATGGGTCAAATGGACAAACCATACTAAACTACCAAATGCAGATTATCCAGAATATCATTCATAAACATCCAAAAACCATAGATTCAGTACATACCATAACTATTATCCAAAAACACATAAAAGACCATAAGACCATAAGACCATACATAATGTCTGAAAACATCCTAAACACATTAAATACCATAAACATTGTTTAAAACACTTCCAAAACTAAAAATTAACCCTGCCCCTTGTCATTGT
The DNA here is from genome assembly GCA_030844895.1 of Ambrosia x helenae. Taxonomy (NCBI): domain Eukaryota; kingdom Viridiplantae; phylum Streptophyta; class Magnoliopsida; order Asterales; family Asteraceae; genus Ambrosia; species Ambrosia x helenae. The sequence goes on from CM061234.1 coordinate 115,776,208, forward strand.
TACCCTGCACTCCCACATCAGTCTTCTTTTTTCTTCCCCTTTTCCCAGCCTTCTTACCCTGAACCTTTTGCACCTTCTCAGTCTGACCCTTACAAGTCCTTTGGTTATGACCTAGGTTTCCACACTTGCCACAAGTTGTCTTGGTGTTCTTCTTTGATAGTTTTCTTCCTCTTGCAACATTTTCCATTTCAAATGATGACCTCTTCCTTACTTTCTTTGGTCTACCCACCTGGGTGTGATGATTAGGTGGCAATAATGTTGTTGGAACTTCACACTTAGGCCACAGAGCCCTTCCATTAATGGGGTTGATCTTGAAGGAGTAGACTTGTCTCCACCTCTCCATTGTGTACACTGGATTAACCCAGCTTTCCAATGCACCAACTCTGCTACCATTAGTAGATTTGAACCATAAAGCAGCCACTACATGTCTACATGGCATCCCTATGCATACATACACAATCATTAGTAAACAGAATTATAAAACATTAGTAAACAGAATTATAACAACTTCTTACCTGTTATTTCCCAACTTCTACATGCACAAGTTTTCTGTTCCAAATCAACAACTCTTGTGTGACCTGGTTTACCACTAACCCCATATTTATCCCCCCATTCCACTGAACACTGTAAAAGGTATCATCTTTCTTAATTGTATCAAACACTTCTATGGCCCTAGGTGTCAAAAGTCCTTCACTGGTTTCTATATCTTTCAACACAGCAACAATTCTCCTCATACAATACTCCCTAATGTACTCTAGGGCATGGATAATTGGCTTGTCTCTACCTTCCACAATCTTTCCATTGAATGATTCACACATATTGTTAAGTAACATGTCCGTTTGTCCCCTACCTGTGGTTTCAATGTATATTATTCTAATGGACTTATCAAGAAAAACAAATACTTAATATAGCTTGTAAAGTTCATACCAGTAAAATGAGACCTACTCCAATGAAGAGGTGGGATTTTGGACAACCACAAATGTGCTGCCTTGTTCACAGACTTTAACTCATTCATGGTAGTAGTAAACTCTGGTATAGTTGTTGCACTAGCACATTTCCACAGTAAATCTTTATAAAGCTTGCCTCTGAATGTTGGCTTCATATTCTCATGAATGTGTCTAAGACAGTACCTGTGCTCAGCACAAGGATACAACCTTGAAAGTGCAGGAAGTAGGCCCTAGTAAACATGTAAACAAGTGTTATGTCATTAATAAGTATGTAAATAATAATCATTAACTATGTACTATGTAAACAAGGGTTTCCTTTTGCCTATCACTGATGAAAGTGAAGTTTGAGTTTCTACCCAAGCCTAAGTCATCACCAACAGATCCAAAAACCATAACCATGCATTGTAATTTTCTGCTTCTACTATTTCATAACAAACTGGATATATACCATTGTTAGGGTCAACACCCACTGCACTTAAGATCTGGCCAGGATAAGGTCCTTTCATGAAAGCTCCATCTAGACCAAGAAAATTCCTACCTATTGCCTTAAAACCCTCTTTCAAAGCACCCAAACAAACATGTATCCTTTTGAACTTTCTTGTGTTTTCAGTTGTATCAGTATCTCTTTCAACTTCTATTTTAACAGTAGTACCTGGGTTTTTGTCTTTCAACTCCAACACATAATCCCTCAACATAGCATACTGAGATGTGTAATCCCCTTCCACCATCTTCTTTGCTTGTGACTTAGCCCTATATGCTTTCATCCTAGAGATCCCAAGTTCGTATTTCCTTTGAAACTGTTCTTGAACAGCTTTAACAGGAATATCTGGATTTTCCTCAATCTGATCTAAGAGTTGTTGAGATAGAAATGTAGATGTGCAAGCTGTAATCTTTCTGGTCTGAACACATTTATGTTCATCAACTAAAGTCTTGACCACCCACGATTCATCCTTTTGAACTTTAGATACTAAAAGCTGCCAGGGGCATTGAAACTCTGATGGATTTGTTTTATTCCCCCTCCCACCAACATTTTTATCAAAAGACCCTTTAACTTTACCCTTGTTAACAGGAGGACCCTTGTGAAACCCTTTTTTAACAGCATCCCCCTTAACTTTGTTTTTGTTCACAACAGCCCCCTCAACACCATCCCCCTTTGGTTTTTTAGCACTTTTCCCTTTGTCTAGTGGTTGACTAGCAACATGAACTCCAAAGTCATCAACCTCAAATTCTGGTAAACATCCATGACACTCTGCCCTAACCCTTTGTTTATCATTTTTAATAACCACAATTTGCCTTCTACTCTCAACAACATATTTTGTTATCAATTTCTTAACTTCATCTTTAGTTCCAAAGACTTGTGACACAAAAAAAAACAGCTCTATTCTCACTTGCTTTTGCCTTTCTAAGTCTGTTTAGCTGTTTTCTCCTAACACTTGTTTCATTGTCATCAGATTCTGACCCACTTGGGAAGAAATCATTTTGTAACCCTTCATCATCAATATCCCAATCATCATGTTGATTACCTACATTATCATCCACATCATAGTCAACATGCATTCTGTAATCACTCATATCTACTTCATGATCAGGCATCAAATTGTTTTCATCCACTATGTAGTCTGAGTCACTGTCTTCATTAACATGTGCTTTTTCCTTATCACTCCCATCACTCCAATCACCTACTATAACTTCTTCATCAGCTAAAGGTCCAGTAGCATATACAAACATATCCTGATCAACCTCCAATTCAGTTACACTACACCTACCAACCTTAGCAGAATCTCCAGCATCAGCATTTTGAGTAACACCACTAAACTGCCCACCATCAACCTTAGAAGATTGGCCTACATTAAGGTTTCTTACAACCTTTAACTTTGCAGGGACTATTGCATAAGGGTTAGTTTCATCCATTTCTTCAATGGTAACAGTCCTAGGTTTACTAGATGACAACAAAAAGTCTTTAATGTTTTCTAAACCATGAATACTATAGACATTGATTATCTTATGCATTTCCACATGTTTGGCTAAGTTCAAAACATCTTGATCAGAACTTAAATCCTCTAATCCATCGTCTAAAGTCTTCTAAGGATTTTGGAAATAGTAGTATATAGCATCAACAGTAGAATAACCTAACAAATTTACCATGTCTAAAATTTTGTGCATTGATAGAAGATCATGTCAATGTAGTCCACATAATCGATGCTACCCCTTTCATAAGTACGTCCTGGACTCTTGGTTAACTTTCCACCATGATGAAGTCGTATGCTGAAGAGATTAGGCATATCATTTGCAAACAACAAAAAAAATCAAAAATTTTTAAAAAATTGATCTTTTCAGGTAACAGAGTATACTAGGGTCAGAGACTTACAATAGGGTTCGTAATCATCATCATCTTTATCACGAATATACCATCCTACTATTCTCTCTTGATCATTCGCCATAGATTCAGTGTTTATCGAGTGGAATTCAGGGATGAAAGTTTAGGGTTTATTTTGTTTAGAGGGTATTTAGTCGAGGGTTTCAATTGATATCAGGGGGAAGGGTTATAAATGGGGGGAAATCTTAAGAGGAGGTGAAATGTCAGTAATACCCTCATGTGCCACTCACGTGACTTAACTTAACAGGAAAATCTAACCACGTTAGTGCTAAAGGACTAGTTTTGAAAGATTTTAAAACATATAGGACGATTCTCATCACTTTTGAAGTTTAAGGACACCTACTGAAAAAACAGGTAAACATAAAGGACGATTTCTGTAATTTATCCTAATCTTAATAACATAATTATCATAAAATAATGTCCAAGAAACACTAAATTATCATATTAAGATTGAAGACCTCGTTTAATCAACCCAAAATGAATTCAAAGCCTTTATTTAGTCCGCCCAAAATGATAGTTAATCAAAATAAGTGAAATATTTGACTAATATGTAATACATTATTAAACATTCGTTACTGGAAATTTTGAAGTACTTAAATATTTGTTACCGGAAATTTTGAAGTACTTAGATTAATAATAAAAATCCTTGACTTTGATTGCAGCAGAGGTTTCATATTGCTTAATGCAAAGTAGAGAAAACTAACAGAACTCGTGAAACACACACACACACACACTCAAACGGAGCAGCAGCCAAGTTTCGATTATTTTTCAAGTAAGTGGGATGGTGCGGCAGTGCACAAATCACTGTTAAGAAACGGTGTACTCTGGGAACAGATCGCGGATCTGTTTAAGGGAATCGTGTCAAACACAAACCCGGTTCACATTGAAGATTTCGTCTTCAAAATATGTTAACGTTTATGTAAGTTTTCTAACAATATTGTCTACCAAGAAAACTAGAGAAGTGGGCACCACGGTGAATTTCTAACCAAAAAAAACCGCGGGATCATAAACTCGTCAATTTCGTCATGGAAAAAAAAAATCATAATCTCAAACTAAAACAATCAAGTGCAAACATACCGTAATCTAGCTCAGGTATAACATCAACATTGTTGGGTCCAATCATTTACACAACCAATACCATTGTTCTTGATCGGTTGTTGTCTGAGAAGGGTTTTTTTTTTTTTTTTTTTGTTATGTGAAAAGTGAGAGAAAGAGGGTTTATGTGCGGATCGAGACGGGTGATTGTCACGGGAAAAATGAGAGGGGAATGTTAAATAATGATAATACCCCTCGTTTAATGCTCAATGTTAGTTTTAACATAACTAGTGTAATCAATACGGCTCGTTGCGCCTTTGGATTTGAGGAAATTTGTAGTAAAACAATTGTTCATCGGGCAAGGATTCGGCTAACACCTAACATAAACTTGTAATGCAGCTATAGAGTCCTGCTTATATGGGTATGACAATTCGAACAGGCCATGTTATTGAATCCTCGATAGCATCCTTATTGTTTCCTGTATACAATGATTTATATTAGTCTTATTTTCATGAATAATCCTAAATAATCTTCAAGGAAGCGACTTAACCAAAACAAAATAATCAATGGATTGAAGAATCGAGATACCAAAGAACTCCTATTGAGGGTTTTAAGTACTTAATTGAAATTATTAAAAACAAACCTCTTTTTCAAAGAATATTAAGAAAAAGGGTACCTAATTAAGATAATGAGCATAAATGTAGACACTACAATGAAATCAAAGGGTTATATTGTGAGAAAAAAAATGTAAAGTCTGGTTGAATACAGAACCAAACCTAAACTTAAAATTGATATTAAAAAAGAACATACATGACTAAGTATCTAGTGTTTTTTTATTGTAGTAACAACTAATGTAACTATGTTACCTACTAAACGTATATATGGTAAATGACTATTGACACATAGCAAAATATAATTTAACCCATGCTCTATATCAACTATTGCAACAAAGAAAGCACAATTATATCAAATATTGAAACGGGTCAAAGACAAGGCGCCACATAGCAAATATTACAGCAAAATTTGTGTGTTCAAATTGCCACCTTTGTTTATTAGACATGGGTGTATAGAAGTGTTGAATTATATAAGTCATCTTTTTTTGGTTCATTTATGAATACTCTATAAGTACTAAATGTAAAAGAAAAGTGAAAAAACCCCACGCACGTTGCAGCAAGCTAAACCGGTTAAAACATGTCCCCTATTGCGCAATGACAATACTCCATATTATAGGTACTGACAGTATGCATAATGTACCTTATTCTTTATGCACCCAGCAATATCTGACATCGATCCATCTCAAAAAGACTCGACTTCCTTCCAAACGGTCTTTGTAGTTGTTCCATTCTACCAATGTCGCATACTGAGAAACATATTTGCACTAAAAGCACCGACTACCGGCAACAAATTAACTTCAGGCTAACCATCTACAAATCAAAATGAAGTATACATGCTGTATATAATACATCAACAATATTATCTTATTAAAACATCTATGTACATACCAACCTCATAAAGAATGCTTAGATACAACTTTTTTACATGTTTATTGACTTTGTTTCAGTTATTACATATGGTGTTATGTCTACTCAAAATGTTGTTGTTTCATTCCTAGTAATGTGTATTTACATGAGTCAGGTAGCCCAAAAAAAAAGATATACAAAAATGATACCATTTAATTTGTAATATAATATACCAAACCCCCAAATTAAAGTTCACACTAACTTTCGTAACCCAAATGAAGGTCCAAATGGGGAAATTTAAAATAAAACAGCATTCATAGTAGCTTTCCAATTCACATCCACTCACAACCAATCACAACCACATATTACACTAAAAATCATTACAGTTTCTCTCTTTTCCACTCACAATCATTTTCAACAAATATTAAAAAATATGTACAGTTTCCTGTTTTTCCTCAAAATATTCCCAAATAACCCCAAATATACCAATAAACAATAGGTTCCTCATTTTTTTCACTCACAAGTCATAACCACTTCCAATCTCATAAAAATTTATGGGGTTTTCTCTCACATAAAAATGGGGGCACTATTGTGAATGCTTTACAGCTCACAAAAGTCGATCATTTGCCAGTACAAAGATGCAAACCTACAATACTGCAATTACAAACCATATAAAAGCAAAATCATACGAAATCGTCAACAAAACTACAAGCTAAGCTGTCGAGGACGGCATGAGAGTCATCAATTAACACATATCTGAGACATGCAAGCCTTGATCAGTTGAACGATGCTCCGCACGCCATTGCACCCACCACCGAAGGATTCGCCTGCCGTCAAGATCGATGACCACCAGAATCTACACAAGGTTTCTCGGTGTCGACGTAAACAGTGGAAATCATTGTCTGAGCCCCTTCACCGCTCACCGACACCTGGAAAACCATTATCTCTCTACCAAAACTGGTGGTCGCCATTGAACAAACGATTTCTCCACTTAAACTCCGATCATATCACGGCAAGAAGCGGCACAGACGGAAGCCACCGCCACCTCACACCACCGAGCAACCACCACCGGAACCGATCAGATCAGAGCAACATCGAAGCAGGTCACCTTTTTTTTAGAGAAAGTGATGCTCACCGTTTTTAGAAAGAGAGAGAGACCATAGTTAGTGGTTCTAGAGAGAGGGATATAACATTGGAGATGGGGCGGTGGAGTGATAAGGTAGCAAGAGAGAGAGATGAGCAGTATTAAGACTAACCGGTATGGAGACGCCAACCCCCCGTCCCTTCCTTTTTGCCCCGTCCCAAATCCCCACACTGCCCCCTCCCCCGTCCTCTTCTTGCCCCGCCCCCCCTCCCCATCCCCAACGGGACATTTTGAACGCACCAATGAGAGTTTTTTCTTTTTTTTTTTTTTAAATACAACGGCTTTAACGGCTAGTTTTTTATTTTTTTATTTTTTTAAACCAAATCCAACAATATATACCCCAACCATCCAAATAAACCAACATAAATCAACCAAAACCAACAAAAACACTCTCTACTTTCTTTAAAAAAAAATATCAAACAATGTCATACCTACCATTGGTTGATTCCTCATCTTCGTCGAGTGAAGAAAACCGGATTTTTGTGAACGCGGTTTGGGAAGCGACACAATTAATCGTGGCGGAGGAAGACGAGGTGAGCTCGCAACCGCGACCTAGGCAAGCGGCCATAAACAGAGACCGGGAGGGTAAGTGTATAATTTTTCTTCAAATATATATAGCAACTATATTTTTTAGAATGTATACTTTTTCTTCAAATATATTTTGGTAATTTGGTAACAACATACGTGTAGGTGCACACGAGCGATTAGTCAGAGATTACTTTGCCGATCAACCGGTGTTACGGACGAGATGTTTAGGCGGCCGTTCCGAATGAGCCGTCGATTGTTCGTACGTAATGCCGATGATTTGGCGAGTTGTGACCCGTATTTTACATTACGGCACGATGCTAAAGGCAAACGGGGGTTCACAACTTATCAAAAATGCACGGCAGCATTGCGGCAACTAGCTTACGGGACGACATCCGACTCGTGGGATGAGTATTTACGGATGTCCGAAAGAACGTCACGTGATTGCTTGTATAAGTTTTGCAAGTGTGTTGTCAAGATCTACAGCAAAAAATATTTGCGAAAACCAAACTCCAATGATATCCAGAAATTGTATCAGTTCCATCACGAAAAGCATGGTTTTCTAGGGATGCTCGGAAGCATCGATTGCATGCATTGGCCGTGGAAAAATTGCCCTAATGCATGGCGTGACATGTTTTATCGAGGTGATCACGGTCATCCAACAATAATCTTAGAGGCTGCTGCGTCACAAGACTTATGGATTTGGCATGCATTTTTTGGTGTTTCCGGCTCCAATAACGACCTTAATGTTCTTAATCAATCATTGGTGTTTGAGGATGTTAGAAAAGGAACTAGTCCGGATTCAAAATTTACATTTTTGGGTGTTGAGTACAAGCACGGGTATTATCTTGCGGATTTAATATACCCAACCTACTCTACACTCGTTAAAAGTATTAAGCACCCTTACGACGAAAAAAGAAAGAAATTTGCTAAGTTTCAAGAAGCGGCGCGAAAGGATATCGAATGAACATTTGGGGTTCTACAAGCAAAATGGCACATCATCGCAAACCCGGCACGTGATTTCAAACCAAAAAAACTACGTTATTGTATGTAGGCTTGTATCTTGCTGCATAACATGATCATCGAAGACGAAGGCCGAGCTATATTTGAGTTCGATGAAAATGCGGTGGAGGAGAATACTATTCCGGATGACCCAGCGCAACAAGAGTTAAACGATTTCGTGTTACGTAACGAACACATCCATCATCATCTACAAGCCGACATGATCGAATATATATGGAACAACGGAAACGGCGATTAGTATTTTACTAATTAAATTTAGGATGGTTTGTAATTTTATTTTTTTTTTAGGATGGTTTGTATTTTTTTAAAGGATGGTTTGTAATTTTTTTTATTAAATCTAGTATTTATTTGAATATTATTTTGTTAATTTGTTACCTTTATAAAACTAATTAAAATTAATATTTAGAAAAAAATAATAATAATAATAAATGCTTGAGACATGAGGTGTTGGTGTTTCCACACCCCACTCATGTCTCAAGAAGTTTGAGACACCAAGAATCCAATGTGGCATCCTACATAGCCTAAATGCCCTTGAAAATCTTTTTATCTACAAGAATACCATACCACTATTCATGAGCGTTTGAATTTCAATATATAGGATAATTAATGGTTTAAATTACCACTGTAACAAAATAACGACGGTTGGTTGCACCAAACCACATGGACTATTTTGTAATTCTTTCTAATTATAATAATAACAAAGAGCAGGTGTTTGAGGAAGATGTGGTGGCTGAGGTTGGGCTAACAAAAGGGGTTAGGGATGTGGTGGGATTGTGTTTAGATGGGTTTGATCTCGAGGTTAAGAACAGGATTGTGGTTGAATTAGGTGCTGATTCTTTGAAATGAATTTCCTGACGTTCAACTTAAAAGGGGCGGGGGGCACAGAGAAATATGCAAAGGTTAGATCGATTAAAAACAAATATAACTTATCCTGTATTGCGTTACAGGAGACTCAACTTGCTGCCATGACGGAATTTCAAATGTGTAAGTTTTGGGATGGGTCGGTTCATGAAAAAGTAGTAGTTAATGCAAATGGGAGGTCGGGGGTTTACTTACTATATAGAATTCTTTGCTATTCAATGTTCATGTTACTAGAAAGGGTCAGAATTTTATAATGATTGGGGGGAATTGCGGTGGAGTCTCGGAGTCGATTTTTGTAGTCAATATATATGCACCAAACGAACCTGCAGCAAGGACGGATCTTTGGGTGGAGCTGATTGGTTTAAAGCAGGAATTTAGTGGTCTTTGGGTATTTTTAGGTGATTTTAATTATGTAAGATGGGAGTGAAAGATTGAACTCAATGTTCGTGACTGCAAATGCTTTTGCCTTTAATAATTTTATTTCGGACGCAGGTTTGCTTGAGTATAATATGGGGTAGGCGTTTTACGTACATGTCTGCTGATGGGGTGAAATTGAGTAAATTGGATAGGGTCATGGTGTGTGAAAGTTTTATGTTAAAATGGCCTTCTGCTAAGGTCCTAGCCTTGGAGAGGGATGTTTCGGATCATTCGCCGGTTGTATTAACATTAGCATACGCCAATTTTGGTCCTTGTCCATTTGGTTTTTATAATTCTTGGATTGGTAAAGATGGTTTGGATGAAGCAGTTATTGAGGGTGTAAATAATGAGGTGGTGGCAAATAGAAAAGATATTATCTTTCTCCAGATATTAAAGGCAATTAAGGGTCGCATAAAACAGTGGAGGGCTCAGATGGTGGATAGTGAGGAAGCATCGGTCTCTCTCGCTCGGAATCAAGTTAAAATTCTTGAGGATCTGGCCGAAAGCCGGACACTTGCGGAAAGTGAAAGAGCGGAGTGGAAGGATGCAAAATGGGTGATAAAGAAGTGGGAATGGGATAGACTTAAAGATCTAAACCAAAAGGCGAAGTTGGAATGGATTGTGAATGGGGATGAAAACTCGGCATTTTTCCATGGGGTGATAAATAGCAGGAGGGCGCGGAATAGAGTAGTCGGGTTGTTTATTGATGGGATTTGGACAGAAGAACCGAATACTATTAAGAAGAAAGCGGCCGACATTTTTAGAAGGAAATTTGAGGAGCCGATTCCAAATAGACCAAGGATGTCGGGGGAGGGGTTTAAGAAACTAACGGAAACGGATGCAAATAGTCTCACTGTTCCTTTCACTAAGGAAGAGGTGCGAGAGGCGATTTGGATTGTGGTGGTGAAAAATCATCCGGTCCGGATGGTTTCTCCTTTGAATTCGTGAAACATTACTGGCCTCTTTTTGAACAGGATATACTTAATATTATGGATGAATTCTTCATTCATGGTTCGATCCACCCACCTTGCAATGCATCCTTTGTGGCGTTAATCCCAAAAGTTAAGGACCCGTTGGCATTTTCGGACTGTAGGCCAATCTCACTGATCGGTGTAATTGGAAAGATTATCTCAGAGGTTCTAGTGGCAAGACTGAAAAAGGTTATAGATAGTGTCATATCCCCGGTACAATCGGCGTTTATTAAAGGGAGAAACATTTTTGATGGCCCGTTAATTTCACATGAAATAATTTCGTGGGTAAAGAGGACTAAAAGAAAACTATTACTCTTCAAGGCGGATTTTGAGGAGGCCTATGATTGTGTATCATGAAAGTTTTTACTTAGCACGATGCATCATATGGGTTTTCCTACAAAATGGAAGAATTGGGTGATGGGTATGTTAGTCACAGGTAGAACTACGGTCTTGGTAAACGGGTCGCCTACGGAGGAGATTCAATTGAAGAGGGGTCTTAGACAAGGTGATCCGCTCTCTCCATTTCTTTTCACGATGGTTATGGAAGCATTGCACGTAATGATGACGAGGGCGGTTGAGGCTGGTACGTTCGTGGGTATGAAGCTTCCAAACTGTGGCCCAGAAATGTCTCACTTATTCTATGCGGGTGATGCCCTATTTCTCGGGCAATGGTCGAACGAAAATGTGCAGAATTTAAATAGAATTCTGCGATGTTTTTCCTTGGCATCAGGTTTGAATGTTAACTTACAGAAAAGTAATCTCTTCGAGGTAAATGTGGACGATGTGGAGATCGAGGAAATGGCTGCTCTATTGAGGTGTAATAAAGCTGCGTTGCCATTCAATTATTTGGGGTTGCCAGTCGGATGCAGTATGAAAAGGATTTGTAGCTGGAGACCGGTGATCGAAAAATTTCAAACTAAACTGTCTTTTTAGAAAACAAAGTTTCTCTCTTTTGCAGGTAGAGCGGTGCTGGTTAAAGCGGTTCTCGGTGCGGTTCCTAATTATTTCCTATCTCTTTTCAAGGCTCCGGCCGGAGTTATAAACACACTTGAAGGCCTGCGAAGAAGGTTCCTATGGGGTGGGTCATCTACGAGCAACAAGATTAAATGGGTGGTGTGGGAAAATATCATCAAACCGAAAAAGAAAGGCGGCTTGGGAGTGGGCAGCATTGAAGATCTAAATTTGGCATTGCTCGCTAAATGGTGGTGGAGGTTCAAGTCGAAAAATGACCAGCTGTGGTGTATGGTAATTAAAGCATTACATTGTGGGAGGGGCTGTTCCGGTTTTATACCATGCAAAAAAAAAAAAAAAAGTGGTAGGGGTACTTGGTATAATATTATTGATATACATAAAGAATTTAATAATAGGGGCATCGACTTGCAATCCAATTTTAGGTGTTCTGTCGAGTCAGGGGATACAATACGGTTCTGGGAAGATTATTGGTGTGACATTGGGCTGCTGAAACATGAATTCCCCTCTCTGTTTCCTATGTGCAGTGATGTGTGTAAATGTATATATAAAAATAACACAAGTTCTAATTAAAACGACTCACCTAAAAACTACACACGCACGGCAAGTGTACCGGTCGCAAAGCAGTAAACAGATAAGACCGAGTATCGAACCCAAACACGCGAATGCAACTCTAGATCACAACCTATACCGAATACTAGCCTAAATAAATATATACTTAAATAGGGGGTTAAACTAATAATTATAAACTTAGAAAAAACTAAATATAAATTAAATAACCTTAATTGCTTATACGAACCTAGGGGCTTGGAGAAATCAGATAGGAAGAAGGCTGGTTACTTAGGTAAAATCCCTGGACACTAGCAATAAATCCTGAATCTGGTGATTAATTTGAGACCCTATTCGTATCTAATAAACCTCCTATCAAAGATAGCTCACTAGACTTAAGGCGGAACAAGTGTAGAAATGCTAAGATAGATCTGGATCGCCCTAGCGTACCAAAATCCCACAGAAATCAGATTAAAACCTCTCCTGGATTAAAACCCTCAAACTATGAAGCAGACTTAAACTCTACTGAAGAAAACCTAGGAAAACTCTAAACACGGACAAGTAGCGACTCCCGCCCTAGCGCTTGCTAACTACCGAACAATGCCTAGTTAGTTACCTAGCAATCTCGAGTTAGATTTCTCACCCTAGCTCCACAAAACCAATCAACAAACTTCAAATAAATCAACACCAACACACATATATCAAATCCAACAATAAAATTAAAATCATGTAATTATACACATCAAAATTAAAAACAAAAAACATTAAATACTGCATAAAACGCGTCTAGTTCATAAACCTAAGCAACCATAAAAAGTTTAGTTCATAATCTTTAGAAACATAAATTCAAAGTCTATAAAAAAACAATTTAATCATGTCTCTAAATAAATATAAAAACGATAAAACAAACCACCGGGTCTTCAAATAATATATTTTTAGTGCACCCGAGACCTTCTCCCCTCTAAAAATCTTTAGCTCCTCTAGTCGATCAAAGCTCTTGATCCTTGTGCGAATGAACGGATGATTCTGTTGAATTGGAATTAATAATAATCCTCCAAGTAATCCTCTTGCCGTCCAACTTCGTTTAGTATATATCCCTCACAAATATGTGCACCGACTTTTTGTGTAGTTTGTTTAGCTTGGTTGGGTCACGAGCCCAACTAATTGCTTTTTTTTTTTATTACTTGTATTATTATTATAATTATTATTATATATAGCATTCTAGCTCCGTGCTCTTAACTCGGGTGTTCTTGGCTCGACCAAGGTTTCTTGTTTACGCTCCAACGTCCATGAACACATGCTCTCTAGTGTTCGTGTCTCAATTAAAATTCTTTCTTTTTAAGCTCATTTTCCACGAACACCTACAAAAATATAAAAACGAGTACTAAGAGTACCAACAACTAATAAAAACTATACAATGATAAAAATAGGCCAACAAACGAATACACGCCTAAAACTACTAAAAACTATATACAAAAGACTCAATTATAATTCAAAATACATAGGAGAATAGATGTGTTTTAGGACACATCAAACATTCCCACACTTAACTCTTTTTCGTCCCTGAAAAAGAATTATGCTATGGAATCACAATCAAATAATCTGGCCTCAAAACATAGGTTACTTTAATTTTAAAAATCTAATCACGTACCATCTGCAATTGCAGGTATACTTGTCCTCTTAAACCCAACCGCCGGTTTCTAAGCCCCTTATCATGTTAGTTTAGCTTTAGGTTTATTTAGTCTACCTAGGGTCTCACACTAAAGAAGTCAAAGTTTCACCTAATCCCGCCTCAAGCTTATGAAACAAAAGGAACAACCAATTGACTATTCCTAACCGTTTTATGTAGAAAACCGAGAGAATTTAAAATCATTTGTTGTTTTTTTTTCTTTTTTTTTTCATCTCAGCATACTTAACTCAGAGGGTGTGACCAATCCAAGTCAATATCCCAGTGGCCAGGCACCTCAAGCTTCAGTATTTTCGCTTTGATTTCTAATTAATTCATGAGCTTTTTTAGATATTTATTTTCAGACAATCCTAGAGGGAGTCGAGTCCGGAGTCACTATCCCTAGAAACGACACCATTGGCCTTGCCCTTATTTTATATCTAGCTCTTTTTGTTTTGTTTTTTTTTTTCAACTTTTGATTAGAAATTCTAACGGTTTTAAACTTATAACGGTATTCCTTATACTATTATTGGCGGTTTCAGCTTCCCCATTTTTTCCTAGATGAGAACCCACAAGGTATCCTGATATATTTAGATGTATTAGCTCAAAGGAAACTTTTTTACCGGCTGGGCCTACCCACACATCCCAAGTCAACTCGTTTTTGATTATTTATTCTTCTAATACATATAATGATTGAAAACCAGACACTTAATTTTATCTATCATTTTCCATATTTTATTATGCAAACTTCAAAATCAGGGACATTTTTTTTTTCATTTTTGTTTTTTTTTTTTTTACTCAAACGACTTTATATTCAAACTAAACGACAGTTTCCCATCCCCACACTTAAACTCTACATTTCCCTCAATGTAGGAATAGAAAACGACACAAAACAAAAAATAAATTCCGAATACAAAAATAAAGAGACGAGGGCAAATTGGAAAGGACTTAGCTGGTTAATTTTTCTTCGTAAGCTCTAAAATCTAGTCCAATCCAGCTCGATCGTATAGCATTTCATTCGCGATCGGCTCTGACACAATGGTAAACTCTGGGCTTGCCTTGATAAATGATAAACAGCTTCAGAATCACCCGAATGGAGATTGAGTACGGGTGGTGTGATCCAAACCTGCGCAAAAGGAAACAAACAAAACCCGAGCATAATACCGAACCACACAAAAATAAAAAGACTCAAACTACTAACTTATACTCATAATATAACAACAAACAAGAAGACGTACCTGCTTGGCAAAATGGCGGTGAATGGTGGTAGAACCAAATGGGTAGAAAGAAAAAAACTTTGGTTCTCGCTCAACGTGAAGGACACTGGTGATCACAACAAACGTTGCAAGCGAAAAAAAAGTATATAACTTTTCGGGGTAATAGCTAGTCGCATGAGGCGAACAGGTCAGCCCAGACTCCTCACATTACGTGAAAAGTCTTTTTTCAGAGAAAGTTAATTAATTAATTAATTTTTTTTTAAATAAAATTATCTTTTATTACCTAAACCTCTACCAAAATTCCCATTCATAAAATATATATATAACGATAAAACATGGGATCCGCTCATGCTGAAATTTCCTCTACCCAAGCAAACACGCAAACCTGCAAACAGATTCAAAGACACAAAACACAAAGATAAAATAGAAAGATAAAAACCTATGAACCACTATCGAAGGACAGACCACAAATAAAAAAAATGAAAAGCTAGAAAAAAAAATAGGTATAAATGTAAATTTACAAACTCTACAGAGCCTCCCCACACTTAAACTTAATCAGGGGGCTTCTCTTTTATCTGGACCAGATCCAACCCGTTTAATTCCACCCGGTCCATATTATTTAGCAAAATTACATTAGTGAAATCGAAAAATATTTTATCAAATTTAAATGGGTCGGGCCACCAATATTTAAATTTACCTGGACCAAACTTGATTCTTGGCATGTAATGAGGGGACTTGTTGTCTCTGCAACTCCTGACCCTCACCCAGTGTCGGTCCAGGTGCCTCTTCGCCTTCTCCCGTGGTGGTGGCCATGGTGGTGGCACTAGTAGCAGTGTAATATCCAATGCCTGCATGGGCCGGCTATGGTGTTCTTCTTCTTCCACCACCACTGCTTCTTTCTCATCTTCCTTGTTTGGTGACACTTGGTCAAAATCTTTGTCCAATTCTGGAGCTGACAAATCAACTAACTCGTCACCAAGCTCTACTTCCCCATCAGCTGCTTCCTTAAGCAAGTTAGTGGTGTCTTCCTCTTCCACCACTTCTTCCTCAAACAGCAAGCCTGTGGATTCTGAAAAATCCATATCTTCCTCAGCCTCCCTCCAGACATCTGCCCCCCAAGGATATGTTGCTGAACTAGATATCTGGCAAGGCTGCTCATCCTGCTGAACCAAAGGTGGGACTAAGGCGTCCATTATGGTCTCTGGCTCTAACCCTGAATCCTGCAAAATATCATCCTCACAAGACAAGTGTAAAGAATCATACGGGTCAGTTAAATCATGCACAGAATCAGATGAGTAAGGACAAACAGTTTCAGCAACGGGACTAATACAATCAGGTAATGTAAGTGTTACCATCTCGTCTGGGTCATCATATGTGAGATAAACCTGCTGAACTGGAGGTGGGACTTCAACGTCCATTATGGTCTTCAGTTCATCCACCTAAGCCTGTAGCCTCTCAAGTGCCGCATCTTGTTCCCTCAAATAGTCGGTGTGCTCGGATAGCAAAGAATGCATATCCTTGAGCATGAGCTGTTGATTAGCAAGGAAGATGTCATGATTAGCAAGAAAGGCGGAAAAGTCGGGCCTAGTGTGAGACGAGACATCCCGATAATCGGGGTGTGGATACAAATGTTGGCTAGGTGGATACTCTGACGAGCTACCACCATACCTTTCCGCATACATCTCATCTTGTAGACGATCAGGCCGACTTTTTATTCTATCTAGTGACTCGGATGTTGCAGGGTTAAACCACCGATTTGCCTGTGGGTATGAAGGCTGGTATGACTGATATGGCTGCGGCTGCAAATACGTGTTAGAATAATAATCCGTGGAATACCCCGATGAATATGAATGAGGGCATCTTATGGTAAAGTGGGGTCCTCCGCAGATCTCGCACATGATAAAAAATTATATATTACGAATAAAAAAATAATAATACTAAAATAAAAAAAATAAATAAAAGCAAAAATTATTCACAAAATAGTAGACCAGAAACGGATAAGATAATTCTCAAGAGTGCCAATTGCGTCCCCGGCAACGGCGCCAAAAACTTGATGTGTGTAAATGTATATATAAAAATAACACAAGTTCTAATTAAAACGACTCACCTAAAAACTACACACGCACGGCAAGTGTACCGGTCGCAAAGCAGTAAACAGATAAGACCGAGTATCGAACCCAAAGACGCGAATGCAACTCTAGATCACAACCTATACCGAATACTAGCCTAAATAAATATATACTTAAATAGGGGGTTAAACTAATAATTATAAACTTAGAAAAAAACTAAATATAAATTAAATAACCTTAATTGCTTATACGAACTAGATTAAAACCTCTCCTGGATTAAAACCCACAAACTATGAAGCAGACTTAAACTCTACTGAAGAAAACCTAGGAAAACTCTAAACACGGACAAGTAGCGACTCCCGCCCTAGCGCTTGCCAACTACCGAACAATGCCTAGTTAGTTACCTAGCAATCTTGAGTTAGATTTTTCACCCTCAAGAATAGACTGCACGTCTTAGTTAATCTATTATATTAGTTTGTTATACTTGTGTCGTACTCCAACTCCAAATACTAGCACGCTAACCTGAGTTGACGAACTAGATTGATTTTTAGACCTAGGGGGTATCTCTACCTGCCTAGCTCCACAAAACCAATCAACAAACTTCAAATAAAATCAACACCAACACACATATATCAAATCCAACAATAAAATTAAAATCATGTAATTCTACACATCAAAATTAAAAACCAAAAACATTAAATACTGCATAAAACGCGTCTAGTTCATAAACCTAAGCAACCATAAAAAGTTTAGTTCATAATCTTTAGAAACATAAATTCAAAGTCTATAAAAAACAATTTAATCATGTCTCTAAATAAATATAAAAACGATAAAACAAACCACCGGGTCTTCAAATAATATATTTTTAGTGCACCCAAGACCTTCTCCCCTCCAAAAATCTTTAGCTCCTCTAGTCGATCAAAGCTCTTGATCCTTGTGCGAATGAATGGATGATTCTGTTGAATTGGAATTAATAATAATCCTCCCAAGTAATCCTCTTGCCGTCCAACTTCGTTTAGTATATATCCCTCACAAATATGTGCACCGAGTTTTTGTGTAGTTTGTTTAGCTTGGTTGGGCCACGAGCCCAACTAATTGCTTTCTTTTTTTTTTTATTACTTGTATTATTATTGTTATAATTATTATTATATATAGCATTCTAGCTCCGTGCTCTTAATTCGGGTGTTCTTGGTTCGACCAAGGTTTCTCGTTTACGCTCCAACGTCCATGAACACATGCTCTCTAGTGTTCGTGTCTCAATTAAAATTCTTTCTTTTTAAGCTCATTTTCCACAAACACCTACAAAAATATAAAAACGAGTACTAAGAGTACCAACAACTAATAAAAACTATACAATGATAAAAATAGGCCAACAAACGAATACACGCCTAAAACTACTAAAAACTATATACAAAAGACTCAATTATAATTCAAAATACATAGGAGAATAGATGTGTTTTAGGACACATCATGCAGACCAATCGAACCAAAGGTAAAAGATTGTTACAAGCTATTAAATGGTATGGTGTGGTGGGATATTCCCTGGTCTAGGCTCCCTGAATCTGCTGCGGAATGGTCGGACGCCTGCAGACTTTGGTCACTGCTTATTAAACAGAATATTAACTCGGAAAAGGATGAGTGGAAATGGTTTGCGAATGGTTCAAGGAAGGATTTTTCGGTTAAACTGGTTAGAGGGATGCTGATTGATCAAGCTTGGCAGCAAGGTTCGTCAGCTGAGTTCGTGTGGAGCAAGATTGCAACTGCTAAAGTTAATTGTTTTGTTTGGAGGGTAGCCAAGAAAGGCATTCCGACGGCGGTCGCCCTTTCGTATAGAGGTATCCAGGTTGGGAATGGTTTGTGTCATCGTTGCAGACTGGAACCGGAATCGTTGGAACATCTATTTATCAAATGCTTGTGGGCTAGAGCTTTGTGGTGGAATATTAGCGAGTGGCTGAAAGTAGACGATCTAAAAAAAAGGATCCGACTGAGGTAATTCTGAAATCTTGTTGGTTAATCAATGGTGATTCAAAGAAGAAGAAGGTAGTGTATGCAGTGGTTTTATTGGTCTTGTGGAAAATTTGGCTGAAAAGAAATAATTCCATATTCGCAAATGTGGTTACTGCAGTACCTAAGCTATTAGAGGAAATTAAAATGGAAACCTTTTGGTGGATGGTTAAACGGGCTAGAATCCAAGGACCGGAAAGGGCGGCATGGTAGGACTTCTCACTATTCGATAACGGTTAAGGATGTCTACGGTTTGACTTAGTAATTTTTGTGGGTCGATAGCCATTTATGTAATAATAAGACTGCTCTAGTTTGTATGTTTTTTTTTTGGGTCGGCCCAGGGAGTTACTTGCTAGACTGTGCCTGGGTGATCTTGTGATGTATTCCTTTTTGGTGAATGAAGTCTCGGTTGATTGTTCAAAAAAAAAATACATGTCTAGAAGCTGCACGATCAAGAATGATTGCAGAGTACATCTCGTACATCTCATTCACAACTGATATTTAAATTAACCAACTCGATCCAACTGATGCACCCCTTTTTTTAATCAACCCGTTCCCAACCAGAACTCGCTTTGACCCGAATCCAATTTAACCCGCCATGACATGCCCGTTTTGCTAGGTGTAATAAAAATTAGAACTTGTGATGGTCTTTTTTAATTATGATGCTAGGTTAGAGCCCCGCGTGTACACGCGGTACATATTCATGTCAAATGAAAAAAATTCTATAAATATCGCAGTATGCAAATTTTATTTATTGAAAGTTACGTAATACAATTCGTATGAATTTTGCTTGATTGTAATTATCATAAAAAAAAAGTTTAACGTTACCCAATAACAGATATATGAATCAACAAATGTTTGATTAGACATGATTTAAAAAAAACAATGAAATTAATAAACATGTATTTATTGTAACGGCATGCAAATGAAGATTAAATTCAAAGTAAATAAATGTAGGTTAACAAATCACACAACCAAAAAATTAAAAAAAAAAAAACGATTTATGCAAAATATGATCGCATACTTATTCACAAACTTCAAAATATTTTTTTTATAGACAACATTTGTTATTTATTATTAACGTTGTCATCTTTATCCAATATTAGTATGTTCAGGCCATCTCTACTCTTGTCACTTGGCAGCAACATACAACTGCCCATGCGTAAAAACAGGATCTTTCAAATACAGACCTATCCTAAAGAGGGTTTGTCCTTGACTCTTATTTATTGTCATTGCAAAACATAAAGTAAGAGGGAATTGTCTTCTGTTAAATCTGAAAGGAATCTTCTTATCAGATGGGGACAGCCTAATTCTTTGGTTAAAAGTTCGCATTCCAATGTTACTCCCTGAAATAATTTTAGCTTCTATAACACGGTTTGATATGGCAAGACGATTTGGAACTTTGAAAAGAATTTATGTCCACTTACAGGATCCCTGAACCATTAGAATAACAAAACAGTAAAATTTTTCAAAAAAAAAAAAAAAAACTCTGGTGAGGAAAAGAAAGACATTTGGCATTGTAACTGTATTATCATCAAGAATTTAAGGTAAATATATCCAGAAGACCCTGAACTGTTTTGATAGTTTGACTCATAACTAATGACCTAAAAATCAAGCTAAAACCACGGTTAAAAATCAATACTAAACCCACATGAGGAACTCGTTAGGAGTAAAGATAGCAATGTGGATGGGTTGAATAATATGTCAAAATAGGAGGCTTTTTATAGGGCAACCTTTTATCCATTTGACCTGTTTCAATGTTTCCACAATCGGAATATTGTGTCTCGAACAATTCTGATCGAATAAGTCGGATTTATTTATATAGTTGAATTATAAAAATGAAAGGATTGGTAATTTACGTGATTTGGTCAACGACGCTTAAAATTAGCACAATTATTGCAATCATGATAATGGTTAGCGTTTCATGACAATTGATTAAAGGAAAATTCTTTGTAACATAATATGATAACGTTAATCTGTCAAAGATATTTAAATGAAAGACGTAATATTCTTAGTATCACTGAAACGATATTTAGTTAATGTAGTCAATGATGGAGGATTTCATGACAAATGAGGGTTTTTAATGTTTTGAATCGCCTTTTAGTTAATGTTGTTACCGATAACGTAAAATGATATTTCATTACTAATTTTGTTACTAATTACTAATAAGTGTATTGTAAGACATGAAAAGTAAATAAAGTCAAAGAATTGACCTCCATCAAAGTAACAAAAACGTAAAAAGTATTTGCGTTTATCGGCCCACAATATTAAAATGAAAGTCGTTATTAGTAATATCATTGAAAACTATTTTGAATATATTATATATTTTAGGAAATTGTTAAATAAATTTAAATTAAATTTATTATTAAAAGAATAGATTTAAATTGTATTTATTAAATACATTTTGTTTACCAAAATTATTGCTTGAATCTTTTTGTTATCATTAATTGAGTTTTTTTTTATAATTTTTGAAATAATTTGAACGTTGTTAATGGTCGAGCGTTTCATGACAAATGAGGATTTTTTATATTGATGTTACGTTTATTATTTATGTTAATAATTGTAATAATTATTACTATTAATAGTAATAAATGGATGACAAAAGTTAACTTAACAACTAAAATTATTTACTAATTTATTAATATAATTGAAAATTATATTGAATATAGTATATATGTCTTCTTAGGACTATTCTGGATGTACAATTCAATTTCAATAGTCATTATTCAATTCAGTTGGAAAATGCAGTCAGATGTTTGGGGCAGTATAAATCGTAAAAGAAAATTTTAATTCGGTAGATAAGAAATAAATGAGATTAAAAATAAAATAAAAAATCATAATATTAGTTTTAGTATTAGTAATATATTCGTAATTTAATTCGGTCAATAATATATAAATGAGATTAAAAATTGTAATATTAGTATTAATATTAGTAATATATTCGTAACTTAATTTAATTCGGTCAATTAGGTAAATAATAAATAAATGACATTAAAAAAACGTAATAAATACCATTAAATTCGTTCAATTATTATTAATGTCATTAAAAATCATAATAAATAACATTAAAAATGAAAAAATTCTTTTAATTGCAGGCAAAAATAATAATAATTCGAAAAAATATTAATATAAATAAATAAGATTAAAGATTTTCAATATTAACCTCAAAATTTGTAATCAATAATTAAATCAATTATATTAAAAACATCGGCGTTTTAAATTGACTTACCAATTATCGACAAATTATTATTGACATCATAAAATTTACATATTACTATTGAAATAATTTTTACGAATAGTAAAACTAAAATCATAAAATTAGTATTAGAATTAGTAATATATTCAGTCAACAATACTATTTTTACAATTAGTAATACTAAAATCGTAATATTAGTATCAGTAATATATTCGTAATATATAAATTTAATTCGGTCAATAAGAAATAAAGGAGATTAAAATTAAAATTAAAAAACGTAATATTAGTTTTAGTATTAGTAATTTAATTCGGTCAATAATAAATAAATGAGATTAAAAATCGTAGTATTAGTATTAGTAATATATTAGTAATTTAATTCGGTAAATTCGGTCAATAATAAATAAATGACATTAAAAATCGTAATAAACAACACTAAATTCATTCAATTATTATTAATGTCATTAAGTTCATAATAAATAACATTAAAATGAATAAATCGTTTTAATTGTAGACAAGATTAATAATAATTCAAAAAATACTAATATAAATAATATTAAACACAATTTCATAAAAATTGTGTAGATGCATTTTGTGCGACTAATGCTTTGGATTACAATAAACATGTGTTAGTGTTGTTTATCGAATGGGCGAATGAAGAATCATTGGGCGAATGAAGAATTTAGAAGGTGCGAAGGAGAAGTATTGGTGCGAAGGAGAGACTGGAGTGCGAATGTAGAATTAATTGTTATGTCATGCTTGGTTCGACCAATGTGTTTGGGCGAACCTGCACATTCGACCATGCAATATGGGCGAATGTGCAGGCCTATAAATAGGTTAAGCACTTTTTGAAAGTTAGTTGTTGGTCATTTTATTCCCTTCTGTTTTGTATCTCTCCCTAGTGTTTGTGTCAACTTATTTTCACGTTAGATTTGATTGTAAACATTATTAAAACGTGTAATTCAAGTTGTTTATGAATGAGAAAAAGCTTTGAAAGATGATTTCTGTGTTTTGATTGTTTGATTATCATAATTGTGATTGATTCAGGGATTCCGCACCTGAATCAAACTTGTTTGATCAATCTCCTTGTAGATTTGACGATCCTAAGCGGTTACAAAGTGGTATCAGAGCCATTATGGATCAAACAACCACAATTTGATAATTTTATAGCAGATTTGGACCCTATTTTGATCAAAAACTTTCTGTTTTCATTGATAAAACTGAATTGGTGATAAATTGATTGATTAGAGCTTGTTTTAATGGATAAATTGGATAATTCTCTTTGATAAACTTGTTCCAAATCAAATCCGAATCAAAACCTGATTAAAATCATCAAATTCTTTCAAATTTTGAAAAATTTGATCAAAATTAACTGATTTTCAAAGAATAACCGTTTTTGAAAGTGCAGGGTCGAACCTAGGGAGAAATGGGCGAACGTGTGTGTTAAACGGTCGAACCAAAGGATTTTTGGTCGAAGGTGGTGTTTTAAGTGGTCGAACCTAGAGTTTGTTAGTGTATTGGTGTTCATTCGACCATACTTGTTTCATTCGACCATTCGAACGGTCGAAGGAGAAATACAAACGGTCGAAAGTGATTTGTGTTTGTTATATCTCTCATTCGTATCTTTTAAAACGGTCGAAGGAGAACATTTTCTCTCATTCGACCATTCGACTCATACGAAGGAGAAAACTGTTTTAAACTTTTCTAATCTTTTCGTGTTTAAACTTTTTCAAATCAAGATGTGGAACTTTCCGACCACACCACGACCCAACACGACACCACAACAGCAGACAACCATGGATCCTTGGTCGGTTGCTGCCCAAAAGTCTAGTCAACCATCACAACCTATCAACTACATGGCTATGACTAGTACCATTCCTCAACACGTTGCGCAACCACAACCGCAACCGATTGGAGACTATTGGGGAGTAGCAGCAGCAGCGGTTCACACACAGACGACTAATGCCATATCAACGCTTATTCAAGACTTGTCATCTGGAAGTGGAAACCGACCACCTAAGCTTATGGAGATGGTCGACTACAACACGTGGAAGACTAAATTCAAGATCCATTTGGAGGGTATGGGTTTAGAGGGAGCTGAGGCATGGCAAATGATTGCGAAAGGCTACGTTGCTCCGATCTTGGAGAACACAGGAGAGCCTATTCCACTGGAGAATCTAGCAGACGATGAGAAGAAAAGGTTTGCTATTGAGAAAAAGGCGTTTTCTCAATTGTCCCAAGCTATCAACACTGATTTGCTGCATCAGTTTGGTTCTTGCACAACTTCTAAGCAGCTGTGGGACATGTTGAGAAACAGGCATGATGGGAATGAGAAGACTAGGAAGCTAAGGATGGAGGAGCTTCGGAAGGAGTTTGAAAATTTTAGTTACATGGGTAACGAGACTTTGAAAGAGTTGGTTCCAAGGTATTGCCACTTACTCACAGAGCTGTCAAGCTATGAGATTAGCATACCTATGTCCGAATTGGTGGACAAGTTTGCCGATGCGTTGCCACCGTATTGGAACCAGCATATTGAGGTGTTGAAAGAGAAGGATGCGTACCAGTATTGGACGATCAATGAGTTCATACAAAAACTGGAAAACAAGGAGATGGAAGAGAAGAGGAAAGCAAAGAAGGCTCAAATTCCTCAGAATCCAGAACTGTATCTTGGTGGTACATCTTCTTCCCATTCTACTTCCAGTTCTACTACCAATGTTGCTCCACACATCGCGTGTGTATCTAACATCATTGAACCACCCAAACAACCAATCAACTACCTTGCTCAAACATCTTTTTATACCTCACCATCATATCCTACAACAACTACCTATATTCCACCATTTTCACCCATGCAACAAGTAGCATGTTACTCTGCTAGCCAACCTTAACAACAACAACCTTTCAACCCTCAAATGAATCAAATGCAACTTAACCAAAGTCAATCAAACCAAAGCCCGATAGTGTTGGAAACATCAAATTTAAACAATGTTACTGTTGAGATTGCCTAACAACATGTAGCATTAGTTTCAGCAATGGTAGCATCATACAATGGCTTGGTTGCTAGTCAAATTGGGAACAATAATTTGACCAATGAGGACTATGCACAGATCGACAAGGAAGAGATGGAATTGATGGATATACAGTGGGCTTTTGCAATTATCATGAGAAGAGCCACTGATTTTATTCAGAAGACCGGGAGAACGGATCTTTCAACTTCTCCTAACACCACTTATGGCTTCAACAAAGCCAAAGTAACTTGTTTCAACTGTGGTGACAAAGGTCATTTTAAAAGAGAGTGCACACAGCCAGCACAACAAGGTAATCGAAATCCATTCAACTCTACATACCAAAACCGTCAAAACCAAAATCAAGTATCATACCAAAGTTCCAACAACATTTCAAGCTTTCAACCTCACAACAATTATCAAAACCGCCAAAATAACCAACAAAATAACAATGCTAGACAATCCACATCACAAAACCAAAACCAAACACAACAGAACTCAAACCGAACAATCATTCCCATTTCTACACCAAACACACAAACCCAAACCGAGAACCCAAATCAAGCTTTGGTGATATAGAAGGATGAGGGTTTTGACTGGACCGGTATGCAGTTGGGTGTGGAAGAAATTACAGCTGGTAATGTGGCTTGTGTGGCACAGCAGATGAACTTGGATGAACCGGTGGAGGTTGAAGAAGAGATTGTGTCTGAGAAGATGAGTGAGTTGAAGATTGAAGAGTTGAATAATGAGATGAATGTTGATGTTGAAGAAAAGAAGTCTGGAATGGTTATGGATACGGTTGCTGATATTCCAGAACAGTTTGATTCTACTTATTCTGATGAGGAGAGTGATTCTGACTCTGAATCTAGTGTTAACTCCTTGGATGACGACATTGACCAGTTGCTTGTTGAAGCTGACTTCTTGATGACCCGGAAGTCATGCATGGTGGATGATGCTTGCACCAGAATTGATTATTCAAAGTTTTTCGCTGGGAAGGAAGCACATTTTGCACTGATGGCAATGACAGAACCTCCTAAACAGGTAAGTACCGAATCTACTGTTAATTCCAATTCAACTTGTGTTAAGAATTGCAAAACTTGTGATAAATTGACAGATGAAAATAAGCAACTCAAGGTTCAACTTGAGAGTGCAAAAATCAATTGTCAATTGTATCAGAAAGAATCAAAAGAGTTTAACAAAGTACTTGATAGGTATAAGAAAGATAATTCTGAATTGAAAAAGACTTTGTCGTTAAAACAAATGGCCATAAATAACTATATCAATGATTTAGAAAACACAAAATTGGAAATGGCCACCATCAAGTGCTTTGCAGAGAAAGTTAATAAAAAGCTTGAGAGTTATAAGCATATAGCTTATGTCGTTGACCACATAATAGAAGAGCCTTCACAGTCGAGTAGTGCAAACTACAAAGCTGTCCCAGCTCTGGTGTTGTTTGAAAACCATAATTTGCATGCAATAGCACCGGAGAGCTTAGTCAAATCTGACTCTACATCGGATAACGAGTCCAACACATCCAGTGTTCGAGACCCGTATTCTGATGTTAGACCTGTTCTGGGAAACAATGAAGGTGTGGTTGCTGCTGATGATTCTGATGAAGAGGATGAACAATCTGAGACGGTTGTTGAAAAAGTGAGTGATATTCCTGATGAAAATCTCATCATCACTACTGAACCGGTTTCACCATCTCAGATTGTCCATCCCATGGCTAACGCTCACAGAAAGAATCAATCAGTAAAGAATGTTGATAAGAAAGTTGAGAAGTCTGTTGTTAAGAATGTTGAAAAGAAAGTGGTTAAGAATGTTGTTAAGTCTGTTGAAAAGAAAGTTGAGAAGAAAATTGAAAAGTCAAATGATGAGAAAAATGAATCGTGTGATAAACCTGTGAAAGTTTTCTATCGGATGCAAGGCTCCGATAAGATCATGTCTGATGAAGAATATCCGATTCAATTTGCAAATTATTCTAAAATTGAAAAGATCTGGCAGGAAAGTACCATTTGGTTTCCGAAACATGAACGAACCAATGATA
The DNA here is from genome assembly GCA_030844895.1 of Ambrosia x helenae. Taxonomy (NCBI): domain Eukaryota; kingdom Viridiplantae; phylum Streptophyta; class Magnoliopsida; order Asterales; family Asteraceae; genus Ambrosia; species Ambrosia x helenae. Next base: position 115,803,687 of record CM061234.1, read on the forward strand.
TTCCTCCAGCCATTTTAAAGAAAATTCATTCGGCTATTCCTAAAGACCCAAAGGTCAATGTCACACAATTTGTTAAACCAACAGATAAGTCAAACAGTTTTATTGAGCCGACTTACTCAAAGGACCCCGCTCCTGAGAGTTTAAGAAGACAGTGTATGGTTGATCAATATCCCATTGCTAGTTATTCTAAGTCGAACATCAAGGAAAACTATGAAGAGTACCGTGCGTGTTTTAAGTGCGGGGAAAGGGGGCATTTACTTGCCAACTGCCCGTATGTACGACACAAGAGGCATGAGGTGGAGATGAAGCAAAAGTATGATTGTCCGGTTGATAATCACAGTTATCCACAGAGACGGTTTTTCCCTCAGCCAGCACCTTTTTATAACCAAAACAACTATTTCAAAAGGAGGGAAAATCGTCCGATGATTTATGATAGACGCAACCGGATAGCCACTGAGAAACCATTAAAGAAACCAATGGTGAACGCAACTGCTGACAACAAAAAGGTTCATGTTAAACCTAATGTCAAACCAGCAGTTGGACCTGTCTCTGTTAAATCAGAGAAGGTAACCAAGAAGGTATCATTCAAGGATGAAGTAAAGAAACCGGCTGAGACCCCAAAATCTCAGATCCGGATCTTGAAACGGACTAAACAATCTTGGTCATCAAAGGATTCTGAGGGTACTTCAACTTCACAACAGAATGTGAAACCTGAGAAGGAAAAAGATTTGTGTGATAAGAAAAAGGTTGATAAAACCCAAGATGTTTGTGAGAAAAATGACTCTTTGAAACAATCTGTTCAAAGACCCAAGACCAAACAGGCTTGGGTCCCCCGAAAAATCTAACTTTTCTACTTGATATGTGCAGGGAGCTTCAGCTAGCCCTGTGAGCAGTCTTTGGATTGTTGACAGTGGAGCTTCTGGCCACATGACTGGGGATCTTTCGCTACTGTTCGATATTCGAAATATCAATGGAGGCTATGTAGCGTTTGCCGGGAACAAAGGAGGCTATATTACCATGGAGGGTAGTGTGAGCAATGGGATTGTGAGCTTCGAGAGAATTTCTTATGTGAAGCAGATAGATTACAATCTGTTGAGTGTCAGCCAGATATGCGACAAACAATTTTCTGTGTACTTTGACGACAAATCTTGCTACATACTCAAGCCGGGTTTTGAATTACCGAAAGAGTGGGTGATGCTAAAGGTGCCGAGAGTGAACAACTTGTACATTCTCGATATGTCAAAAGCCATGACCACCCAAGGCCAAGTCACGTGTTTCCTCTCCAAGGCTACAGAAAAAGAATCCATTATGTGCCACAGGAGAATGGGACACATTCACCTCAGAAAGATGAATCAATTGGTGAAGAACGAACTTGTCACAGGTGTGAACGTCAAACATTTTCACCTAAATGACAAGTGTGTGAGTTGTAAAAGGGTAAGCAGCACAAACAATCCCAAAGACCAAAGAAAGTTAATTCCGTTGAACTGCCACTTGAACGTTTGCACATGGATCTGTTTGGACCGGTCAAGCGTAAGAGTCATGCTGGGGAGTTATACTGTCTTGTGGTGACTGATGATTTTTCAAGATTCTCATGGGTAATGTGCTTACACAGGAAGAGCGACACATTTGATAATTTTAAAGTTCTGTTCACTCGTCTGGAAAATATCTATGGCCTCAAGATCAAGAGGATTAGGAGTGACAATGGGACGGAGTTTAAAAATGCACAGATGGACGATCTTTGTGAAAACAAAGGAATTCATCATGAATATAGTGCTCCGTATACCCCACAACAGAACGGTGTCGCGGAACGTAAAAACGGGACTCTAATTGAAACGGCGAGGACAATGCTTGCGGACTCAAATCTTCCAGTAATGTTATGGAATGAAGCTATTTACGCAGCTTGTTATACTCTTAATCACGTTTTAACGGTGAAGAAGTTTGGCAAAACTTCTTATGAGCTGTTGAATCGTCGCAAGCCAAATTTGGAGTATCTAGAACCGTTTGGAGCTCCTTGTACTATGCTTAATCCATCTGAGAAGTTCGCACCGAAGGCTGAGGAAGGATACTTTGTTGGATATGCAACCCCGCTCAAACGGGTATTCAACAAAAGAACTCGTCAGGTCGAGGAGTGGGCTAACGTTGAAGTACAACGGTACACTCAGAATTTATAGGGAAGCGGTCCAGACTGGATGTTTGATTACAAAGATTTCTTTGAATCATTCAACCTAGATAGCTTGGTTGAAGAGGCTGTACTACGTTTATATTACGAGGTCGAAAACGCAGTGACTTCACCGTTAGTGCGTCCGATCACCGTGAATCCTCAAACAGCTTCTAATGATACCAATGTTCCTGTCGTTGAAGAAGAAGTATTTCAAGAAGCTTCCACAACGTTGAATTCATCAGAATCAGAAGATGACGACGATGATGTTACAAGCGAAGCTATCTTAGATCATGCTACAGTGACACCACCAGTGAACCCAACTTAAAATGGTGCTTCAACATCGAATGTGGGTAATGATCTGGTTTCTGCAGAGAACTTAACTACTCAGACGGGAGTCCTAGTACCCGATTATCCGGAATCTCGGATACATCGAATTCACCCGATCGAGCAAGTTATTGGTGATCCTGGTAGCAGTGTGATGACAAGAGGACAATTGAGGAATGCAAACTCACCAGAAAACCTTGGCAATCTTGCTTTATATGCCAAAATACAAAAATCTGGTTTTCAGAATGACTGGTCTTTTGCTTGTTATGTTTCGTAGGTGGAGCCGCGAACTTACAAGGATGCTCTTTTGGACGATGCTTGGGTGGAAGCAATGCAAGAGGAGTTGTTGCAGTTTCAGAAACATGGCGTCTGGACACTGACAGATTTGCCCCCGGGAAGAAAGAAGATTGGAACGAAGTGGGTTTTTAAGTGCAAAAAGGATGATAGAGGAGTGATTGTAAGGAACAAAGCTCGTTTGGTTGTACAAGGATTTCATCAGGTGGAGGGAATCGATTACAACGAGATCTATGCACCAGTTGCACGCTTAGAGGCAATCCGAATGTTTCTGGCGTTTGCATCATTCAAGAAATTTAAGGTGTATCAAATGGATGTCAAGAGCGCATTTCTTTACGGTGTGATCAAGGAGGAAGTATACGTTGGTCAACCACCAGGCTTTGAAGATCCTATTCACCGGGATAAGGTCTACGTATTGAACAAAGCTCTCTACGGGTTGCACCAAGCTCCAAGGCAATGGTACGAGGAGCTAAGCACGTATCTTCTCTCAAAAGGATTCAAACGAGGTTTGGTAGATTGCACGCTGTTCACTAAACGAACAGGCGATGACTTGCTTCTAGTCCAGATTTATGTTGACGATATTATATTTGGGTCTACTAACGAACTTCTGTGCAGAGAATTTGAACGTGTTATGCAGGAAAAGTTTGAGATGAGCGCAATGGGAGAGATGCAGTTTTTCCTAGGCTTGCAGGTGGAACAAAGACCAACGGGGATCTTTATTCACCAGACGAAATACGTTTCTGAAGTCTTGAGCCGATTCCAGATGGATGACTCGAAGCCGATGGACACCCCAATACAACCTAATCACGGGATTGGAGTTGACGCTAAGGGGGAGCTAACTGATCCATTTACATACAGAACAATCGTCGGATCTCTGATGTATCTCACCGCCTCTAGACCTGATATAATGTTTGCCACATGTCTCTGTGCACGTTATCAATCGAAGCCGAAACAGAGTCATCTTGCAGCTGTCAAACGTATCCTTAGATATCTGAAGGGTTGTCCGTCGAGAGGACTATGGTACCCTAATGATGATAATTTTGACCTAATCGCTTTTAGTGATGCAGATTGGGGCGGCTGTGACAAAGACAGCAAATCCACAACGGCTGGATGCCAGTTTATGGGGAGCAGGCTCATGACCTGGCAATGCAAGAAACAGACCGCAGTTGTATTATCCACATGTGAAGCAGAATACGTTTCAGCATCGAGCTGCTGCTCACAGGTTCTTTGGATCCAACAACAGATGGTGGACTACGGTTTGCAATTTCTTAAAACCCCTATTTACTGTGATAATGAAGCCGCAATTGCATTAACAAAAGACTTAGTAAATCACTCAAAGGCTCAACATATCCAGATTAAATACCATTTTATCCGTGATTGTTATGCTAAAGAGTTGATCGATATGGTCAAAATCCACACTAATTACCAACGCGCAGACCTTTTTACCAAAGCTTTTGATAAATCGAGATTTGAATATCTTTTGAAAGCTAATGGTATTAAAGAAAAACAAGACTGATCACCACCTCAGTTTATCATTTTTTTTAGTTTAAAATTATCAGCTTTTCAGAAAAATTTCAAAAATCCAAAAACATTGAAAAATTTCAAAATCCATAAAAATTAGAAAATTTCTTTGCTGACTGCTATATCTTCTTCCCTTAGATTAATGCCGTCAGATTTCTGTGAACAAACGATATCTGGGCAGTCACATATTTGAAATGCTCCAGCTTATCCTTGGGAACAGTAAATTCAAAAATTTATAAAAAAATCAGAAAAACCAAAAATGATTTCCTAGAGAAAAAGGGGAAATGATAGTACATTAGTGGGGATCTGACACATTCTAAGAAATGTAATGCTATATAGGGCGTGTGTCTGAGTCTGTGCGATGTGCTGATAGGCTTCGTAGACCTATTACTGCGTGCTTGATACATACATATCAAACGAATTGATGTGTGGATGAACTCCTCATTGGCATATGGTCTTAGTACCATAATTTCGTTTGATAGGGTATTTGTACAAAACTCGGAGGTTTTGGGTCGTTATGTTATTAGTTGTCTGGGGATAGCCTCTCTGATCTTCTGCTGTAAGTCATTACGGACCTAGATCAGATAGGGTGTCTTTATAAAAGAGCTTTATGCGAAATCCTAAAGTTACCGAATTGAGGAACTTTCCATGCTTTATGTGGTTGGTGAACTGTTCACATGAGGATATAATTATGTTGTATTAGAATCCCATTTTCAGCGATGTGAAGGATGTTGAACAAGCAAGTAAATACCAGCGTGTGGTATTTCTGTGCTTTGCTCATGACATTAATGCCGGATGCGACTATGATAAGAAGCTTGGCAAGTTTGTTAAAGTTCAAGAGGTTCCTGAAGTGAAGAAGAAAAAGCCGAAACAAGTGTTTGAACCGGTGATGACGTTAGAACAGAAGAAACAACTGCGCATAAAGCTTATGAACAAGATAATGGACCAAGAGCGTAAACAATCCAAGCAATAGTCGAGGGGGGAGTTTGTAGATGCATTTTGTGCGACTAATGCTTTGGATTACAATAAACATGTGTTAGTGTTGTTTATCGAATGGGCGAATGAAGAATCATTGGGCGAATGAAGAATTTAGAAGGTGCGAAGGAGAAGTATTGGTGCGAAGGAGAGACTGGAGTGCGAATGTAGAATTAATTGTTATGTCATGCTTGGTTCGACCAATGTGTTTGGGCGAACCTGCACATTCGACCATGCAATATGGGCGAATGTGCAGGCCTATAAATAGGTTAAGCACTTTTTGAAAGTTAGTTGTTGGTCATTTTATTCCCTCCTGTTTTGTGTCTCTCCCTAGTGTTTGTGTCAACTTATTTTCACGTTAGATTTGATTGTAAACATTATTAAAACGTGTAATTCAAGTTGTTTATGAATGAGAAAAAGCTTTGAAAGATGATTTCTGTGTTTTGATTGTTTGATTATCATAATTGTGATTGATTCAGGGATTCCGCACCTGAATCAAACTTGTTTGATCAATCTCCTTGTAGATTTGACGATCCTAAGCGGTTACAAAGTGGGATCTGACACATTCTAAGAAATGTAATGCTATATAGGGTGTGTGTCTGAGTCTGTGCGATGTGCTGATAGGCTTCGTAGACCTATTACTGCGCGCCTGATACATACTTATCAAACGAGTTAATGTGTGGATGAACTCCTCATTGGCATATGGTCTTAGTACCGTAATTTCGTTTGATAGGGTATTTGTACAAAACTCGGAGGTTTTGGGTCGTTATGTTATTAGTTGTCTGGGGATAGCCTCTCTGATCTTCTGCTGTAAGTCATTACGGACCTAGATCAGATAGGGTGTCTTTATAAAAGAGCTTTATGCGAAATCCTAAAGTTACCGAATTGAGGAACTTTCCATGCTTTATGTGGTTGGTGAACTGTTCACATGAGGATATAATTATGTTGTATTAGAATCCCATTTTCAGCGATGTGAAGGATGTTGAACAAGCAAGTAAATACCAGCGTGTGGTATTTCTGTGCTTTGCTCATGACATTAATGCCGGATGCGACTATGATAAGAAGCTTGGCAAGTTTGTTAAAGTTCAAGAGGTTCCTGAAGTGAAGAAGAAAAAGCCGAAACAAGTGTTTGAACCGGTGATGACGTTAGAACAGAAGAAACAACTGCGCATAAAGCTTATGAACAAGATAATGGACCAAGAGCGTAAACAATCCAAGAAATAGTCGAGGGGGGAGTTTGTAGATGCATTTTGTGCGACTAATGCTTTGGATTACAATAAACATGTGTTAGTGTTGTTTATCGAATGGGCGAATGAAGAATCATTGGGCGAATGAAGAATTTAGAAGGTGCGAAGGAGAAGTATTGGTGCGAAGGAGAGACTGGAGTGCGAATGTAGAATTAATTGTTATGTCATGCTTGGTTCGACCAATGTGTTTGGGCGAACCTGCACATTCGACCATGCAATATGGGCGAATGTGCAGGCCTATAAATAGGTTAAGCACTTTTTGAAAGTTAGTTGTTGGTCATTTTATTCCCTCCTGTTTTGTGTCTCTCCCTAGTGTTTGTGTCAACTTATTTTCACGTTAGATTTGATTGTAAACATTATTAAAACGTGTAATTCAAGTTGTTTATGAATGAGAAAAAGCTTTGAAAGATGATTTCTGTGTTTTGATTGTTTGATTATCATAATTGTGATTGATTCAGGGATTCCGCACCTGAATCAAACTTGTTTGATCAATCTCCTTGTAGATTTGACGATCCTAAGCGGTTACAAAGTGGGATCTGACACATTCTAAGAAATGTAATGCTATATAGGGCGTGTGTCTGAGTCTGTGCGATGTGATGATAGGCTTCGTAGACCTATTACTGCGCGCCTGATACATACTTATCAAACGAGTTAATGTGTGGATGAACTCCTCATTGGCATATGGTCTTAGTACCGTAATTTCGTTTGATAGGGTATTTGTACAAAACTCGGAGGTTTTGGGTCGTTATGTTATTAGTTGTATGGGGATAGCCTCTCTGATCTTCTGCTGTAAGTCATTACGGACCTAGATCAGATAGGGTGTCTTTATAAAAGAGTTTTATGCCAAATCCTAAAGTTACCGAATTGAGGAACTTTCCATGTAACACCCCAACCGATGGCGGAAACATCGGGATGTCACGTATTGATGATTGTTCAGTAGCTCATGGTGAATAATAAATTCCATTGAATAATTTAAATGAATTACATACAATTGTTCTAGAATTTTGTACATCAAATTGAATAAAACTATACACATATCTTCAAGCATCAATTCAAATCTTCAAGCAAATAGAACCTGAAACATGTTAAGTTGAAAATATTTTGGGTCAACAAAAGTTGGTGAGAATTACATAGGTTTTTGATAATAGGATAAAAATGTTGTACAATTCATGTGTCATGTCAATCTAGTCCATATGTGAGAACATACTAGAAGTAAATCGAGTGCATAACCAACCCTGGTGACTGTTATAATATGATACATCCCATACGCTCATGGTTCACTTGAATATGTTATACGATAACAAACACCCACGCTACCTTTGTAGGAGGCACGTATCCGGGTGGGATTGTCAGTCCAATAGATCTATCAATGTATACCGTCGGCTTGTACGGAATTAATGATTATGCTAGAATGGTGCTTACTCTAATCATGCTCAAGACATAATGCAACATAGAAAACACATAGACACATTGATGATTGAATTGCATAAATGATGTTGTAACATGTTTCACCCCAAAAACGGTGATAAATAGAAAAGGGGCTATGTAAAACTCACCTTGGTAAATGTTATATCTGTTGAAAAATTGCCAAATGGTGTTGCCCAAATGTATCAAGTATCACCCTATAATGAGGTAATAAATATGTCTAAGTCTATCAAGTCTACAAATGTATAAGTTCTAGGGCTTCGAATTGGGGATAATTGTTCGTTTGATTAATATTAAAAATATTCGCCAATTGAGAGAAATTTAGTAAATAAATAACCAAAAATCTTTTTATGAAATTTAAATTTAAGATGGTCACAATAATATGTTTAAAGTATAAAAATAATTTTTATAAAATTATTTTCTTTAAAATAGATTATTAAATCTATTTATTACAAATTGTCAAATTTTAAAAAAAAATACTAAAATTAAAGAATTATCATTTTAAAATTTATATTTCTGTTCTAAATATTCAGAAATAATTTGTATAAAATTTTGGTGTAAAAATACTAAAAATTGGATTTATTATGATTTAATTATGACTAAAACAAACAAAAATTGCTTAAAAATATTAAATAAATGATTTTTCTGAAATAAAAATCATTTCAGAAAAGTTTATCATTGTACAAACTCAGGATAATTTTTGTGGAAATTAATAAGGTTGTTTCGATATTTTTATAGATTTTTATAAATAAAATGAAATAAACTTAATTTATTTATTATATATATTAAACAAATAAATTTCAGAAAACTAAAAATTGTAAGTTAAACTTTTTCACTAGTTTAACATAATGTAATTTTTGTAAAATTTTTAAAAGTGTTTTAGTATTTTAAAATGAATTTATAAAATTATAGGTATTATATATATATAGTTGAAAAAGAAAAACAAAACAACAAAAAAAAAAAATTGTCAAACCCGGGACTCGAACCCGAGACCTGATGAGTGGAAGGGCGTGCCCAGACCAGTTGGTCTGGGTGTTAGTTTGTTAATCAGTTTGGGTTCTGATTATATTTATACAATACTTGAAACAATGAAAATCCCCAAATCATACAATTTCGAGCCCTAGATTTGCAATTGGACGATTCACACATCAATAACCAGATTAACCTTAGGGTTATTGATGTGTGGATGCCGAAGATTAAAACCCATCCAAAAATTCGTACTTACAATGTGAAATCGAGCTCGATTGGTTAGTCAAGCCAAAAGTCAAAAATACAATCGTGGAGCAAGATCAGCGTATAATTATGAAGAATTTGAGGTGGAGAAAGATAAAATGGCGAGTTGTGATCGTATTCAGAGGTTCAATTTATAGTGTGGCTCAACGAATCGAAGAAATGGTAAGGTTGACCAAGGATTTAATTTCAAACGCGTATGGATTAAATTAGTCAACGATAATTGATAATTAGCGTGTAATCTTAGTTGTTGATGGCCGGTAATCACGTTATCATTCCATATAAAAATTTAGGCATGTTAATTAAGTGAATTGAATGGTCAAACTTTGAAAAGAAAAAAAATAAAAACAAAGTTCATACCTGCTGCTGCACGATGGACAGCCAAGGAAGGAGAAGGAGAGACATAGGCTGGGCTTATATATAATAAAGGTTAGTATTAAATCAAGTCAGAGGTGTAGACCAAATGGTTTGGCATGTGTTTGTTGTGTGACGTGATCCCGGTTCGAGACCCGGCTGAGGCAAATGTTTTCTTCTTTTTTTTTGATAAGGGGGAGGCCAAGAGGGTAAGGGGGTTTGGGCCTGAGGGCTGTTGGGCTGTGTGAGGGTGTGGGCCGGGTATCAGTCTGGGCTCAGCATCACTAAGGAAGTTTTAAGGTGGGTTTGGTGTGGGCCAATGTGTTGGTTGGGCAAAACCAACTAATTATGTATCATCATTTTTTTTATTATAATTATTATTATTATTATTATTATTATTATTATGTACAAAATGCATTATATATATATTTATATATATATTTACATATAGGTTGCGAGTTTGGAAATAAAAAATAAGTATAGACTTGGGCACATTAGTGTAGATTTAAGGATAAAATAAGGGCTTTTTCGTATAGAAATTTCGTGAAAATTTTTGCGATGTTACAGTCTCCCCTACTTTTAGGAACTTCGTCCCGAAGTTAAGGGAAATACTAAGTTTACAATTGGTCAACCACCGGGAACCTTGATAAAATTTCACACTACCTTAACGTACCTGTAAATTCATGATTACGTTCCGGACCGTAATTACCAATTTACCTTACATTAGGGTTTTGCGTCCTTTTATGACTCTATCGATTGTTGAGCAGTCTGATAGTCTCCACCAGTCGTTGAGCAGATGGTAGGGCCTCTCCCGACTGTTGGAAAGACATGATGACCTCTACCAATCGTTAAGTAGGTTGTTTGGTAGTCAACTAACTGTTGTACAAGTAAGCAAGTATGATCATAGATATAGCAATCAGTTCATATTCAAACAAGCATGCACACAGATGTTATGATAATACTTGAATTTTATTACTTGAAAATAAAATGTCAATACATGGAATTAAAGGGAAAAATAGACATCATTCAGATGGTGGAGTTTGCTGTTAAGTAGTTGGAGGGTCTCAAGTGGGTTATTTGGAGTAGCAGGAATTCGGCAAGCGTCCGCAAGATGTCCATACCTTTGACAATTGGTACACCGACGGCAGGGCACTTGGGTTGGATGGTGATACTGGCAGGTGTCACACTTAGGTAGCTTCCCGCGGTATTGTTTCTTGTTGGGTGGGGTAGTGGTGTCTTTTGCAAAATTCCTGGCCTTGCGCTTTCCGTTGGTCGAGGCCTCAGTTTTGATTTTAACGGCAGGTTGGGGAGTATCCTTTGCAACAGTTTTCTTCTCCCCTTTCCGGGTCAGGGTTCCTGCCTTTACATGATCGTCTGTTAAGGTGGCAGCCAACCGTTTTGCTTCCTCCAAAGTAGCAGGGTTGGTGGGTTGATTAGGGTTTGGGGTCTCGCGACATGTGTTGACCAGATGACCATACCTACCACAATTGGTGCACAAGCGACACGCTGAAACAGTGGGATGATGTCGATTGCATGTGTTACACAATGGAAAGTTTCTCGTATAAGGCTTCTTGTTAGAAACTTGGGTAGTGAGGTTTACGTCAGGATCCCTGGTCTTACGTTTCTGATTCTTGGTAGTCACCGCGGCCACGATACTTGTTTTCTTGCCTTTTCGAACTAAGGTCCTGTTCCTTTCGTCATTTCCAACGCCATTTCCAATGCCATTCCCATCCATTTGGATATCTTGAGTCAACAAGTTAGAAACCAGAGTTGTGATTTGTTGCGCCAATTGTTGGGAAATAATCGCAGCTAGTTGGGCATCACTCCCATTAATGTGGTTAGTGTTGTGGTCGTTGCTATTCACTTCATCTTGATTGTCACCATTGTTAAGGAGAGTGCTGCGACGTGGAGACATGATCTGTAAGGGACACAATGAAGTTTTTAATGAGGCATGATGTGTATGAGGTAATATAAGGAATGTAATCATTTATTCATTAATAAGCGAAAACGTTGACTTATCAAAGATTCTAGATTCTAATAACATATGAAGACATGCTTTAGCCTATAAGTGAACACTCATCCCGAGAATTCCCAGGTAGGCATCCGGGTCCCTCGTCTGATTGGGATATATGCGCAATGCCAGCCTAGACAGAAGACTCGGAATACAGGCGTTCACCCTTCCAGATTGCACGTGTTCGTTATTAAAATATAGAACTTCGACGAGATCTCAAGGGGGTTCAGGTTAAACTCGAGGAATGTGTCCTATTAGTCTAAGAGTAGTTCCAGTGATGTAGAGTAGCCTTCTTGTAAGGATGAAAGTAGGGATAAGAAGTAGGAGGGAGATAGAGAATAGCAAGTAAAAGAAGCAAGTACTGGTTAAATCCTATGGTTATAGACTAGATTATTTTTCTAATAACCTAATTCCCTATAACCATGGCTCTGATACCAATCTGTAACACCCCAACCGATGGCGGAAACATCGGGATGTCACGTATTGATGATTGTTCAGTAGCTCATGGTGAATAATAAATTCCATTGAATAATTTAAATGAATTACATACAATTGTTCTAGAATTTTGTACATCAAATTGAATAAAACTATACACATATCTTCAAGCATCAATTCAAATCTTCAAGCAAATAGAACCTGAAACATGTTAAGTTGAAAATATTTTGGGTCAACAAAAGTTGGTGAGAATTACATAGGTTTTTGATAATAGGATAAAATGTTGTTTCAATTCATGTGTCATGTCAATCTAGTCCATATGTGAGAACATACTAGAAGTAAATCGAGTGCATAACCAACCCTGGTGACTGTTATAATATGATACATCCCATACGCTCATGGTTCACTTGAATATGTTATACGATAACAAACACCCACGCTACCTTTGTAGGAGGTGTAACACCCCAACCGATGGCGGAAACATCGGGATGTTACGTATTGATGATTGTTCAGTAGCTCATGGTAAATATTAAATTCCATTAAATGATTTAATTGAATTACATACAATTGTTCTAGAATTTGTACATCAAATTGAATAAAACTATACACATATCTTCAAGCATCAATTCAAATCTTCAAGCAAATAGAACCTGAAACATGTTAAGTTGAAAATGTTTTGGGTCAACAAAAGTTGGTGAGAATTACATAGGTTTTTGATAATAGAATACAAATGTTGTGCAATTCATGTGTCATGTCAATCTAGTCCATATGTGAGAACATACTAGAAATAAATCGAGTGCATAATCAACCCTGATGACTGTTATAAAATGATACATACCATACGCTCATGGTCCAATTGAATATGTTATGCGATAACAAACACCCACGTAACCTTTGTAGGAGGCACGTATCCGGGTGGGATTGTCAGTCCAATAGATCTATCAATGTATACCGTCGGCTTGTACGGAGTTAATGATTATGCTAGAATGGTGCTTACTCTAATCATGCTCAAGACATAATGCAACATAGAAAACACATAGACACATTGATGATTGAATTGCATAAAATGATGTTGTAACATGTTTCACCCCAAAAATGGTGGTAAATAGAAAAGGGGCTATGTAAAACTCACCTTGGTAAAATGTTATATCTGTTGAGAAATTTGGATAATTGTGTTGACCCAATGTATCAAGTATCACCCTAAAATAAGGTAATAAATATGTCTAAGTCTATCAAGTCTACAAATGTATAAGTTCTAGGGCTTCGAATTTGGGGATAGATGCTTGTTTGATTATTATTAAAAATATTCGCCAATTGAGAGAAATTTAGTAAATAAATGACCAAAACTCTTTTTATGAAATTTAAATTTAAGATGTTCACAAGAATGTTGTTTAAAGTATAAAAATAATTTTTATAAAATTATTTTCCTTAAAATAGATTTTTAAAATCTATTTATTACAAATTGTCAAACTTTAACTTTAATATTTAAAAATACTAAAATTAAAGAATTATTAGTTTAAAAATTATATTTCTGTTCTAAATGATCAGAAATAATTTGTATAAAATTTTGGTGCAAAAATATTAAAAATTGGATTTATTATGATTTAATTATGATTTAAACTAACAAAAATTGATTAAAAATATTAAATAAATGATTTTTCAGAATTAAAAATCATTTCAGAAAAGTTTATCATTTTACAAACTCAGGATAATTTTTGTGGAAATTTATAAAATTGTTTTGATATATTTGTAGAATTTTTAACTTATAAATGAATAAACTTGTAATATATTTTATATATATTTAATAAATTTTTTTAAAAAAAAAACTAAAAATTGTATAAATCAGTTTACCCTTTATATATCATAAAATAAATCTTTTAGAATTTATAAATTTGATTTGGTATTTTAAACATAAGTTAAAAGATAATATACATAAAAATGTATAATATTTGGAAGAAATAGCTTCAAAAAAAAAAGATTGCAAGGCATGGGAATCGAACTTGAGCACTTGGCCGGTTCAACACTATCACAAGCATGGCTCACCATCTGAGCCATGCCCTGAGAACGTTATTGTTTCGAACAGAAAATAATTAACTCATAATGACCCTAGACCCCATTTTCCCCAAATCATAAATCAAGAACCCTAGCCTTACACTTAGAACTAATTGGACCTGATTCGTGAATATATTTGCTATTAACGTTAGGGCTTTTATTCCCTAACAAGAACCGACCCTAATGAATATACGAATTGAAAAAGAAACATACCAATTGATGGTCAGTTCGTTACTTGCAGCAACCACAAGCTAGAATCTTTGATTGTCCATTACAGAGAGATTTAAAACAAGTTTTGTTTGTGGGTTTATACTAATCGGCACTTTTAGGTTGAAGACCAAGATTCAATTTATAAAAATACATACGAATTGCCAGATTGGAAGGTTTGACCTAAGGTTTTAATATATACGCGTTAAACGATCATTAGGGTAATAATTGATAGTTAATTATGGTGTGAACGAGTTGTAATAGGCCGATAATCAAGCAACCTTTCCAAAATCGGATCAATCACGCGTTGAATGATGATGATTAAGATGGCCGAGCATCACAGTTGACTTTTTCGTAGTCAACTGTCACATTACATCACGTTATATAATTATAAATAGTTGGGTTTGAAACAGATAAGACTTCTAGATCAGCTGGTTGTGAGGGTGAGTGTGTGTGGGTTGTCCCGGGTTCGAAACCCGCTGGGACCATTCTTTTTTTTTTTTTTTGATTAAAATGGAAGGAGGGGAGGAGGGGTTTGGGCTGGGTATTGATGTTGGGCCAGCAAATTTGGGCTGCACACTTTGTGGGCTGAGATTTCTGAAATGTTAAGGTGGGTTGGTGTTGTATAAAGGAATAAAAATAACTCTACAAATAACAAAATAAATCTGATTTTTTTTTTTGTGTTTATATTTATTATTATTATTATTATATACATTTATATATATATATATATAGGTTGCGAGTTAGGAAACATAAATATAGACTTGGGCGCATTAGTGTAGTATTACGGATAAAATAAGGGCTTTTTCGTATCAGAGTTCGGTGAAAAATTTTGCGATGTTACAGTCTCCCCTACTTTTAGGAACTTCGTCCCGAAGTTAAGAGAAACACTAGATTTACAATTGGTCAACCACCGGGAACCTTGATAAAATTTCACACTACCTTAACGTACCTGTAAATTCATGATTACGTTCCGGACCGTAATTACCAATTTACCTTACGTTAGGGTTTTGCGTCCTTTTATGACTTTACCGATTGTTAAGCAGGTCTGATAGTCTCCGCCAGTCGTTCAGGTGGTAGGGCCTCTCCCGACTGTTGGGATGACATGATGACCTCTACCAATCGTTAAGCTTGTTGTTTGGTAGTTAACTAATTGTTGTACAAGCAAGTATGATTATAGATATAGCAATTAGTTCATGCACACAGATGTTATGATAATACTTGAATTTTATTACTTGAATCGAATAACGTCAATATATAGAATAAAAGCAACCAATAGTCAAATGGTGAGTCTTGCGGTTAGGTAGTTGGAGGGTCTTGATCTCTGTTTAGTTTAGGGCATCGGTTACGGAAGTGATTTGGGTTTCCACATTCATAGCATTGACCATAGTTGTATTTACCAGGACGATTAGGATTAGTAACCTGAGCAGGGTTGTGGATAATCGCAGCCAGTCGGGCATCAACACCTTTGTTGTTTTTGTTGTTGTTGTGGTTGGTGTTGTGGTTGTTGTTACTTTCCTCTTGGTTTTCACCACTGTTATTGCGAGTGCTACGACGTGGAGACATGATCCGTAAGGGACACAATGAAGGTTCAATGTGGCATGAAATGAATGAGGTGATATAAGGAATGTAATCATTTATTCATTAATTAAAACGAATAAACGAAAACGTTGACTTATCAAAGACTCCAGATTCTAATAACATATGAAGACATGCTTTAGCCTATAAGTGAACACTCATCCCGAAAATTCCCAGGTAGGCATCCGGGTCCCTCGTCTGATTGGGATATATGCGCAATGCCAGCCTAGACAGAAGACTCAGAATACAGGCGTTCACCCTTCCAGATTGCACGTGTTCGTTATTAAGATCTAGAACTTCGACGAGATCTCAAGGGGGTTCAGGTTAAACCTGAGGAATTTGTCCTATTAGTCTAAGAGTAGATCCACTGACGGAGAGCAACCTTCTCGTAGGAATGAAAGTAGGGATAAGAGGTAGGAGGGAGATAGAGAATAGCAAGTAAAAGAAGCAGGTACTTGTTAAATCCTATGGTTATAGACTAGATTATTTTTCTAATAACCTAATTCCCTATAACCATGGCTCTGATACCAATCTGTAACACCCCAACCGATGGCAGAAACATCGGGATGTTACGTATTGATGATTGTTCAGTAGCTCATGGTAAATATTAAATTCCATTAAATGATTTAATTGAATTACATACAATTGTTCTAGAATTTGTACATCAAATTGAATAAAACTATACACATATCTTCAAGCATCAATTCAAATCTTCAAGCAAATAGAACCTGAAACATGTTAAGTTGAAAATGTTTTGGGTCAACAAAAGTTGGTGAGAATTACATAGGTTTTTGATAATAGAATACAAATGTTGTGCAATTCATGTGTCATGTCAATCTAGTCCATATGTGAGAACATACTAGAAATAAATCGAGTGCATAATCAACCCTGATGACTGTTATAAAATGATACATACCATACGCTCATGGTCCAATTGAATATGTTATGCGATAACAAACACCCACGTAACCTTTGTAGGAGGCACGTATCCGGGTGGGATTGTCAGTCCAATAGATCTATCAATGTATACCGTCGGCTTGTACGGAGTTAATGATTATGCTAGAATGGTGCTTACTCTAATCATGCTCAAGACATAATGCAACATAGAAAACACATAGACACATTGATGATTGAATTGCATAAAATGATGTTGTAACATGTTTCACCCCAAAAATGGTGGTAAATAGAAAAGGGACTATGTAAAACTCACCTTGGTAAAATGTTATATCTGTTGAGAAATTTGGATAATTGTGTTGACCCAATGTATCAAGTATCACCCTAAAATAAGGTAATAAATATGTCTAAGTCTATCAAGTCTACAAATGTATAAGTTCTAGGGCTTCGAATTTGGGGATAGATGCTTGTTTGATTATTATTAAAAATATTCGCCAATTGAGAGAAATTTAGTAAATAAATGACCAAAACTCTTTTTATGAAATTTAAATTTAAGATGTTCACAAGAATGTTGTTTAAAGTATAAAAATAATTTTTATAAAATTATTTTCCTTAAAATAGATTTTTAAAATCTATTTATTACAAATTGTCAAACTTTAACTTTAATATTTAAAAATACTAAAATTAAAGAATTATTAGTTTAAAAATTATATTTCTGTTCTAAATGATCAGAAATAATTTGTATAAAATTTTGGTGCAAAAATATTAAAAATTGGATTTATTATGATTTAATTATGATTTAAACTAACAAAAATTGATTAAAAATATTAAATAAATGATTTTTCAGAATTAAAAATCATTTCAGAAAAGTTTATCATTTTACAAACTCAGGATAATTTTTGTGGAAATTTATAAAATTGTTTTGATATATTTGTAGAATTTTTAACTTATAAATGAATAAACTTGTAATATATTTTATATATATTTAATAAATTTTTTTAAAAAAAAACTAAAAATTGTATAAATCAGTTTACCCTTTATATATCATAAAATAAATCTTTTAGAATTTATAAATTTGATTTGGTATTTTAAACATAAGTTAAAAGATAATATACATAAAAATGTATAATATTTGGAAGAAATAGCTTCAAAAAAAAAAGATTGCAAGGCATGGGAATCGAACTTGAGCACTTGGCCGGTTCAACACTATCACAAGCATGGCTCACCATCTGAGCCATGCCCTGAGAACGTTATTGTTTCGAACAGAAAATAATTAACTCATAATGACCCTAGACCCCATTTTCCCCAAATCATAAATCAAGAACCCTAGCCTTACACTTAGAACTAATTGGACCTGATTCGTGAATATATTTGCTATTAACGTTAGGGCTTTTATTCCCTAACAAGAACCGACCCTAATGAATATACGAATTGAAAAAGAAACATACCAATTGATGGTCAGTTCGTTACTTGCAGCAACCACAAGCTAGAATCTTTGATTGTCCATTACAGAGAGATTTAAAACAAGTTTTGTTTGTGGGTTTATACTAATCGGCACTTTTAGGTTGAAGACCAAGATTCAATTTATAAAAATACATACGAATTGCCAGATTGGAAGGTTTGACCTAAGGTTTTAATATATACGCGTTAAACGATCATTAGGGTAATAATTGATAGTTAATTATGGTGTGAACGAGTTGTAATAGGCCGATAATCAAGCAACCTTTCCAAAATCGGATCAATCACGCGTTGAATGATGATGATTAAGATGGCCGAGCATCACAGTTGACTTTTTCGTAGTCAACTGTCACATTACATCACGTTATATAATTATAAATAGTTGGGTTTGAAACAGATAAGACTTCTAGATCAGCTGGTTGTGAGGGTGAGTGTGTGTGGGTTGTCCCGGGTTCGAAACCCGCTGGGACCATTCTTTTTTTTTTTTTTTTGATTAAAATGGAAGGAGGGGAGGAGGGGTTTGGGCTGGGTATTGATGTTGGGCCAGCAAATTTGGGCTGCACACTTTGTGGGCTGAGATTTCTGAAATGTTAAGGTGGGTTGGTGTTGTATAAAGGAATAAAAATAACTCTACAAATAACAAAATAAATCTGATTTTTTTTTTGTGTTTATATTTATTATTATTATTATTATTATTATATACATTTATATATATATATAGGTTGCGAGTTAGGAAACATAAATATAGACTTGGGCGCATTAGTGTAGTATTACGGATAAAATAAGGGCTTTTTCGTATCAGAGTTCGGTGAAAAATTTTGCGATGTTACAGGAGGCACGTATCCGGGTGGGATTGTCAGTCCAATAGATCTATCAATGTATACCGTCGGCTTGTACGGAGTTAATGATTATGCTAGAATGGTGCTTACTCTAATCATGCTCAAGACATAATGCAACATAGAAAACACATAGACACATTGATGATTGAATTGCATAAATGATGTTGTAACATGTTTCACCCCAAAAACGGTGATAAATAGAAAAGGGGCTATGTAAAACTCACCTTGGTAAAATGTTATATCTGTTGAAAAATTGCCAAATGGTGTTGCCCAAATGTATCAAGTATCACCCTATAATGAGGTAATAAATATATCTAAGTCTATCAAGTCTACAAATGTATAAGTTCTAGGGCTTCGAATTGTGGATAATTGTTCGTTTGATTAATATTAAAAATATTCGCCAATTGAGAGAAATTTAGTAAATAAATAACCAAAAATCTTTTTATGAAATTTAAATTTAAGATGGTCACAATAATATGTTTAAAGTATAAAAATAATTTTTATAAAATTATTTTCTTTAAAATGGATTATTAAATCTATTTATTACAAATTGTCAAATTTTAAAAAAAATACTAAAATTAAAGAATTATCATTTTAAAATTTATATTTCTGTTCTAAATATTCAGAAATAATTTGTATAAAATTTTGGTGTAAAAATACTAAAAATTGGATTTATTATGATTTAATTATGACTAAAACAAACAAAAATTGCTTAAAAATATTAAATAAATGATTTTTCTGAAATAAAAATCATTTCAGAAAAGTTTATCATTGTACAAACTCAGGATAATTTTTGTGAAAATTAATAAGGTTGTTTCGATATTTTTATAGATTTTTATAAATAAAATGAAATAAACTTAATTTATTTATTATATATATTAAACAAATAAATTTCAGAAAACTAAAAATTGTAAGTTAAACTTTTTCACTAGTTTAACATAATGTAATTTTTGTAGAATTTTTAAAAGTGTTTTAGTATTTTAAAATGAATTTATAAAATTATAGGTATTATATATATATAGTTGAAAAAGAAAAACAAAACAACAAAAAAAAAAAAATTTGTCAAACCCGGGACTCGAACCCGGGACCTGATGAGTGGAAGGGCGTGCCCAGACCAGTTGGTCTGGGTGTTAGTTTGTTAATCAGTTTGGGTTCTGATTATATTTATACAATACTTGAAACAATGAAAATCCCCAAATCATACAATTTCGAGCCCTAGATTTGCAATTGGACGATTCACACATCAATAACCAGATTAACCTTAGGGTTATTGATGTGTGGATGTCGAAGATTAAAACCCATCCAAAAATTCGTACTTACAATGTGAAATCGAGCTCGATTGGTTAGTCAAGCCAAAAGTCAAAAATACAATCGTGGAGCAAGATCAGCGTATAATTATGAAGAATTTGAGGTGGAGAAAGATAAAATGGCGAGTTGTGATCGTATTCAGAGGTTCAATTTATAGTGTGGCTCAACGAATCGAAGAAATGGTAAGGTTGACCAAGGATTTAATTTCAAACGCGTATGGATTAAATTAGTCAACGATAATTGATAATTAGCGTGTAATCTTAGTTGTTGATGGCCGGTAATCACGTTATCATTCCATATAAAAATTTAGGCATGTTAATTAAGTGAATTGAATGGTCAAACTTTGAAAAGAAAAAAAAATAAAAACAAAGTTCATACCTGCTGCTGCACGATGGACAGCCAAGGAAGGAGAAGGAGAGACATAGGCTGGGCTTATATATAATAAAGGTTAGTATTAAATCAAGTCTGAGGTGTAGACCAAATGGTTTGGCATGTGTTTGTTGTGTGACGTGATCCCGGTTCGAGACCCGGCTGAGGCAAATGTTTTCTTCTTTTTTTTTTATAAGGGGGAGGCCAAGAGGGTAAGGGGGTTTGGGCCTGAGGGCTGTTGGGCTGGGTGAGGGTGTGGGCCGGGTATCAGTCTGGGCTCAGCATCACTAAGGAAGTTTTAAGGTGGGTTTGGTGTGGGCCAATGTGTTGGTTGGGCAAAACCAACTAATTATGTATCATCATTTTTTTTTATTATAATTATTATTATTATTATTATTATATACAAAATGCATTATATATATATATATATTTACATATAGGTTGCGAGTTTGGAAAAAAAAAAATAAGTATAGACTTGGGCACATTAGTGTAGATTTAAGGATAAAATAAGGGCTTTTTCGTATAGAAATTTCGTGAAAATTTTTGCGATGTTACATTCCATGTTTTATGATAATCAAAGATTATCTATTACATCGTATTAATCACTGATGCAAATCATGATTGATATCAGTCCTCAACCTGGTAGAGTGCACATGTTACTTTGCTGCATTAATTTGTTGACCTGTATACCTCTGTGCCTCATACCTTGTAAATTACAGACGACGAAAGCATAATCACGCTTTACAATGAGTCTTTGTGCATTTACTTCTTGATACGGGAGTATGTCGTGTGCGTGGGAACCACAGACAATTATGTTTCTACTATACATAATCGTATCAGTCTAAAGCACTACACAAAAGTCTACATGTGAGTTTATGTGGATCACAATATCAGCAGTTGCCAGATCGCACATTGTCTTTAATGATAATAATCAAAAAGATCAACGGTGTGATCAGATTTCTCAATAACTGATATGATCCCTTTACCGGAAATCCCAAAACATTTACTGCTTTATCTTTACATTTCTGCATTTTATTTTCTAGTCAAAAATTGCAAAACTCAAAAAGATTTTAGGTGTGTTTTAACATAAACTTTATAAAATTCAAAAAGATTTTACATTTCTATCTTATTTTTGATAGCTGATGGTGGTTGATGACGATTTTCTAAACCTTGATGAACCATTTGAGCTTTGTTATCTTTAACTGAGAAAATATGATTGTCGGATGCTTAAAAGTTGGAAAATATTTTGAACGGGACTCGATTTTGAGATTTGGTAAAAATTTTAAAATTCCTGTTTCACCTTCGCCCATTCTCTTGGGTCGAAGGAGGAATTTCATGTTCATTCGTACGTTTCATTATGGGCGAATGTGAGAGTTCTTAAGTTGTTTTCTCTTTCAAACCCTTTTATCTCATTCGCACCTTTCATTAGGGGCGAAGGAGACTAAAGCTTCATATTCGACCACAATAAACGGTCGAAGGAGCAGTCTATATATATCCTTATCTGCTCATTCGACCCCTTACAGAATTTTTTCAAAATTTTTGATCATAAGTCCACTTGTTGCTCGTGACATTTAGACCTTACCATTGTGTTCGTTTGCTAATCCTGATCATTTTGCACTCATTTATACAGGTTAACATCTAGTTTTGAGGGTTTAATCCGTTCATTTCAGTTCATGCCCTAACTGTCATTAAACTTGGATTTATTGATGATAATTGATATTAGTTTTGATAGGGATTCATTGATTGAATGTTTTAGGGGGAGATTATGCAAAAACTAAGGTTTAAACATCATCAGTTGGCATAATCAATTGTTTTAAAACTTATAAATCCTAGTTTTTGAAATAAAACAATAAATCAATGAAGAACTGATGTAATTGATGATTAGGAAACATTAATCGGAGGTTTTAGGTGCATAATGAATCAAAATGACAAGTTAAAAATCACTGGTTTTCAAAATTTGAAATTTGAATTGTAGAACAGTCACCTTCGTTTTTTTTTTTCGAACGGTCGAACGTGTAAAACTGGGCGAAGGAGATGTGTTATTTGGGCGAATGAAGTTCAAACGGTCGAATGAAACATTTTTCAATAAACATTTTACATTCGCACCTTTAAAACATCACATTCGTACCCAGAATCTCTCATTCGCACCTCTGAATGGGCGAATGTAGAGATCAATTACCAAATTTTCAACTTTTGTTTATTTTGTCGATTTTTAACGTGTTTACTTGTTTTGTTTTGCAGTATAAACCATGTCTGAACAGGAAAAAGCTAGTGAATAAGCTGGATCATCTGCACAAGCTGCTGAGAAAGGAAAGGAAGAGATCTTGCCGTTCGAGAATGCGCATAATTGTTGTGCATATCTTGGGGACGTGAAGAAGCACACCGAGTTTACAGAGATTATCGAGTTTCTAAAGAGGAGTCGAGTGATAGATGCAATTGCTACACCTGCTATTATCTACCGAGACTTGCTACAAGAGTTCTGGACGAACGCGAAAATGGATTTCTGGGAGTGTGAATCATCTCTGGTTAGCAAGATTCAAGGACAGTTAGTTATTGTTTCAGAGAATGATATCAGGGAAGCCTTAAAGCTTAAAGATGAAAAGACTGATCCCAGAGAACTTAGCTTTACTGAACAGAGGAAATGCTTTCTAAGGATGAAGTATAACGGGCCGATTACTGATGGGTCGTTACACAAAGGAAAGCTTTGTCCTCAATTCAAGTACTTGGCACATGTCATGATTCATGTCTTTGGTTCAGCAGCAGGAGGTTATGATTTGATGAGGAAGAGTATTAGCTCGATGATGGTTGCACTGATATTGAACAAACCGTTCAACGTATCAGGGATGCTTATGGAACATTTATTGGAACCTGTTAGAGGTACAAGGAATTTGAAGTTTTTGTTATATCCAAGATTCCTTCAGATGATATTTGATCACAAGTATAAGAAGTTGAAGAGGGATCCGAAGCAGATCATAGTTCAAGAGCATATGTCCATTAATACATTGGCAAGAATGAAGGCTTATAAAGGCTTGTCGATGAATGAACGACCACCTGTTAGACGTTTATTTGGTCATTTGGCTAGGATTGATTATGTGGACCCTGGTAAAGATGAGGTAAGGCATGCTGACAGTGCATCGGACGAAGACAATCCATTACATCCTGTTGACCCTGACGCAAAGCGAAAGCGACAGGTTGTGAATGTGGGAGCAAAGAGTGGCAAAGGTAAAGAGAAAGAAATCAGGATTGAAGTTGTTCCTGAGACTGAGCCTGCAAAGAATAAGAAAGTGTCGAGAAGGCAGAAGAGCGTGGCTAAGAAAGGTTTACACCTTGTTGATGAAGCGTCAGTCGATTCTGAAGAGACGCAAGAGGATGAACGTTGGGATTCTGATACTGAGACTGTAAAGGCCACCACGCCCAAGGCCACTGTGGCTGGTGAGTCTGCAAGTCTGAATAGATATGTGGAAGAAAAGAGAATGAAGAGCCCTATTCACTTAGATGAAGAGGATGAGGGATTAGGTTTGGGAGCAGGAGATTTTCCTGGTTCACCAGTACAGGGGGAGAAACCAAAGAAGCCCCAATTCAAGAAGAAAGAAAAAATATTAAAGCCCACAGAGAAACGAGCTAGAGAGATTGAATCGTTAGTAGCAGGAAAGAAGTTGCCACCTGCTTCAAGCTCGAAATCACCGGTTGCTGCTCCAACTTCTAAGAAGCAGAAAACCACAACTACTTCCAGTACTGAACAGGGAGCTGATGTACCTGTTGACGCTTTTAACGAGGCATTGGATAATGTACTGAAGAAGATGAAGAAGGGTAAGTTGCCTGAAGTTGCTGAAGTTTCTACTCAAAAGGTTACAGTGGATAGTACTGTGATGAACACTGTTAACCGAAAACTTACTGAGATGATGAATATTATAAACAAGCAGCAGACAGAAATTGATCAATTAAGAAAGAATGACTCAAAGATGTTGGATGTCGTTGTTACATCACATGAGAACAATGAAGAGCTGAAAAAGAAGATTAAACGGTTGCAGAAGGATAATAAGAAACTGTTAAAACATGAGCAAAGAAACACCAAAAGGTTTATAGCTTTGAAGGAAGAGAATAAAAAGCTAAAAGAGAGTAATAAAAGCCTGGATAATCTGATTAAAGATTTATACTCTCGAGCTCCTCAGTTGAAAGAAGGTGAAGAGGATAAAGATCAAGACGAGGAGCGGGTTGATTTCGAACTGTCTGATAATGAGGAGGAGGATGATAAAGATCTTGATGAAGATGCTGGAAAGGCTCCTAAAAAGAAGAAGGATGATGGAGATGATGATGGTTCGAATGATGAATCTGGTGATGATAGCAGCTCTGCATTTGATGATGATGATGATGATAATGATGATAATGATGATGATGATATAGATAAATACAAGTATGAGAAACAGGAATCTGGAAAAGGAGGAGAATCCAGTTCTAAAGCTCCTGGAGGATCAGTTGATGATGATACAATCTTTTGGAACGAAAAGCTGAAGTCATTGTCTGAAGATGATAAACAGATGTATCGCCAGATGCTTACTGATCGAGTCTGGACGATCGACATGACCAGCAGATTCTCTGAGATTTTTGAATCTAGTGACAGGGTGCTTGAATTGGAATATAATGATCCAGATTTAGAAGATGGTGAAGTTTCTGCGGCAATGACAAAAGAGATTTTGGAAGGTTTAGCGAAGCAGGTTGGGAAAACGTTAGAAGAACTATTGGCTGATAACCAGATTCCTAATCTACCTGAAAAGGAAGCTGGAAATCATTCTGATGATCGTGACGTACCTGTGTTCGAGGATATTGAAGTTGAAGATGTAACCAGTGAAGAGTATCCAGAATATTTTAAGAAAGATAAGGATTCTGGATTTACTGCATTCACTGATGAGCTATTGAATGAAGCCGAGAAACTTGCAAAAGAAAAGAGTGATAAGTTTGTTGATGAAGTGTTCAAGGGCATGATAAACCGCATATCAAACAATCCGACAACTTGAAAGAGTTACTGAGGAAACTAAAAGAGAAAGAAGCCAATCGTCCGAAAGAAGAGATTCAAGGGAGCTTCTATAAACTTCACAACAAAATGCTTAAAGGAAGGGCGTTGGGTTGGAAGTTTATTAAGCAATTGAAGTGTGTTGCCGTGAAGTGGGAGAAGGGGATACTCTATTTTGACAGATTTCATGATTTGAAGACTCTCCCATACTGGGCTATTCGTGATATTTGTCGACATAAGTTGACTGGGTCGTCAAATGATCACATTGCCTATTTTGCTGATAAAATGGCGAGGGAAAGCAGGACGGAGTGGAATCTTTTTGCACCTCAGTATCCAAAGCGGATTGTTCACAAGAGCTTAAAATAGTAATATAAATAAAAGAGCTTAAAAATTTTAATAAATAACATTAAATTCGGTCAATTATTATTAATGTCAATAAATAATATTAAACATAATATTGTAAAAATAGATTAAACATAATTTCGTATTAATAATAATATAAATAAATGAGGTTAAGAAATCATAATAAATAACATTAAATTCAGTCAATTATTATTATGTCCATAATTAAAATTAATTCTAACATAATAAAAATATATTAGAAATAATTAAATGAAAGTCATAATATAAAGGAAATGATTTTGATAATTATCATTTAATGAGAATTGATTAAAAGAAAGTTATAATATAAAAAATTAAATTCAGTAAATAATATTAAACATAAAGTCAAAAAAAAAAGTAATATAAATAAATGAGATTAAAATTTTTAATAAATAACATTAAATTCGGTCAATTATTATTAATGTCAATAAATAATATTAAATGTAATTTCGTAAAAATAGATAAAGCATAATTTCGTATTAATAGTAATATAAATAAATGAGGTTAAAAAATTGTAATAAATAACATTAAATTCGGTCAATTATTATTAATGTCCATAAATAACAGTAAATCTAACATAATAAAAATATATTAAGAATAATTAAAGGAAAATCATAATATAAAGAAAATGATTTTGATTATTATCATTTAATGAGAATTGATTAAATGAAAGTCATAATATGTTATGTTATGTTATGTTATGTTATGTTATGTTATGTTATGTTATGTTATGTTATGTTATGTTATGTTATTTTATGTTATGTTAGGTTATGTTATGTTATGTTATGTTATGTTATGTTATGCTATGCTATGCTATGCTATGTTATGTTATGCTATGCTATGCTATGCTATGCTATGCTATGCTATGCTATGCTATGATATGCTATGCTATGCTATGCTATGCTATGATATGATATGCTATGCTATGCTATGCTATGCTATGTTATGTTATGTTATGTTATGTTATGTTATGTTATGTTATGTTATGTTATGTTATGTTATGTTATGTTATGTTATGTTATGTTATGTTATGTTATGTTATGTTATGTTATGTTATGTTATGTTATGTTATGTTATGTTATGTTATGTTATGTTATGTTATGTTATGTTATGTTATGTTATGTTATGTTATGTTATGTTATGTTATGTTATGTTATGTTATGTTATGTTATGTTATGTTATGTTATGTTATGTTATGTTATGTTATGTTATGTTATGTTATGTTATGTTATGTTATGTTATGTTATGTTATGTTATGTTATGTTATGTTATGTTATGTTATGTTATGTTATGTTATGTTATGTTATGTTATGTTATGTTATGTTATGTTATGTTATGTTATGTTATGTTATGTTATGTTATGTTATGTTATGTTATGTTATGTTATGTTATGTTATGTTATGTTATGTTATGTTATGTTATGTTATGTTATGTTATGTTATGTTATGTTATGTTATGTTATGTTATGTTATGTTATGTTATGTTATGTTATGTTATGTTATGTTATGTTATGTTATGTTATGTTATGTTATGTTATGTTATGTTATGTTATGTTATGTTATGTTATGTTATGTTATGTTATGTTATGTTATGTTATGTTATGTTATGTTATGTTATGTTATGTTATGTTATGTTATGTTATGTTATGTTATGTTATGTTATGTTATGTTATGTTATGTTATGTTATGTTATGTTATGTTATGTTATGTTATGTTATGTTATGTTATGTTATGTTATGTTATGTTATGTTATGTTATGTTATGTTATGTTATGTTATGTTATGTTATGTTATGTTATGTTATGTTATGTTATGTTATGTTATGTTATGTTATGTTATGTTATGTTATGTTATGTTATGTTATGTTATGTTATGTTATGTTATGTTATGTTATGTTATGTTATGTTATGTTATGTTATGTTATGTTATGTTATGTTATGTTATGTTATGTTATGTTATGTTATGTTATGTTATGTTATGTTATGTTATGTTATGTTATGTTATGTTATGTTATGTTATGTTATGTTATGTTATGTTATGTTATGTTATGTTATGTTATGTTATGTTATGTTATGTTATGTTATGTTATGTTATGTTATTAAAGTTAATAATATAGAATCACACTGTTACAGACTTTCAATTATGGCGTAGAATTAGGAGATCACAATTTTATTTTAATTAGCATAATTTAAATAAATGATGATTGCATTCCATTAGCACCGAAATTAGTAACATAATTGTGGGTTACTGACGACAATCATTGTTAATGGCATTCATTGTGTGATTTTATATTTAATGACGGACAACAATGAAGAAAAAAACGTCAAAAAAAATTAGTAACATCAAAATTCGTTAAATATCTATCATAATTACAAGTCATTCATTCAATGATATAATTAACGAATTCATTGAAATTCTTTATAAGGAAGTCAAATTCGTTATAAGGAAGTCAAATTCAATTATTTTCATTACATATCTATCTATATTTAAAAGTCAAATTCGTTATAAGGAATTCAAAGTCAAATTCGTTATATGGAAGGCAATTCATTCAATCAATGGTATAATTAATGAATTCATTGAAATTCTTTATAAGGAAGTTAAATTCGTTATAAGGAAGTCAAATTCAAATTCAATTTCATTAATTTCGATTATGGCATTCATTGTTAATTTCGGCATACTTCCACAATAACGAATTTTGTTTGTAAATATCTATCATAATTACAAGTTATTCAATCAATGGTATAATTAACGAATTCATTGAAATTCTTTATAAGGAAGTCAAATTCGTTATAAGGAGGTCAAATTCAGTTATTTTCGTTACATATCTATCTATATTTAAAAGTCAAATTCGTTATAAGGAAGTCAAATTCGTTATAAGGAGTCAATCATTCAATCAATGGTATAATTAACGAATTCATTGAAATTCTTTATAAGGAAGTCAAATTCGTAATAAGGAAGTCAAATTCAATTATTTTCGTTACATATTTATCTATATTTAAAAGTCAAATTCGTTATAAGGAAGGCAATTCATTCAACCAATGGTATAATTAACAGATTCATTGAAATTCTTTATAAGGAGTCAAATTCGTTATAAGGAAGTCAAATTCAAATTCAATTTCATTAATTTCGATTATGGCATTCATTGTTAATTTCGGCATACTTCCACAATAACGAATTTTGTTTGTAAATATCCATCATAATTACAAGTTATTCAATCAATGGTATAATTAACGATTTCATTGAAATTCTTTATAAGGAAGTCAAATTCGTTATAAGGAAGTCAAATTCAATTATTTTCGTTACATATCTATCTATATTTAAAAGTCAAATTCGTTATAAGGAAGTCAAAGTCAAATTCGTTATAAGGAAGTCAATTCATTCAATCAATGGTATACTTAACGAATTCATTGAAATTCTTTATAAGGAAGTCAAATTCGTTATAAGGAAGTCAAATTCAATTATTTTCGTTACATATCTATCTATATTTAAAAGTCAAATTCGTTATAAGGAAGTCAAAGTCAAATTCGTTATAAGGAAGGCAATTCATTCAATCAATGGTATAATTAACGAATTCATTGAAATTCTTTATAAGGTAGTCAAATTCGTTATAAGGAAGTCAAATTCAAATTCAATTTCATTAATTTCGATTATGGCATTAGTTGTTAATTTCGGCATACTTCCACAATAACGAATTTTGTTTGTAAATATCAATCATAATTACAAGTTATTCAATCAATGGTATAATTAACAAATTCATTGAAATTCTTTATAAGGAAGTCAAATTTGTTATAAGGAAGTCAAATTCAATTATTTTCATTACATATCTATCTATATTTAAAAGTCAAATTCGTTATAAGGAAGTCAAAGTCAAATTCGTTATAAGGAAGTCAATTCATTCAATCAATGGTATAATTAACGAATTCATTGAAAGTCTTTATAAGGAAGTCAAATTTGTTATAAGGAAGTCAAATTCAAATTCAATTTCATTAATTTTGATTATGGCATTCATTGTTAATGGCCTTCATTGTGTGATTCTATATTTAATTAGGGACAAAATTGAAAAAAAAAACGTCAAAAAAATTAGTAACATCAAAATAAGGAAGGCGGCATACTTATCTATTCAATGAAATTCGTTATTTTAGTTTTTTTTTTTTTTTTTTTTGAAAAGTGAACTTCATTAACACCAACCAAAGGCTATCTCCAAGTTAGAGATAGCCAAACAAAACATCAAGTTATGTCAAAATTACACCAATTCTTCCAATCTATCCTACCCTTCTTTGAACGACTATTATACCAAAGAAAACTAATAACTTTAATATCTGACAATATCTTCGTCACATTGGCACTTCCTTGGTTAAATATCACATCGTTCCTTGTACACCAGATCTTCCAGCACACTAACACAAAAATGCCGAACACCACCCCCCTTCTTCAACGTAGAGACCCGCAACTGACCCACAAGCTCTATGATATCTTTCACCGAGAAAACAAAAACTGAGGGGATTTTAAGCCAAGTCGAGTTACCATTTCAAACTCCATTGGTTATAATACATGCCGTGAATAAGTGTTCCGAAGACTCTTCTATCTCACCACAAAAACGACAAAGACCATCACCCACATCAATATTTCTACGGTTAAGAGCCTTAGCCGTCGGGATCCTGTCTAACATAGCCCTCCACATAAAAACGTTACACTTGCTTGGAATCCACTTACACCAATTGTAAATATAATCCCCCACAGGCGCATCAATTTTACTAAGCCATTCGCATGCCTCTTTCACAGAAAATGGATTGTTAGCCCCAGAATTCCATTTCCATAAATCCTTTCGATGATCAAGGTTAACAATAGACACCATTCTATGGCACTTACCAATTCGGAAACCTCACTACTAGAGGAGGGATATCTACTCTACTCCCACTTAATAACCCCTGCCATCTCATCTCTACCCACCCTGTCCGACACTTTACACCATTTGTATTTTTCAAGCCGAAATAAGTTTGGAAACAAATATTTTAACGGTTGATCATTAATCCAAGTGTCCACCCAAAAACGAATATCCAACCCATTTCCACCGAACCACGAATCATATTCATAAAACTAACCCCTTGGACTTTAGTCGAATATGCCACCTTCACCATCTTACTCCAAGGACCGGTAGATTGTTTATTCCATGGAACCATATCCCACCTCCTATTAGAAACATGTAAGGCGTTAATAACTCTTTTCCAAAGTGCATCCTCTTCAGTCTTATATCTTCATACCCATTTAAACAGCATGGAATGATTACAGTGGATCAACTTACTCAATCCCAAACCGCCGTCTTTTTTAGCTTTTGCCACCCTATCCAAGCCACCCAATGAATCTTACCAATCTCATCGGTCCCACCCCATAAAAATCTTTTAATCAAGCCTTCAAGTTTATTAATAACCGTAACTGGCGCCTTAAACAAAGAAAAATAGTACGTCGGTATGCTTTCCAACACAGATTTGGCTAACACCAATCTCCCCCCCATAGACAAATTGCGGGCTTTCCATATAGATAACAGTTTCTTGAACACTTGAACCACCGGATCCCAGCTATTAATACGAGACATATTACTACCCACTTGGATACCTAAATACTTGAATGGAGTCTCGCCTGACGTACGGCCCAACCAAGTAGCCTTATCACGAACCTCTGCCAAGTCTTTCCCAATACCAAACAACGTAGAATTGGTAATATTAGTCCTTAGACCTGAGCATAAATGAAAAATACGCAATATCCGTCTAAGAGAATTAAAATTAAACATCGACCATTCACCCATGACCATAGCGTCGTCCGCATATAACAAGTGGGATAAAACCGGACCATCGTTTGGAAGTCTTACCCCGTCGAAGGAACCAATATGAGCCGCTCTCCGAATAATACTAGAGAAAGCTTCCATAACGAAAATAAACAAGAAAGGCGATATGGGGTCACCCTGTCTAATACCCTTACTGCAAGAAAATTCAAATGTAGGAGAGCCATTAACTAGAACAGACGACGCGGCAGAAGACAAAACCCCATAAATCCAGCCGCACCAAACTGAGGGAAAACCCATTTGTCTCATAACAGACAACAAAAACTCCCAATTAACATTATCATAGGCCTTTTTGAAATCTATTTTAAACAGAAAAAGCTCTTTCCCCCTTCGTTTAGCCCAAGAAATAACTTCACTAATAATCATAGGCCCATCTAAAATGTACCTCCCAGACAAGAAAGCTGATTGTGTCTCGTGCGTAACTGAGGCCATCACCATCTTCAATCTATTAGCAAGGACTTTGGAAATCACCTTACTAATCACCCCTATTAAATTAATAGGACGGTATTCTCCCAAACCAACCGGATCATTAACCTTAGGCACCAAAGTAATGAAGGATGACCCAACCCCCGGTTAATTTTCCCGTGACATGAAACTGGTGTAAAATCTTCATAAAGTGCTCTTCAAACAACTTCCAAAACTTTTTAATTAATCGAAAGTTGAACCCATCCGGCCCCGGAGCTTTGTCACTGCCACATTCAAACACGGCGTCCTTAACTTCTTTAACCGAAAATTCCGAAATTAATGACTCAGCTTCAGGTTTTGTCAACCGCTTCAAGTCTCCACAAATCAACCGCGGCCTCTCCGTCATATCTTCAACAAACTTTTTCCTGAAAAAAGAAAAAACCTCACGTTTGACATGAGAAGGCTTGGATATCCAAACCCCGTTAGTTAAAACACATGGGATACAATTAGAGACCCTTCTTTTATTAATCACCCCGTGAAAGAAGCTAGAGTTTTCATCCCCCTCTCTAGCCCATTTAACGCGCGCCTTTTGTCTCAAGTCTCTAAGTTTACACTCCTCAATCTCCTTTAATCTTTTGTTCCCTTCGAAATATACCCACTGTTCACTATCCAACAAATCTCGAGCCTCCACTTCTTTATCCAGATCATCCAATTCCACTTTAATAGTTCGTATCTCGTCTTCCTCCACTGCCATGCAACCAGCTTTCCATTCCAAATATCATTCCTTATATGCTTCAACTTGTGCATCAAAAAAATGTCCGGACAAGTACTCTCACTGAAAGACTCGGCTGCCTTAATAACAACATCATCAAACCCTGCACGATCTAACCATGAGTTGTAAAACTTGAAAGGTTTAGGCCCGAAATTCCGATATTCAACTTTTAGCACCAATGGACTATGATCTGATTTCTCCCTAGCAAGGGCACGATACTCCGCACTAGGCCAATCGATAAGGAAATCATAGAAACAAATATCCTATCGATCCTACTACATTTATTACCGGAAACAAAAGTAAACTTACGCCCTTTAAGACCAAACACATGAAGATCCGCCCCTCAAGAAAATCATTGAAATCATTAGAAGAAACAGTATCGAATTTAGAGTTTCTCCTCTCACTCCTATCGCGGACACAATTAAAATCACCAGCAACAACCCAATACATCGAGTCATGAATAATAATACTCTCCAATTCCCGCCATAACGTCCGTTTATCATCATTCTTTTGAGGAGCATATACATTTACCATACCAACTTTCATACCACTACTCTTTATAATACCTTCCACCACCAGGAAGTACCTGTTCTTTTTGACCGATAATTTCTGGAAAATTTTTTTATCCCACATCGATACCAATCCCCCTGATCTACCAGTAGCATCTACATGTTCAAACTCGAACTCACCTCTGCCCCAAAACCTACCCAAGTCCACCCCTTGCAAAGACGCAAACTGTGACTCTTGAAACATAACAAAACCAACTTCATTAGCGACACGGATATTAGAAATCCACCCAGCTTTATCCACCCTACCCATTCCTCTAATATTGATCGACATAATATTCATTGGTCCACTACTTGGAAACGTTCATCGCTCACTGTGTTCTCCAACGATTTCTCAAATTTCTCAATGTTCACCACACCTAAATCTCTAGCAAATTCCATCGTGTCCTCCACTTCTCGTCTAACCAACTTTACGCGACTCGAAGTCTCATCCATACTCCCATCAACCTCAGCGACGTTTGTAACATTACTACTACCAACATTGACCACCACATTTAAATCCGGTGTCACAAACTCCGTGCCCTCCAACTCATTGTGCGCACCATTATTCACTGTCTCGACTTGAGCCGTATTATTAAATATGAATCTGTCAATATCAAACATATCATTTTCTTCCCGAATACGCTTTCTTGGTCTATCTTTATCCAAGGGGGACATCGACCTCCTCAAAACTCCTCCTTTCTTCTTAGAGAACTTCCCCCCTTTACGTTTACTACCTTTCCTACTCGTCATCCCAACCTCCGAGTCATCAAACACCCCGTTAAGGTGGGTTAAACCTGAACCATCATCATTGTTAGGCTTAGTATGATTCATATTCCCCATATCCCGGTACTATTAGCTTCACTATCTTGAGTATCCATATGAATCGGCTGCACGTCTTCCTCTTCTAAATCAACTACACAATCCGGAACCCAGTCACCCAATTCTTCTTCGACGTGAACAACATAAGACTTATCTTTCCACAGAATCTTACAACTCCCCCTAATGCAACTGTTAGACTTAGGAATAATTCCCACACTAGCGTAGGAAATATCCCCTTCGTTTGGAAAATGAGCCGAGTGAACAACCTCCCCATATAAAGTAGCAATATTATCAAATGTCTTCGGCTCAGCAATATGAATCGGCAGCCCAAAAACTTTGATCCATGCTACCTTTTCAACCACAATTGACTGTCCATACCAAGCTTCAACAGACGTGAACCATTGTTCCCACAAACCTCGCATTCCCAAAAAAACTCTCCTTCTCTTCACTGCTATCGAAGACCAACATGTAACACCCCAACCGATGGCGGAATCATCGAGGTGCCACGTAGTGACGATTGTTCAAAAGCTCATGGTACTAAAATGTAAACATTTGATTATTGAATATTGTTTTACAACATGTGAAATTAAATACAAGACAACAAAAATAAAGATAATTGATTGATTTAATCTAAGTCCAAAGTCCTATGTGAAGCGTCAAGCAGCTTATCCTGAAACATGCACGAAAATAATTTTGTCAACATATGATGTTGGTGAGTACTACTTAGTTTTGTACGTATAGTATAAGTTTTGAAAAGTAGTACAATTCATGTGTCTAGCATCACCAAGGCATTATGTAAACACGCAAGTAACCAAACAAGACAAAGATCAAATGTAAAGTTTGTACAATGAAATTGATAATGAGCACCTCAACACGTGTGAGTCTAAAAGAGCACCATAACACAAAGTTATGTCTAAATGAGCACCGTAACATAAGTTACGTCTAAATGAGCACCATAACATAAGTTATGTCTAAATGTATGATTTTGTATGTAAGCTACGTTCATGTTCAAGCATAAGCACAAAGATAAACAAGACACGTATATGAATTGTAAATGAATAAAATGTATGTGTAATTGAATACGAAGTTTTGTATACTGTGCATGAATCACCCCAAAAGTTGTAAAAGCGAAAAAGGGGATAAGTAATACTCACTTTAGCAAGGTGGTAAGTCTTGTGTAATTGAATAAGTATAATCCAACGTTGCCAAGTATCACCCTATGTATAATGTAACAAATAAGTCTAAGTCTATATGGTCTATAAGTATTTTCTAGGGCTTCGAATTGGGGATAAGTATTTATTTGGTTAATAAATTAAACGTTTAATAAATAAGAGAAATTTGGTAAATAAATAAACAAAAAGTCTTTGAGTAAACTTTAAATCAAATGTAGTCACAATATAAAGTTTTAAGTGTGAAAATAATTTTCATAAAATTATTTTCTTGAAAGTAGAATATTTAATCTATTTATTTCAATTTGTCAAATATAACTTTAATATTTAAAAATATTAAAATTAAAGAAATTTTTAGATTAAAAATTGTATTTCTGTTCTAAATGGATAGAAATAATTTATGTAAAATTTTGGTGCAAAAATATTGAAAAATGAATTTATTATGATTTATTTATGATTAAAACTAACAAGAATTGATTAAAAATATTAAATAAACGATTTTTCTGAAATAAAAAATCATTTCAGAAATGCTTATTGATTTATAAACTTAGAATAATTTTTGTGGAATTTTACAAAGTCGTTTTGATATTTTTATAGAATTTTATAATTTTAAATTGAATAAACTTGTAATATTTATAATATATATTAAATAAATATTTTTTGAAAAACTAAAAATTGGATGATGAACTTTTCTACTTAAATAACATAAAATAATTTTTGTAGAATTTATAAAGTTGTTTTGGTATTTTAAAACTAATTTTAAAAAAAAAAATTACATAGATTAACTATCAAGATATAGCT
Source organism: Ambrosia x helenae (assembly GCA_030844895.1). NCBI lineage: Eukaryota > Viridiplantae > Streptophyta > Magnoliopsida > Asterales > Asteraceae > Ambrosia > Ambrosia x helenae. The sequence continues at coordinate 115,840,112 of CM061234.1, forward strand.
AAAAAATGTGCAAAAATACTTTGTGGCTCATGGGGATCGAACCTGGGCCATAGGCCGGTTCATTGATTCTAGCCAACAACCCCAGCCAATTGGTCTGTACATCAGATCTGGAATAAATATGATTTCGAAAATTTTTAAATAAACATTAAATGGTATCATCTTCCCCAAATTAGAACATAAACCTAGAATCCAATCTAACGAATTTACAAGAAATTCTCACAGGATCGTTAGGGCTTTTATTTGGACAGTAATGAAGAACATAAACATATACTCAATTGAAACTTACAGATGCGATGAAGAACACGATGGTGTGGTCAACAGAAAAGTCAACCCGAGCTAGTATGCTTCGAATAGGCGAATTAAAACAGAAATTGAGTGTGAGGGTTTGTTCATCGGTACTCTTAGGCTCTCTAGGAACGTTCAATTTATATGAAAACACAAGAATTGAAGGAATCGAAATTTTCGATTCATACTTAAAATAAAGCGTGAACAGGTCAAAATTTGGAGGACGTTTTGGTCGTGTGATTATGCATAATTCGCGTAATACCTTGTCCTTACCATATTACGCATCAATAAATCAGTTGTTTTCCATTCTTAGGGTCAATCTAGAGTCAACAGAAAACGAATTGGGGTGTTTGACTGCTGAACCGCAGCGAATAACAGCAGATATGAATCTTATTATGAGGCTTTTTATACATTATTGATTGGAAATAAGACAACCGAGTGGTGTGGCTCAAGTGGTGGAAGTGTGTGTGTGTTTGGTTCGGGCCGGCTCTTGACTCGGGATCGAGTCACGGCAGCAGCAGAGGGTTTTTCTCCCTTTTTTTAAAAACAGATACAAGGGGAGGGGGTTTGGGCTTGGTCTGTTGTTGGGCCGAGTTTGGGCTCCGTTTTTCAAAGAAGTAAAAGGGATTTGGTTTATGTCTTGGGCTATGGTTTGGTTGAAGTTATGTGTGGGTTTAGTTAGTCTAAAAAAATATGATTATTATTATTATTATTATTATTATCATTATTATTATTATTATTATTATTATATATAAAAAAAAAAGTGACGGATGTCACACAACAACACATGCAAACCCCCCATATATTTGATGTTACACCGGCCCTTATAAACATCCTTTAACATACTTTTCAGTGTAGTAAGCAACTCAAAACTACTAACCTTTACCACAAGCCCAGTTCCATAGAACTCATCAAACTGTTTGCCTTCTGACTCGACAACCAATTCTGGAACAGTACTCTCCATCGGCGTATTGAGAAGAGAATCTTTAAACGTTCTTTGTTCATGCACAACATTTAGGTTATTATCCATGTTCATGGAATCCACACCCGTTTCTTTCCCCACTAAATTATCATTAGCTTGTTCTTGTACCGGCTTCCAAACCCTTTCCCCATGCACTGTTTTATCAATTCCTTTCCCCTTATCAACAGACACCTTCTCGCCGTTGACAACTCTTGCCGGAACAATGAACAGCTTGTAGCTACCAATCCACACATCTCTAAGGCTTTCTTCCAATTCTGATCTATTTCGAGCAACCTTAAAGGTAGCGAATCCAAACCTTTTCCCCAATCGATCGAGCTTTCTGGCTATATAGATGCCTTGCACATCCCCATATCCCTTCAAAACCTCCATCAGATCCGTCGAAGAACACCGTCCAGGAAGATTAGAAACGAAAAACTTAACCCCATCCCGTTGATTGTTCGAGTCTTGACTGTTGTTGTAGTTCTTATTCTTCTTAACAGGAACATCATACCATGTATTGATTCTATAACGATCGCGTGCCGCCATGCAGCCAGAAAAAACCTATTCGCCTCCAAAATCGCCCCCGAGTTTTCCGAAACCCTATTTTGTATATGAGTCATATCCGTTATTTTAGTTACATGTATACCATATTTACAAGTCAAATTCATTGATTTCGAATTATGGTATATACCCATTCTAGAAATATATTTGTTTGATAAGGAAGGTTCATAATGTCCTACATGTCTAGTCTTGATATTCAAATTCTAGATTAAATAAAATTAACATCAGTCAACACTTATTATAATGTTATTGTTGTGTATGTTTTTAGATAACAAAAACTTGTTCATGGCTTTCGGAAATGTCTGGATGAACACGTTAAAAAGAGCATTAAAAAAAGAAATAATAAATTTGTCTACAAAAAAAAGCCATATTTAGATGAAAATAAGATTCATACCAAAACTCTTGCGGAAGGGTCATGAATCACCTTGAAGAATTAGTCACTCTTGTGATAAGCCATAATCGAGTTTGTTTCTTCGGATGGAATCCTGTTTTTCAAATGAAAAAAACGAATATGTTAAATAAACCCAATATATTTGTATATATTCCATTATAAAAAATTGTACATTTGACCCGAAAAAACAATTTAATCCACTTTAATTCATCAGAAAAAACGAATCAAAAAAAAATATTTCAACCATAACATAAATCATTACATTGGAATTCTGTTTTAAAATTGAAACATAAAATTAGATTACCGAATTTGATAACTGATAACTAACATTAGTAAACCTGGTATTTCAACCATAAAACCACCACTTCGGATGGAATCCGAAACAAAATATTGTTAGAAACACACTATAAACCTTCCGAAAGGAGCCAAATAATAGCCAGAAACCAATTTTTGTACATTTGATCCGAAAACTTCAAATGATATTCTAATGGAATTAGATGATTTATGAATTATAAATAGAAATATTTAGAAACAACTAATCCGAAAGGAGCCAAAAAATAGACAGAACCCAATTTTTGTATATCTTATCGAAAACCAGATTGTATTATAATGGAGTTAGATGATTTATGAATTATAAATAGAAAAAACTTCTAAACAAATTTTTGTCCATGTGATCCAAAAATAATTGAAGATGAGTTGATGTAATAACATAAATCAAAGATCAAATGGAGAAGATACCTAGACAAAAAAATGGAAAAGAAGAATGAGGAAGGTAGGAGGAAGAATGCTTAAGGAATATTGGAGTTGATGGTACAATGGAGAAAAAAAAATAAAAAACAGTATTTATAGTAGAATTATTGGAGCCCCATTTCTCAGTTGGATTCAAGAAGACACTCTCTAAGGCCTTTATTCGACCCGAGTGTATTGAATTATTATATAGATAGAATAGATATGCCCTTGTTCTAATAAAATAAACACATTTTCCGTGAACCTAACCGATTGTGCAAAATTTCAACCCCTTAAACATAAGTTCAAACCTTCCACCTTTTGCCATTGGTGTTGATAAATCCCTCATCTTATCTTGCGGTTCCCATTGGAACCACTTCGAAGCTTCCATTAACTTATTCTTTTAAACCTAATGTTCAAATTGTAACTTTCTCGTTGACAATCGCGACTTGTTTTTCAACATAACTCAGTTTGGTCGTTGATCTTGATATCATCTAACAAGATATACCTTGTTTTATTAAAGAAAAGAAAATTCAGTTCCTGCAGTGAACCTATGATTGAGGTCACGAGGTTTTAGGATCAGTGGCGTAGCTTTCTTGGGGCGGGAAGGGCGGTTGACCCCCTGAATTTTCGCTCAAAAGTTTCGATTATTTAGTATTTGTATAGAAATCTTTTGGTATATACGGTTTCGACCCCTCGTTTTTTATAAAAATATTAGTTATATACTTCCGACCCCCGGTCCGAACTTTCAAGATTCGCCACTGTTTTAGGATATTTCACTAGATGTCTATAATTCCAATTCTTTATGTTTGAAAAGATACAAAATGACTCGATGGGTGCAATGGAAAAATGGGTCTTAGAGCATTCACAACCAATCCCTTATTTCAACTCTCATTTTTAAAATTTAAGAAAATCATACAAAAACCTCACTCCATCCTTCCCCCATTCTCATACCTCATTCTTAAATTTTTAAAAATCTTTTGAGAACCCCATTATTTAGGGGCTTCTATACCTCCCTATTTGAAAATTATAATAAAACAAAATATTTGTAGGTAATATTATAAATAAAAGAAAAAAGTAATAAAAAAAGACTTATAGGAGATATGAATGGGGCTGTGGAGTGTTTTTAGAATATAAATAATAGATTTAGGAGATAATGGTTTTTTTGGTAAATTATAGAAACTAGGAGGGAAGGCAAAACTACCGTTTTGCCTATAGGTGAGATACGAAATTACAGGATTGCCATTAAACACTATTGCGCCTTCGGTTAATGTTTAATATATATATACTAATGAGGATTTTGAATAGGATGTGAAATTGACCCAGAAAAAAATAAAAATAAACATGAAAATCCCACAGAGAAGTGATAGACATTATGTCTTTGAAATAAACGAAATTAGCGTAGTTGTAAAACTGTTAACCATTAGCGTAGTTGTAAAACTCGTGGGGGAACGCATCCTATAGCATGTTGGTAAAATGGTAACGAAGTGCATAAAACAAGATGCTTTATTCATGCTTAAACACCTGCTCACGCAGTAGAGAGTTACACCGACTCAAACTCAATCTCAATCAAATACCGATAAACTGGAAATTCAAAAAACAAAGACTCATTCAAACCAAACATGAGACACGTAACAAACAAACGCCCAAACACTCCAGAATCAACCATAAAAGTGACAACTATCATTCAAAAGACTAGTGGTGTTGGTGAGTTAGATAAGGTTTAGAATGGTAGGAGGTTGGATATTCAATCCTCAGGATGTGCAAGTTTGTAGTTAAAAAAAATGAGTATGTGATCTGACTACGTTTCCATAAGATATGCACCAGTATATGTGGAGTATCCCCAACTGGGTTGAGGTGCTACTTGTGGATATGAACTACTCTGCGTCGGTCCACCAGTATATGTGGAGTATTCCCCACCCCATTGACTTTTTCCTCGTGGATCAAACATGCTCTGCGTTGGTCCAGGAGTATGTGTGGAGTATCCCCCATTCCATTGATTTTTTTCTCGTTGATCAAACATGCTCTGCGTTGGTCCAGGAGTATACGTGGAGTATCCCCAACTGGGTTGAGGTGCTACTTGTGGATATGAACTACTCTGCGTTGATCCACCAATATATGTGGAGTATTCCCCACCCCATTGACTTTTTCCCCGTGGATCAAACATGCTCTGTGTTGGTCCAGGAGTATACGTGGAGTATCCCCAACCGGGTTGAGGTGCTACTTGTGGATATGAACTACTCTGCGTTGATCCACCAATATATGTGGAGTATTCCCCCACCCATTGACTTTTTCCCCGTGGATCAAACATGCTCTGTGTTGGTCCAGGAGTATACGTGGAGTATCCCCCACCCCATTGACTTTTTCCCCGTGGATCAAACATGCTATGCATTGGTCCAGGAGTATATGTGGAGTATCCCAAACTTGGTTGAGTTGCTACTTGTGGATATGAACTACTCTGCATCGTTCCACCATTATATATGGAGTATCCCCCACTCCATTGACTTTTTCCTCGGGGATCAAACATGCTCTGCATTGGTCCGGGAGTGTATGTAGAATTTATCCCCGAGTTTGGAAGGTGCTTCCATGACGGAGAGGAACGTGAAATACTGTTGTGAGGCATTTTGCAAATAAATGTTGAATGTGGAAATCCTATGGTGTAGTACATGGTTATATATATAGAGGATCACACTATTATGATGTCACAAAATGAAGCAAGCGTATGATCTAGTCAAAGTCACCCCACAGACAAGTAATTCTGCCAAAAATACTTTTAATAATGATAACAAATTACATGTTAGTCTTATGAGATACTTTTGAATAGTAATAATTCATTACATCTAGAAATTGGAAACGCGTATGACCTAATCAAAATTAACCCTTAGTGCATATGGAGACATTTTTCTAACAAAAAGAGTTTTAAACATTAACAAATCTCGTGTTGAGCCACTTCAAATTAGCTTCTGATCACGGCTCACCCAACAAGTTATTCTTCTTCGGCTGCTGTAACGTACTTATTTATTAACCAAACTAGTGGTTTACCATATCCCGCGTTGTGCGATTGCATATTAGTCGGCAATACGTTTAAAAACGGCACCGAATTTCATAAAAAAGTAAAACTGAAAAGCATAACTTGTGTTTCTGGGTAGCTAAGGTAATTATAAGGAAACAACATAATTCTTGGAGTCAAAGTCTTGAGTCAAAGAATTATGTGTAATTATTAAGTCAAAGTATAATTATTGAGTCAAAGTCTATTCATGTTTAGAGAAGCTTTTATCTCCCTCATTGTTGTCTTTGTATATATAGTCTTGTATAGAAATGAAACAACCAAGTTGAATCATTACAAGCTTATAGTAATCAATTACAGTTAAAAAATTGCGAATAGATGTATTTACAAAATCACATAGCCTACACTTTACATTAAACCTAGCGACCAAAAAATATAAATCGAGTGATATAATATTCAAATGATTGAAATAACCTTGCAAACGCTGATAACCACAAAAAACACAAAAATATTCAAATATTTGTGTTCAATTTGAACACAAATAAACAGATTTAAATAAATTGAATTGAATTATGATGGGTTAATTTGACTGAACTTACTCAATACAATTTGCTAAAGAATTTACAAACATCAAACATTAGCAAATGACTTTATATCATATTCTCACTGCACACATTAAAAATAGGGATGTCTTAAAACAAACACTTAATTTTAGTAAATTGACACCCTATATACGAAACATATAGTGTTATATCATGTGTCATACTAGTTTATATCATGGGAGTTTTCCGAAATAGATAAACCTAACATGAGGTGACAAAATAAATCATATTACAGATTACATTACATATAAAAAAATATATATAATAAAGTAAGGCACATAATAAATTTAATATTTGTTGGTGCTGGATATTTCAAGGGTGTTTTATAGTGTATATTGAGTACACATCCCGAGGATACTTAAGATAATGTTATGTTCAGGATATATCTATGTGATGTCTATTGAGTATATCCTGAGAATGACTAACGGTCCTTGTCAATTTTAATCTATATCGGAAGAAAAACATGTTAAACTATTGACAAACTTGCAAGGCTAAGGTTTTGAAGAAAACTTTAATGGGGATACATGTATAACTTCAAAACCAACTAGAAGATTGTTTAGAGAGTCCAACATAATCCACAAAGTACATAGCATCAAAAGTTCAAGAATACAAAACAAACTTCACTGCAGAATTTGAGTATGTTGTGGAATGGTTTCTAAAAGATTTTTTAAAGATTAGATTGGATGTACCAATACCACCTAAAGACAATTATGGTTATAAAATTAATTTATCTACGCTATTTAGAGATGCTTGAACGGTATCACTCAGAATATAAAGGAAGATAGATCACTATTGAAGATGGGGCAGGAAGCAACACCAAAAAGGGTTGAAGGTTCATAACAGTTTAATATGTTAGCTTGACATGTCAGCATCCGGATTAACACACGATCAAATTTTACAAGACGTATTGCAATAATACGAGTTCAACATTTACATTGGTCTTTTTCATCAACTATTATATCAACATTTCTAAACCGGTCTAACAATCCTAAAATATTGGTTTCTTAAGCATTCTCCTGTCCCTTTGGAACAGAAATCTAGAACCATACAGAAAGCGCCCCACGAGGAGGAAATTTCGGGCTAAAAGATAACGTATGTGGCAAGAGCAAAACAGATGATAAAAATCGGTATCCATTTAAGATTGTTTTTGATAAAGTAGGAAAAAGTTGATGATAAAAGTTAGGATCATGGTCGTTATCGAGATGAAAAGCGATGCTAGACATATCATCAGCTGTTGGGGTAAGGAAATCATGAAATCGTGTTCAGTGTAATCAGACCCGAGGATGCACAAGACCATGAGGATAGAGGTTGTCGCGGTTATGAATGACAAACCATCAAATATTATGAAAGTTTTTGGACAGGTCTTTTCTAAGGAGATAGGTATACCAGTTACTTGGTCATATCCACCTGGAAATGTAAATGCTGCTGCAAATGAGATGGTGGCTATCAGTGATGCAACCACCATTAGTTGACCTGCTGTTCTTTTATCCATTCCTCACCTTTGAAAATAGTTCTTTGTGCTCTTTTCGGAATACTTCATGTGGTGTCAGACCCGCTGCGTTTTTCTTCTCTCGAAAAGGAGGGGGAGCATGGCTTCTACTTCCTATCAACACACAGATTACATCATTATCAACATGTCATGCTAAAGTAGATGAGGAAGTTCCGACCCGTTTAGGAATGTAAACAAGACGAGCCCCTCGGTACAAGAGACAAGGTCGATAATACTCGAACGAGGCTAGCATAAATAATAATAATGATAATAATAATAATAATAATAATATATCAAATTTTTATAAAAAAAAATACTCATATATGTATATATATTAATGTTGTATGAAAAATTATAATTATAAATATATATAAAATTAACTAACATTGTAATTAAGTAACAAATAATAATAAACGAGCCGAGCATGTAACTCTCTAAACAAGCCTAGCTCGGGCTTGGCTCAGCTTTTTTACACCTCTAGACAAGTCTAGCAAATCAAATAAGTAAATAAAAATATATATTTTGACCCATTTATTTATTGATCGGTTAATTTGAGTTAAAGAGTAAATGGGTCAAATGGTTCAAAGGCTGGCCAAAGTGTACCTTATAATGCATACAACATTTCATATTCCTTTATTGAATCATCATCATCATCATCATCATACTCAGTTAATCCCCACCAATAGCAAAGCTAAGGTAGGGTCTGAGAAGGGTAAGACGTAACAGCCTTACCTCTACCCCGTGGGAATAGAGAGGCTGCTTCCAGTGAGACCCTCGGCTCGATAGTGGTTTTGTACCAAGCCTTGGACATAAGGCACATAACACTTAGCAATCGGGACAGCCCGATTGGTGCATGTAACCCCTTGTCTTTTGGCTATCAACGCTACCACATGATGCATGATTAACCATCTGTCGTTTTTAACGTTATTTTCACGAAAATTAGTAAAATAACGTTAAAATTAGTGCAACTTTACTTTTGCCCCCCAGGGCCACACATATATACATTATATGCGCAGAGCCGTAAGCAGGGCTTAATATTCCTTTATTGAATATGGATAAGTATTACTTTAATAATATATGTTTTGGCAACTAGACAGAAAAAAAAAATCAAAAGCATATTTTGATCCGTTACTCAACCCACCATCTTGTTACCTCTACAAAAAAACCTAATTAGGAAGATGTACCTTGAACCATAATGTTTCTAGATGCAGTTGCAGACCTACTCCTGGAATGTTCTCCAGTCGATTTATCTTCGGACTCTCCCCAGCCAAATGCAACAAATTGTTGCCATCCTTGTCTCAAGTGTAATTATCAAATTCCTAAGTGCGCCTATGTCGTATAACATGTTGTAGATACCCTCATGACGATGTGAGACAGCAACGTGAAATATACTTTGATTTTTATCATTCACCTCATGTACTAGATGAGGATATTGCCGAATAATCTCAACTATGAATGCAGTGTTCCCAATTTTCTGCAGCAAGAAACAGTACTCGGGATGAGAAACGTGGCTTTGAAGCGTTTTTAGTCGCCGTCTTTTCATCATTGGGCCCTCTGAATATGTTATAAATTTTAGCATGCATCTTTGCAACATTCTCCGAAATGGTCCTTAGTAACAGAAGCATTTCTTGTTGTTTCTTTTCAGAATGTGTTTGCTTTTCATCTCCCTCGGTTTGATCAGGCGGCCCTCGTAATATGTCATCAATTTCAACCTTGGGCAGTTTCACAATCTCTGCCCAAATGATTCTTAGTAATTGCAGGGCATGACTTTCCATGTTTGGAATTCCAATCTTCTTATGACACCCTGCAAAACCAATAAAACAGGTGAACAAAGATAAATACTTTTATTAGTGAGAAAATATCGCATATATATAAAACCGTCTGTACAAAAACAGATTTACGGTAAAATGTATACAAATCTTACGATTCAAACATGGAAGTAGAATGAAGATAAGGAGATTCTTACACCAACATTTCAATTTCCTGATAATATTATGTTCTTCTGCGTCAAACGCGTAAGGTTTTCGAGCCAATAGTCCGAGTACGTGCCCATTTATGGCAAGTTCTGGGCGATCGGTCACAATTTGTAGTGCAACATCTACAAAATTTTAGATATAATGATGACTTGCTGAGAAAAACTTTATGACAAAGGAAACTTAAGAATGCAGCCAAAAACGAGGCCTAACATAATCCGACAACAATCATTGTGGTAAATTATTATGCAAATAATAGATTAGACACGCAGCTTTAAGGCACTTACCAAATAGATTAGACACGACAGATTTCACAAGAACATTAGCCCGATTCTGATGTGTCCAGAATTCACCAGTCATTTTCTGCGAAATATGATACAGATACTTCACCATATCATGCTTTCCATATAAAGCCGCCATGTAGAGCGGCATCATTCCCTGACCATCAGGGATATCCCGCAGGGCATTGTTCTTTTTCACCAAAATCTTAGCTATTTTCACATGTCCAGCCATAGCCGCTAAACAAAGTGCGGTTTGACCATTCGCATTTTGGAGCTCCAAGTCCTTCTTCTCCATCAAACTCACCAGATACTCCACAAACCAGTATGACTTTCCCAATACAGCAATGTGCAGCACTGTTTCACAGCTTTCAGTGATGCTGAAGCGTACCAACTCCGGACGCTTGTCAAGAATGTTTTTCGCACCTTTCCAATCACCTGTTATGGTTGCCTTATAAGTAGGGACTAAAATCTCATTGTAATCTTCTCTTCCTTCAAAGTATCCCAAGATCAATTATCAATTAGTATATCCTCTATGAGAATTCAAATATCAATTTTCATAACCATGAACATAATATCAACAATAAGCTAGCAACAAGATTTTCAGCAGTCTAACACTTGTAGCCCAGTTGTTGAGGGCCTAAAAGTTTCCTATGGGAGGCTTGGGTTCAATTCCCACTAGCTACATTTGGAGGACATTGGTGGATGGGAAATGAGGGATAACCCGGCCATTGGCTTGGGTTCGAGTCCTGATCCCGACCGGTTTTACCGATTATTTCACTGTCGTGCCTTTGGGCGGGTGAGTGGCCGGATTTTCCCGGAATTGGTGGCAATTGGTGGCCCGGGTACTCTCGAGTACCTGATTCGCCAAAAGGGTGCCCGAGAGTGAATTGATTCGTTGACCGTTAAAAAAAAAAACAAGATTTTCAGCAAAAGCAGGGTCGGCTCAATCTTTTTGCATTGCAAAAAGCAGATTCTAAAATAAAAGCCTTTTTTATAGAAAAAGTATATCTTTTTTCTTAGGATCCTAACACGTGTGAATACATACAGGATATACATCTATATCTATACGGTTTCTAAGGCACAAAATTACACAATTCCAACAAAAAAAAAAAAAACATGAGATTACAAATGAAAAATATTTCTAAAATCTGAAATCTCAGATCAAACAGACTCAAAATAAACTCATTCTAGCGGCATCGAAACTGTCTCATCAATCGGTATAACACATGTACTAACGGTGTTTTAAGATCGAAAAACATACCTAAAAGTAGATCTGGACGAGGGAGATTCAATGCAACTGATGGTAGTTGCTGATCACCAGAAGCAATCTTAATATGAATCTGGTGACTGCGATTCAGGTCACTAGTTGAAGCAGTTGGAGGGCAATTCATGTCGCTGTCGTCTTAATGGCGTTCCATATAATATTTATATATACTGGTTAGACAATCTCGTGTGTTATGAACGGTCGAAAACATCCACCACCCCACTTGAGGGTGTACCGTCTACGTCATCTTTCTTTATGTCTTTTTCAGCTGTGTTTTGTTTTCTTCCTACCCTCAAAGTCACGTTTCTCACTGCTAACAATTGGTTGTAGTTTAAATTTTGGGCAAATCACGGTTTTGCCAATTCACCAGCTGTTTTATTAAAATAGTCTATCTTCCGTCCGGGTTATAGATTTCGAGACATCTAAGACCTCTCCAATAGGCTTTAGCGGTTGACTAATAACCGAGCGATATGTGTCCATTTATTATTGTTTATTTAATTAATTAATAATAATAAGAATTGGGAAACCTTTCCAAGAGACTTCTCTGAGACGTCTCCGGCACCACCACCCTTCATTTCTCTCTCCTTCGCTGCCCTACTCTGTTTCAATGACGTCTCGGTGGTGACTGAGCTATATCCTGTCGGATCGTTCTATCCGGCTGAAGTCTTGATTTTTTTATGAAAAATGTAACTGTAGCAAATAATAGAGTAGCGGAGGAGGAGTTATTATCCAGCAACGAACATGTTCAAATACGCAATAACCCCTGCATCAATCAAGTAAATCATGACAAATACGGCACTGAAATGTCATCGGCAACGGATGAGGAGGAGAGAGAAACGAAGGGTGGTAGTGGTGTCGGAGACGTCTCGACGGCACTCAGACGTCACCGAGACGTCTGACATAGGGAGAGACACGTGGCAGTTATGTGTTTGGTCCTCACGGGAAACCTTTTGGAGTCGCCTAAAAACCTGTGAGACGTCTCTCCAAAGAAATGGGAGATGGCTAATTTGGTAAAACACCTTGGTTAATGGCCAAAATAGTGATTTTCCCTTAAATTTTTGTCGACCGGCATAAAGGAGTGAAAACACCAATCCAAATAATACTTGAAATATAAAGAGAAAGAAGATATTTTATTAATAAATGTGGTGCCGATTACAAGGACTTAAAATGAGTATTAAATGGACAATGAATCAACCAATCTTTCTTACAACAAACTTAGAGTAGTGTAATTTGTGTGTTTTAGTGTAAATTGGTTGACCTCCTTCTCCACAAGGAGAGGAGGTATTTATAGTGAGTGTGGTGCAAGCCTACGGGTTGATATTGATTGACAGCTCATTCACGCGGGCCCTACAAGTGAGACTGTTAGGATAATTTACGTTGTCCTTCTCTGATTGGTTGGATGTCCTTTTCACTCATCCCTTTTGTCCTTGCTAGTGCCAAGAGATCATGGAGCAGAGAATTCTCGCCTCTAATTGGCTGGACGTCCCATTCATTCTCTCTCTTCCGTTGTCACATCCCAGGAGTCGCGCGAGCCCCACGGAAGCTTCCTTTGATTATTCTTTTAGGGCTAACGTGTGGGTGTGGCCTTGCGCGAGTTATCGGCTCGCGCGAATGCGCGTTCTGATACATTTCTCTTCAAGCCCCTCATTCCATTATCTTGTGTAACGCCCTAAAGCCGTTCGTTCCGTCTAATTACGTCATTAGGCGTTATTAGCAAAATTTATAAAACGAGACTTGAACAAAGAAAGAACACGGATTATGTCCTAATATAGAAATAATCTAGTTAATGTTATTAATCTTATAAACGAGCTAATAGTATAAGAAAACTAGCTCGAATAGCTAGTTTCATAAGAAATGACATTTGGGGATTTTAGAGGAACCATAGCTGCCAAAATGGCAAACTTGTGTGTTAATAATATTAAAAAAGTGAAGAACACACACTTGTGTGTGTATGTGTGTCGATATTATTAGGAGAAAACATTCTCCTTCCCCTCCAAACCCTAAACACTCAAATCATGCTTGAATCCAAGCCAAATCAAGGGGCTTTGCGATGCTTTAGCAAGAAACGGATCATCTAAAGCTTAATAAAACATCAAGGTACCTTTTATTCGGTAGAAATTTATGTTATACTCGTTTTTTAACATGGTGAAAATCTAGGGTTTTTGTCAAAAACGTGAGATTCTAAGTTGTTGGAGGTTTCTCTAGCTTTAGGAAGCCTCAGTCATACCTAATTTGGTTACAAATCACACTCTACATGTGTATTTGATTTAGACATATGATTATGTTAACGTGTAAAAAATTTGAGGTTTTACCTCTATGTTGAAACCCTCTATGTTTAGTGATCTAGTTGATTCTTAGGAGTTGTTATTATGAGAAATTTAGGCAAAATGGTCTAGACAATGTATTATGATGACGATAGACAAATGGTTATGCTTTGGCTAAATCTTGAGCTTTTGAAACTAAACAAATTGGTGGGTGCACACCAAGTGTTTGATTAAATGCCAATTTGGTGAACACTAGTGAAACTATGAAGTTAGAATCATGTAAGAGCTATCAATTGTATGTAATGTTGATTTGTAATAAGCCAAGTTAATTACACATTCTATGTAAGAAAATAGCTATGGATTTAGCTATAATTGGTAATGAATATGTCACACCCTCAAATTTCCACTTGCGGAGTTTTACCGCGAGGCATATGACAAACCAGGATCCAAGTCAACGGTCACAATAAACAACACTATATGAAATACGTAAACTCAGAAACATAGTTCTCATAATCATAAAACCATAGCGGAAGCATTTAAGAATTTAATCAGCTACAAAACAGTGTTCCAAAGTATTCAGGACACTTATTTTAAAATATGCAACTAAGCCTAGACGCCAATGCAGACCCGTGCGCCAAGTCCAACCGATGCTACCTTAGCGACCTGAGAAAAACATGCCAAAAGACATCAACGTATATAATGCTGGTGAGTTCACAGGTTTGTTCAATATGTTACCAAATGTTACCACGTGTTACCAAAACGTTACCATGTTCATACTATATCAATGTTACCGAGTACACTAGTTAGGCGTATGTTCTGTTACTACTACGATTGGAAAACCATTACTAGACTGTTACCAGTGTTCAGCCCGAATGTTCAGCAAATGTTTAGCAAGTTAGAGACAATATGCACCCGCTCGGCCCTCCAAGCCGTCGAGTGGGCAGTGGCGGAGGTTTCTAGGGGCGGGGAGGGGCGGCCGACCCCCCCGGATTTTCGCGCAGAAGTTCCGATTATATAGTATTCGCATAGAAAATTTTGAAAATATAGGGTTTTGACCCCCCGAAACTGGTTTTCGACCCCCCGAAACCAGTGACTTCCAACCCCCGGTGACTTCCGACCCCCCGAACCTTCGGGTCAAGCTTCGCCACTGCGAGTGAGGCCTGTCAAACCCAATAGATCTATCCACATTTCCCCCGTTGTGCATTCCCGCACATTCATGGTTTCCCCCGGGACTTTCAAAGATCGTATAGCAACGCAAAGTTAAATCATAGTATGACATATGTTACCAAATAAGTTTAGCGCATGTTTTCTCCCCCAAAAGTAAAAGCAGTAAAATTGGGGTCGTGAACTCACCTTAGGTTGTGTTCTTCAAGTTTAATAAGAAAAGTCAAGTCCTTGATAATCCCAACTACCGGAGATCTATCAAAATGTTCATATAAGTGTTCCGACTAATAACCATATGGTTATCTAGTCCCCGATTGTCCAGATCGTGATCAAGTATGTTTTAAAACGTGTTTTAAATGTTCAACCGACACACTAGACCAGCCCGACATCCCGTTGGTGACTCATTACCCTAACAAATCAAGTATACATAGATTACACACAAGGTTCAAGCATAAAACACTTAGTTTGCATCAAAAATTTCATTTTTGATTCCATAGGGTCGAACCAGGGATTTTTGTTCCACCTTTGCCCCTTTTTAACCACGTTCGACCCTTTGGAAGCCACCTTCGACCCATTCGAAGCCACATTCGGCCCTTTGAACAGATTCGACCAATATTGTCCAGGTTCGACCCTGGGATTCCACTTTCGACCCCGCGATTGGTTGAAGGTGCCCAGGTTCGACCCTGGCAGAATGTTTTTCCCAAAAACGCTTCAAAACATCCGAAAACATCACGAAACATTATCAAACACAGCAGTTGAGTATGAATAACATATCCCCACAAAACCCCACCAATTTTGCCCCATAACCTGTTCATTTTTAGCCTTTTCCCAAAATGGCAAAAATTATGAAAACGTCACATCATGCATGAAATCTTTACCCAATTTGTAAACTTTCTGAAATCAATCCATAATCATCTTAAAATGCTCAATTTATCGTGTGTGTGAAAACCTCAAAAAGTTCTATTGATCAAACAAGCATGCAACGAGCCCTAGATTAATTAAAATCCCCAAATTAGACATGATATCATCATTCATCTATTTGTAATCTTAAACAATCCTAAACTAACATCAATAACAATCCTAGATCATGTTTCTAGCATTAATACAGCATCAAATCATTAAACATCACATAATATCACATAACACATAATTAACATATGTTTATTGATATGAAACTATGTTTAATGATAAGGTTTAGGTTTAGGAAGATGTTTAAAAGGTTTTTAATGGTGAAAACATCCTTAGAACAGATCTGGACCTTTAGGGTTAGATGAAAACGAATTAAAATGGTTTAAAAAAGGTTTAGGAATAAGAACACACCATGGATTCTTGATTAGATGTTGTTGGTAGGTTAAATTATGAAAAACCAGAGCAAAAACTCCTTCCTCAATGATTAAAATCGTTTGAGAGTGTTTAGAGACGGCTAGGGCTTGTGAAATGGTGAAAAATGACAAAGTGTGGTATTTATACAATTCCACGTTCGCCCCTTGCATGGGATCGAAGGTGCCACATTCGCCCTTTTGCAAGGTCGAATGAGTTAGTTTCCATAGAAGATGCCAGGTTCGCCTCTTTTCAAAGGGTCGAACCAAGCTTCAGTTCCAGGTTTGCCCCCACGCCATGGGTCGAACCAGGACTTGTGTTTTCCAAGTTTTCCAGTTTTGTCGTTTTAACACATTTAAATATATCCTAACGTATGATCATGCAATTCTAACACATGTTAAGCACATATAGGCACGTATAATCATGTTCACACCTTGTAGCACGTATTATCATGTTATGTTACACGTGTGTTAATAATCTACCTGTCCTCCTTGATTCAGTTCATGTAATTTCACCAACAACGGGATCCGGTACTAGTGTATTCCCAAAATGACTCCCAATGATCCTCCAGATCATTGAACCCTGGACAATCCTATTATGACCCGAATCAACTAACCCAGTTAAGTTCATTTATAAATGTTTCTCGCTAAGGTAGACTTATGTTTTACTAAAATGTTTAAGCCGAACATGCCGGGTGTCACATCATCCCCACGTTGAAAGAATTTTTGTCCCGAAAATTGCACGAAGCCCAAAAATGAAAGAGACGAAAGGAAGGAAACGAAAAGAAAATTTACCAGTTGTCACAGAATACATGATGTATGGATGGTGAAGTAATTCCATGTTATGTATTCTAATAAACAAGTTTGACATGTCCCTAAGTTAGGTACAAGAACTAGGGATGCAAACGGGTCAATCGGATGCAGGCTCAATGCGTATGTAAGCAAGAACGTGTATGAGTAAGTTTTACTTACACCATTAGACTATAACATAGCTTAATTTTTGTATACATTAGTCTTAAATCTTGAGTGTATGATAAAGGTAAACCCCAATGGGTGGAATCTATTAAGTGGGTCGCCTTATGCGCACTCATAACAAAACTTGTTTTATGACATTAATCGAGACAATGGGATATGACCGATTGGTGAAATTCATCAAACGGTCAATGAATAATGATATATGGGAAATGATGTTTTAATCTAAATGAAATCATTTGAATGAAGTCATTAAGTAGTTTGTTAAATGAATCAAGTTTGCGTCACTTGAACCATAGATAAAAGCTTGAATAAACATAGTATAATGAACCATGGGTCAAACGGGTCAAATGGGTAAGTCCTCGCCATTTGAATCCAACACTTAATGCTTGTAATCTAAGCATTAAGATTTATGAGGGTAAACGGATCAAATGGCGAAGTATTACCATTTGAGTTCCGAGAAATTAATGTTGTCCATCTAAAAAGCATACAAGTAAATGCATTTACGCATGCACACTTCATGCCAATAATCATGGAGGATGAGCATAAGGTATGGATATGGGTCAAAGCCACCCGTAAGTCCGTATTTAAATAAATGCCTTCGGGCGAAGCAACATGGGTATTAAAACTACCAATGGCTTTTGTATTTGATGAATATTTGAAATTGTAACTTGAAGCATTTGAATAAAATATTTACAATTTAGTCCCATGAGCTTTTGAACAATCGTCACTATGTGGTACCTCAATGATTCCACCATCGGTTGGAGTATTACAGGACGGTAAGCTGTCAAACCAAACTCACGTTGCACCTGTGAGGGTTTACGCAAACATGTCATACCAGGCTAGCAAGGTCCAACCCGCTGTCTTGAAGCTCTGTAGGTGGTCATCAGGGTCTGATGACCCATCATACTTGCCTACGGTGCTTGACATTTTGGTTTTTAGCGGGATGGGAGCTAGCGCAATGCGTGGAGTGAACTTATACTTTTCGCCCAATTATGGAGGGTAGTAAGGCTTGGTGTGATCATCCTCGGCGGACGAATAATGTCCGTATGCAAGAGTGTTTGCGTGGGACTGGCTATTGTCACGCTAAAATGACTCTGGGACTCATTAGAGTCTTCCCTCCATGTTGGGTCCCTTTGTTTCCTCCCTCTAAGGTATCATGCACCTATGGAATCCATGCGCAAGGTCCCTTCACGGATCGTAGTGTGGCACGATGGACTCTCGAAGGTCGTGTGAACGCAAACCTCCTCGAATGGCAACTTCTTATATACATATTTAAGACATTGCTCATGTACCATCTGATTGTAACGATGCTACAAAGCTTCCTGTTCCTGGATATACCACATCTCTCGACTAATAATCGACGCGACGTTTCCAGTAGGAGAACTTCGTTGCGCATTAGCAGTGGCGAAATGGAATGAGGTGGTTGTGTAGTGGGTAGTTATGGAAGGGTAAATGATGCGCGGGGCTTCATTTTGGCTTTCTTGCCCTCCCTGTGGGTTTTCTTGCGGGCTGGTATTGAACTAAGCAGCACACAATAGCAGAAGTGTTCCCTGGGAAAATAGACATTTGAGAACTCATGGTTTTTTGTAAGGAAATATGTTAGGTTTTTTGTTGTTCTAGTAATTGCTCTATACGAATGGCGCCAATGAAGAAACACCAATTCAAACAATACTCCGAATATAAAGAGAATGAAAAGATTTTATTAATAACTATGGTGACGATTACAAGGACTTAATATGAGTACTAAATGAACAATGATTCAACCAATATTTCTTACAACAAACTTAGAGTAATACAATGTGTGTATTTTAGTGTGAAATTGGCCGACCTCTTCTCTATAAGGAGAGGTGGTATTTATCCTAGTGTGGTGCAAGACCATGGGTTGATACTTGATAGTCATTGATAGCTCGTTCGCGCAGGCCCACAGGTTGAGACTATTGGGAGAATTTGTGTTGTGTGTTGTCATTCTCTTATTGGCTGGATGTCCTTTTCGCTCGTCCTTTATGTCCTTGCAGGTGGCAAGAGAGATCATGGAGCAAGTTATTCTCGCCTCTGATTGGTCGGACATCCCTTTCATTTCATTCTCTCTCTGCAGCTATCACGTCCCTGGTGTCGTGCGGGCCCTACAGAAGCTTCCTTTGATGATTCTTTTAGGGCTGAGTGTGGGTGTGGCCTTGCGCGAGTTATCTACTCGTGCGGATGCGCGTCCTGGTACATACCTCTTCAAGGAGCAACTTTATTATTATTAAATGACAAGATCATAGTCAATTGTATCAATTATTTGTAATTATCACTATCCTAATATTTTGTAATCAATCTCCTCAATCATAGGAGGGATTGCAGAGTGAAAAATTACACCAAATTATCGATCATTTTATTATATTTACAATGAGTACCATAATGCTATCCAAAAAAAAAACAACTTTTTACTGGGTTTTTGTTCATGCAAAAAAAAAAAAAAAAAAAACACAATGCACAGTATTGTGTTTTTCAGTTCTGATCATTTTATTATATTTACAATGAGTACCACAACGTGTTATTTTGTCTATTCATTATGTTATTTTCGCCTCATTATTGGGCTTTTTTTGTCCCTTTCATTGTGTTTTTCAGTTCTGATCATTGTGTTTTTTTGCTACAGATTGTGTTTTTTCTCTAAATACGGTATTTATTATACTATGCATTGTGTTTTTTCGGTCCATTGTGTTTTTCTGAGTTGCCATTTGCGTATTTACTTTTTTCTCTAAGTTAGGTTGATTAACCTGCATGTTTAAAAATGCCGCACTCAAGTCAAACAGGCTTAGTGCATCATAACCGGATGGTGAAAAATTAGGCGGGCTGTGGGCTTTAGAAACAGGGAAGCCCATATAATGGGCCTGCTGTGGAGTATTAGTAGGCTGTGAAAAATGGTTCATGAGCCTCAAGAAATTCTAGGTAGGATAGGGATAAGGCGATGGGCTCACCAAGCCCAAGGTGGATAAGAGGGTTGTTGATTAGGGTAACTAGTATTCCTACCAGAATAATATGATCGTCCCACTGCCTCTCCCAACGCCCTGGTTATGGCCTCCGCCACCTCGATAATTCCTACCTGTTCCGCGACAGCGTCCTTGGATGGAAGTGTAGTTGTCTAGTTGATAATTGGTAGGTGTATAAGTGGAGTTATCAGGTTGATGGTTGGATGCAGCAGGCGGCGAGTAGGGTTGTCAGGCCCGACTAGAATAGAGGATGACGAGCCTTTTATGATTCGATACGGATCGCTTCGTCGTGTGTAACAAACTCAAGGCAAGATCCATTCAGCATCTCTATTATTGATGAACGAGGCTGTTGTATTATATTCATTTAGTAGCCCACGAACAGTTGAAGGACCAAGCGCGAGTCTATAACTGTAACATGGTGATCAACATCCACAAGCTGGTTGGCCAGATTCTTCAACTGCTGACAATAGTCATCCAAAGACGAGTAGGAGGTAAGTGTAAGGTTGCAAAATTTCGTCTTGAGGGCTGCCACCCGAGCCTTTTGTTACTCAGAAAAATATTTCCCAGCTTGACCTAAGCGCAACGAGCAGTAGTATTGGCGTTTAGATAGCGGACAAGGAAGTCATCAGATTCTGTGATGTGATGTCTAGAGCAGGAGTTCGATCAATGTGATTGGCAACCTTATAGGTGACAACATGGAGGTATATAACTTGATCCAGGAAGAATACGTGACTTTGGAACCATCCAAGGTACAGATTTTTGGTTTGGATATTGGTGACGACGGAATAAGCTAAATGTAGGTTTGTGGGTTTTGGTGTGGGGTTAGAGGAATCGAGAGATGTTTCTTTGGTCTATGGTGGTGATCGGAAGTATAAAAGAAACTGGGACAGGAGTGTTTGACCGAAGCCAGAGAAAGGGTGAGAAAAGGAGAGAGCTATGTTTAATCAGAACCGTAGCTCCGATAACATAAAGAAATTGGTATTCTCTATGATTATTATTGAATCATAAATCCCTTTATATAGGGTACAATACATAACAAACCCTATCTATATTTATGGAATGAGTATATCTAACTGTAATATGAGATAATCGTAATCATACAATAGACTGTATAAAACCTAATAATAATAGGGGTTTGCTAAATGCACCCCCTCTTCTTACTTTTTATTACCCCATTTGCTAAGATATCGTTTAAATTTGTCAACTTTCACCCCTTTAAAAATCCTCATTTTTTAATACATATAAAAGCAAGGAGTTGTGAAACTAATATTAAAACTTCATAAATCCCTATTTATAGAACCTAATCAATTATTGTTTTTAAATTATTTTTAACGTCAACTTATTCATTCTAATTATACAACTATTTTGAAATCATAAAACTGCAAGGATTCAACCTCTTTTTTTTGAATGGACAACAAATCAATCCCGATCACTCACGAAGTACCCACTGGACAAAGAAGTACTCCGAGAGTAATCCGGATCCACCAATAATTTCACATCAGTTCCTGAGGAAAACCCGTCGTCCCGAAGGCCCACTGCGGTAAAACCCGGCCCACCAACAACATTTTTGGTGCTGGCAGGACTCGAACTTCCCACCTCCCATAAGGAAAGCAAGGAGGGTGTCACTCCACCATAAGGGAATTGGCGATTCAACCTCGTTTACTTGCATATACAAACTTTTTTATTTGGTTTAGTTGCATCATTCAAAGTCACTTGAGAAAAGAATTAAATGTGTTGATCAAACTAAATGTTAGCTAACCATTATAGTTTATTAATAAAGATAAGATCTTTTTGAAAAAAAAAATATTAAAAACTTTTACCAAATATCATTTGCAAAAGCTTTCTAACGTAATTTAAATCAATGTTTAGAAAAAAGTGTTTTCCTTATTCGAAATAAGAAAAAACTTATTTAGGAAAATTAAAGAAAAAGTTTAAAAACAATAAAACTGGGTTGAAAAAACATTCAAAAATATCAAAATAAGAAAAACGTACTTAGGAAAATTAAAAGAAAATGTTTTCAAAAAATAAAATATTGTTTTAAAAAACATTAAAAATAACAATAAAACATTATTCAATAAAACATTAAAAAAACTTTTTTTAAGTGGGTAACAAGATATTAAAAAAATGGCAATATAAAAATAAAAAAAGGTTTGAATTATAATATTAATAGGAAACTTAAGGAAGGGGTTATGTTCAGTAAAACTAAATTAGAGGGGTACATTTAGCAGTCCCCTAATAAGAGTAAATATAATCAGCTAAGATAATATTCATTTGTTTCTACAAACTAACATGTATAAAAAATATATATAAAACATCTAAGTATCTGCAAATTATGTGCAACTCCGTCTCCAATACCAAAAAAGTCTGCCAATAATATGACTTCAACATTTATATACTTGGTCTATTTCATTAAATGTTATATCAGCATTTCTAAAACCAGCATCGTCAAATATTTACAATCCTAAAATATTGGTTCCTTAAGCATTCTCCTGTCCCTTTGGAATAGAAATCTAGAACCATACAGAAAGCGACCAACGAGAGGAAGTTTCGGGCTACCAAAGATAACGTATGTGGCAACAGCAAAACAGATCATAAAAATCGGTATCCATTTAAGATTGTTTTGATAAAGTAGGAAAAAAGTTGATGATAAAAAGTTAGGATCATGGTCGTTATCGAGATGGAAAGTGATGCTAGACATATCATCAGCTGTTGGGGGTAACGAAATCATGAAATCGTGTTCAGTGTAATCAGACCCGAGGATGCACAAGACCATGAGGATAGATGCTGTCGCGGTTATGAATGACAAACCATCAAAAATCATGAAAGTTTTGGACAGGTTCTTTCCGAGGAAGATAGGCATACCAGTTACTTGGTCATATCCACCAGGAAATGTAAATGCTGCTGCAAATGAGATGGTGGCTATCAGTGATGCAACCACCATCAGTTGACCTGCTGTTTCTTTTATCCATTCCTCACCTTTCAAAAATAGTTCTTTGTGCTCTTTTCGGAATACTTCATGTGGTGTCAGACCCGCTGCGTTTTTCTTCTCTCGAAAAGGAGGAGGGAGCATGGCTTCTACTTCCTATAAACACACAGATTACATCATTATCATGTGTATATCATATCAACATGTCATGCTAAAGTAGATGAGGAATTTCCGGCCCGTTTAGGAATGTAAACAAGGCAAGCCGCTCGTGAGGTTACAAGAGACAAGGTCGATAAAAACTCAAACAAGGCGAGCTTAAATGAGCCCGAGCGTTAGTAGCCTCGCCACTTGCGGGCCTAAACTTTTTTCAACTCTTTATAACGCTTATTTGATACATTAAATATATTTAGTATAAGGTTATATTGGAAACCCTTGTTATAGTAAAAACTCTGGAAACTCTAACTTCCCAAGAGTGTTTTTTTTTTTTTTATGAAAATTTTAGGGTATGTAATATACATGATTTTAAGCATTTTGAGACAAAAAAAAAATCAAAAAAGCGTTGAGCACTTTTTAAATAAAATAAATAAATAAGTTTTGGGGTAACGCATTGTTAACACATGTTAATTTCGCTTAACATGTGTTACTCGAAAACTTATTTTTTTTTAAAAAAAAAGTGTTGAGCGCTTTTTTTGATTTTTTTTTACTCAAAATGCTTAAAATCATGTATATTACATGCCCTAAAATTTTCATATAAAAAAAAAGCTCAGGAAGTCAGAGTTTTCACTAAAAGAGTGGGTTTTCATAGGATCCTAACCCATATATATATATATATATATTGAGTTGAGAAAACCTTTGAAAACCCATGTAAAAAAACATTATTTTTTTAAAAATAAAATAACCAACGTAAAATACATGTTTTTAAGCATTTTGGGCAAAAAAAATTAAAAAAGCGCCGATGGGATTTTTTTTAAAAAAATAAACAAAGTTGCTAAAAACATATGTTTACATCAGCTAAATAGCTGAAAACATATGTAAACAGCGCAACTTTGTTTATTTTTTTTAAGAAAACTCCATCGGCGCTTTTTTATTATTATTATTATTTTGCCCAAAATGCTTAAAAACATGTATTTTACATTGGTGGTTTTTTCAAAAAAAAAAAAATGTTTTTTTACATGAGTTTTCAAAGGTTTTCTCAACTCAAGAGGGTTTTCATTTTATCCCTCCCCTATATACACACACACATATATATAGCATATATTAGTATTATTATGTGTGTGTATACATAAATAATTAACGTTGTAATTAAGTAACAAATAATAATAGTAAACGAGCCGAGCCAGGCTTGTGACTTAAGTTAAACAAGCCTAGCGCGAGCTCGGCTCAGCTTGTTTACACCTCTAGACCTGTCTAGCAAATGAAATAGGCAAATAAAAAATATTTATTTTGACTCATTTATTAACTAAATCGGTTAATTTGGGATTAAGAGGAAATGGGTCAAAAGGGGACCAAAGTTGTACCGTATAACTCATACAGCCTCCTATATTGCTTTATTTGAAATTTTGAATAATGGATAACTATTACTGTAATAATATATGTTTTGGCAACTAGAAAGAAAAAATATCAAAAGCATATTTTGACCGTTACTCAACCCGCCCATCTTACCATCTCTACAAACAAAAGCCTAATTAGGAAGATGTACCTTGAACCATAATGTTTCTAGATGCAGTTGCAGACCTACTCCTGGAATGTTCTCTAGTCGATTTATCTTCGGACGCTGCCCAGCCAAATGCAACAAATTGTTGCCATTCTTGTCTTCAAGTGTAACTATCAAATTCCTAAGTGAGCCTATGTCATATAAAATGTTGTAGATGCCCTCATGACGATGTGAGACAGCAACGTGAAATATACTTTGATTTTTATCATTTACCTCACGTACTAGATGAGGATATTGCCGAATAACCTCAACTATGAATGCAGTGTTCCCAATTTCTGCAGCAAGAAATAGTACTCGGGATGAGAAACGTAGCTTTGAAGCGTTTTTAGTCGCCGTCTTTTCATCATTGGCCCCTCTGAATATGTTATAAATTTTAACATGCATCTTTGCAACATTCTCCGAAATGGTCCTTAGTAACACAAGCATTTCTTGTTGTTTCTTTTCAGAACGTGTTTGCTTTTCATCTCCCTCGGTTTGATCAGGCGGCCCTCGTAATATATCATCAATTTCAACCTTGGGCAGTTTCACAATCTCTGCCCAAATGATTCTTAGTAATTGCAAGGCATCACTTTCCATGTTTGGAATTCCAACCTTCATATGACACCCTGCAAAACCAATAAAATAGGTGAACTAAGATAATTACTTTATTTTATGAGAAAACGTCACACTATACAATACCGTTTGTACAAAAACAACATTATCATCATACTAAGTAAATCCCACAATAGCAAAGCTAAGGTAGGGTCTGAGGAGGGTAAGATGTAGACAGCCTTACCTCTTACCTCATAAGAATAGAGAGGCTACTTCTAGTGAGACCCCCGGCTCGATAGTAGTTTTGTATCAAACTTTGGACCTAAGACACATAACACTAAGCAATCGGGACAAAGACCGATTAGTGCATATACGGACCCCCTTGTCTATCGGCTATCAATGCCACAACATGATTCATGATTAACCGTCCGCCACTTTTACCGTTATTTTCACAAAATTAGTAAAATAACGTTAAAATTAGTGCAATTTCACTTCCCCCCCCCCCCCCCCCGAGCGCCCACACATATATACATTATATGCGCACTGCAAAGTGGGGCACGGTAAAATGAAGAGAATACAATACATACAAATCTGACAATTTAAACATGGAAGTAAAATGAAGAGAATACAATAGACATCAGGAAAAGGATATTCTTACACCAAAATTTCAATCTCCTGATAATATTATGTTCTTCTGCGTCAAACGCGTAAGGTTTACAAGCCAATAGTCCGAGTACGTGCCCATTTATGGCAAGTTCTGGGCGATCGGTCACAATTTGTAATGCAACATCTACAAAATTTTTGATAGAATGATGACTTGCTGAGAAAAACTGTATGACAAAGGAAACATAAGAATGCAGCCAAAAACTGGGCCTAATAGCATATGATCTTCTGTGATAACCACAGTGGGAAATTAAGATGTTCCCTGTAATGTAATCATATTTTACTCAACTCAGAGTATATCTATAACAAGCAGCTTTAAGACAATAAGACACTTACCAAATAGATTAGACTCGACAGATTTCACAAGAACATCAGCCGATTCTCATGTGTCCAGAAATCACACTCATTCTCTGCGAAATATGATACAGATACTTCACCATATCATGCTTTCCATATAAAAGCCGCCATGTAGAGCGGCATCATTCCCTGGCTATCAGGGATATCCAGCAGGGTAGGGTTCTTTTTCACCAAAATCTTAGCTATTTTCACATGTCCAGCCATAGCCGCTAAACAAAGCGCAGTTTGACCATTCGCATTTTGGAGTTCCAAGTCCTTCTTCTCCATCAAACTCACCAGATACTCCACAAACCAGTATGACTTTCCCAATACAGCAATGTGCAGCACTGTTTCACAGCTTTCAGTGATGCTGAAGCGTACCAACTCCGGACGCTTGTCAAGAATGTTTTTCGCACCTTTCCAATCACCTGTTATGGTTGCCTTATAAGTAGGGACTAAAATCTCATTGTAATCTTCTCTTCCTTCAAAGTAACCCCATATCAAATTACCAATTAGTAAATCCTCTATGAAAATTCAAATATTGAATTCAAATATCAATTTTCATAACCATGAGCATAGTATCAACAATTGGCTAGCAACAAGATTTTCAGCAAAAGCAGGGTCGGCTCAATCTTTTTGTTGTGCATAAAGCAGATTCTACAACAACAACAACAACAACCTTATACAGTAAATCCCACAATTAGCAAGAATAGGGTCTGGGGAGGGTGGGATGTAGGCAAACCTTGCCCCTATCCTTGCAGATAGAGAGGTTGCTTCTAGAGAGACCCACGGCTCGACAACACACAATCGACAAGCAAACAACACAAAAAAACTAATAAAGAGCTACTGAATTTAGAGGGGCATTGAAAGCGTCATGTAGTAAAACAAAGGTATATATGCCATCAAAAAACAACATAACTCATAAACACTGAAAAACAAGTCACCCTTACAGACCTCCTACCAGTGTAAGAAAAGGTCTAAGCTCCTAGAACAACGCTACGGTACAACCAAACCCTCCCTAATAATCCTTAACCTCAATCTTGTGCCTCCACGAACCCCTATACCTCTTTCCCTCAAGCCTAATCCGCTCATCCCAAGTCAATTTGGGTCTTCCTCTATACCTCTTTCCCTCTACAGCGACGGTTTCCACTACTCTAACTGAGAGGTGCATCGTTTGCCTCCTCTTCCCATGCCCATACTATCTTAATCTTCCCCCCTTTATCTTGTCTGATATACTAGCTACCTCTAACCTTTTCCTAACAATCTCATTTCTTATTTAGTCTACCCTAGTGTGTCCGCATATCCATCTTAGCATAAAGCAGATTCTAAAATTCTAAAATAAAGGCCTTTTCGTAGAAAAAAATATATATGTTTTTACTTAGGATCCTAACACGCGAGAATACAAGATATGCATTTATATCTATACAATTTATAAGGCACAAAATTACACAATTCCAACGGTTAAAACCACATGTACTAACCGTGTAACTAATTCCGGATAAAAAAACATACCGAAAAGTAGATCTGGACGAGGGAGATTCAATGCAACTGATGGTAGTTGCTGATCACTGGAAGCAATCTTGATATGAATCTGCTGACTGCGATTCAGGTCACTAGTTGAACCACCAGGAGGGTAATTCATGTCTCTGTCGTCTTAGTGTTGTTCCCTACAACAATAATAATATCTATATACTGGTTAGATGCCACTTAGCCACTTTGGGAGATCAAGGGATCGAATCCACTAAAAGTGGAATGGCTTTGGGGAGATCAAGGAATCGAATCCACTAAAGGTGGAATGGGGTAACAATTAGCCACTCAAAAAAAATATAGTGGTTAGAGAGTCACGTGTGTTATGAATGGCCAATAACATTTTCTGTCATCCATTATCCCACTTGGAGGTGTACATAGGGATGGCAACGGGTCGGGTTTGGCTAATACCATACATATACCCAGTTATAAAATCTCATTCTATACCCGTCTCATTACCCGTCGGGTTTTTGACGGGTATTACCCGTCGGGTATAGAGCATACCCGCAGGTTTCGGGTATGCCCGTTGGGATTTTTACTTTTTTGATGTTTTATGTTTTAGAAATCTATAATATATTAAATTGTAATAAATAACATATGTATGATCATCACTATATTAATATTTGAAATATTTAGAATAAAAATATATGTTATAATATGTATCTCAAGAAATATTTTTATATTTTGTAGCATATAAATATAAATAATAATGTCATTAAAATATAAATTTTTCAATAATGAATCTATTAAAATGAACATTAAGTAAAGAAATATATATATAAAACTTAAAATTTAGCGGGTATATGTTTCGGGTAAACAGGTATTTAGTTTCAGGTAATCGGGTCGGGTATCGCCTAATACCATACCCGTTCCATACCCGCGAAATATTTTTTTTTCCAATACCAAACCCGTTCCATACCCGTCCCAAATGCTTCGGGTTTAGGATATACCCGTCGGGCTCGGGTTTTTTTTTGCCATCCCTAAGTGTACGTCATCTTTTTTTATGTCTTTGTCAGCTAATGCCATGTTTTCTTCCTACCCAATTAATTGGCCAATTGACATGTGGAAGGCCTTTTTCTTAATTGAATTATTGTTGTCACGGTTCTCCACGCCATGGAGGGGTGGTGTAGGCGGGCTTGAAAGGCTTTCACGTTATCACCCCCCCTCCCCCCCCCCCCCCCCCCGCGGAGTGGAGGGGGGAATTGGGCATGATGCGACACGTGGCATTTTATATTATTTTTTTATTAACTAATTAAAAACACATTATTAAATTAAAAAAATAATAAAAAGCATAGTAATTAATAATAAAATTAAATAAAAAACCTAAAAATTTAAAAACATAAATAGAATGAAAAACATAAAAAAACGAAGCCGAACACCTAAAAAAACTAAAAGACTACATGTTATATTTTTCCATGATCTCGCGCTAAGCAGTTAATGAGGTAAAATATCGGATATCGGTGAAGGACCGATATTTGAGATATAGGTTATTGCGGTGAGATATCGGTGGGATATTGACAATTTTTATATCATCCAAAATCCATACATGTAGCAATTTAACACTAACAATTCAACATACCCTCCTACCATTAACAAATTAACCTTTTACAACTTGCAAAACACTAATAATTGTAGTAAGTGAGAACTTGTTAAGACTTAAAACACTAATATTTAACACCAACTATTAACAATTAAGACTTAAAACACTAATAAAAAAGTAATTACAAGTATAAGAAGTAAGAAAAATGGAAAAAACTAAGAAGAAAAACACCAATATCGGGAATATCGGTGATATATCGGTCAAATATCGGCCAATACCGCCGATAATATCGGTACAAAATATCGGTCAAAATATCGGTACCAATATATCGGTTGATGACCAATAACCAAGATATCGGTGATATATCACCGATATATCGGCCGAGTTAACTACTTAGATCTCGCGCTTCATTTGTAACGTCAATTCTAAATTGGGACCGGTGAGGTGATCGGCGGGCATAGCGAGAAATTTTATATCTTCGTGCTTTTCTTTCAAAGTCATTTTTCTTTCAAAAGCTTCGTGAATGCTTCTCTTCTCGCCGAGTCTTGTTGTTGAATGATATTGAATTGAACGATGTTAGCATTTAAATCATCCAACTGCCCTGTGTAAGTACCTTTACCCGATCGTGAAACCGAACCCGAACCAGGTGATTTTTGGGCCCTCTTTTTTGCCTTGTCTTTACCGGGTGGGCGACTCAATTCCACATCGAACTCATCATCATCCAAGTTAATATCATCCAAGTTATCACGAGCAACTGAACGATTTTGAGATGAACTTGGTTTCGACCTTTTTGATGAATCGCAAGCAGAGGTGACGTTCGCCCATTTTGAATGGTGTTTCGCCACATCCCAACAATGCAAAAACTTGAACTCCATACCCTTCTCCTCACCATAAGTTTTAAGCGCATTCATTACGTAGTCGCCACCCGTCTCACCACTTTTTTTTGAAAATTTCTTGCGTTATAATAGAAACCCTTGAATGCGTTCATTGCTCTATTTATTTCGGTCCACTTCAACGAGAGACTATGATTTGCTCGGTAGAACTCTCGGTCCATCAACTTATGGAACGCATTGTTTATCTCGATCCAAAAATCGCTTTTGTATCGATTATTTCATAGTTAAAAAAAATTAATTAGTCATAGGTAAAAATATATATTTTTAACATATATTATGTTTAAAAAAGTATAAAAAATACCTTAAGCCGAGCATTCTGACTCGCTTATCCAAGCTTTTGTTAACGCGACTTCTTCGGCGGTTGTCCATTTTATTATGGTTCGGTTGGCGGCGGCGAGAGCTTTCTCCTCATTTGTCTTCTTCTTATGACTCCTTCTTACACTCGTCTTTCCCGATGATGATCCAACAATATTTTGTGGTTGAGTTTCGGGCATCCTTTCGGGTAAAGTTAAAAGGGTTTGTGGTTGTGTAGGAATGGAAGAATCGTCATATGAAAAATTGGTATAGACACGCCCACTAAGGTAAGATGCGAAACCGGCATATTCGGGACACGGTGTGTGAATTTGGGGTGGACGGTTTGCTATCGGGCGAACCGGTGGTGTATTCAGGTTTTCGGTGTAGTTGTATGGGTTGTTTGACCCGGGTCAAAGGGTCGGTTGTATGGTTACCTTTTTATAAAAAAAAATATGAAGATTATATAAAAAAAATAAAGATGTAGAAAGAATGGTGTGCAAATGGGTTGATTTATATAATATTGGTTGGAAGTTATTAATATTAATAATATATATTTTTTTAAAATTTACCATTTGAAAGGAACGGTTATATGTTAAATTTTTTTAAATCCTTCAACCATCAGTCATATTAATAAATGTTTGTTTTTTTATCTCAACCAATGAAAAACCTCCACATTCCTCCCCCCACCCTCCTCCCATGGGCTCACGCTCCTTTCACGCCAGCTAGGGGCGGTGTAGGTGGGCGGGAAATTGCTTTCACGCCAGTCCCCCCTCCCCACACTCTAAAGGAGCAACTTCTTTTTAGACAAAAATGCAGAAATCAACCTTTACGTTTGTCCAAAATGGCAGGTTCCAACCTTTATGTTCCATTTGCACCCAAATCAACCTTTACCTATTTATTTTACTACAGGTTCCAACCTTTGTGACTAACTCGGTTAATTTTCTTGGTTCAGACTCCCCACATGCAAGTCACGTGAGGGCAGTTTGGTCTTTCCACATCTCATTCTTCTTCAACCTCTCAAAACCCAAATCTGCAACCAACATCCACCATCGACCTCCACTCCACCTAACCCTAACCCTCGACCTCCACTCTACAAAACACCAACCCCATATCTCTCTCTCTCTCTCTCTCTCTCTCACACACACACACACTAAAAACTAGTAACCTTCTTATTTCCCCACAAACTGACCACCATAGAACACCACCATCAATTTGACCACCATAAAACACCACCATAAGCACCATCATTACAATCAATGTCCATTCAGGAATCTACGAATCTACAATGGTTTGCCTGATTATAAGGTGGGGATTTGTAGAATACCCACTTTCTACACATAAATATTATGCTTCCCTTTTCTCAATCTGCACAAAAACGAATCCTAAATTTCACATATCTTCCTTATCCACAAATACGACCTGTAATTTTAAGGTCCGTTTTGCTTGGAGATTGTACGCTGGCTATAGTGGTAGGTGACGGTGTATTGAGGGGTTAGGGTTTTGGGATCTGATAGTGGAGTGTATGAATCGGTGTACATAAATCGGTTGGATACGAGTCCAACAATGGTTATTTGGGAGGTTAACAGTGGTGAACTATGATGATGACGGTGGTGAACGATGATGATGATGTGACGTGACGGTGGTGAACGATGGTGATGAATCAAAAGCACCAACACAAGAACAAAGTGGTGGTAAAGTGGTGTTGTTAGCTTGTGGCAGAGAGATAGGGAGAGAGAGAATGGTTACCGGTGGTGGTTCGGCGGTAGCTGGGTGCAGATGAAGGTGTAGAGACAGGGAGGTAGGGGAGAATGGTTTATTGTTGTCTGTAGAGAGATAGGGAGGTAGGGGAGAATGGTTTTATCTTATATATATACTAGACTATTGCCCGCGTGGACACGCGGTTCAACAACTAGCAATTATTTGGAGCGGTAAAACCTATAAACAAAATATAGTAGAAATATTTTATTAAAATTTAAAAGCAAGGAATACACATTTTATTCAAATATCACTTAATATTTCCTTATACACCACATTTTTTGTTTTAGTCTTGACATTCCAATCACTATCTAGTATAAGTAATTTCACCCATCTCCTGCTTTTAACTCTTGACAGTGCAACATAAAGTTGGCCATGTGAGAATACGGGGTCTCTTAATTACAATCCAACATTTGATAGAGACTGCCATTGGCTTTTATTGATGGTCATTGCGAAACATACGGTTATTGGGAATTGACGCCTTTGGAACTTCACTGGAATCTTGTTATTAGATAGTATCATGTTATTGCCCGCGTGTACACGTGGTTCAACAATTAACACTTATTTGGAGCGGTAAAACCTATAAAAAATATACTACAAATATTTTATTAAAATTTAAAAGTAAGGAATACACATGTTATTCAAATATCACTAAATATTTCCTTATACACCACATTCTTTGTTTTAGTTTTGACATTCACATCACTATCTAGTATAAGTACATTCACCCATGCCCTGCTCTTAACTCTTGACAATACGACATAAAGTTGGCCATGTGAGAATATGGGGTCTCTTAAATACAATCCAACCTTCGATAGAGACTGTCCTTGGCTTTTATTGATGGTCATTGCGAAACATACGGATATTGGAAATTGACGTCTTTGGAACTTCACTGGAATCTTGTTATCATATTGTATTTGAGGAGTATTATCTAGTAAAAAATAAATAGCAGTGAAAAATATTTCTGATAAAATGTTAAAAGTAAGACACCGTTTGAGTCAGATCATTCAAAATTTGAATTAAATGTAATAATTAAGTCTAATTGTTACCATTATAGATATTAAAATATGAAAATTATATACTTAAATAGAACATTTAATATTTGAATATTTATAAAGTTTAACTCAAATCTATCAATTCAAATTCTTGTATTCAAAATTTGAATTTTAACTTGTAACTAATTTGAGAAATTTATAACTAAAACTATTATTTGTTAAATTTTAAATATATTAGGAAATATCCAATTAGTATATCTCTATTTTAAAGGTAATAGTAGGATTGTTTGTTACAATTATTAACTTAACTTTAAACGTTTGAATTTTTTTTTAAAATTTTAAACCATTCAAAGTTTGAAATTAATGCTATAATTAGGTCTAATTGTCACCATTATTATCCAAAATTTAAAATTTTTATAATGTTAAAAAAATTTAAAAATTATAATTATAGATATCTAAATATGAAATTATATACTTAAATAGAACATTTAATATTTGAATATTTATAAATTTTAATTGAAATCTAAATTTCAAATTCTCGTAATCAAAATTTGAAATATTCAAATCATTCAAAAAATTGAATTAAATATTTTATATGTTTTAATTAAATCTAAATCTAAATGTTACAATAAATCTTAAATTCAAATTTTTGAGATTAAATATTTAAATAAAACCTTTAGTATTCAAATATTTTTAAAGTTTAAAAGAAATCTATAATTTCAAATTCTAGTATTTAAAATTTTAATTTTTACTTGCAATTAATTTGAGAAAGTTACAACCAAAATTATTAATTGTTATATTTTAAATGTATTAGGAAATCATAATTTAATGATAATAAATAGGTGTAATGGTTACCATTATTAACTTTAATTCAAAAATTTATTTTTTTAAAAGATTATGTCATTCAAAAAGTGTAATTAAAAGGATAATTAGTATATGTAATGTCACACCCTCAAATTCCACGTGCGGGGTTTTACCGCGAGGCGCGTGACACACCAGGATCTCAGTCAACGATCACAATAAACATACAACAAACATGCATTCATAAATATATTTGAAACCAAAATATCATGCTTTGAGCCGTAAACCAGCAGCGGAAGCATTCTTGTTTACAACCGAAAGACATATCATTGTTATAAAACATTGTTTAATATGCTTCAAAATATTAGACGCTGTGCATGACTCCGTGCGCCTAGCCCATTGACTGCTACCTTAGCGACCTGAGAAAACATGCCAAAAATGTCAACATATAATGCTGGTGAGTTCACAGG
Organism: Ambrosia x helenae; assembly: GCA_030844895.1. Lineage (NCBI taxonomy): Eukaryota > Viridiplantae > Streptophyta > Magnoliopsida > Asterales > Asteraceae > Ambrosia > Ambrosia x helenae. The sequence continues at coordinate 115,874,791 of CM061234.1, forward strand.
TTTTCTTTTATAAAGTGTTGTTATAAGTTCGGTAAGATCATTTCCGTTACTACTATGTTATGAAAACGTTAGCTAGACGTTAAGTGTTGCTACTACTGCGGTTGGGAATCCATTACTAAACCGGTATAAGTGTTGAAGCCAGCCCAGACGGACGGGATTACCGATGCCTCGGTAACCCCCAAAGTGTTAGAGACAATATGCACCCTCCCGGCTCCCAGCCGTCGGGTGGGGTTTGTAAGGCCCAATAGATCTATCCACATTTCCCCCGTTGTGCATCCCCGCACATTCATGGTTCCCCCTGGGACTTTCTGTAAAAGCCGCATAGTACGTGAATTAACCATAGTATAACATGATCTATGATGAGTAATCAAAATAAGTAGCATGTTTCTCCCCCGAAAGCAAAACGGTAAAAGTGGGGCTGTGACACTCACCTTGGATTGCGTTACTTGAAAACAGTTAAGTAATTATGCTATGATAGCCCCAATTAGCGGCGACCTATCATAAAATGTGTATAAGTATCCGGACTAATAACCCGTGGGTTAACTAGTCCCCGAATGTCCAGACCGTGACCATAAACGTTTGAAAACATCTTTAGCTGTTAAACCGACCGTGCCAGACAAGACCCGACATCCCATTGGTGACCCGACATCCCACGTGTTAGGTAAATACAAGACATCATGCAACATATGCAATTAAACACTTAATACGCGCAATAGTTCACCTAGTCTAGCATAATGTCCGATTAACGCATAATCAGGTCCGAACGCGTCTTACTAAGTCATTGGGTGCATCCCGGGGTTCCTATCATGTTCCTAGGTGTCAAATCATGTTCCGGGATGTCAAAACGCGTTTACGACAGCAGTACACGCGATTAGGAAAGTCAATACGCGAGTAGCTTCAGCCTATTGGCGATTAGGGGCCCAATCGCCTGATATATCAGGCGATTAGGGTCCTAATCGCCTTCATGTCTGCATAATCGCCTTCAGCATCAGGCGATTAGGATTCCTAATCGCCTGCTGCTGCTGTGTGACGGATTTTCGCGCGTTTAACCCTCCAAATCAGATCCGAAACATGCAACAACACCCAATATCAAACCTAAATCATTTACCAACCCAATCCAAGCAAAACCCCCCGACATATCACTGATCTAACATGTTCTAAGCAATTATTTCCTAAAATGGCAAAGTACTAGGTTTCACCAACCAACCTTATCTTTCCTTAAATGGAAACAATCAGATTTCAATCTCTACAAACTTGCAAATCATCAAACCTCTGATCTAACATCTTCCTAGTATGAATTCTAACAACATTGCATCAACAATTATACCATAATCATCCTAAATCTTCAAGAACATCCAAATGGGTCAAAATACACATTTTCATCAAAACACAACAACAATGGCTCAAACTCTAAGATAACCTTCCTAATAATCTCTACATAACAGAAGTACAATCATATCATGGGAACAATCATGTTATAATCACCAAGAAGACCAACATATGCATGTAAACTTCACATATAACAAGCATTAAGGTGTAGACTTGGTTTAGAACTCTTTTGAAAGGTTTTTAAAGACACAAACTTAGTAAAACAAGGTCTGGACCTTTGGGGAACCAAAATAACAACTTTACAAAGGTTAGGGATGAAGAACACACCTTGGATTTTGTTAAAGAAAGGTGTGTAGGCTTGGAGATGGTGATTTTTGTAGCAAAATGAGTTCTAGAGGTGTTTCAAGGTGTGTGGGTGGCTTGGGATCAGCTAGGGTTGTTCTAGAGGTGTTTGGGGAGTTAAGGGTTCTATTTATAGGTGTTTTGACCCGGACTCTGCAGTATAGGCGATTAGCAGCCCATGTCATGCGATTGGGGGCCTAATCGCATGCTACATCAGGCGATTAGGTCCCAATCGCCTGCTATCAACCTCCTACTCGCCTATATATAGGCGATTAGGCCCTTTTCCAGATCCTAATCGCCTGAAACCCTCCAAGCTGGGTTTTCGGCGCGTTAAACGCTATTTTAACACATATAAACACGTATTCACATACCGATAAGTCACATAATGATTCCAAACATATAATGCATGATAACTAACACGTTTACATCCGTTCACCAATCCCCGGGACTCGAGACTCGTGTGTGCATTAAACCCGGCGATTCCACGAATCACCAATCCTTGTACACATGGTTATGGACCGACTCCCGATGACCCCGCGGATCATCGTAACGACTCCCGATGATTCCCAGAATCATCATACCGACTCAACTGACCCCGTTAAGTACGTAATATGCATGACTCGCTAAGGTAGACTTACTAGTTTAGTCAACGTTACTAACCTGAGTTTGCCGGGTGTCACATCATCCCCCTGTTGAAAGAATTTTCGTCCCGAAAATTGCCCAAGGCCAAAAAGGAAGAGACGAAAGAGAAGAAAAATTTTCCGGTTGCCACATGTAATTTCTTACCATTATTTAAAAAAATTCAAAATTTGAAATTTTGTCTAATTCGAATTTAAATATTTCGAATTTTAATTTGAAATTTGAAATTGATAATTCGTTATTTAATTGATTACCAATATAAGCTAAACTAATATTAGGATAATATAGGGCAATTAATAGGATCAATTGATGTATTAATAAGAGTTGACACAACTTATTAACTTAAAGATAATGGGTTTAATCCTCATTTAAAACAACATTTTGCCGTTAAAAAAATAATTACATTAGATGGTGTATATCAAATATTGGGGTTTATCACAGCTGCAGATTATATCTTCCAATGGTGCAAATGGTTACCCCTAAAGTGTAATATATTTATTTGGAGGGCGACGATTAAAAGAATACCTACAAGGACAGCATTGGCAAGAAGAAATGTTCCTGTTGCAGACTTGAATTGTCCGATTTGTCAAGAGAACATGGAATCTGCAACTCATTTATTTACAGGGTGTTCATTGGCATGTGGCGTTTGACAAGTGATTTCCCAGTGGTGTAGTATTCCGGACATTTTTGCTTTCGATACTAAAGACTTGATAGAGAGCTTCAAGAACTGTGGACGGTCCATTATTTATAAAGAAGCAATCCAAGGCATAGTGATCATAGCTTGTTGGAGTATATGGAGAGATCGAAATGATTTGGTGTTTAGAGGTATCGTTCCTAAAGTGGCGGATATTATTGCGGAGGTGAAAGCGTGCGGTTATTTGTGGTATAAATGTAGACATAAGGATAGTCATTGTGATTAGGTCTCGTGGTGTAATTTTAACTTGATGCAAGTGTTTTGGGGCGGCTCGGTCTCCTTCTTGAAGACGAGTTTTTTTTTACCGTTTAATGAAAGTATCTTTAAAAAAAAAAAAATCACGGGATCAAGTCGTGACGAAGAACAAAATTTGCAATTAGAAAATACTTATGTAAATAAAATTGAATTTTGAATTTCTCATAAGATCGTTTTATTCTTCGCAGAGGGGGTATACTCTAGGAGGGTAGGCATGTGCCTACAAGCCAAACCAGATTTCCATTGAAATTTGGATAGTAAAGGAGTAACAATTTTCAAACTTCAATGTTTTGAATTCACAATTTCCAAACTTCAATGTTTTGAATTCACAATTTCCATTTTTTAGGCTTGGTATATTCACACCCCAGGTTCTATTTTAACCCTCCACCAAAGCGTCTCGCTTTGACCATAGCGAGACGCTTTAAGTCACATCATGGTACTAGGTTGACTGCTTTATCAGGAAAAGCAAAAAACAACTTCAAAGCGTCTCGCTAAGGTCATGCGTAGTGGGCGCCATGGGGGGGAGCGTTTTGAATATTTTATTCCCCTATAGCGCCCCGAACACCGCCCCCTTGGGCGTTATGGGGCGTTTTGGTTCGATGGCGTTTTGTGGATAACGAGCGCTATGCTCTGCTTCATGATTTTATTATTATTATTATTATTATTATTATTATTATTATTATTATTATTATTGAAGTGTGTGTGTGAAGAGGAAGAAGAAGTGAAGAAGAAGATATGAAGAAGAAGTGAAGAGGAAGAAGAAGAAGTGTAGAGGAAGGTGGTTGTTGTTGAAGAAAAAGAAGAAGAAGATAAAGAAAGAAGAAGAAGATGAGAGAGAGAGAATAATAATAATAATTTTTTTGAAAGTCTTTTTTTTGAAAGTATGAGAGAATAATAATAATAATAATAATAATAATAATAATAATAATAATAATAATAATAATAATAAAAATCAATTATTACCAAATTATTTATAAAGCCCCATAACCCCCCTTCCCACTACACCCTCTTTTTCCATAACCCCCTTCTATTACTTTTTAATATTTTAATATGCATAACCCCCATAACCCCCCACCACTACACATACACTAAGGCCAAAGCGAGGCGCTTTAGCCCTTTTTTCTAGGGGGGATGAATCTTGACATGTTTTCTAGATTTACCTCCAAAGCACCTCGCTATGGCCAAAGCCAGGTGCTTTGGCCTTTTAAAAAAATATATATTGTTTTAATTAGATTTAAATGGTTTTACTTAATTAAAAAATATTTTAATTCATTTTTAATTGTTTTAAACTTGTTTCCAATCAAAGAAAAATTAGTTTGACGTGTTTCGATTCGTTTATTGCTCGTTTGTGGTTTTCGGAACAAACAACCGAGAATGAACAACTTTCATAAATATATGTACGTAACACATGAAGTGTGCAATCGGTACCATGTTTTACCAAATTTCAAATTTTACATCTCTAATCGATATACTGGACTTCTGGACATTGTTTAACGCGTTTTGGTTCGTTTAATTGCTCGTTTCAAAGCAAACAACCGAGTATGAACAATTTTCATAAATCAATGTACGTAGCACATGAAGAGTGCAATCAATACCATGTTTTATCAAATTTCAAATTTTACATCTCTAATCGATATACTGGACTTCCGGACCTTGTTTAACGCAGTTTGGTTCGTTTAATTGCTCCATTAAGAACAAACAGCCGAGTATGAACAACTTTCATAAATCAATGTACGTAGATGATCGAAGGCATAAACTGTACCGAAAGTGTTGGAAGAGATGTTTCGGAAGTCCTTTGGTTAAGATGTCTGCATACTGGTAGTCAGCTGGAACATGGGGAACTTTGACCGTGCCTAGGCGAACCTTTTCCCGAAAGGTTTTAGAAATATACATATAGATCAACTGCTCGACAATGTATTTTCTGTCTTGTTCTATTTCGTGGCATCGACAAAGTTTTAAATAATGAGCATCTAAAAAAACAAAAAATTAAAGTTAACCTTTAATATTAAGTGATACAAAACTTGTTTATCTATTAACTGAAATTGGAGGATGCTTGACTTCAAACTTGCTTAATGATAGTCGTTTTTGGCATTGATATCATGAACTTTTGGACTCTGTTTTCCGCGTTTCGGTACGTTTAATTGATCGGATGTGACTTCTGAAAACCACCAACAATCAACTAAACATTCCGAAATGCGTCAAACAGAGCCCAGAAGTCCAGCATGATGATTAGACACGCAAAAATTGTATTTTGAAAAAATATGGGTATCGACTGTATAGTCCGAGCACCACGTACAATGATTTATGAAAATTTTTGCCGGTCCGACTGTTGATTTCTTTCCGCAACCAGTACAACGAACTCTGTATGTATGATATCGATGAAACCTTCATAAAACAACCAAACCACCTTTTGAAACCATAACTTATTACATTATTATTATTATTTGCATTATTATTATATTTGAAACACACACTTTCGACCCATTCCTCGTAAATCCCTTACAAAGCACAAGGATGAAGTCTTGGAAAAACTTTTGGTGTTTTTTGGTGTTTTGAATTGGTTTTTTTTTTCTTAAATATGTTATTCAATACTTCCGGAAAAAAATACAACATTAATCTTCGTTAAGTACTAATGAAGATCTTGATCTGCAATATTTGAAAATTATCATTTCAGGTGAAAGTGGATACCATGGATCAGAGAGATTTAAGCTAATCAAACTCATATCTCAAGCAGGTGCAAGTTATGTTGGAGCAATGATTTTATTATGGTTATGATTTGACAAACGATTTATGAAAGTATCAAGAATCGGAAATTAGTAAAATGATTTATGAAACTATCAAGAATCGGGAATTAGTAAAATGGTTTTATAATTCTTTAAAGGCTGAACACAAGAATAATCAAACAAGGTATCCACTAACCGGTACGTTTTAATTGATCGGATGTGGCTTCTGAAAACCACAAACGGTCAATTAAAGTTTCCGAAACTCGCCAAATAGAGTCCGGAAGTCCAGCATATCGATTAGACATGCAAAAATTATATTGTGAAAAAATATGGGTATTGACTGTATAGTCCGAGCACCACGTATAATGATTTATGAAAGTTGTACAAACTCGGATGTTTCTACCAAAAAACAGAAACGAGCAATAAACGACCCGAAACGCCTCAAACGAATTTTGTTGGATTGGGAACAACTAAAAACATTTTAAAATGAATTAAAATTATTTTTTTAATCAATAACAAGTATTTAAAATGAATTAAAACAAATAATTTTTTTTTTAAAAAAAAGGCCAAAGCGCTTGGCTTTGGTCAAAGCGAGCACCACGTACGATGATTTATGAAAGTTTTACAAACTCGGATGTTTCTACCAAAACCTTTCTAGGTTTAGCATCACCAAACGGATTAACCTAAGGCCTCGGTTTATCCAACAACTGAATTTTACTTGCTTGCGTGAACAGTTGTTTAACTATTATAGCAACTTCCATAGGAATCCTCCATCACCAAATTGATGATGTTTTTTGTAGCTAGCTCGTGAAATTAAGTGTATAGATGGATCGGATTTCACAGCTTCCTAAATCTATTGTTCATCACATACTCTCTTTTATTAATAATACTCATGCAGAACTTGTTCGAATGAGTGTACTCTGTAGTTTATTATTATTTTTTTAAATAAAACATAAAAAATAAATACTTTTAGAGTTATTAATGATAGTTTAATTGGGGGTAAAGTACCTGACTTTAAAAGTTATATTATTATTTATGAAAGTTGTTCATTCTCGGTTGTTTGTTCTGAAAATGACAAACGAGCAATTAAACGAACCAAACCTGTTGATGCGTTTTGCGACTAAGGATTGGATAAACTTTATTAACATGTGTTAGTGATTGGCCGAAGGTACATATTATGGGCGAAGGTAGATTATAATGGGCGAAGGTAGATGGACAATGGGCGAAGGAAGATTGAAACTGACATGAAGACACATTCGACCACTAGAAGTGGGCGAATGTGGAAATTGTTCACGTTCGACCAGTGAAAAGGGGCGAACGTGCAGTGTCTATAAATAGATTTTGTGATTTTGATTATGTAATAGAGTTGTCAGTTGTGTCTGTGTTCAGGTCAGGTTCAGAGGTGTTTTGAGATATTGTGTGTGTGTTCTAGATTAACGTAAAACTGATTGTAAAAGCTTATTTGAAAGAAGTTAATCTATGAAATGATGTTGAAAATGATCTTGATTGTGTTGTGATTTGTGTTTTATCAATTTGTTCAGAACTAGGGTTTCCGCACCTGGTTTTGTGACTTGTATGATCGTATAATCCTATTTTAGCTAAAATCTTTCGCTCACAAAGTGGTATCAGAGCCTAGAGGATCATACAACAACAAATTTGATAAAATCAGAGCTGATTTGGACATGTTTTTGATCTAAATTCATCTGTTTTTACATAAACATTGTTTTTAAGTGTTTTTGATCGATTTAAAAGAGATTTGTGGTCGAATTTAAGTTTTCCAAGAATTAAAGTTGTTCCAAATCAATTCCGAAACATAACCTGATTGAGATCATTCAAATCCATGAACTTTTGAAAATCTGAGATCAGAATAACCGTTTTTCAAACAATAACCGTTTTTCAAAAGTGAGATCTGATTGTTTTGGGCGAACCTGGAACCTGACTTGTGTTTAGTGGTCGAAAGTGTTGAAAAGTGGGCGAACCTGAGTAGTTAGTGGGCGAACCTGAAATTTCTTGTTGAACTTTTCACTTTCGGGTAGAAATTTTCACATTCGACCGGGTTTAGTTTGGGCGAAAGTGGAAGTTTGTTATTCTGTTTTACATTCTGGTCAAATCTACCTTCGGGTGTTACTGTGTGGTCGAACGTATAATCAGAGGGGTCGAGAGTGATAAAGTTTGGACGAATATAAGAGTTTCTGGTCGAACCTAGATCATTTTGGACGAACTTAGAATATTTCGGGCGAACCTAGGGTTTTTGTTGAAAATTTTTCTAAGTGTTGAGATTTTTTCTTAGTGTGTGATCATGTGGCGTTTTCAAACTACTCCGGGATCAGCAACAGCACAACCACAACAGCAAACGATGGACCCATGGACAGTGGCAGCGCAAAAGACGAACACACAGTCTTCACAACCACTTAACTACATGGCAACGACGAGCACGATGCCTCAAAGTGTAGCACATCCGGCACTACAATCTGATTACTGGGGAGTAGCTGCAGCGGCGGTAAATACTCAAACCACTAATGCTATTTCTACTTTGATTAAGGATTTGTCTACAGGTAGTGGAACTCGGCCACCGAAGCTAATGGATATGCAAGAGTATAATCAGTGGCATACCATGTTCAAGATCCATTTGGAAGGCATGGGAGTTGAAGGAGCAGAGGCTTGGAGCATGATTGTTAAAGGGTACACAGCACCGATTCTGGAGAATACAGGTGAGATGATTCTTTTGGAAAGCTTAACTGAGGACGAGAAGAAGAAATATGTGGTGGAGAAGAAGGCTTTTTCCCAATTGACACAGGCAATCACAAGTGACCTGTTGCATCAGTTTGGGACATGTACTACATCAAAGCAGCTTTGGGATAAGCTTAAGAGGAAGCATGATGGTAATGAGAAGACTAGGAGCCTGAGAATGGAAGAATTGGTCAAAGAGTTTGAGAATTTTTCTTTTATTAATAATGAAACTCTAAAAGAACTAACTCCTAGATATATGCATTTGTTGTCTGAATTGTCTAGTTATGGTGTACAGATTCCAATGACTAAGCAGGTGGATAAGTTTGCAGATGCTTTACCACCACAATGGGATCAGCATGTGGAAGTTCTAAGAGAGAAGGATGCTTATCAATTCTGGACCATTTCAGAGTTTATCGAAAAGCTGGAGAACAAAGAGTTGGAGGATAGGAGGAAAGCTAGAAGGTCACAGATTCCTCAGAATCCCAGTTTGTATTTTGGAGGCACTTCAGTTCCAGTTGGTAACTCGAGCTCAGGAAACATTGCACCACATGTTGCATGTATTTCCAATGTCATGGAATCATCAAAACCAACCACCAACTACTTGACACAAACATCATCCTACTCACAACCATCATACACACCACCACAATACAATTCCTACATTTCACCAATCTCCCCAATGCAACAAGCAGGTTTTTACACCGCTAACCAAACACAACAACCAATAAACCAAGTTACTCAACCTAATAAACAACCGGTGGTTTTGGATACATCTAACTTGGGAAATGTGACTGTGGAGGTTGCTCAGCAACACATTGCATTAGTCTCAGCAATGGTTTCATCTTACAATGGGTTAGTGGCTAGTCAGATTGGGAACAACAACTTAACCAACGAAGACTATGCACAGATAGACAAGGAAGAGATGGAACTCATTGACATTCAATGGGCTTTTGCGAGTATTATGAGAAGAGCAACAGAGTTCATTGAGAAAACTGGAAGGACTGATTTAGCAACTTCTCCCAATACAACCTATGGATTCAACAAGGAGAAGGTTACGTGTTTTAATTGTGGAGAAAAAGGACATTTTAAAAGGGAATGCACCCAGCCATCTAAACAAGGTAATCGAAACCCTTTCAATGCAAATTACCAGAACCGTCAACAACAAAACCAATTTTCTTACCAAAATAACAACAACTACCAAAACCGAAACTTTAACAACCAAAACAGACAACCAAACACTCAAAACCAGATTCAAAACCAATCTCCTAACAACACAAATCGAACAGTTGTACCTATCACTACACCTAATGAGACTCAACATAATGCGAGTCAGAACCAAGCTTTGGTGACTCAACAGGATGAAAGGTTTGACTGGTCGGGTATGCAAATAGGAGTTGAGGAAGTGACTACTGGTGGGAATGTGGCATGTGTTGCTTATCAGGTTGATATGGAAGAGTCGGTGGTAGTTGATGAGAAGAAAGAAACTGAGGAGTGTGAAAGTGATGATTCTGAGACTGAGATGGAAGTGGAGAATGAACCTGTTGAGGTTAAGGCTGAGGAAACAAGTTCTGGAATGGTGATTGATTCTGTTACGGATGTTCCTGAAGAGTGTAGATCAGTGTATTCAGATTCTAAGAGCGAATCAGACACAGAGGCAAGTGTTGATTCTTTAGATGATGATATTGATCAGTTGCTGGCAGAAGCTGACTTTTTGATGACGAGGAAGTCGTGTATCGCTGATGATGCTTTCACCAAGATTGACTACTCCAAGTTTTTCACTGGAAAGGAAGCTCATTTTGCACTAATGGCCATGACTGAACCGCCGAAACCTGTAAGTTCTGATTCTAGCACTGATGTTAAAACTGTTAAACATTGTGAGAAATGTGATAGATTGACTGAGGAGATTAAACAACTCCGTATTGAACGTGATAGTGCTATCTTGAACAGTCAATCTACTCGCAAAGAGTTGAATGCTTTCAACAAAGTATTAGATGGCTATAAAAAGGACATTTCCGACTTGAAAAACACTTTGTCATTGAAACAATTGGCAATAAACAACTATATCAATGAAATTGAAAACACCAAGTTGGAAATGGCAGCCATAAAATGCTTTGCTGAAAAGGTTAACAAGAAGTTGGAAAGTTATAAGAATGTTGCTTATGTGGTAGACCATATCATTGATGATAACACCACCAATTACAAGTCTGTACCATCTCCGGTTCTTTTTGAAAATCATAACTATCATCAAGTTATACCGGAGAGCTCGGTAAAATCAGACTCATCATCGGAAATGGAATCTAATACCTCGAGTATTGGTGATCCTTATTCCGATGTGAGACCGATTTTGGGCTTGAATGATGAGGGTGTTTATGCTAAGAGTGAGAATTCAGACTCAGAGAATGATGATACTGGTAGTGATCAAACTGTTAATGAATGTGAGATTCCAAAAGAAAATCACATCATTACTACTGAACCAGTGTCACCATCTGATCATGTTCATCCGATGGCAAATGCTAATCGTGATAAAAAGTCTGAAAAGATTGATGTTAAGAAAGATAATGGTGTTAAGAATGTGGTTAAAATGAATGAGTTGAATGAACCAAGTGACAAACCTGTCAAGGTGTTTTATCGGATGGAAGGATCCGATAAGATCATTTCTGATGAGGAATTTCCAATCAAAAACGTTAACTATTCTAAACTTGATAAAATCTGGCAAGAAAGCACAATATGGTTTCCAAAACATGAGAGAACCAACGAAATTCCACCAGAAATCTTAAAGAAACTGTTTTCAGAAGTTCCTCAAGAACCAAAGGTCCATGTCACCGAGTTCATTCGACCAAATGATAAAGCAAATGGTTTTCATGAACCCTCTTACTCGAAAGGACCACTTCCTGAGAGTTTGAGGAATCAACAGTATAATGATCAATATCCTGTTAGATCATTTGCTTCACCAAATGCTCATTATGTTTTTGAAGAATATAGAAAATGCTTTAAATGTGGAGAACGCGGGCATTTACTTGCTCAGTGTCCATATGTAAGGCATAAAAGACATGAGGTTGAAGTTAGGAATTCCATGAGAAAGCCGATTGATCATTATGTTCCACCACATAGACGGGTTGTTCCTCAACAACAACAATTTTATAATCAAAACAATTTTCAAATGAGGAACAACCGTCCATTTCAATATGATCAAAGGAATCGGATTGCTATGGAACAATCTTGGAGAAAGCCTGTGGTGAACTCAACAGTTGATAGGCAAAAGGTTCCACAAAAACCAATTGTCAAATCAAATGTTGGACCTAAGTCTGTTAACTCAGATAAGGTTGCCAAGAAAGTTACTTTTGGTAACAATGTTCAGAAACCAATTGAGAAACCAAAATCTCAAATTCGTATTCTTAAAAGGTCTGAACAATCTTGGACACCTAATGGTACTCCAGGAGCTTCTACTTCGAAGGTAAGTGAGAAAAATGAAAATGTTTTGAACAATCAGAAAAAGATTGATCCAAAACAGAAAGTTGTTGAAAAAGTTAATGAGGATGTTTCTTTGAAAGCCAATGTTCAAAGGCCCAAGACTCAGGCTTGGGTCCCCCGAAAGAACTAAATGTTTATTTTTTGTGAGCAGGGAGCTTCAGCTGGCCCTATTAGCAGTCTTTGGATTGTTGATAGTGGAGCTTCAGGCCACATGACGGGGGATCTTGCATTGCTGTTTGATGTGAAAAATATTAATGGAGGGTATGTTGCTTTCGCGGGTAATAAAGGAGGATATATCACGATGGAAGGAAGCGTGAGTAATGGGATTGTGACTTTCGAGCGGATTTCTTATGTCAAGCAGATAGACTATAATCTGTTGAGCGTCAGTCAAATATGCGATAAACAATTTTCTGTGCATTTTGATGACAAATCCTGCTATATTCTCAAACCGGGCTTCAAAATTCCAAAGGAGTGGGTTATGTTGATGGCACCTCGAGTCAACAATCTTTATATTCTTGACATGTCCAAGGCAATGACATCACAGGGACAGATAACATGCTTTCTATCCAAGGCGACCGAAAAAGAATCGATAATGTGGCACCGCAGAATGGGGCACATTCATCTAAGGAAAATGAATCAATTGGTGAGAAATGGACTTGTCGATGGAGTAAACGTGAAACATTTCCATCTGAACGACAAGTGTGTAAGTTGTATGAAAGGCAAACAACACAAACAGTCCCATAAAGTGAAGAAAGTTAACTCTGTTGAGATGCCGCTTGAGCGATTGCACATGGACCTTTTTGGACCAGTCAAGCGCAAAAGTCATCTTGGAGAGCTTTATTGTTTAGTTGTCACTGATGACTATTCAAGATTTTCATGGGTGATGTGTTTGAAGAACAAAAGCGACACTTTTACCAACCTACAAGTTCTGTTCACTCGATTGGAGAATATCTACAATTTGAAGATAAAAAGAATCAGGAGTGACAACGGGACGGAGTTCAAAAACGCCAAGATGGATGAACTTTGTGAAAGCAAAGGGATACATCATGAATATTCGGCTCCGTATACCCCGCAACAGAACGGTGTTGCTGAAAGAAAGAATAGGACTCTAATTGAGGCTGCTAGAACAATGCTCGCTGATTCAAATCTTCCAGTAATGTTCTGGAATGAGGCGATTTATGCAGCAAATTATACATTAAATCGGGTTATAACAGTGAAGAAGTTTGGAAAAACATCTTATGAACTGTTACACCGACGAAAGCCCAATTTAGAGTATCTAGAACCTTTCGGGGCGCCATGCACGATGTTGAATCCAAGCGATAAGTTTAGTCCTAAAGCTGAGGAGGGATATTTTGTTGGATATGCAACCCCGCTCAAACGGGTATTCAACAAGCGAACTCGTCAAGTGGAGGATTGGGCTAACGTGGAAGTTCAACGATACACTCAAAATTTGCAAGGCACGGGCCCTGATTGGATGTTTGATTACAAAGATTTCTTTGAATCATTCAACCTAGATAGCTTGGTTGAAGAAGCTGTTATCAGATTACTTTACGAGTGTGAAAACGCGGCGACTTCACCGTTAATGCGTCCAATCACCGTAAACCCCCTACCAGTTTCTAATGATACCAGTGCTCCTATACAAGAAGAAGAGATGTTTCAAGAGGCTTCAACTTCACTAGACACTTCAGAATCTGAAGATGAACAATTTGAAGAAGCCGTTCTTGAACATGCAGAAGAATTAGAGGCGCAACCTGTGAACCCAACTCCAAATCCAGATGTTGCTTCATCATCAAACACGGGTCATGATCAGGATGCTGTAGAAAATTTGACTGCTCAGACGGGAGTGATTGTACCTGTTAATCCGGAATCTCGGATTCATCGTATTCACCCGCTAGAGCAAGTTATCGGTGATCCTGGAAGTGGTGTTATGACCAGAGGGCAGCTAAAAAGCGTTAACTCGCCAGAGAGTTTTGGTGCTTTAGCATTGTATGCCAAAATTTAGAAATCTGGCAGTCAAAATGATTGGTCGTTTGCATGTTATGTGTCGCAGGTAGAGCCAAGGACATACAAAGACGCTTTGAATGAAGATGCCTGGGTTGAGGCAATGCAGGAGGAGTTATTGCAATTCCAGAAATTGGGAGTCTGGACGCTCACAGATTTACCGCCGGGAAGGAAGAAAATAGGCACTAAGTGGGTGTTTAAGTGCAAAAAGGATGATCGTGGAGTTATTGTTCGCAACAAAGCCAGATTGGTCGTGCAGGGTTTCCATCAAATCGAAGGAATTGATTACAACGAAATCTATGCACCAGTAGCGCGAATTGAAGCTATTCGGATGTTCCTTGCGTTTGCTTCATACAAGAAATTCAAAGTCTATCAAATGGACGTCAAAAGCGCATTTTTGTACGGGAAAGTCAAGGAGGAGGTTTATGTCGGGCAGCCACCAGGCTTTGAGGACCCAATCCACCGGGACAAGGTCTACGTGCTAAACAAATCTTTATATGTTTTGCACCAGGCTCCAAGACAGTGGTACGAGGAGCTAAGTACATACCTCATCTCCAAAGGATTCAAGCGCGGCCTCGTCGATTGCACCCTCTTTACGAAGAAGACGGGAGATGACTTGCTTCTAGTACAGATTTACGTTGATGATATTATATTTGGTTCAACTAACGAACTTTTATGCAGGGAATTCGAAACTGTCATGCAGGAAAAGTTTGAAATGAGCGCTATGGGGGAGATGCAGTTTTTCCTCGGCTTACAGGTGGACCAAAGACCCGACGGGATCTTCATTCACCAGACGAAATATGTATCCGACATCTTGAGCCGATTCCAGATGGAGGACTCTAAGCCGATGGATACCCCGATTCAACCCAATCACGGGATTGGAGTGGACGCTAAGGGGGAGCTGACAGATCCATTTACATACAGAGCAATCATCGGATCTCTGATGTATTTGACAGCGTCTCGACCAGATATTATGTATGCAACGTGTCTCTGTGCTCGCTATCAATCGAAGCCGAAACAAAGTCATCTGACGGCGGTCAAGCGTATCCTTCGATATCTGAAGGGTTGTCCATCAAAAGGACTTTGGTACCCTAATGATGATGATTTTGATTTTATTGCTTTTAGTGATGCAAATTGGGGCGGCTGTGACAAAGACAACAAATCAACCACAGCCGGTTGCCAGTTTTTAGGGAGCAGGTTAATTACCTGGCAATGCAAGAAACAGACTTCCGTCGCACTGTCTACATGTGAAGCCGAGTACATTTCAGCCTTGAGTTGCTGTTCGCAAGTGCTCTGGATTCAACAACAGATGGTCGATTACGGTTTGCAGTTTCTTAAAACCCCTATACACTGTGACAACGAAGCCGCAATTGCATTAACTAAAAATACTGAAAATCATTCTAAAGCGAAACATATCCGGATTAAATATCATTTTATCCGTGATTGTTACGCTAAGGAATTGATAGATATGGTCAAAATCCATACTGACTACCAACGTGCAGATTTGTTTACAAAAGCTTTTGACAGATCCCGCTTTGAATATCTTTTAAAAGTAAACAATATAAAGGAAAAACAAGACTAATCGGCTCCTCGGTTTATCGCTTTTTAATTTTTAGTTTTAGTTTTTAAGTTTTGCTAATTGGGAATTTCTCTTTGCTAATTGGGAATTTCTCTTTACTATCATAATCCTCAAAGAAGTTGATGCTTTCGAGGGGGTTGTTTAATCCTCAAAGAAGTTGATGTTTTCAAGTGGATTGTTTCTTTCAAATTTTTGTTTTCTTTTTCAGAAAAAAATTAAAAACCCAAAAATATGTTCTTTATTTTAGAGGGAGTCATTTTATCAGAAAAACCAAAAACATTGAAAAATTTTCAAAATACCTAAAAATTAGAAAAACCAAAATGATTTCCTGGATAAAAAGAGGAAATGATAGTACATCAGTGGGGATCTGGCACAGGCTAAAGAATTGTATAGTATAATGAGACGTTTGTTGATTACGTGTGATATGCTGATAGGCTTCGTAGACTAAATATTGCGTGCATTAGTGATACAAACATAACAAACTACGCGTTTGTGGCTGAACACCTCATGGGCATATGGTCTTAGTACCGTAATTTCGTTTGATAGGGTATTTGTACAAAACTCGGAGGTTTAGGGTCGTTATGTTATTAGTTGTCTGGGGATAGCCTATCTGATCTTCTGCTGTAAGTCATTACGGACCTAGATCAGACAGGATATCTTTATAAAAGAGCTATATGCCAAATCCTAAAGTTACCGAATTGAGGAACTTTCCATGTTATATGATGATCAAAGATTATCTATTACATCGTATTGATCATTGATGCAAATCATGATTAATATCAGTCCTCAACCTGGTATAGTGCATATGTTACTTTGCTGCATTAATTTGCTGACCTGTATACCTCTATGCATTATATCTTGTACAATTACAGACGACGAAAGCATAATCACGCTTTACAATGAGTCTTTGTGCATTTACTTCTTGATACGGGAGTATGTCGTGTGTGTGGGAACCACAAGGTGTTAGTCTAATACATCTAATTCGTATCATTTTAAAGCATTGCGTAATTGTCTGCATGTGAGCTTACGTGGACCACAATATCAGCAATTGCCGTGTCACATATTGTTTCTAATGATAATATTAAAACAGATCAACGCTGTGTTCAGATTTCTCAGAAAACTGATATGATCCTCTTACCGGAAATCACAAAATGTTTACTGCTTTCATTTACTTTGATGAATTTTACTTTGTTGCATTTTACTTTTACTGTCAAATAGATACAAAATCCAAAAAGATTTTAGGCGTGTTTTGATAAAATTTCAGAAAATCCAAAAGATTTGCATTTCTGCTTTATTTTTTGATAACCGGGGATGCTTGATGGTCAAATTCTGAGATTTGATAACACCATCTGGGCTTTGTATCATTCAAAATGTGAAAATTTGAGTTTTGGAAGTTTAACGGATTGAAAAATGTTGAACGGGATTCGAATTCGTGATTTGGCGAAATTTTCAGATTTTTCCATTTCACATTCGCCCCTTAAATGGGTCGAATGTGGAAAAATCATCACCTTCGACCATAATGGTTTTGGACGAATGTGGAATTTTTCACTTCCGGGTGTCAATTCCACTTCCAGGTACATTTTTCACCTTCGGGTCTTTAAATAGGGGCGAAGGTGGCTTGGTTTTACATTCGTTCCATTCATTTGGGGCGAATGTGGACTTCACCCACATTCGTCCACACCAAACGGGCGAAAGTGGCCTCTTATAAATACACCATTTCAGGTTCGAACCCCACATTCACAAAATTTTTCAAAATCCTTTGATAACCAGACCTTGTTGCTCGTTTTTCTTCTGATACACTGATTTGTTCCCTACACTTTACTGATCATTTTGAGACTTATTTCACAGGTATTGACGATGTTTACAGATCAGAATCATCGGGTTTTCTAAACCGGTCCTAGGGTTTCAATTTAGGGGTTTAAGTTGTTTGTTAATTACTGGTTTTTGTTTCCGATCATTTTCATAAGTTTTAGGGGGAGAATACAAAATGAATTAGGTTTATAACAATGATTAGATGTTCGTTTGATTGTTTGAACCAGTTATAACCTAATTCTATTTTAAAACTCATGAAAACTGAATAATTTTGACAATTGGTAATACACAAGTGTTAATCGGTCGTGTTAGGTCATATTAGAATCAAAATGAGATGTTGAAAACAACTTTGGCAGAATTTCAAATTTTGGGGATAAACTTTTTCACCTTCGGTTAAAATAAACGGGCGAATGTGATTTTGGTTTGGACGAATGTACAATAAAATGGACGAAAGTGATTTTTTACTCAGAACATTTTTACATTCGACCATAATTTTCTCATTCGACCAAATAAACTCACATTCGACCATTCCAAAACGGGCGAATGTGCAGAATGTTTTTGACCAAAATTTTTGTAATTTTTGTCGTTTTTGTATTTTGACGTGTTTGTTTGATTTTAATGTGCAGATGGCTGATCAATCTGAAAATATTGAAGCACCAGTAGAAAATGTGGAAACTCCAGCAGAGATTACAGTTCCAGATCCAGTACCAGAGGCAGAAATGTCTGTTCCAAGCAGTTGGCCATTTGAAAGGTCGCATAACTGTTGCGCTTATCTCAGAGATGTAGAGAAGAATACGGAATTCACCGGGATCATAGAGTTTCTGAAGAGGAGCAGAATAGTTCATGCATTAGCCACACCAACCATCATATACAAAGACATTATTGAAGATTTCTACCAAAATGCGAAGTATGACTACTGGGAGAATCAAACGATCATCAAGAGCAAGATTCAGGATATGGAGATGTTCTTGACTGAAGCTGATATTCGGGAAGCGTTACAGATAAAGTTTGAAGATAGTGAAGATCCCAGGGAGTTGTCATGGACAGAGCAGAAAGCGTGTTTCTTACGGATGAAATACAAAGGTCCAATTACTGACGGATCTATGTATAAGGGGAAACTGGGAGTGCAGTATAAGTATTTTGCACATGTTCTTATCCACGTATTTGGGTGTGTGAGCGGTGGATATGATGTCATGAGAAGGAGTTTAAGTTCATTAATGGTTGCATTGACACTCAACAAACCATTTAATGTATCTGGGATGATTCTTGATCATATGCTGGAGATGCTGAAAGGAATGAAGAATAAGAAGTTCATGTTATATCCGAGATTTCTGATGATGATCTTTGACTATAAGTATCCTATGTTGAAAAAGGATCCGACTATGATCCTAGGTCAAGATCATATGAACATTAGAACATTGATGAAAATGAAGGGTTACAAAGGTGTGCCTGATAGTGAGAAGCCACCTAACAGGAGATTATTTGGTGCTTTGGCTCGTCCGGATTACACTGATCCTGGCAAGAACAAAGCAAGACATGATAATAGTGACTCGGACAACGATGATCCCTTAGTGTATGTTGATTCAAGCACTAAGAGGAAACGGCAAGTAGTCAATCCTGGAGCCAAAGGGAAGGGCAAGGGAAAGACTGTGGATCAGGGAAGTTCTAAGCAACAAGTGGTTAGAAAGAAATCGACAGCAAAGAAAGGATCAGGTTTGGTTGACGAAGAGTCGGTAGATTCAGAGGAGACTGAGGTTGATGAGCAGTGGGATTCCGATGATGAAAATGTGAGGACCACCAAACGTAAGGCCACTATGGTTGGTGAGTCTGAATCCTTGAATAAGTCGATTGAAGAAGCTGAGAGAAGAAAGAAATCTGTTGAGGATGAGAGTCTAGGTGTTGACCTGGCAGAGTTGAGTGTTGGAGATACTGTGGTGGTGAATTTGCCTAGAAAGACAAAGAAGCAAAAGACCATGGCCAAGAAGTCGAGTATAAAAGAGCTGAGGGAGAAAGAGTTAGCTCAGCTATTGAAGGGTAAAAGATTACCTGATGCTGGTACACCATCTAAGCTGTCTTCACCTGTCGTCAAGAAGCAGAAGAAAACAAAAGAGGCAGAGACTTTACCAATCGATCAATTCAATGTCGATTTGGATAAAGTGCTCGATATGTTTAGAAAGCCTCAGAAGGAGAAAGTAGTTGAAGTTGAGCCATCTAGATCAAAGTCAAAGAAAGTGACTGTGGATGACGATGTCATGAAGCAAGTGAATAAGAAAATGGAAGATATGATGATGATGTTAGTTGCTCAACAGGCTGAGATTGCTAAGTTTAAACAAAATGAGGAGAAAATGCTTCAGATCGTGGTTGCTTCGAAATCTAATCAGGATGAGATAAATGATAAGATTAAGATGATTGAAGCAAAGAATGAGAAGCTTGAAAGAAAGTGTGAAAGAAACAAGGGCAGGATCAAATTGATTAAGGCAGATAACAAAGAACTAAGGAATGAAAACAAACGCCTTAGTAATTTGATTGAAGAGCTTTATAGCAGGGCACCCCAGTTGAAAGAGGGTGAAGAAGATGAAGAAGAGGAAGAACAGAAAGTCGATTATGAAGATTCTGAATCTGAGAAAGAACAAGATGATGATGAGGATGATGATGGATCAGAGAAAAGTGATGATGATGATGATGACAACAATGATGATGATGATGATGCTGAAGGTGCTGGGAGAAAACAAGGAGATGAGTTTAGCAGTGGCAGTGATCATGATGGAGGAGATGATACTTCCAGATTTACTTATGAGAAGAGAACACCAAAGAAGAAAGATACTGGAGAATCAAGTTCTAAGAAGAAAGGTGAGAACGTTGATTCAGATGAAAGTATTTTCTGGAATGAGAAGGTGAGATCTCTATCTGATGATGCTAAACAGTTGTATAAGGATATGTTGGAAAAGAGAGAGTGGACCATTGAGTTCACAGGATGCTTCGCTGAAATATTCCAAACTGATGACTTAAGATATGAGTTGGAATATGAAGATCCAGATCTTGAAGAAGGGGAATTACCTGCATCTGTGGCAAAAGAAATACTAGATGGTCTTGCACAGAGGGTAGGGAAAACTTTTGAGGAGTTTATGATGGATGAATCGATTCCAGATATTCCTGAAAAGGATATTGGAAGTCATTCAGATGATGTGCAGACTCCTGAGAACAATGAAGTGGAGATGGAAGATATAACTCATGAAGAGTTTCCCCAGTACTTCAGACAAGATGATGAAAATGAAGTATTTCCTGACTTCACTGAGATACCAAACAAGTCAGCAAAACAGAAAGCTAAGAAAAGGAGTGAAGAGTTTGTGGAGAAGGTATTTGGTACTGATAAGAAAGATTCTTCTAACCAGTCTGATGAGTTGAAGAATTATATGAAGAAATTGAAGGAAATGGATGAGAACCGACCAAAGCCTGAAGCTCAAGGTAACTTTTACAGATTTCATAATGACAAGTTCAAAGGCAGAGCTCTCGGGTGGACTTACTTAGGCAGGCTGAAATGTATTGCTGCAAAATGGGAAACCGGAATTCTGTACTTCAACAGATTCTGTGACTTGCTTACTCTACCATACTGGGCGGTTAGAGACTTATGCAGATTCCCAATGTCAGGTGCCGAAGTAAATGGATCACATGTCGGTTGGTGCGCAGATAAATTGGTTTGGGAAAGTCGTACGAGATGGAACAGATTCAAGCCTCAATATCCCAGAAGAAGAGTTCATAGGGATATTGATCCACAAACCAATATGAAGCGAGTTACTTTGATCTACAAAGCACCTAATGTGATGAGGAAGATACCGTTGATGCCGATGCCACAGCATTTTAGTGCTGATTTTATCTTCTGGTACTATGATTGGAGAAAGGCAGAAGCGGTGATCGTGTTGAGAGATGGAAAGGATAAATACAAGCATGTTCATGTATTTGATCCTATGTGGTTGCTTAATTGCACGTTTGAAGACATCATCATGCTGTTCTACAATCCGATCTACTTTGAACCAAAAGACTTTGATCAAGCAAGAAAATACACTCAAGTGGTTGGAGTTTGTTTTGCGTATGACATCAATGCAGGAAGCAATTTGGAGGGTAAACTTGGTAAGACAGTGAAGATAGCTAATGTGTCTAAACCGGTGAAGAAAACATTTGAACCTCCAATGACTACTGAGCAGAAGAAACAGCTCAGAATCAAGTTGATGAACAAGACAATGGACCAACAGAGAAAACTATCCAATCAATAGTCGAGGGGGAGTTTGTTGATGCGTTTTGCGACTAAGGATTGGATAAACTTTATTAACATGTGTTAGTGATTGGCCGAAGGTACATATTATGGGCGAAGGTAGATTATAATGGGCGAAGGTAGATGGACAATGGGCGAAGGAAGATTGAAACTGACATGAAGACACATTCGACCACTAGAAGTGGGCGAATGTGGAAATTGTTCACGTTCGACCAGTGAAAAGGGGCGAACATGCAGTGTCTATAAATAGATTTTGTGATTTTGATTATGTAATAGAGTTGTCAGTTGTGTCTGTGTTCAGGTCAGGTTCAGAGGTGTTTTGAGATATTGTGTGTGTGTTCTAGATTAACGTAAAACTGATTGTAAAAGCTTATTTGAAAGAAGTTAATCTATGAAATGATGTTGAAAATGATCTTGATTGTGTTGTGATTTGTGTTTTATCAATTTGTTCAGAACTAGGGTTTCCGCACCTAGTTTTGTGACTTGTATGATCGTATAATCCTATTTTAGCTAAAATCTTTCGCTCACAAAACCGCCTCAAACAAGGTCCGGAAGTCCAATATATCGATTAGAGATGTAAAATTTGAAATTTGATAAGACATGGTATTGATTGCACTCTTCATGTGCTACGTACATTGATTTATGAAAGTTGTTCATACTCGGTTGTTTGCTCTGAAACGAGCAATTAAACGAACCAAAACGCGTTAAACAATGTTAGGAAGTCTAGTATATCGATTAGAGATGTAAAATTTGAAATTTGGTAAAACATGGTATTGATTGCACACTTCATGTGTTACGTACATATATTTATGAAAGTTGTTCATTCTCGGTTGTTTGTTCTGAAAACCATAAACGAGCAATAAACGAACCGAAACACGCCAAACTAATTTTTCTTTGATTGGAAACAAGTTAAAATAATTAAAAATGAATTAAAATATTTTTTTAATTAAGTAAAACCATTTAAATTTAATTAAAACAATATTTTTTTCTAAAAGGGCCAAAGCACCTGGCTTTGGCCATAGCGAGGTGCTTCGCTTTTAAAATTCAAAACACCAAAAAACTACCCAAAAATAAAGTTTGATCCGAAGCGCCTCACTTTGGCTAAAGAGAGGTGTTTCGCTTTTAAAATTTCACCTTTTCCTTACCTCGTACTGACCTTCTTGGAAAAGGAAGCGAAGGGCCTCGCTTTGCTCAAAGCGAGACGCTTCGCGGGGGTTGAAACAGAACCCATGGGGGGTGTGAATAGGATGGTCGTTTTTTTATTATAATAGTTCTAATTACGTGACATAGACAATACAAATTTAAAAAAAAAAAAAGAATGGTATGGTTCATGAAATACTTTTACAAGTTTCCTATAACTCGGATCAATCTATACTTACTATAATAGGAGAGTCGTGAGTGACATAAGAAAGCTGATTTGGCAACCACTGAGAGCTTCAAAAGCTGATGTGGCAAACATAGAGATGCTTGTGTGATGCAAATAATGATGTCATAACATCTAATTAAAATATTCAAGAAAATTTGTGAGTCGCTCATTAAAGGAGCTGCTAGTCAACAAAATCTACTGTGCGGGCCACTCATTAAAGATTCTTTTTAACATCTGTTGGAGGGGAAGCATCTGTTGTTAAAGGCTTTAAAGCGGAGTTCCAACATTTGTTAGTAACACACATCTGTTGCAAATTTGAGCTCCAAATTTAAAATTCAAAATCAAACCCACCGCCACTTACTTCCACTGATATAAAAAGAGGGAGAGAAAAAACCAATCATTTGTTTTCTTCTTTCTCTCTCTTTCATCTACCTGATTTAAAAAAAACCCTAAAATTTCAAAATTCAAGAGGGTATAATAAAAGGAACAACGTGCTTCATTTACATAATCATCACAGTCGAAACGTCGGCACTCATCATCATCAAAAATCGCTGCCTCATCTTCTCAACGACAAGTTATTGTTTTGTTCCTATGTTTTCATCTATGTGTTTTGTTCCCGGTGATTGTTCCTTCACGATAGGGCTCACCGACGTCTCTGATTAGACCCCTGCTAAGCATCGGGCTCGTAAGTAGCCAAGATGAAGAAGGTCACCAAGGTAAGTCTTACTATTAAGATTGGTATGAATCTTCTTATCCTATTCTTGAGTGAACATTGTGAGCAGGTATAGGTTTGAGCATAATCAAGGGGTTAAGTAGGCGTGTCATGCAATCTTATTTTTCTCATAAAATAAATAAATGGATTGAGGGTTTGTTAATTACAGTCTGCCTTAGGTGTACTTATGTTTGATTGCTTGAGGACAAGCAATAGTCTAAGTGTGGGGTATTGTGATGTATCACATAATTAACATATAAAACCTGCATAATCAGTCTCATAATAGGATAGAATTAGGCTTAAATTACTGATTTTGGGTGCTTAATTCATTCCTATTTTTGTTTCTCAAGAAACTGGAGCTCCAAGCCGGAAACATAAGATTTTCTGGCAAAAACAGGCAAAAACTGGAGATTCCCGAGGATACGAGACTTGTAGCATGTTCCATGTATGTTTGAAGACCCTCATGGGACTTAAACGGTGATAAAACCAGCCCGGGACAGACCCAGCACACCCATGAACACTTGCACAGAGGCCTTGCATGCTAGAAGGCAACGTAACCAACTTGGGAACAAGAAAACTTGCTGGAACAACATGCACGCCCGTGCCCATGTACTTGGCACGCCCGTGCTTGAGACAAAAAGGACAAACATGAAGAGCTACAACAAACAGAACGTACGTGGGGTTCTGGAACGACCGTGCCACTCCCTGAAGCACGACCGTGCTTGCCCTGGTAGGCCTATAAATAGCAAGCTTGACTCCACAATTTGACATACCTCTTCGCGCTTTAATAGGCCAACTTCCAAGCTTCTTCCAGAGATCTTGGGGTCTTGTGGGAGGCCTTAGGGCCATCTTAACATCCCACCAAGGTCAGGCCTTGTCCTACCTTGATCAACTTGGCCAAGCACGGGATCGGAGAGTAGCATATGCAAATAAACATCGAGGGTTGTGAGGATGATACTAGATACATAGCACTAGGAGATGAGGGCTTGTCTATGAGCAGTCATGTTCATATGTTGATCATTCTTATGGTTGTATCTTTCTATTATTCCTGAACCCGCTTCGATTTATAGACTTTTATTATTATAATTAGTAGTTATTATTTAGTTATTTGTTGTGTTATCTTCTTTCTAATTCTTGCTTATTTATCTTGCGACAGGTTCAGATGATGATTAACTTAATAGATTAAAATCAACCCTAACTTAATTAATAAACTAACTAGAGGTTTAATCAGCTTCTGGTAGTCCCGAGCTAGATCCAAGGCGAGGAAACCGGTAGTGAGACAGATCCTTCGGGTTTCTGATATTCAAACCGGGTTCTAAGCAATGGCTTCTGAAGTGGACCAGATCTGAGTGACACATTTCTGGTACTTACCAGATGATTGAATGATCTTCTTGATAAAGGGCGGATTCCCTACAGGTGCACTGGTGATCTTCGGATTGCACACCTTTAGGATATGTTCCACATTCGTCAAGGGTTTCATTCAGCTTGGGAGGTTATGGGTTGGGTTTATTAAGTTATCAATCATTAAACCAACTTTATATTTAATTGATCAATAAATATTAAAGTGTCACTTTTAAAGATAAATAAGACAAGAGTTCTATATCTAGGTCTCGTTAGTACGAATCCGTTAACCATTGGGGATACATGTCGTCTGAGTTGACTGTAAGAGAGATCATTCGTTCTTCATGATCGTTAACCTACTTAGGGGATACGATGTCGCTAGGACTGACTATAAGATGAGATCCTTTAGCAAGGAAAGCGAGAGCTAAGGGAGGTGTACGGTGTTCCAGGTCGGAAGAGAAGCCTCCATTACAAGAAGAAGATGAGTTTGAGGACCAGAGACTTGACCGCGGTTTGGGAAGCCTACTACATGCAAGGCTCAGCCGGGGTACCTTCATGTGGACGCGCATTGGGAGGTTTAGCATACTACTCAATAATGGCCCCGTTTCTCTATCAAGGAGTCAACACTCCAAGATCACTCCCGTCCTCCTCATAAATAATTAATCTTAAATATTAATTTTAATAGTAAATTTAACTACTTATACGGAGGGCCCCGAGATGTGCATATCCGCTTTCTCTACTATTTTATCCTTTTATTTTATCAAATTCAAAACCTTTTTAAAACTATTTTTCTTAAAACCCCTCCGTTTTATTTTTCTTTTCAAAACCTGATTAGTCATCTGATGAAAGGTTGAGTAGGGGAAAGTGTGTTCTCTGGAATACGATACTCGGTAGTTGCCCTAGCAAGCTATACTATACACGTTTGGTTCTCTTCCTAGGTGTTAGTTTTAGTTTCCGAGTGACTATCGTTTACTTTATAAATTTAAAATTTGTAAAAAGGTTTAGTAAAAATCAGTCGTTTTCCCCAAACTAATGTTTTGGAGTTGACACACCAAGTTTTTGGCACCGAGAAATATGACATCTTTATAAATTACTAAAACCAAATGCTATCATGTACCACGGTTTGATAAACGTGGAAAACTCAACCCCTGATACATAGGTCCTTTTGAAATACTTGCTAGGATCGGCCCCGTGGCTTACAAGCTCAAGTTACCTGAAGAGCTCAGTGGTGTTCATGACACATTCCACGTATCCAATCTTATGAAGTGTTTATCCGACGAGTCATTGATCATTCCTCCCGAAGAGATTCAAATCGATGATATACTCCACTTGATCTCGAGAATGTATAGCGTTTAGCGATGGTGCTTTGCTATGTATTCCAGCTAAGGTGTTTGAACCGTGGGGTTGAGATAGCTCTTGTGGAGCTACAACATTTAGCGATGGTGCTTCGCTATGTATTCTAATTAAGGTGTTTGAACCACGAGGTTAAGATCTGATGATGTGGGTAGCTCAAACCTAATAAAATGATCATAATGCAAAATAGCTTAAAAGGTTAAAGGCTAAAAGGGTTCCAAAGCGAAGCAGCTGTCACTAGTAGCAAAAGAAACTAAACAGTGTCCTGTCACATCACACGTTTTATGTTGACTCTCCAACCCAGATCTCGGCCACCACGTGTGGTGCATGCACAACATTACCCGCAGCTCAAAAGTCATCTGTAGACAAAAAGGGAAAGCCCTTCATTGCAGCTATGGATTAAGAGCTCTACACTTCCTTTATAGAAGATCCTTCTTCTATAAAGGCCGACTCTTTGGTTAACACATACACACTTTAGATAATCTGTTCTCTCTAGAAGATTATGCTTCATGCATGATCTTTTCTTCACATATCACATCTCATAATAATAATAATAATAAAAATTATGACAACACATTCTGGTTTGAACATTCTTCAAATCAGAATTTCAAACAATACAAAAAACAAAAATCCTACCTAAGTGTTACAAACGTGGGGGATCCCACGACCTACGTTAGGCTAATTGAAACCCTTTAACCCTTTTGCCCTTGGAGAACTCATAACTATCGTTGGAACATTATTTGTTGTACCAACAAGTTGGCGCCCACCGTAGGCTGCGTTGTTAAGTTTATCTTAAAACTCAGTTGTGTAGCTCCAACTCTCTGAAATATCCGATGGAGAATCTCCCAGTTAGGTAAATCAGGTGGCTCACAACACCAATGCAACACCAAACATTGGTCAGACCTCTCCGGCTAGATCCACTCCTTTCTCTACTCCCGAAGGCACTCCAACGGGGACTATGTTCCCGGAGTTCTCTTTTCTAACACCAACCCCTTCACGCTCAGGGGTTGCATCTCCTCAACTCGGCACTATGCACACACTAGAACGCGTAGATCTAATGCCCGAGGGAGTAGCTAAGAATTTCCTACAGCTAAGACATCTTCTCAACCAACACGTGGGCAATGAAAAAGAAAAGGGGTGGGGATAAGGATGGATTACGATGAGCCCGAACCATCACTAACACCCGGGCCTCCACCTCCCCTAAGTAGTTCACATCCCAAAACATCACTTTTCGAAGCCGGTCCTAGTACCATTAACTTACCAAGTCCAACGGTTTTTCCCTTGGCTACCTCCCAACCTTTTGCGACAAATGCACCCGTAGGGCACGAGATCACACTTGATCAACTGTTACAGTTTCCAGTTACCAGCATTCCTCCTCCCTACCTATGGCTCCAAGTGTAGCCATGAGTACCCCCATGGGAACAAATTATATGATGTCGTCAAAAAGCCTTTAATGCTTTAACCTAATGCCACAAATGATGGCACAGACAACATTTTATCAACCAAGTGTTAGCCACCCACCAAGGCACCTCAAATGGTAACCTGGTGACAACGATGGAGGAAGATCATACCAAACCTTACAAACCAAGAAACCTTTCATGCTTCTCTCAACAAATTGCCGACTATGACTTTCCCACCAAGCTGAAGATGCCATCCCACATAAAAACTTATGACGGCACCGATGATCTTGAAGATCACCTTCAAATCTATTCCGGAGCTGTCAGGATAGAAAAGTGCGGTAATCCCGAGTGTTGCCTGATGTGAGTGGGTGTTTCAAGAAAACTTAAACTTCTTTTCAATAAGGGAAAAGTCCCGAAGGCGGTGCCAAAAGCTTTGGTGAAAAGGTGAGTAAGTTAGAAAACAATAAGACACTTACAGGTTTTAAATTTATAATTTAAAACGATAGTTGCTCAACGTTCTAAACCCAACACAATAGGCAAGCGTACCTATCGTGTATAGTATAGAAATGTGCAAGTACCGAGTATCGAATCCGTGGACACGATTTTTACTACTTAGCTTCCTAAAATTACTTAAAAGACTTTTTAAAATGCGGGAAGAAAAGTAAAAAGAGAGATGTAAACTTTTAAGAGAAATCAATGACAAAACAATGGTGGTGCTTCGGGATCAGACGGAACCTGGTATGATGATAGTTATCTTTATTCAAAGTGATGTGTTTAAGTTGCGCACTTGTGCTTAAACTTAGAATTGCTACTGCATTTTCTATAGGTGACTGTTTTCGCATAACTGTATAAACAACTGTGTTCTTAATGTTATTATGAGGGTCTCCCGAACCAGGCATCTCACCTCTCAAAACTGAAAAGAAAATGACTCGAGACTGTGTCGACTCAACCCCGAATTACCCACCTCCCAATGTTGCGATATAGACGTCAAACTATTCTAGATTTTTATGAATAACTTGCTGGTGGCCGGAGCATGACCGAACAAGTTACCACTTAATATCATAGAGGAGTCGTGACTAACCAGAACACGTGCATCCCCTACTTGATTTAATTAACTTATCAAAAGGTGAGTGGTCTATTATTAACTGTGCGACAGTATAATAATGAAAGAAAATAAAGAACATTTTCTTTCAACACAGGTTCATCAATCCTTAACTTGTGCCAAAGCTTTCACATAGACCATGAAGCTAAGTCGCAGAATTAAGTCTTGACTTATCACTAGGACCGAGTATAAAGACCGTATCGACCCTAAATGAGATCTTAATAGTAGAGAAATAAGCCACTAAGTGTGTGTATTTCTACCCACAAATGGGCTAATCACTATTCGCGGGATTAGGTTAGCTCACAAGTGCATGGATTTTTACACACCATGGGTACACTCATGAGTCCTCCCACTTCCTATCAAGACACCCATAAGACCAAAGACAAATTGATTTATTAATTAGATCATAAAACAAAGTTTAGAATAGAAAGAATTATTAAGAACACAAAACACCACTTTAAAATAAAATATAAACTATATTAATTCATACCAAGTTTCCATCATCACCCCTAGCAACACCAATAGAAATCTAGCCTAGCATGGTTGATACAACAAGCTCACAAGGTTGGGTTTGTGTACAAGACATGGTGGAAGGTTGTATGGTGATTTCTAAGGGTTTTGGGTGATTTTGGGTTGTTTCTCTCTTGATCAAGGTGTTTATGGAGTGATCCCAAGCTCCAAAGGACACCTACAATCGTCAAGGAGGGAAGGAACTTCGTGGAGAAGTGTTGGTTTTCGAGTGGAAAGGGGTGCTTCAAAATGTGGGGTGGAGGCCTCTATTTATAGGCAAATCAGCTCAAGCACGCCCATGCTCATACCCTGGCATGCCCATGCTCGACAGCAGGTACTGTTGCAGAGTCCTTGATGCAGAGATGTTGGTCCGTTGGTCAAGCACGCCCGTGCTTGACCCTCTGGCACGCCCGGGCCCTTCAGTACAGATAACCGTCTTGTCTATTTTGGTCGGTTTAAGCCTTGGAGAACACGCCTGAGTAAAGCACACCCATGCCATACAGTGGGGCACACCCGTGCACACTTTAAAATGATGATTTTGACCTCTGTTGACTTGGAAATGTTGACTTGTTGACCCGGAACAGTTGCATGGCCGTAAGCATTGCCGTGCCATATCTGGCAGAGCTTCAAAGTCTTCAATTCTTCGTCCGTTTAGTGCCGTTTTGTGCGGGTTTCCACTTCTTTTCACCTCCTGACCTCTGATCCAGCAATTATCAACAAAGAAAGATATATCATGATAAAACAGAGATAAAATCACGATTTTGAGTATAAGATAGGTGATAATTTTGTGTGGAAAACATATCAATTTCTCAGCACATCATAACACCTCACACTTGAGCTTTTGCTTGTCCTCAAGAAAACAAAACATTAGGCAATTTTTGTAGGATAAAAACTGTAAGTTTAACTCGATGTGTCGAGCTCAACTTACCACTTAAGAGTCTAGCTTAAGAAACCTTTGGGATTTCGGGCTTGGCTTTTAGTGAGACTACTAAAACAATTCCTAAGGTGCCCCTTTTTCCTTTTTCATTACTCCTCTCGTTCACTTGGGTTTTATTTGGGGGTGAACACTCAAATTCCACCCGATGGACGACTTGAATCATAGGCTTGGGTGCAAATCGCAACTCCACCACTTTTTTTTTGAGGCGGAGCGTGTGAATCAAAAAGGACTTTTTAAGGGTTATTTTGGTGGGATAATGGAAAATAGGGTAGGAATGGAGTCTACCACCCTGACTTACTTCGGGTTTGGTGCTTGAGGTGTTTATCGGAATCTCGACGATCTTCTAAGTTGGCTTTGCTGATCTCTCCTTGGACTTTGTGGCTCGACTGTGGCCTACTCTTGTGAATCGTTCGGCGTGAGGGCCACCTAATAGCCTCCATTAGGTTGGGTCGATCACTTGGTCTCTCTAGAAAGTTTTGCAAAATTTTTCTTTTGAAGTTCTCTCGATTCCTTTAGTTCTGCAACATCTTTATTCACACACTTTTTTTTTTCAAAACACAAATTTCACATGATGCTTGCCGGATGATTAATGACACTTGGTATGCTCTTTTGATGGCTTTCTCTTGTAGCCTCTTCACGATCTCGATTTTGAATTCTTGATGTGCGGCTTATGCTTCAAAGTCCCAAAATTTCCAAAGAGCTTCCTCAGCACCTCAACATTTCCCTTGTTTCGTCATGGTGGGGGCTAAATGGATGTAAGGAAATGAAAAGGCTAAGGCTCAAAGATGGGTGGCTAGGGGTGGGGAAAATATATGGAAGGCCAATGATAACGGAATTAGGGGTGTACAAAAAGCTCGCAACTCGAAGCTCGCTCGAAAAAAGCTCGGCTCGAAAAAAGCTCGAAAAAATGAGCCAGCTCGGCTCGACTCGATTGTAAACGAGCTCGAGCTCGAGCTAGGCATGTCTCGGCTCGTGGGCTCGCGAACTGGCTCGAATTACTTTATTTATATGTATTAATTTTATTTTTAAATGTTTAAATTAAAAAATATGCGAGAGGGGGTTGAAGTATATGTGTAATTTTATGAAAATTAATAGAAAAATAAAAAAATATACATGTATATGTGTAATTTTATTTTTCTGGCAATTATTTTTCTGAAAATTTATTTTATTGTTTGTTTTTTATTTAATAAATATTTGTAAAAAAATAATAAAAAAATAATGAGCTGGCTCGAGCCAGCTCGAGCTCGGCTCGAACATTTACGAGCCGAGCTTGAGCTCGGTTTTTCAGCTCGACCAGAAAAACGAGCCAAGCCGAGCTGGCTCGATTAAGTTTGAGCTCGAGCTCGAGCTTAGCCTGGCTCGGCTCGACTCGGCTCGTGTACAGCCCTAAACGGAATGGGTAAGTCCTAAGTGCCTAAATCATTTTCACACACTCCCCTCTGACGCGGTATTGCAGCGCATAATTCACACAAGTTCTAATCGTGTCATGCCAATCGGGGAATATCTCTCAAGACAAATGAACGAGCATGTGTAATATATGTAATGGTGTGCTCGATAAGGCTCAACAATACTCACATGTAAGGGTAGGGGTTATTCAAGGAATCGGGAACACCTTAGGCCGCTCTTTTGACTACCAAAAACCTCCTTAATCTCTTGCAAAATCGTTGGGCTGACTCAAAGGGTTTGAAAATGTTTTTGTTTCCAAAAACTCTTTAAAAACATTGCCTTTTTAGTTACGGTCTGCCGACTGCTTTGAGGCGTTTTAAATTTTAGAAAAATTTTAAACACCTCATACTTATTTCTTTTACATAATTTTAAATTAATAATATTAATATGTGTGTGTATAACGAAAAAGTGGGCAAGTCAAGAGGAACAAGTATCTCCCCTTTTTGTTCTCCAACGGTCCGCGTGTGGTCGATCCCCGCAGCTGCCTCGACACGAATCCTTCCTTGAGAGAAACCACTTGGCATGAACTTCAATAGTTTATTAGTAACGAAAATAAAAATAAAAATAAAAATAAAAATAAAAATAAAAATAAAAAAAATAAAAATAAAAATAAAAATAAAAACAAGCTACTGGTCCTAATGCCGAGAGGGCATACCCGTGTGATAGAAAGTATCAAGAGTGAATGACCGTACCTGATGGTTCTTGACCAACTCCTCTATCGTATGCACCAACCTCTCAACTTATTCATCCTAAGCTATTGATCCGGGTTGCCTCCACGGTAGCGCCACGTTTTACGTCTTTGGCTGGACACTGATGCTCAGACTGCTTCTTTCCCCGCCTCTAGGACACTGATGGTGTTTTTCTTCCGTCCGCTTCTTTTCCTCCATCCAGTCCTCTGATGGTTGTCCCAGTATTCATCTATCCATTTGGTGTTGTCAAGTCCCATAGCCGATTCCTCTGGTGGTGTCACTGCTGCGCCTTTGGCTTTCTTCAATTGATAATCTAGTTGTTTATGCGTATTCTCTTCCATCGGCTGTGTA
Organism: Ambrosia x helenae; assembly: GCA_030844895.1. Classification (NCBI taxonomy): domain Eukaryota; kingdom Viridiplantae; phylum Streptophyta; class Magnoliopsida; order Asterales; family Asteraceae; genus Ambrosia; species Ambrosia x helenae. The sequence goes on from CM061234.1 coordinate 115,907,843, forward strand.
ATGCAACTTGTTATTCCCAACCTGAAGTGTAAGAGTCCCTCACTCATATATATGGTGGCTCGGGCGGTAGCTAAGAACGGTCGACTGAGAATAATAGGAACATTACTCTCACCCATGTTGAGGATGATGAAATCAATGGGAAAGATGAATTTTCCTATTTTGATAAGCAGGTTTTCGACAATCCATTCAGGCTTCTTTATGGTGCCATCCGCCAACTCGATCGTAGCTATCAAAGGTCGCGGGTCGCCTAAGTTGAGTTGTTTGTAGATATAAGTGGGCATAACATTCACACTCGCACCAAGATCTGCTAAGGCATAATTTGTAGGCAAGTTGCCTATAGAGCATGGCAAAGAAAACTTCCCTAGATCGGTCAGCTTTGGAGGAAGATTTTGCTGGAGTAATGCTGCACACTCTAGCGCGTTTCCCTTGACTGCTGCCTCGAGATTTATTTTGTTTCTCAAGAAGTTCTTCAGAAATTTTGAGCACTTGGGCATTTGCTGAATGACTTCTATAAAAGGCAAGTTAACGTAGATTTGACTTAGGAGTTCGGTGAATTTCTGGTACTGCTCATCCGTCTTCTGCCTCATCAATCGTCCGGGATAAGGTATGTTAGGCCGATATTCCCTCCGTACCGTCTTTGATGGCAGTTCTGGTGGTGGAGCAACTGGAGGATTCTGGTTGGTTTCTGGGCCTTCATTAACCGACATTGGTGAACTGACGGTCGAATTTTCTGGTGCGGCAATATTGGGAATGGTTATGGTTGGAGCGGGTTCATTTGTGAGTGGGTTGGGTGGTATAACTTCTTCATTGGCAGGTACCGCTGGTTTAGGATAAACACGGCTACTTCAAAGAGTTATGGTTTAGAGCCGTAGCTTACAGTTGGGACCTCCTGGTCAATCTGATGCTATAGACCGTAGCTATGGTTTAGAGCTGTTGTATGGCCATGAAATCTCACCTTTAACCAACTTTTCACTCCGTATAAGCTGCAAATCATGATGCCACAAAGAACCCATAATTTGGGTACCTTTTGGACTTTTTTAAAACCTATTTTGCGAAGCATAATGCTCATTCAATCCTACCTATGAACAATCTACCACCATTTGATTATAACCTGTAGCATGGATCATTGGAAATCCTTTCAAATACCAAGCTAACCTACCAATCTTCACATTTCAATAAATCCTTTTACTTAGCAACTAGTCTACAACTTTAGGCAACACATGAGCTTTTGCTCATGTGCCATAAACATATTCGACATTCGGCTTTAAGGCGTTCACACAAGCATCATCATTTTGTGCGAGGCCATTCGGTTTTACAAATTTGGCCTTAAGGTTCTCATGTAAGCCATTGGGCTTCACATTTAACCATTCAAAAGGCTCTATCCTCATCAATAATCAATTCACATTTCAAATACTAGTATCACCTACATAGCTATTTGTTGTAAGACTACTTACCTCTAGGCGTGCTCCTTTCCTCGATCCTTCTTGACTCCTTGATCGCTTGAAGATGCATTCTCCTTGACTATTAAATTATCATTCATTAGATTATTTACATTCATCAAATGATCTTAGCATGTATTCAGTTCTTTAATATTCTCATTAAGACACATCAACAATGCTATCTTTTACTAGCTTTCCTACTTAGGCATTTAATCGAGCACCAATAGTGCACCAATTTCAACATGAATTTCCAAGGTTCCTTTATCACACCCTCTATCCCAAACTTCGTTATATTATCAATATATTGAAAATTCACATCAAAATCAGGTTACAACAATCATGAAAGATTATATTAGTGCTATGGATGATGAGTTTTGCCTAACATCACAAAACCCACTTCTCCTATTTTGATAAATCAATATATATCGAATCAAAACTACTCAATCAAGATGTTTCTTGCTAATTTATAACTCTACAACAGTAAAGGACCATCTAATGACTAACAATTTCAACAACAATTATAAACCCATTTTATATATCTTCACCATAGGGTTATGAGATACTTCAAAAACTTAAAATAAAACTACCTTAATGATTATCACCCTCAAGATGACAATTTCCAGCCACATGCACACGTTTTCCTATTTGAATTGCCCAAGATTGCAAGATTCTTGAGGTTTGGAGGAGAAGAGGGTTAAGATGGGGTTGGGGAGAGTTCTGTAGATTGTGCAAAATGGAGTTTTACTCCCCACCCTTTCCTAATACTCCAACTTTCCTCCTTTGAAAATAACAACACCTCATCTTTAGGCTTGTGCAACATCTCATTTAACTACTATTTCTAACCTTGTTATCTTTATAGCCATTAAATCTACTTATAACACGTAACCGTACTAGCGAGGTTAATTGCCTATGGTCATAAGTCATCCATTTTATTAGCTAGCGTCACATATATCATACTATAACATTATCAAATAATAATAATATTAATAATAATTATTATAATAAAATTTGGGGCGTTACAATTTTATGGCAAAAACGGACACACACCAGTTTTCAGCGCAAGGCTGCACCATACTTCAATATCCAACGCTGGTATGCGCTGAAATCTGCGCATGTCAGCAAGTTTTTGTCCCCAGCCCAAGGCGGCGTTGGGTGGGGCGTATGGATGCGCCAGTTATCGGGAAAGTTATGAATTTTATGATTTTTCAACCTATTTAAAGAGAGAAAACTCCAAAATGAAAATATCTTGAATCCTAGCCGTTTTTGAACTCCCAAATACACTTTTCATCATCATAAACCTCAATCCAATTAATCCTTTCATGCAATCATCATCTAAATCATCCATCAAAGATCATACGATGAAGATGAGTGGCTAGATCCTTTTGTAACCACCTCAGGGTGTACAGTTCGTCTTTGTGAAACTCAAACTTGTGGATTTTAGTATTTATGGATTGTTTTTCATGTTTTGAATGACACTCTTGATTTAATTAAGTTAAACAAACTGTTTGTGTTACAATTACTTGTGTTTTATCATTCGCATTCGGTTTTTTTGCATCGTGAGTAGGGCTGTTCAAATCGCTCGCCGTTCGTGGATCGCTCGTCGCTCGTTCGGAAAATGCTCGAAAATTGCTCGCTCGATCTTTCGCTCAGTTGTATATGAGCCGATCGGCTCGGTTCGGTTTGTAAATGAGCCAAGCACGAGCAAAGGTACGCTCGGATCGGTTCGGCTCGAATAAAGTTTTATTTATTTAATAATAGATATACACACAATTTACAGATAAATTTATGGCTTTATATGTAAGATTCTATTGAATTTAACTCAGTATATGCAAACAAAATATAACCAGCCCACTTAACTCAATAAAAAATTAACACTAGATTTAATAGTAAAACAATAAGTCATGAGGTGACAATCTTGACTTCTTTATGTTATTAATCGTCCATCGCTAATTGTCGCTTGATATCACACCTACATCACAATGCAACAACTGTTACTTGACGTATGCTCATCGCCTCTATCTAAGCCTCATCCTTAGAAATTGGGATCTCAATATTAGTGTTATCATCGGACATTTCGACCTTAGTTGTCAAAAGAAGTTGTCACCCGACAATGAAAACATCAAAGGAAACATCTCAATTTTATGATTGTCCATATTATTCTCCGCTCGATTCTCGCTCGGCGCTCGCTCGGAAAATTTTCTCTCGAAGAATGCTCGTTTGGTTTTCGGCTCAATTGTAACCGAGCCGCTCCGCTCGGTTCGGTTTGTAAACAAGCCAAGCACGAGCAAAGCTCCGCTCGGATCGGCTCGGCTCGTGAACACCCCTAATCGTGAGCAGTTTGATTAATGGATGGGTCTTTGGCACATATGGTTTGGTAAGTAGATTGCATAGGTTATTATTAAAAACTTGTCTTTGCTTATCACTTAATTAAATCATTAACAATTGTGACACCCGGCAAACTCCGGTTAATAACTTTCGTCAAACTAGTAAGTCTACCTTAGCGAGTCATGCAAGTTACATACTTAACCGGGTCAGTTGAGTCGTTATGATGGTTCGGAGAGTCATCGGGAGTCGTTACAATGATCCACGGGATCATTGGGAGTCGATCCATAACCATGTGTACAAGGTTTGGTGATTCGTGGAATCGTCGGGTTTAATGCACACACGCAAGTCTCGAGTCCCAGGAATCGGTGAAAGAATGTGAACGTGTTATTTATCATGCCTTATATGTTTATAATCATTATATGACTTGTCGGTATGTGAATATGTGCTTATATGTGTTAAAATAGTGTTTAATGCTCCAAAAACTCAAAACTACATGCTGAGGGCAATTACGAGCTACACGCGATTACAAACTGGTGAGTAGCCCTACTTGCCTGTTATTATGGGCGATTACGTGTACTCACATGTTCTACTCGCCTGTACTCTTCCTAATCGCCTGTTGCCGCTTGGACGACTAGAAACACCTATAAATACAACCCTTGATATGTAAAACACCATTTGTGCAACCCTAACTGGTCCCAAGCCTCCCTCACACCATAATACACCTCTGGAACTCGTTTTTTCTCCAAAAAACCCATCATTCCTAAGCTTACACTCTTTCTTTAGTAAGATCCAAGGTGTGTTATCTACCCTAAGCCTTTGTAATGTTGGTATCTTGGTTCCCAAAGGTCCAGACCTAGTTTTATCAAGTTTGTGTCTTTGAAAACCTTTGAAATGAGTTTCTAAAACAAGTCTAAACCTTTATACTTTCTATATGTGAAGTATTCATGCAAGAAACGGTTTTTAATGGTCAAAACGTGAATGTTTCCCTGTATTTGATGTACTCCTGATGTGTAGGAGTTGTTAGGATGTTTTCCTAAGGTTTTGAGCAATTATTATAGTATCTTGGTGATAATATGCATTTTGACCCATTTGAATGATTCTTGAAGATTTAGGGTGTTATGATATGATTTGATGATTGTTTGATGTTAGGATTCACACTAGAAGGGTATAATAACAGAGGAATGATGATTTGCAAGGTTGTAGGTGATGAGATCTGATTACTTGTCATTTAAGGAAAGATATGCATGTTTAATGTTACCTAGTACTTTGCCATTTTTGGAAATAATTGCAAATAGGGTGTTAGACCAGTGATAAATTGGGGGTTTTTGTTTGGAATGGGTTGTTTAATGATTTGGGTTTGATGTTGGGTGTTTTTACATGTTTCGGATCTGATTTGAAGGGTTAAACGCGCGAAAAAAACAACACGTGACTGCAGGGGGCGAGTAGGGGTTCTACTCGCCTGTTAAAGAGGCGAGTAGCCCTAATCGCGTGTAATAACTGGCGATTAGGCCCTCTTATCGCCTGTTGACCACCCTACTCATTAGTTGACTTTTCCTAATTGCATGTTTGATTCCTAATCGCGTGTTTTGCTGTTGTAAGTGTATTTTGACATCTCGAAACATGATTTGACACCTAGTAACATGTTAGGAACCCCGAGGTATGTCTAATAACCTGATAACACGTGTTCGGACTTGTTTATGCGTTAATTGAACTGTATGCTAGATTTGGTGAACTTTTATGCGTGTTAAGTGCATAGTTGCGTGTGATTACTTGATCTCTTGTTCTTGACTAACACGTGGGATGTCCGATCACCAATGGGATGTCGGGTCTTATCTTGTATAGTCTGGTCTTTTGTCAAACACGTTTTCAACATATAATGGTTATGGTCTGGACACTTGGGGACTAGTTGACCTACGGGTTAATAGTCCGGGTACTCATATGCATTTAATGATAGGTCGCAGATACTAGGAACTGTCATTTGCATTGTCTGAGGTCTATTAAGAGGAACGCAATCCAGGTGAGTTTCACGGCCCCTCTTTTATACACTTTTCTCTCGGGGGAGAAACATGCCACACGTTTTAACAATATAACGTTTATGTTATAAAAATGCAACACTTTTGGAAACACAACACTTTTGGAAGCGCAACGCTTTTGGAAACACAACACTTTTGGAAACACAACGCTTTTGGAAATGCAACGCTTATGATACTTGGCTTATCTTTTATTTACTATACGATGCAACATGAAGTCCCTAGGGAAACCAAGAATATGTGGGTATATATAACGGGGGAAATGTGGATAGATCTATTGGGCTTGACGAGCCCCACCCGACGGCTTGGAGCCGGGCGAGTGCATATTGTCTCTACTTTTGGCAACTTAAGCACGGGCAGCAACACATGCAACGCTTGTCAGTAATGGTTTCAGCAACACGATCCTAGTAGTAAGGAAACGCTTGTTGTTTATTTTAATGTTTTTCATAACATGGTATTTTGTGATGAAACTCTCTACGCATGGAAACCTTTTGTGAACTTAAAACCTGTGAACTCACCAGTATTTTATGTTGACATCATTTTGGCATGTTTTCTCAGGTCGCTAAGGTAGCAACATCGAGTTTAGGCGCACGGAGTCTCACATGGCGTCTAGGGTTCTAGTCGCATGTCTTTAAATAACTTTAGACTTCATTCTACTTTGATGGGTTGTAAACAAGATTTCTAAAGCTTCCGCTGTTGGTTTAATATTAAACTTATGGTTTTGGTTTTCATATGGTTGCATTTAGTTGTCATTTATTGTGACCGTTGGCTTGGATCCTGGTGTGTCACGCGCCTCGCGGTAAAACCCCGCATGTGGAATTTGAGGGTGTGACAGATTGGTATCAGAGCCAATGGTTATAGTGAACTAGGACTGCATGTAGAGTCTTGTCTATAGCCGAGTCTCACACACACTAGACGGTCACATATGTTTGAGTCTTATCATGTGGGTAACATATCGAATTTGTCGAGGTGTCGGTGTCATCATCTTTTATGCTGCATCTTCTGTTTAATTTTGAATCATTCTATTCTTTATCATAACCTCTTCGTGATTCAGAGGCGAGAGGCTCATTGTTGATTCTTGCACGGCGATGGTGTACATTGGGGTAGCTTCGGCATACCTTCGAGATCTGTCCAAGGTTCGGACATCTCCCTTCTATGCCCCAATAGACACGCTCGTCTTTACACACACTATCTTACACCTATACTCGTAGTAATACGCTTTTGGGTGCTACTATTCGGTGACTTGAACTTCAAGCTTGAAGTGCATCTGGAGGTTCATGTAGAGCATTTTATCATGTCGGGTGCACACGAGATCATAAACTGGAATGCATGAAAATCCTAATTGGACTTTGTGTTTGGACGAATGGACCCGAATTAGACCTGGATCAATTTCTTGTGAATCCTAGTGGGTTACACCACGAGCGAGCCTAAATCTTTTGTTCTTGTTTTGGCAGAAGATGTCAAGAGCTCGTGGCGGTCGCAGAGGTGGTCGTGCTGGCGGCCGTGGTGGTGGCGGTCGCGGTAACATTAGAATGACCCAAGAGGAATTGAACAACATGTTGTAGCAGCAGGTGAATGTGGCTTTGGCTGCATTCCAGGCTGCACATAATGCTATGGGTGGTAAGTTAATTGCTACCAACTCTACTTCATTCTTGGGTGCTGTGTCTTTCTCTTTGCTGTTTATCTGTGTGTTTTGTCCCAGGTGGTGCTGTCAATCCACCCCCACCTCAGTGCTCCTACAAGAAGTTCATGGACTGTAAGCCCCGCAACTTTAGTGGGACTGAAGTGGCGGTGGGACTGCTCCGATGGTTGGAGAAGATTGAGTCTGTGTTCGCTATGTGCAACTGTCCTGATACTGATCGTGTTAAGTATACTACTGCTACTTTAGAGGGTCATGCCCTGACTTGGTGGAACTCTACCACTGCGACTCTTGGCCTGGGCGAGGCAAATGCCATGTCATGGACTGAGTGTATTCAGATGCTGCGAGCCGAGTTTTGCCCGAGGGATGAGATTATGAGGTTAGAGCATGAGTTCTGGAACCTGAAGATGGTTGGTCTAGGATTGAGGAGTTTACTGCGCGACATAATGAGTTGGCTGTGATATGCCCCGGTTTGGCCACACCTGAGTAATGGAGGATTGAGCACTACATCGCTGGATTAGTGCCAGAGAATGCTGGGCTTATTGCTGCCGCTGATCAAACTACCATGTTGGCTACTGTTCGGGCAGCTCACAAGCTGACCAACATGAAGGTTGCTGAGGGTGTCTTACCTCCCAGGGGTGCTGCTGTGAAAGCCCTTGCGGATAACAAGTGGAAATGGGAGAGTGCTGGAAAGAACTCTGGGTCGTATCAACAGCAGATGAAGAAACAGGATGTTTCGGGTCGTCATCTGAGAAGAAGGCTGGGGTTATATTGGGAAGAGTCCGAAGTGTAATGCGTGTGGGTATCACCGTGTTGGGAGTTGTGATGAGTTTCGTTGTAATCATTGTCATCGAGTCGGTCATTTGGCTAAGGATTGTAGGGCCAACTTTCAGCCAAGACAGACTCAAGCGGTTGTCCCCACTCCTGCTCCTCGGGGAAACCAAGGGTGTTTTAAACTGTGGAGAATCTGGGCACTTTAAGCGTGATTGTCCTAAGATGATGCAGGGCGAGGGAGGAAACAAGGAGTATCGTGATACTAAAACCGGCATGTCTTCTTATTCGTCGCTATGCTTCGGTTTTTTTTGGTTCTCGTACTGTTAAGGACTTCATATCTGTTAAGCTTTATCTGTTACTACACTTTGTGCTTACGCTTGGAGGGGTAAGTCCTTGGTTATCGTGTGTCGTGTTGCATCTAGTTCGGGTTTGGGGCGTGTAAATTCTATGCGATGAGGTAATCTGGAGACACTGCTCAGACGGTACCTGGTGCTTCGTTTATACCGATCACAAGGGTCTTCAGGATATCTCCGGTCAGGATGGGTTGGTTATGTGACCGTCTATAACAGTTGTCTCAGATTCGTCTTGAGGAATTAGTTCCTCGGTTTGGGGTACTTGTTCTTATCATATCTAGTTGTGATCTTTGTATCTTTTCGTGTTTCGGGGAGCGTTGCTTTGGGCATTGGGTGCTCAGTTGATGTTTGTTTGGATCATCTCTTGTATTGTCTGGATTCATTATGGTTCACGTTGTGGACCGGGGTTCTCGTGTACTTGGGTCATCACTCGTTACTGTTGAAGCTGAGTGAATCTCGGGACGAAAATTCCTTTCAACGGGGGATGATGTGACAGCCGAAAAATTTTTCTTTCTTTTCATCGCTTCTTTTTCGGTTTCGGGCAATTTTCGGGACGAAAAATTCTTTCAACAGGGGGATAATGTGACACCCGCAAACTCCGGTTAATACCTTTCGTCAAACTAGTAAGTCTACCTTAGCGAGTCATGCATGTTACATACTTAACCGGGCAGTTGAGTTGTTATGATGGTTCGGAGAATCATTGGGAGTCGTTACAATGATCCACGGGATTATTGGGAGTTGGTCCATAACCATGTGTACAAGGATTGGTGATTCGTGGAATCGCCGGGTTTAATGCACACACGCAAGTCTCGAGTCCCGGGAATTGGTGAACGAATGTGAACGTGTTACTTATCATGCCTTATATGTATATAATCATTATATGACTTGTCGGTATGTGAATATGTGCTTATATGTGTTAAAATAGTGTTTAACGCGCCAAAAACTCAAAACTACATGCTGAGGGCGATTACGAGCTACACGCGATTACAAACTGGCGAGTAGCCCTACTCGCCTGTTATTATGGGCGATTACGTGTACTCGCGTGTTCTACTCGCCTGTACTCTTCCTAATCACCTATTGCAGCTTGGATGACTAGAAACACCTATAAATACAACCCTTGATATGTAAAACACCATTTGTGCAACCCTAACTGGTCCCAAGCCTCCCTCACACCATAATACACCCTCTGGAACTCGTTTTTGCTGCAAAACCCATCATTCCTAAGCTTACACTCCTTCTTTAGTAAGATCCAAGGTGTGTTATCTACCCTAAGCCTTTGTAATATTGGTATCTTGGTTCCCAAAGGTCCAGGCCTAGTTTTATCAAGTTTGTGTCTTTGAAAACCTTTGAAATGAGTTTCTAAAACAAGTCTAAACCTATATACTTGCTATATGTGAAGTATTCATGCAAGAAACGGTTTTAATGGTCAAAACGTGAATGTTTCCCTGTATTTGGTGTACTTCTGATGTGTAGGAGTTGTTAGGATGTTTTCCTAAGGTTTTGAGCAATTATTATAGTGTCTTGGTGATAATATGCATTTTGACCCAGTTGAATGATTCTTGAAGATTTAGGGTGTTATGATATGATTTGATGATTGTTTGATGTTAGGATTCACACTAGAAGGGTATAATAACAGAGAATTGATGATTTGCAAGGTTGTAGGTGATGAGATCTGATTACTTGTTATTTAAGGAAAGATATGCATGTTTAATGTTACCTAGCACTTTGCCATTTTTGGAAATAATTGCAAATAGGGTGTTAAGCCAGTGATAAATTGGGGTTTTTTTGTTTGGAATGGGTTATTTAATGATTTGGGTTTGTTGTTGGGTGGTTTTTACATGTTTTGGATCTGATTTGAAAGGTTAAACGCGCGAAAATCAACACGTGATGCAGGGGCGAGTAGGGGTTCTACTCGCCTATTAAAAAGGCGAGTAGCCCTAATCGCGTGTAATAACGGGCGATTAGGCCCTCTAATCGCCTGTTGACCACCCTACTCACTAGTTGACTTTTCCTAATTGCATGTTTGATTCCTAATCGTGTGTTTTGCTGTTGTAAGTGTATTTTGACGTCCGGAAACATGATTTGTCACCTAGTAACATGTTAGGAACCCCGAGGTATGTCTAATAACCTGATAACACGTGTTCGGACTTGTTTTATGCGTTAATTGAATTGTATGCTAGATTTGGTGAACTTTTATGCGTGTTAAGTGCATAGTTGCGTGTGATTACTTGATCTTTGTTCTTGACTAACACGTGGGATGTCGGGTCTTGTCTTGTATAGTCTTGTAACACCCAACCGATGGCGAAATCATCGAGGTGTCACGTAGTGACGATTGTTCAAAAGCTCATGGTACTAAAATGTAAATACTTGATTATTGAATATTGTTTTACAACATGTGAAAATGAATACACAACAAAATTGAGGTAGTTGATTTATTTAGTCTAAGTCCAAAGTCCTATATGAAGCGTCAAGCAGCTTATCCTGAAACATGCACGAAAATAAATTTTGTCAACACATGATGTTGGTGAGTACTACTTAGCTTTGTACATATAGTATAAGTTTGAAAAGTAGTACAATTCATGTGTCTGTATCACCAATGCATTATGTAAACACGCAAGCAACCAAACAAGACAAAGATCAAATGTAAAATTGATAAGATGAAATTGATAATGAGCACCCTAACACGTGTCAAGTCTAAAAGCGCACCATACATAAGTTATGTCTAAATGAGCACCGTAACATAAGTTACGTCCTATATGTAAAGAGCACCATAACATAAGTTATGTCTAGATGTAAGATTTTGTATGTAAGCCACGTTCATGTTCAAACATAAACACAAAGATAAACAAGACACGTAATATGAATTGTAAATGAATAAAATGTATGTATAAATGAATATGAAAGTTTTGTATACTTGTGCATGAATCACCCCAAAAGTTGTAAAAGCGAAAAAAAGGGGATAAGTAATACTCACCTTAGCAAGGTGTTAAGTCTTGTGAAACTGAATAAGTGCAATCCAACATTGCCAAGTATCACCCTATGTATAAGGTAACAAATAAGTGTAAGTCTATCTAGTCTACAAGTATATTATAGGGTTTCGAATTGGGGATAAGTATTCGTTTAATTAATAAATTAAACGTTTAATAAATAAGAGAAATTTGATAAATAAATAAACAAAAGTCTTTTTGTAAATTTTAAATCAATTATGGTCACAATATAAAGTTTTAAGTGTGAAAATAATTTTTATAAAATTATTTTCTCATAAATAGAATATTAAATCTATTTATTTCAAATTGTCAAAATATAACTTTAATATTTAAAAAATATAAAAATTAAAGAATTTTTAAATAAAAAATTGTATTTCTTTTCCAAATGAATAGAAATAATTTATATAAAATTTTGGTGCAAAAACATTAAAAAATGAATTTATTATAATTTATTTATGATCAAACTAACAAAAACTGATTAAAAATATTAAATAAACGATTTTTCTGAAATAAAAATTATTTCAGAAATGTTTATTGATTTATAAACTTAGAATAATTTTTGTGGAATTTTACAAAGTCGTTTCGATATTTATATAGAATTTTTATAGTTTTTAAATGAATAAACTTGTAATATTTATTATATATAATAAATAAATGATTTTTGAAAAACTAAAAATGTATGATAAATTTTATTATCAGAATATCATAAGATAAATTTTTATAGAATTTATAAAGTAGCATTAGTATTTTAAAAACCATTTTTAAAGTTAATTTCAAAAAGATAAAAGAAAAAGAGGCTTAAAAAAATGTATGCTGTTGGTGGGGATCGAACTAGGGACCTGGGACGGGTCCTAAGCTTTAACCCAGATCAGCTGACCATCTGGTCTGTGCCGTTTTTAATTATAAAAGGTGGAGTTTGTTTGTATTTAAGAACATCTCAGCGAGACCCTTCTTCCCCAATTAGTACCCTAAGAACCCTAGCCTTTCAATTGACTAAAATAACAAACGATAGCTCCTGATTATACAGGGCTATTGTTCGGCCGAGATCAAAAAACACAACACACAACAAAAAATTCTTATTTACTGATGGTTTGAACGTCGATTAGAAAGCTCAACGGAAAAGTCAACTGCGAAACAATTATAGCTTGTAGGGACGAATTAGGAGAATTAGAGAGTTGGGTTTCTGTTTTCGGCACAAGGAGATGCTTCGGGACGTCTCTATTTATACTACATACGCGTAAATGGAAGGTCTTGATTGCTTGACCAAAACATGGTCAAACGCGTCTCAAAAGGAAAGATGGAGAAAATCATGAGTTGGGTTTGACGCGATTCCATGGTGGTCAAACTAATCAACAATCAATTATGAAGTTTCCTATTCAAATCAGTCTTAATAATTGGTCAGTTGACTGATTTGTTTGTTTTTTTTGTGTTTGATTATTATTATTATTTTTATTATTATTATTATATACAAAAAAAATAAAAAAATAAAACGAAAAGTGACGGATGTCACAGCATCCCCTACTTTTAGAAACTTCGTCCCGAAGTTATTAGAAACATAAGGTTATAGATGTTTGGGTAAAAAAATTAAGATAACTGTGGTTTGGAAAATTTGAATGATTTTGGATAAGAGGTGTGAGTTAAGGATTGGATTAGGTTCGTCTCGAATAATAAGGAGAATAAGAATCTAGTAAATCACTAAATTTCAAGTTTTAGGAATCCTAAAATAAACGTACGAGTTGATTGACTATAGAAAGACCAAATGAAAAACCAAGTAACTAGAGTTTGTTCCTGGTCCGACTTCCAGTCTCACTTTCAATGCATCATTAGTGTTTATATATAGGGTGTACCGCAGCTAACCCACCACACCACCTTTGATACCTTGAAAACGTACTGGACGCCTACCAAAAACCTCTAATAGAATTTCACACTACCCTAACGTACCTGTAAATTCATGATTACGTTCCGGACCGGAATCATCAATTTACCTTACATTAGGGTTTTATGTCCTTCTATGATCCTAATCTAACAACACATTAGAGCAAATAAGTTTCACAAGAAGATGACACAACGAACACGTTGAGTTACAGTGAGATGTTATCAATGAAATGAGGCCATGTAATAATGAGGTCAATTGGTTTGCAACGTCTTGTAAGCATAACAAAATTTAAGTATGGGCTACCACTCATCCGAGGAGCCCTTTAAATGAAATGTTTGTTTTAGTTGAGTGGATAAATGTAGTAGTTGTCTTTCATAGATCAACATGCAAATTTATAATACACACATGCAAGCAAGTTTATAAGTACGACAACCATTAAGTATAAGTGTTATCTTAGTGGCCTATAGAGATAGCTCATATTGGCCAGCCATGTTCACAGAGTATCATGAATAATTAAATGTTTAATGAATAGTCAATTTAAGGAAAAATCAAGTTTCATATAACAAACAATGATGTTTTTAGAATAGCTCTGTAGGATCAAGTATCAAGTTTTTTTGTAGTTTGGTTTTCATGGAAATCAAGTCCAAATGTTTCAATAAAATGTAGGGCGGAGTTTTAAACTTATACGATAAAATAAACGTAACCAAATATGATAAATTTCCAACCTGCGTTCGTACACAATAGTATGCAAGGAATTTCTAGATGTTATATGCTTATGGGTACGACACAATGGTGTACAAAATGATAATAGGGTTAAGAAAATGAAAACACAAGTATTGAATTCTCGAGTGTTAAGAAGATTCCATCCATGGCTTAGCCAGTAGGATTAGCGTCACCCTGACCGTTTGTTTCGTTGATATTGATATTGAAAGCTCGTCCATGTGCCACATTATTCAATTCAGGGCATCGAGGTCGCATGTGGTTAGGGTCTCCACAATTATAACATGCCCGGCCGTTAGTAATCGGCAGTGGTTCCTGGGCAGCTGTTTGATGATTATCTTGTGTCCTAATCGTTACACGACAAGTAGTGACAAAGTGTCCAAACCTTCCACATCTAGTGCATTGACGACATGGAAGATTTGCAGGGTGATGATACTTGCAAGTGTTGCATTGAGGATGAATTCTGTGTAGGCTTTCTTGATAGGAGGCTGAGTCACAGGATCCACAACAGCATGGTTTCTGATCATCGCCCATTCGTTTCTTAGAGTTCGAAGAAGTAGTGACAGCCTTTGCTAAAACAGTCTTAGATTGTTCGACAACATGGGTGGTTTTCTCAGCAGACGTCTTGGTGCCTTTCCTAACCAAGTTTTCCTTTCCTTACGTGTTTGTCTGTTAAAGTGGCTGCAAGTTGGATGGCTTCTTCCACCGTAGTAGATTTGCTTCCAGTGACTACGTCTTGTATCAGGTCAGGTAATCCCTCGATATATTTCTCGATTGCTCGAGAGACCGGGGTGACCATGTGTGGAACCAATATGCTAAGTTCATGATATCGAGTATTATACGCAAGATTCTCACCACTGTCTTGTTTGAGCTCATGAAATCATCCTCCAGTTTCCTGATTTCGTTTCTAGGGCAAAATTTGGCGATCATGAGTTCTTTAACCTCAGCCCAATACAAAGATAATGCAACATCAGCGCCCCGATTGCGCTTTTCGTCATTCCACCAGGTTAGCGCCCCCTTTTGAAGGACACTAGTGCATAGCGAACGCGGAGTTCATCAGGACATTCACTGTTCACAAAGGTGCTCTCCATGCTTTCAAAACATTGGAGGAGGCCAGTAGCACCCTCCTCACCAGTGAATTTTGTGGGGTTGCAGGAGTTAAAGTGTTTGAAAGTGCACCGAAATTGAGTCGTACTCCCTGTGTTGGCACTGTTACTATTCTGGGTTATCTCGCTGACAAGGTTTGGGATCACTGCAGCAATTTGCTCAGCGACTAAAGATGCAGGCGACGATCAGAACGTTGTCCAGGAGCACAAACAGGGCGTTGGCTGGCATCGCGGAGCATGCGGCGAGCAGACAACTATGAGGTAGTCAATGAATAATCATGAGATTAGAAAATGTAAGTGTATAACCGTACCGGTGATTATGAAGGTATGAACTTGTAAGCAATATATGAAAATCATGAAATACAAAATATTGTATATGAAACGAGAGAGTATTATTGAAAAACTTGCATAAAATGCTTGGAGTGCCCTTGCCTAGCTGTAAAGCCCAACAAGAACATTGACTTTTCAAAGGAATTGAACCCAATGGTGATCAAAGAAGACATGCTTTAGCCTATAAGTGGACACACACTCTCCAGGAATCCCCAGGTAAGCATAACAGGTCCGTTATTGGATTTATGCGCTATGCTTGCCTATGCCAGAAAACCCAGTGTACAGGCATCCACCCTTCCAGATTGCACGTGTTCCATCACACTCATTAAAGTTCAAACAACTTTGAAGGAGTAAAATAAGAGTAGGCATTATGCCTAAGGGTGTCTTCATGAAAGGTACTGCTCCCGTTCTATGATGATGTAGATTTTCCACTCCTTGTAGGACCATCATCTCTATGCACCAGATGAAAGATGAGGAGAATGGAGGAAAGGGAAAGATGGAGGAAGGAAAGTAGAGGGAAATGAGGGGAGGGTAATTTAGGAAATATTATGCATGAAAGTTGAAAATTCAGTTATCGTCTAGGCCATTTTATCTAATAACCTATTCCCTATAAACCATGGCTCTGATACCAATCTGTAACACCCCAACCGATGGCGGAATCATCGAGTGTCACGTAGTGACGATTGTTCAAAAGCTCATGGTAC